>JASJOG010000130.1:0-600000 GCA_030142905.1 Heliopora coerulea
CGAGTGTGTTTCTCTGCTTTGCTGAAATGCATTGCAATAAGGTTCATTTCTCCCCTGTATTAAGTTGGAAGTGTAATGACACAGCAAGTAAACAAGACAAAATTTATTTTATCCTCCAGCACAGGAGGGAACAGGGTTTTACCAGTGGGAGGGAATAGGTGAAGCTTCTGCTAAAAAAATTTAGCCTCCCCCGAAAGATATCACTGATTCTACATTTGATTCTACCTTTTGTGTCAATTTTCAGTCATATCTTGAGTTTTCTTGAATGTTTTTTTTTCGGATTATTTTCGGTTTCGCATTTGTGCTTGTTGACAACCAATTCACATAATGAAATACTTCACCTGGCTGGTTAATTTTTGCCCTACTTTTTCTCATAAGATAAAATCAACGAACAATAAGGTAACTTGCTAAGTTAACTCTTTAATACACAGTAGCTTTCGAGTTCTCCCAGCCTTCGCCCAATGTTTGCATCAGGCTATACAAACACGGTAAAACAGCTTTCATTTCTTAAATGATAATTGGTCGGCAATAAGTGTAACCAAAGCTTCGCCGACTTTGTCGACGATGTATCGAAACAACCTTACCTGTTGTCTGAGCAACGTCAATTGTGGTGCCTTGCTGTTCCTTGTTCAGGTAAGCATTAAGTTTAGCGCTGCGATCTCTCGGGCTGATAATTGTCCCCTCTTTGTTGTATTGATGCATCATACGAAGATCAGCTGAGAAAACATTACAAAAACTTTTTAGATTTAAATCGATTCTCGGAATACGGTCAAACAGCGACTCTTGACTTACAAACCAGTCTTCCTTTCTCATCTTTTATCGGTGCTCCCCCTCCTGACTTCCCCCAAGGATCATACTGAGCGATCTCTTGTTCCAGCTTTATATTGTATCTAGAAATGTCGAAAGCGAATGATCACTATAGTTGAAATTGCAGTTAAATACCACGAAAAGGCTGCACTGTTCCTTGCCATTTAATTTATTCTTGCTGCAGTTTCACAAATAACTGGGCAATTGCGCTTAGATTTTTTCTAATTAGTGATGTCACCCACTTCTGTATAATGATTGCTAACAATCTAACAAATTCAGTTCAGTGTTTCTTTTTCATTTATTCTGAAAAAAATAAGAAATACAGCACACCTTCCTATATTAGCTCTAAGTTTTTAAGAAATTTTCCCGTGAATAATATTATCTCAAAAGCGAAGGCTTCTGAATTTATCTCTATTTACGTCTTTCTGAACATGAAACGCCACACGCATTAAATGAAACAACATATTTTAACTTAAAACTCTTAGGTATCATTCTTTAGTTGCGTTAATTAAAACCTCATAAAACTGTTAAATATTGGTATGTCACTTGTCATCTGTTCTGACCTTTCATTATCCTCTTTAACTTTCTTTTTCCTCATTTCTTTTTCAATCATCTAAATTGCACACAAAAAAAAAATCGATCATGACAATGTACGAATGCAAGGAAAGGGGAGAAGAGGAAGGGAAAGAAAAAGAAAGGAATGGGAACGAAAGAAGAGGAAAGGAAGCGAAAGAAAAGGAAAGGAAAGGAAGGTAAGGGAAAGCAAATAAAGGGAAAGGAAATGAAAGGAAGGTAAGGGGAGGGAGAGGAAGGGTAATGAAATGAAAGGAAGGTAAGGGAAAAGAGAGAAAGGAATAGGAAGGAAAAGGAAGAGAGATGAGGGGAAAAGAAAGGAAAGGAAGGGAGAAGGAGGGAAGGAAAAAGAATAAAATAGAAAGAAAGGAAACGGTAAAGAAAGGAAAGGAAAGGGTAAAGAAAAGAAAGGGAAGGGAAGGTAACGTAAAGAAAAGGGTAAAGAAAAGAAAGGGAAGGGAAGGTAACGTAAAGAAAAGAGAGGAAACAGATGGAAATGAAAAGAAACAGAAGGAAAGGATACAGACATGATGGAATAGGAGGAAAGGGAGGGGGAAGTGTAACAATGACACGGAAAGGGAAATGAAAAGGAAGGCAAGGCAAGGAAAGGGAAGGAAAGGCAAGGCATGGACAAACAAGGAACGAGAATGTTGAGAGAAGGGGAAGAAAAGGAACGGGAAAGGAAACGAAAGGGCAGGGAGGGGAAATGAAACGAAAGGGAAGGGAGGGGAAATGAAACGAAAGGGAAGGGAGGGGAAATGAAACGAAAGGGAAGGGAGGGGAAATGAAACGAAAGGGAAGGGAGGGGAAATGAAACGAAAGGGAAGGGAGGGGAAATGAAACGAAAGGGAAGGGAGGGGAAATGAAACGAAAGGGGAGGGGAAATGAAACGAAAGGGAAGGGAGGGGAAATGAAACGAAAGGGAAGAGAGGGGAAATGAAACGAAAAGGAAGGGAGGGGAAATGAAACGAAAGGGGAGGGGAAATGAAACGAAAGGGAAGGGAGGGGAAATGAAACGAAAGGGGAGGGGAAATGAAACGAAAGGGAAGGGAGGGGAAATGAAACGAAAGGGAAGGGAGGGGAAATGAAACGAAAAGGAAGGGAGGGCAAATCAAACGAAAGGGGAGGGCAAATGAAACGAAAGGCAAGGGAGGGGAAATGAAACGAAAGGGAAGGGAGGGGAAAGGAAAATGGGAAGGAAAACAGAATGAAATAAGTACGGAACCAAACAAAACAAATAAGTAACAAACTAATTGTCAGATAACACTAATAACATGTTATCATCTCACACGTAGTCCTACCTGACGTGTAAGTTCTTCTCTATAAGACTGTTGTTTGCTTCTGTCCTTCTCTTTGTTCTGGTCCCCATATGGTAACGCACTGAAGCCGGAATTAAAATCGCTAAACGTACTTTTCTCCTGACCAGTACCATGACTGTGTCTATTCTCCATACTCGCGTCCCCGGTCCTACCAACACTGGTCACCAGCCCGCTCGTCCGTTGACCTTGGGTGGGATCATTTGCCCAACTAGGCTGATACCCTCCGAGCGGTTCTAAAGGAAAAGACACGCAGCAAAAATATCTTGAAAATGCAGAACAGCTGGATGGGAATGTAAATTATCAGACAATAGTCTGATATCGTTTGGATCGGGATAGTTTGTTAAAGTTACGCGAGCTCAACACTCTACGTTTTTGACTGAATTAGATATCCAGAAGTATGGCGAGTATGGATCATTAACAAGTGGGTTGAAAAACGAGCTATAGCCGAGATTTTTAGCTATCTTTTTTAACTACACTATCTAATGACTTTCTGGCGTACGTATACTTTCTATATTATTTAATGATTTTCTATTGTATATACACTCTCTATATTATCTAATGATTTTCTACTGTATATATATTTTCTTTTACACCTAATGACTTTCTATTACATATATACTTTCTGTATCATCTAATGACTTTCTATTGCACATATGCTTTCTATATTATCTAATGATTTTCTATTGTACATATACTTTCTTTAACAGCTGATGACTTTCTATAACATATATACTTTCTATATCATCGAATGACTTTCTATTGAATATATACTTTCTGTATCATCTGATGACTTTCTATTGCATATATACTTTCTATATTAGCTAATGACGTTCTTTAAAACTTGGGCGATTGATGAACCAGGCGGAAATCCTCGGCGAAGTAGAAATAAAATAGCCCAGCAAAACACACGAAATATAGGCACAGTGAAGTGTTATTGAATCTAACGTTTCGTCGCAACGTGCAACATCATCTAACATAACCATTCATTCTCTAATGATGTTGCAAGTTGCGACGAAACGTTAGATTCAATAAAACTTCACTATGCCTATATTTCGTGTGTTTTGCTGGGCTATTTTATTTCTACTTCGCCTAATGACGTTTTATTGCATATATACTTTCTATTGTATATTAGGTTGATATTGCTTCGTAAAAGAATCCTCATTTCGAGAGATATCGTGTTTAAAATTGCTGAAATTTGGCCAAAGTATAGAAAACCCAGCATCGTGAGAACGATCCTGTAGAATGGCTGCATGGCTACGACGTAACTGCGTGGACAGATAGTCTTTTAGATAGTGAAAGGGTTTGGATTAGGGTTAGGTTTGGATAGGTTTAAGGTTAAGGTTAGGTTAACGGTTTTAGGTTTAGACATGTAGCCAGTATGGACCGGGGCACTTTCACTTGCTGGGTATTCTAAGATTAATCCCATAATTTTCAAACTACATCTTGGTACTGATTCTTTTTCCTCGTGAAAGGAACGGGCTTAGAAATGTTGTGACCATAGAAGGAAATACAATTTCACTGAAAAGTGATGTTTATAGGTTGTCTGTGTATTGTGGCAGATCACGCCAATTGAAGAGGAAATGAGGATGAACTGTCTTTTGCACATATTCGTAGCAAGAAAATGTGGTTAAAATGTGTAACACTACAGTATATTGTGTTGATGGAAAAACGGCGAAGACAGGGACTGCAATCGCCTCAGTCACCTAATGTTAGTTGTTCCATTTACTCATGTTTCCAGCTTCCCTCGGGAGAGACAACGGCAACAATAAAACACAAAGTAAATGCTTACCATGAATTGACATCGGATATCTCCCTAACGTACTCGAGGCATTAAAAGTGGAGAAAGGAACATTATTAGGAGGTAAACCTGCTGGATAGTTGTACGGTTGGCGCGAGTATGGATTACTGTAAGGTTGATCCAAACCAAACTGGGTTGAAAGACCAAGATTCTCTTGTCTTGGGAGACCTAGATTCTCTTGTCTTGGAAGACCAGAAAGACTTCCTTCACGTTGTGAATCATAGTTACTCTGTACCTTAAAAAAAAGAAAGGAAGCAAAGAGATATAAAACAATGTTATCCTGAAGTGACGCGAGGGGATGTGACTGAAAAGGGTCGGTAGATTGGGAAATAGTCTTTTATGAAGTTGGGGATAGAAGTGGTAAGCGGCGACAGTTGTACCAAGGTAGGAAGATAGAGAATGCTAAAGGTAAAGTAGGATTTGAAGGGAGGTGTGCTGTCATTGGGATTGGAGATCCAGTTCAGAAGGAAGGCGTGAGAAAGCAAATGTGGTGTGACGCAAGGTACGTGGTCCTACAAGTTGGATATCAGGAGTTGATACCCTGACTTGGCATCAGGTCAGTATACAAGCCACGTAGACAAGACGGGCAATGGGAAAGTCCTAGACAAACCTGACCTGAAGGCCGGATTATGGGACGAGGCAAGATAATGTAGTACACGAAAGTACACATTGAAAAGACTTAAAAAGGCAATTAAGATACATCGCTAAAAAGTTATGTATAAACTTTAGACAAGGAATGTATCGGGGGAGCGTATTCTTCGTTGTTTCAACCTTTAGAGATCAGATAGTGTTATGAAATGGAGTAAAGTTAGTAAACCTAGAAAGGTATGATAAAGAATATGAGGATGTTGTGGAGTAGACAATTGAAAAAACAAACCTAGGTTGCAAGAAAGGTGAATTAAAGGGTAGTACGGTGAGGTGTGAGGAACAAATACAGGAAAGAAAAGAGGAGTAAGAAGGGAACTTGGCGTCAGGTGAAGTGAGGTGATGCAAGTGGGGCGTGTTTTCAACAGAAAACATGAAGAGGGGTAAAGCGTGTTGAGATGAATGGTTATAAGACGACGGTGTTCGTTCAGTCGCTCACGGATCGCCTGCTCGTTCGTTCGTCCGTTTGTAGGTTCGTTCGTTAGTTCATTCGCACGCTGGTCCGTACGTTCGTCCGACCGTTCGTACATTCCTTCGTGCGTACATCCGACAGTTCGTACGTACATCCGACAGTTTCTACGAACGTACAGTCGTCTGCTAGTTCATTCGTACGTTCCTAAATTCGTTTTGAAATTTTCAAGAATTTTTTTTAAACATTCGTTTTCTGTGTCAACTAATACCTTCAAACTTCTACTACATTTAGAACTGCCTATGTAGCACTCCATTTTTTGATAATACCGTTCATTTCGTTTAGATTTACCGTTCTACTGTTCGTCCGTCGATCCATTTATGAACCGCAATAACATTTCTACTCAAACAGATTTACTATCAGACATACTGCGGGTTTTACGATCTTTTCGACTTCTTTCCGTGGCTCTCTACCGAATATTTGATCCTTTTCTCTGCAGAATACACAAAGGAAAAAAATCAATGACAGGAATACATCAGGTGAGCGTACTTATCTTCTGTCTAAACTTTAACTATACGTTCGGATTCTGTCCATTTTTGCACCCAAATCTTTACGGTTGTGGCTTGAAGGCATACCTCAGAAGGAGGATTAGGATTAGAATCAGGGTTAGGATTAGAGTTAGGGTTTGAATTAAGATTAGGGTTAGGACCATACCTTTTCTTCTGCATTTCCCGTTCTTTGATTTGAGCTTGAAGTTCTTCGCGGTACTTCGACTGACGTTGTTGTTTCGCTTCAGGTGTCAAATCATGTTCTAGGCAAAGCAACAAAGGAATATTTCAGAAATGCTTCATAGTCCTTGGTACTCAACCAAGTTACGGATTAACTTGACCAGCTGGGAAAGCACGAAGAAAGACAGAAAGAAAGAAGCAGACATGTAGAACAATCTTATCGCGGGAGCCACTCAGTGTTTTAATCAGATAAACAACAACATTAACACTGCTTTGTGAATCAATTTTTGACTGTGAGATAGTAATAATCTAGCGTTGGTGGGTAACATCTTACTGGATAACTCCTTATTCGGCGTATAAAATTAATCAAGTATACAAGCTCGGCAGTTGAAGTTTCCTGAAAGAACATTACATGTTATGAGTACTCGAGTTAGATAACAGCTTACAGTTTTCACGGCTTTCTGGTGCAGTTTTCTGACGTTTGTGGTAGTAATAGGGGGGGAATTGAACGGCCAGAAACCTCCTTTCGCTACACCACTGGTTTACACAACCACATCAGTTTACTCAGCTGGTGATGTTATACTCAATGAAACCGACTCGGCGGATTACGGTATCGCTTTCTCCGTGCAGGACACGGTGTGAAACATGTGTTTGGTAAGGATATTAACGCTACTCCAAGTGAAACGAACTCATGATGGGCAAGTAGGGAAAACTCTACTTGATCGCGGCTGGGATTCGAATCCGCGACCTTCGGTTTAGAGCGTCGGACTAGTAAACCGAACTTTTTAATAATTCGGTCGGGGGTTCGAATCTCCAGCCGCGGTCAAGTACAGAGTTTTTCTCTACATGCCCGATATGCGTTCGTTTCACTTGGAGTAGAGTTAATATCCTTGTCTTTCACTCAAGTACATTGTTCCATACAATAATGTGTTTGGTATTTATTGAAGTCTATGGGTGACAAAGAGCAAAGTTTCTTCCTCTTATTTTTGTCCCCCGAAGGAAAGCAGTGGTATGATAATACAGTCTGTTACGGTACTTTGGTCCACAGCATTCAAATTTCATGGATTAACGTTACATTCAATGTCGCCCATCCAAATTTCCGTAGATCATCTTTGACCACATTTGTGTTACAAGCTGAGAAAAGCGCCGTGCCTTCGATTTGGCGACTACCTGCATTGTAAGCTACAGCAGTCTCGCAATGTCAGAGTTAGGGATTCAATCGTTACAGCCATAGTAGCTCCATGCCTCAGCTAAATTTCTACAGTTTCGTTTCGATAAAATTTCGCGAAAAAGTCAAAGGATAAGCATGTAACATCACTCAACCTTAGCAGGCGCTTTTGTTTAAATTAAACCCTTCAATACGTTTCTTGACCAAAAAGCCGTAACTTGAAAATCAAAGTTTTTTCTCCCATATTATTTAAGATCACCACTGATCGCTATACTAAAGCCAGAATTAAAACTTTTTACTATACATTGCATTCAAAATCTCCAGATCAGTGGATTATAAATTAGGTAAGATATTCCATCTAACTGCAAAGGAAAATTGAATATTCAGATGGTAGAGGAATGATGGTCAAGCCCTATACTCAGAAAAACGATTTCTGAGTTTAGGGCTTGACGATCGTTCCTCTGTTATCTGAAGATATTTCCAAGCTCTCATACATCCAACATATAAACTTCATCTGTCATTATCAATATATAGTGGCTTTCGCTTAGGTCGCACATATATGTCGAACTTGCACCTTGGCTCGCCATCTGAGTCTTGGTAGCTCAATGGTTAGAGTGTCTCACCGGTCATCAGAATGTTGCGGCTTCGATCCCCGTCTGGGGCTCAGAAATCGTTTTTCTGAGTATAGGGCTTGACGATCATTCCTCTATCATCTGAAGATATTTCCAAGCTCTCATACATTCAACATACAAAATTGAATATATAAATGTTACCTCCTAACAATGGCACAGCCGTCGATGGAGCAGAACGTGAAATGCGATCTTCGCCAGGATCTTGGTTCCGGCTGCGAGATTTCTCTTGGTAATCATCAAAGGTTCGGACATCGACATTCTCGGTTTCTCTGTACCTTCTTCCGCCCTGAAATTACAAAACAATTTCAAGAAGTTTGAGAAGAAGACAACTCCAAGTATTAGCATCTTGCAAACCCAAGACATGAGTTAATAAACAAGACGAGAAAACGTTTCAGGTTATATTTCGACTCTATTTCAAACTCATCGTCAGACCTAACATCATCATTAACTCATATCTTGGGTTTGCAAGATGCGAATTTTCGGAGTTGTCTTTTTATACTTCTTAAAACTGTCAGCTGGGAAAGGATTTTTACAAAACAATCTTCGTGATGTTTCTACGTTTAGAAGCTTTCTGTTTACAAGCTTACAAAGCAACAAAAACAGTCAACGATTCCGTCTTAAGATAATGTTTTTCACTTCACGTAAGCTCGCATCGCCTCAACTCGTCAGCCCTCATCTCGCATCAGCTTACTACAGCAATTCACCTAACCTCATCACACCTCACTTTACCACCATTCGTCACTTTCCCCCGCGTCCTACCTTACCTCATTCTCGCCCATCTCACCTCAACTTGTATCACGTCACTTCGCTTCATCCGACCTTAACCTCACTTCATGTCACTTTATTTGTCTCTCCTCAGTATCCAACGTTTCTTCGTGGATTAAAAAACGGCATTTTACCTAGGGAGGGTAAAAGAACTTTTTGGGCAAGATGAGGGCACTTTCCTCAAGCCAAAGGCACTAGAATGGCCACAAACATGTAAAAATACTGTGGGGAACAGTCAGGGATCGTTGACAAGCTGTCGGAAGAGCACAGCAGACCACTAGAAGTTTATCGTGATTAATTTAAAACATAGCATTTCACAAGTTTTCTGAAGAGCAGAGATAGCGGCCCACTACTCCGATGTTGCCTGAGGGAAACACTTTTGAAGGGCAGACATAGCGGCCCGTTACTCCGACGTTGCCCAAGGGAAACACTGGCATCGTTGTATATAAATACTTAATTTTGTGTCTGTGCCACTTCATTTCCCCTGGCATAACATGAAACAGTACAACACTTCTGAGTATGAATTATCAAAAAGAGAAAGTGTAAAAGTAAAGAAAATGCTCAATGGTTGGTACACCTCTGTTCATGGTTGACTATAAGGAAAACGTTTCTTATATTACGTCCTTTAGGGGAGATTCGCTCTTCATGGCATAATCTGCATTGCTCCAGAGTAAGACTGGTATTTAGAGGGAATACAAGAAGGCGAGAAACGGTATTAGTTTAAAAAGATCTTCAACTCTGGCGAGTGACACGTACCACATTGTCAATCCCGTTGTCAAGGGTGTCCCACCGACGACGCCTGCCATTTTCTAGCCACGTTCTAAAACAACAAATATAACCATAGATATAACATGTTTGTAAAGGTCCATCTACACGATTGTTCATTCTGATGTATCAGATTTACTCTATGGTGCCTTCAAGATCAATTGCTACATTAGCGACCAAATCGAACGCAGGAATTGTGTCATCGAGACAAAATTACATACTTCAGGAGCAACAATCGAATGCAATGATCGCAACGTGTAAATAAGCCCTGAGCTAACGATAAGGTAGTTGAACCGATGGGGGACAAAGTTCAATTTGCGACATGCGATGAACAGGGAGCAACCCTTAGGTCTTCGAATTTATCATTTACTGTTACTGGCTATGAAATTCAATTGCATGCGCAAATTACGAAGCAAAATTAAAGCAAACCTGCATTTTTGTTCGGTGCAGAAAAATCCAATAGTTTCTGTTTTGATTGGAACATCTCGTAGTGCATTTTACAGAAGATTACTGGTGAAATAGGAATAGTTTGTAAAGAAAACTATTCCTGAATATAGTTCCAGGGAAAAACAAGTTCTTAAATTAAAGGTTTGGCTTTTCCAGTCCGATCAGCGTTTCTCCTGAAGGCAACATTTGGACTTAACAGGAGCCAGGCAAAGGGGCTGGGAGTTAGAAGCCAAAATAACGTCGCTCGAACATATTTTAGAAATGTTATTGTCAGAGAAGTAGCATAGATGTCTTCCATCACTTACTCTTTGAACGGTTTGAGCTTTGATTCGTCGTCAAATCGCACTCGCCTTAAAAAAAAAGTTATTCAATAAATAATGAAAGATATAAACAAATAATTAATATACGAACAGATAAAAATTAAAATAAACGAACACAAACGAACGGACACACCGACAAACGAACGAACGAAGGCCCAATCAAGTACATTAATTTAGTAACTTATGAAAGCGCATTAAGAAGCATACCAACAAGTTAGCACACCGGATTTTCAATGAACATCAGATTAAAGAAAGAAATGAATCATTTAGTGAACATTTTAAATTAAAACGCACAAGAAGACATGCTACCTTGGATCTAAAAATGGATCATCTATTATACCCCTGCCGAGAGATAAAAAATAAAAATTTATATGATTTGGATATCACATGTATAGGCGTCACCTCTACAGAGGGATAAGCCTATTGCAAACAATGCATCAATAAGACATCTAGGTAATGGAATGGCATATAACCGTTACTTTGATCTTTAGGGGAATGAAGGTTTTCCTGGTTAGTTTAAATAATAACAAAGACCTGATGCACAACTGAAGTTCTGACTTGCCATACGTGCCTTGGAACAGTAGGCACTTGTACTCTTGGGGCACTTATCTTTAATGTTATCAAGCCCTAAGTCACTTCTTACGTAATAATCACCAACACCATCGAGCCACACGAGGTAAGTTGGTCAGTCGTGAATAGTTTATTCATCTTCTCCCTTCAAAATTATTTTCTAGATGGTAAGCTTCCTCTCCGCCAGCCGCCTTCTGGATAAGACTCCGATATACAGACAAAAGATAATGCTAATTGCAGACATTGTGTTGGACGCATTTACACTTCCATATGCATGTAACAAGAAAACTTTCCCAAGTGTTAAATTAGTTGCAATAGTCGATGCTAATAATGTATTTTTTTGGATTAACTTCTGAGAACTAAAACTGCACCGAAAACGTTCAATTCTATGTAATACTAAACCCCAGTGAATATACCACAATTTTAGATTCACAATCATAATTGCCAATTATAAACATGCGTACTGTATGAAAGTTACAGTTGTGGTTATCAAGTCACTAGTTTCTTCTTAAACTTGTACCTGTATCTTCTTTCATCTTGACGTTTTCTCTCCAACAGCTCTTCGTAAGCATCGTATAATTCATCGAGAGTCTTCTGAGGCCGTGCTCGACCTGAGAATATATAAAAGAGGATGAGTTACTCGAAGAAAGCGAAAGAAAGACCAGCAAAATAGGGACCAGAATCATCCTCAGAGATACATGAACACAAATTTTTTCATGTTAATCTGACACTGCCGAAGTCGGCTGAAAAACGTTGACTCGAGGGGGATTTGAACTCGCACTTTCGCGATACCGGTCCACCGCTCTACCTGTTGACCTATCGAGTCCACAAGGACTGGAGGCGAGTTTTTATCCAACTCAAGTGCACGAGATATTCTCACGGCAACTTAACGCTTATGCATGAGAGCATGTGCAGTGTTTCAATTCTTTTTCCATTTGATTCAAAATAGGGACCAAATGAGCAACAAAGCGTTTTACTTATGATTACCAGTCGGTGAAAAACCAACAAATGAAAGTGAAAGTCACCAACTATCTTCGTTAAAAAAGTATTTCTAATCATTTCGAGTTAAGAGCTACAAAAGCTTGAGGAGTGAACGTGCGGGAAATAACCCTGTATTTTTTCTAAGGCACCGTTCAGTCTAAACTGGTCCCTGCCGAGTCGTGTCTGGTAACACTGGCGCTGAAATGATGCAAGGCTATTTTCACGCGTTATAACGGACTGTCGCGGGTTCAGCGCGTCTGCACCCTTGGGTGGAAGTGGAAGGAAAGTAAGACGGCAGAACTTAAGTAAATACAGGAACATAAACGCACACAGTCGACAATTTAAATCATGTTCGATGACAGCATTAAATGAAAACACGTGAAATAGTATAAAGTTAAATCATTTGTATTTTTTCATGAAAAGGAAAATGGTACCTCTTGGTTTATAAGGTTCGTCTGACGTATCGTCCAGAAGTGCTTTCTACAACGGAAGAAAAATGTTGATGAAGGTGTAAGCGAAGTCTTTTTTTATTCACTTTAAGTGTGATTTTCAATGCTACGCCGCTGGAGATGGAGTAAACTACCGAATGTAACGCAGCCTAGTCTTCTTACATGGTACTCGTTACCATAATGATTGGTATTCAGTGAAGTGGGGCTTACTCTGCGTCGATCCATCGTAGACTCGTGGCTATAATCTTCCTTTTGCAATGCACTTCTCAGAGGGGACAATAATTTCACGTAACGAAGATCATTCCTGTATCAGTAGGTCTAACTCTAACGTGTCAAAATGTTGTAAGCACAAGGCCTACAAACTCTCCAGCCACTTTTGTTTGCGGATGGAGTTCAGTAAATTAACCGACATAGTTTATAAAATATCAGAACATCGAAATATATTTTATGGTAATTCGACTTCCCTGCTGAGGAAATAATGCGCTACCAAACAAGAAAGTATAAGAGTAAACATAGTAAAGCCATCACAACAAAACCAAAACGAACGATCATTGACATTAGGGACTTTAAGTAAGCTAGGACGGCGACGGCATTTCACAAAGTGTTGTAGCTTAACTAAACACATTTGAATAGAATAACATTCTGCTGACGTTGTAGTGAATCGTGAATGTTGCTTACGCCTCTGAAACTCTTCTCAGCAGCTTAGGTCAGTTGGTTAAAGTTTAAAGGATCCGAAACGTTTTACGTATTGTATGCTAACGTAGTCGTGGAACCGTGGAAATGTCCTCGACGACATCCTGTGTAGAAGTAGAATGGTGTTGAAAATACTCTTGGAACTTCAAATTATTCAATCCTTTTGTTTTGAATAAAAATTTCCCTTGTAAGAACACGTTGCCGTAGTGTTTACTTAAACTCCCTATTAGAGGAGTGCGGGATTTTATTAAATAAACATTCACTCACGCAAAAACGGAATATTCCTGAGATAAATTAATCTTGTTTCGACCTAAATGTTTTCCATAAATGCTGGTTTACAGAAATACTTGTAAAATTCTTAAGGTCAGTTTCCACTCGCTATTTTTATCGAGCGATCAACTTTTTTTTCGATCGCTTGAACGTTGTGTGCATGCGTATTGGATTTGAACAGGATATCGTCACCCACTGGAAGCCAACGGGCATGCTTAAAACCTTCAAGCGATCGAAAAAAGTAGATCACGTGATAATAATAGCGAATGTAAACTGACCTGTGTGCAAGTCAGTACATTTTAATTGGGTCGGAAGAGTACCATTTATGTCAGCTAAAAAGTTAGCCCTATAAAAACTAAAATGGCCTAATATGGCTAAATTACGAGGACATTTCCGTCCTTGGAATTTTAAACTTTAAATTTAAAGGTTGTAACCATACCTTTGCATTTCCGTGATCCCCAGTTGACTTCCGGCCCGTAGTTCGGTAATTTTTCTGAAGTAAAGTAAGATGGAGAACCAACAGAAACACTGGTAAGATATAAGACGAAAACAAGAAGGTTGACTGTTCACTGAGTTGAGTTAATGCTAAATCATCTCGCAACAGTAAGAGGGGTAAAAGAAAGCGTTGGTTTAAGGATTTCTAGCTGTAAGGCACTTTATCATACTGAAATACTGAAGAAAACCGGTTTCGGGACACAGATATCCTGACGGTATCAAACCTTTGTGTCAAAAATGATTTCTTCATGTTAACGTCGACAAAAAGCAGTAAACTTTCATGAGACATCGGAGTGTGTTTCATTTGAACAAGTACGTGTAAATCTTGGCTTAATGCGAAACTTGGTATCAGTTATAGTTAACAACTCTCTTTCTTTCGAATAACTTGATCGGCATCCAGGTAAAAACATTAAAAATTGAATGAGAGACAGAAACCAGCAACCCACAAGAAGTTATAGTGCCAAGGTTGGGATTTTTTTCATGACTCAGTCGATCCAATAAAACGTGAATTTACAAAATCCGGTACATCGGTTATATCAGGATACTTTTACCGGTATACTCACACCGGATAATTTTCAAACCGACCATCCCAACTTTCAATTTGCACACTTACATTTTGATATGCACACTTCAAAGTACGTTTATCAGTCCCAGTTACTTAAACAAAGTTCACATGGATGTCGTTTAGTAACCGGATGTGGGATGGATATGTCGTCACAGAATGTTTTGTTTATATGTCATATGCATTCTGTAGTGCATTTGAGTGCTTTCTCAGGCCACTGAATGTTTCCCCTAAAGTTTGAGACGGACAGTTCGCACGATGTCTCCCGTTCCCTGACGTTTCAGCAGAACATCTCCCTTCCATGTACCACCAATCGACGTTTAAGACGCTACCTCTTCCGTAATTTAGATAATTCGAGCGGAATTTAAGAGTATTCAATGCATTTTTGGTAGCACGCTTGTAGATTTCATGTTGTGTCGATCGTGTCACTAAGCGGTTGTATCATTTTTCGTGCGAATAAAGAGATCTAAAACGAAATTACCAGGCTTTCAGAAATTGCTCCGCAAGTTAAGAAACTACATAACCAATTCTTCTTACCTCAGCCAAGAATTTTCTGTATTCTTCAGCTCTTTCTTTCCGCAACCGTTCTTGTACACTCTGATATGACCCCAAAGGAAGGCCTTCCGAGGACGTTACATCTCGTACGGCTGCTTAAGAAAAAGTAAATAATTAGAAAGAAAACCACTGGTTTGGTTTGTATTGATGCTTGAACAGCACATTGAGACAACATTTATGGTAATGTCCTGTACAGTACAATATAGTATGGCACAGTACATCACGGTTAGTGCCGTGCTCTATGGTACGGTGCAGCACGGTGCATGGGCGCAACTAGGAATTTCGGGCAAGGCAGGGGTCGGATGGTCGTGTCAAGGCAACGTCAGGACGATTTTGATGATTTCGAGTGAAGTAGATCTACGTGACCTTGGGAGGTGAGGGTAAAAAGCTGTCACTAATAGGACACAAATTAGATTTCCCACAAAAAGGGCAAGGGATGCCCTCCCAACCCCTCTCTAGTCGCGCCACAACGGTGTGGTGTAGCATGATGCGGTAAGATAAGATGGGATATTGTACGGTACGGCGCGGTAAGGTGTGGTATGGTACGGTAAGGTGCGGTATAGTGTTGTATGGTACGATGTGGTAAGGTGCGGGATGCTACTGTATGGAAAGGTGCAGTAGAGTACAGTATGGTAAGGTATGGTATGGTGCGGTAAGGTGCGGTATGGTACTGTATGGTACGATGGGGTGCGGTACAGTATTGTATGGTACATGGAAAGGTGCGGGATGCTACTGTATGGTAAGGTGCGATATAGTGCAGTATGGTACGGTATGGTAGAGTTCGGTATGGTACTATATGGTACGGTGGAGTGCGGGACGGTATTGGAGTTTGAACAGTACGGTGCGGTGCAGTAAAGTGCGGTACGATGCGGTACAATGAGGTACATGAAAAGTGCGCTAAGGTGCGCTAAGGTGTAGTGCAGCAAAGCACAGTGCAAGAGAGTACAGCTTAGGACAATAGTTTAATTCTAATTAATAATACATATAATATAAATATTATTAATAATATTGTACCTTTTGGCTGTTTTTGTCTCCTCTCACTAATGTTAAAGGATAAATAAGAGAGTAAGGTCTACATTTTTACTTTCATATTCTGGTATCCATGGAGTTGAACAAACAAAATAAAACTCATGCCAAAATGATGCCTTATTGGTCTAGTGAATGTCACAGACTGTTACAACTTCTCATAGCATAAGTCAGACATACAGGTACATGTACATATGATGAAACACTGAAACTGAATCAATTTTGATAAGCCATGAGATGTTTAAAGTATTTATCTGTATGGATGAGTTTCATTCTTGTCTAGCTCTTTGATATGCTTTTCAAAGAGTAAACTCACATCATGTTCATTGAGTTGGACGACCATTCTCAATTATTGAAATAAAAAAATCAGTACTTCTGTACACTGGTAATATTGGTGGTATGAACAGATAAATCAGTGAACCAACAAACCTAACAGAACAAAGTTCAGCATGCATATTCACTTCTCCTTACAATTATTACAATGATTTGCCTTAAACAACACACATCCAAACAAAACTGTCATAAAGTGTCTTTATTTATACTGGATAACTCTATCAGCTAGCTAAGTTGTTCTCATAAGAGATCCAGTAAGGACCATGTCTCATGGATCTAGTGTTACTACAGCAAGAAATAGGTGCACCCAGAGAAAACATGTGATACTTGGAAGAGCCAAATAGTATAACATCCTTCTCACATGTAACCAAGGTAACTGTAGTCATATAACTGCATGGAGCCAGAATTCGACCCCAGTCACAGTGGCAAAAGACACTTGTACTACCACTATGCCACCAGCACCCCTATAAACCATCAAATTAACACCAGGATTTATATTACAATGATAAGAAGAGAAGATCCATACCTGGTACTGTTACCTTGGGTTAATTTAAGGCTGTCAGAATCATGATGACCAATCTATAGAGACAGTACATTATAAGAAATCAATGAACAACATTTTGTGAAATTTGGATGATAGAAACATTAATTGAATATAAAGGCTATCACAGCCATGGTTTTCAACCACTGTTCACCTTTGACCAACAAGTTGGAGGTTCTAATGCATGTAATGTTAATCTCAAAATATGAAAAAGTGAGGCCAAAAATGAATGAATTATTTAATCAGTTTCAAACAGGATATCCTTGGTGATGCATCACTTTATACACCAGACCCATGGACACTGCATACAGTGGAGGATTACTAGATTTGTGGAGGACAGTGATTCCCATACCGTAACAAGGTTATTTTAAATTTTTAGCATTGGATGAATTAATTAAGTTCCCAACGCCACACCATCCAGGCATATGCTTTTCCACATTGGATGTCCAATTGCGACTATCAAATATTATCACCAAGACAATGTCAAATGCAGACAACTGTTTCAGTATCCTAAGCATAGTCAGTGGAGAAACTGGGCATTTGCTATGGAGTTTTGTCGTGGGTATAGACATCGACACATTTAACAAACGCATGATGTGGCAACGGACCATACTACATTGACAAACGTGATCTTCATAAGTATGAGTGCCACTGCTTCAAACTTAAGTATAGACTTCCTATTGTTGTTAATTATACTTACATTTCGACGGCCAACATTTGCCTGGGCCAATCCAGCTCTTTCTTCTTCTATTCTCTTTTTCTGAGCAGTAATGAAACTTTGTATGTCATCAACCTCCGTCATAGTTCCTCGATTTTGCGAAATTGCCTCACTTCATTTCCTCACATATGTGGTGGCAAAATCGTCTCGACAGACTCGAGCAGTAGCACGACGAATAAAGCAAGCAGTAGCAACTCTTTGACAACAACCTTTATATCAAACTTGAAAATCTTTAATAACAACGGGCCTCTATACACGACTTCACGAAAACTTTAGCGTCCACTCTTTAAAACCCAGACGACTTAGAAGATTACAGCTAACATTTTATACCATGTATCATTATAAAACCTCACTTAATACTTCGAAGACGTCAATATTCATATATTTGCAATATCATTTAGCGCCATGTTTTGTTGTGCTAGCAACCGTCCCACAATGCTTATTCGTTTCCAGTCGACGTGAAACGAGACACGGCCAAATTCCTCGTAACTGGTTGCAGTGGTTAACAGTATGGGTTGTTATGGTGCATTGGGTTAGGGTTAGGGTTAGATTTTGGTGCATTGAATATACTTTAGCTCCAATTTACTTCTAAATATTTCAAATGATTATCAATTTTAGTTGAAAAAAACAGTTAAATGGAGTGCAGAAGTCTCTAGAATGCCTTTACGCGCATTCGTGTGACATAAAGCATCGCGACTGAGTAGATAAAGAAATTCCCGGTTGAAATGCTGGTTACAAATTAGTTAGAAACGAAAATAATAGGTGGAATGTGTTTTGTATTGGAGGGTTAATTCCTGAAAAGAAGTTGTAGCTGAGGGTGCATTGCTTTGACCTCCTACCAAAATCAGTGGTGTAATCAGGTCCACGCTGTTGGGGGAAGGGGGGGAAAGCACATAACCGAAGATGTATCGACAATCTGTAATAAACACGCTCTTGTAGTCTAAATCACTCCTGTGTCCATTAATCTCATTGACACAGTGGTGATGTAGATTTTTCACATGGATTGCATTTATGTACCATTTTCTTTTCTCTTCTTTATTGTTAAGTCTACAGTTCATACAAAAACATAACAAAAACGAGAGAATATTAGGATAATATAAAGTTTTCAAAACAGCAACTTTAATAATTAATGTCGTTCAAGTAAATCAGTAACTAACTCGAAAAACTCCAACAGAAATCGCGGGAATCTTTTTAAGTAATTAGAGGGAATTTCGTATAAAATGCCTGTTACTGGACAATAAAGAAAAAGATGGGAGAACGTCCCTTTGCTATTTCCACAATTATGTACCGACGCTTTACTCGGATGTACTGTCGGACTTGGAATGGTCATAGCTGGGGTCACGCCCCCCCGGCCCCCTAGGCTTCCTACTGACAGTGAGTACGCCACTAACCAAAATATCGGAGAGTTTGGTAAAGAAATGTCTAAAGCAGCATTTTGTATTTTTTTCAATTTTCTTGAAAGTTTCTTTAATTTTCTTGAAGGATGTCATAAAGATAGAGCTTTCTTAAATCGTTTGTTAATTAAGCAATTGACCAGGTTTTTTAGTCCTAACTTAAAAGGGCTCTTCGCCGGAAAGTCAAAACACTGGAGATTTTTATTTTCAGCTTCGGTTCTTGCACAACCTTTCAACTTTTGACTTGTTATTCCTGTTCCTGTTTGTTCTCAACCTCGAAGGACATTTCCACCCAAGCGTGTCTTCTAAGGCGAAACGCTTGACTTGACGATCGTGAAGTACTTGCTAAAAGGTCTTTGGCAATTAAAAAATATACGATCATTTTTCTCTTGTTTTATTTGATTTTCACTTAAAATTTCTCGAGCTCAAAATGGTACTTAGCTTGTTTTGCTAATTCAGAGGAAATACAATACTTTAACATTCGCCCAATGTTATTTCATTTGTATCGACATTCATTACAACAGGTCATTAATAATTATTTAAGACGATATCATAATGTTTTACCGTTGCTTGCTCGACCGATAAACCGGGCAGCACACAATGATAGGATACAAACTTTATATCCTCTTGATCGTTTCATCGTTGCATTATCTTACTGGTGCAGGTACGTTCTTCAAGAAGTACACTATTCGCTACTCTAAAAATTGTTATATATTAAACAAGGACAGAATTATTCAATCAATGAATATACAAGATCAATGTTAGTTTTGTTAAGTTATAGGAGACTAACTAAATCTAAAACTTTTAAGTTTTCACAAATTCTAATATGTGGCCATTATTCTCTATCTTTTTCGCATACTGAACAATATAAGTTCAACTGTCATAAAAAATTATGCCTGCTGATGGTATAAAAACAACGAAAAAAACAGCGAGACGTAATATGTTAAGTTCAGACAATAAATTGTCAAAGTCTCAAGTTGTCTACTCAGATTAATTCATTTGAACAATTTATCCATGAACTTCAAAACGTTTACAATGAATGTGGTAAGATTCTGATAGATTATATAGGTCATGGATTATTGTGAGTTGCTATATGTCTTTGATAAGACTGATGTTTATACAAATACGTTATAAATGATATTACTGGATATAAATATGTATGTACTTATATATCTAAATTTCTTCCTTGCATATAAAGATATAGGCTATCAGAGCCGTACTTAGGTGGTAATTCACGCAGGGCAAATTCTATTGAAGACACCCCCGCGGCCATTTCTAATGAACCCACGACCCTTATATTTTAATAATTGTACACCAATACTACCGGTATACAACTATAAAAGGTACTTCTGTGGAAACAAGTGTTTTTTGTGCTTTCTGATCTTTATTCCTCAAAATGTAATTGAAAATTTAAAACCAGCGCTTCCGAGCTTTGACAGGTGCAAAGTCGTCAATTAACGATGAGAAATCTAGACAATGATTTATTTAGTTTCCACTGCATTTTTGCAAGATATTTTTGAATCTAGAAAAAGGTCAAAAATGTCGAATCTTTGTTTCTGAAAATGCCGCCCCACAAAATTTTCAGCCCGGCCCAAGCGCCCCAGTGATCCCCCCCCCCCCCCCCCCTCGGTACAGTACTGTAGGATATTAATGACATATTTGGATAAAAAGATACGTGTGGCACGACCTTGCCTCTTTGAATCTGACGATGGGACATTGATTTTGTCGCCCAGTTTATACTGATAAGTAAAAAATGCTGAAGAACCATAGCTTGCTGATGATGCCATCATATGCTGATGACATTCATATGCCTGTATATATTTGTATTTGTACTAATGTACTGTATATAGGTATGTACTTACGTACGTACGTGTTTACATACGTTTTGCATGCATGTATACAAGTAGTTAACTAAAGTGTATGTATTGTATTCATCTGGCTGGATAAGTTCGCCCACACATTAGATTACCCTTCATTTCTCTTATTGTTTGATGTTTAGGCAAGAAGCACAAGCACGACTCGTTTTATAAAAAAGCCCATGGTAAGAAACTGTACGTTAACTTTTAAAACAGCTTCTTTCCATATCCCACATACTGCAGTATATCATTATAATATAGGTGGGTTGCAAATGGCGTCATGGCGACAATGTTGTGGGCCTCAAACATATTTGCAGCATGTTTGTCTTAAATCTCAACGTATTAGTTGCAACTGACACTCCAAGCAAGCCATACCTGACAAAGTATGCATGAACTGATACCATGATCTCTTTTGTGTAAAAATTTTAACCTTTTCATAGCTGCCGTATATGCAGTAGACACTTTTAACGAATGGTGAATTACGAGTTTGAAATTGGCCTACTCATACCTACATAATGAGATGTACTGTTTTTTATAGTTCGAGGTTCTATTCAAGGAAAGTACAGCAAAAGGTTTCACTTCCACTCAACACAGAATGTTGATGGTAGGTACCAAGACAGACCAGCCACCTCCTTCCAAACCAACTGATTCCATTGCGATAAATTTAGTCAAACACCCATACCTTTAGCGTTGCGATAAATTTAGTCAAACACCCATACCTTTAGGGTTAGTTTTTTATGCTCCCTTCCAAACCCATCTTATACAAACCAAGTACCAATTTATGTAATCGGCAGTCGGCGTTTCATTTGGTGTCACATGATACAATTTATTCAGGGGTGGAGCCAGAGGCGGAAGAGGGGGCTACATCCCCCGTCGGGGAACCTAACCCCCTGCCAGGGAAAAATGAACAATTCGTCGGAAAATTCTCACTAATGATAACACGTTTATATATTGTACAAACTGAGTACTTTTTATTGATTTAGCCAAGAAAGATGATATACTCTTCTCTTCATATTAAATCTAAAAGTAAACTGTTTCGAGTCAGTTGTTGCGATTACTCTCGAGAAAAACAGCATGATATTTTCGAACTTGAAATAGAAAAATTATAAAGAGAGGGTTGTCCCGGCCCCTCTGGCTTAGCCCCCTGTTGAGGACGTTAACCCATGCGCCGGGGAATTCTTGGTGCCACCCCTGCCTCATTATTCTTGTACTGTTACACTATAGACCGGTATGAACGAAAGATCTAAACTGCTATCCAAATTTCGCACAGATCTCGTCAAGAACCCAACAGCTTTAAACAACGATGAAGCCAGTGAAATTAGTAAGCTGAATAACATGAATGACGCTTTTTTGAATCCAGGGGTCACTTCTGAATCACGTAAGTAACCTATCTGACTTTCAAATAATTTCAAATCTGGCTGAATCCAGAGAAAATATTGGTTATACAGATTGGGTGATTGCCATGATAGTAACAATGAGCGCGACGACGCTTATGACTCCGTGGTAATCAGCTAGACTATAACCACCAACATGACCATGACGACAACCATGACCATGACGACGACCATGACCATGACAATAACCACTAACATGACCATAACCATGACCATAACCACTAACATGATCATGTCGACTATGACCATGACAATAACCACTAACATGACCATGACAATGACCATGACCATGACCATAACCACTAACATGATCATGACAACGACCATGACCATGACAATAGCTAGTAACATGATCATGACGACGACCATGATTATAACGATAACCACTAACATGACCATGACGACGACCATGACCATGACTACGACTATGACCATGACTACGACCATGACCATGACTACGACCATGACCATGACAATAACCACTGACATGATCATGACGACGGCCATGAATAAAGCAAACTAAAGTTAATTTTAATTTATAATTTCATTTTCTTTACCGTCGAAAGAGGATCTCTCACGCCAAGGACTGGACCCGTACGTGGCAATGCAAATCTCGAAACTAGACCACAATTTCCAAGACATATTCGGATCTAAATCACCAAACAAGCCGTTCAGCACGGCCAGACAAAAGGGGGATATTCTACCAGGTTACGGAGAACAATACAACGCAGACGGAAGCGTCAGCCTGTCCAACTCCGAATGGCCAGAATACCAAATGAAAGACACTCCTCCGATGACGGGCATACGCAAACCAGGAGTTAATGAAATGTTTCTTGGTAACAGCAACATGCCTCAAATCTCTCCCCAAGCAGGTCTTAATCCTAACTTACTACCTGGACAAAAAAGCGACTTGGGTATGGGAATGGGAATTGGTATGGGTATGGATAAAGGTCCTGGCGAGCCAATGATGTCGCGTTTTGTTAATGATGCCAGCGACCGGAAAGTCCCGGATAAAACGTTGATGAACGCACCTTTTGCCAAACCTGGGATAAAGAATGCCGGGTTTCGTATTCCTGGGGAGTTTTCGTACAAGAACGACAGGAAATCCGCGGAGGCCGAAGAAGATGCAAACTTTGTGAAGAATTTCATGAGCTCCAAAAAGAGTGTTACCGCGGAAAGGAAAGCAACGAAGAAAGAGATCCGTTAACGAGGATATTGTAATTACGGACCTAAAATCTTTCCGGTATCACAGCGACGGTACTGTAAACATCTACTAAATTATGCATGTACGTGATTATACGTTGGATATAAACCATCAAACGCATAGCTTGTTTTTATCCATGAAAAATAACCCTTATCGTTCCAGTGGGGTTTTCAGTAGGTACTGTATTTGCTCTATTTAGCCCCCCCGGGGGATTACTTTTTTCCAGCGTTTCTGAACTTGGAACTAATTAGATGGGGGCCAAATAGAGGCTAGGGGCTTAGTAAATTTTCATGTCCTTTAGGAATGCATAATTACATAAATAAGTACATAAATTCATAACAATATAAATATATTACGCTGACGATTAAATATACCGACTTTCAATTAAATGAACGTGTTTCTACGTAGAACGTTGTCGTTTAGTGCTCGTAGTGCCATATCGACATACATCTGCTTAGTAATCAATAGAACTACCCCCATCAGGCGTGGGCGCTCAATGAAGGCTGGGGGCTTTTTTTCTGTGCTTCTGAAGAGGGGGCTTATCACAAACGGGGCTATCATCGTCTTTCATCAGTAAGAAGGGTATGACTTACTCCTTGTCGTTACCTAATCGTTGATTTGTTTGTTTTTGTTCTTCGCAATTCATTGGTTAACTTTTTATCACATGGCTCCTTTTCGTATAAAACCTAGTCTAGTTCTAGCTCCTATTTTAGAACACGTTTCTTTCCTGATGTAGGGCCTTTGCTCGAAACGTCGATATTCTTTGAGATCAGTTACGGCAGTTGTCAACCTTTTAATTTTTTACCTTAAAACAGTCAGGGCCCATTTACACGATACCACTGCTGTATACGATTGTTGACCTTGACGCATCTGATTCAGTCACAAGGGTCTTCAGGACCAATTGCAACATTCGCGAGTGAACAGCAAGCAGGAATTGTGCTTTTATGACATAATCACATACACCAAAGTGGAGAATCCTATACGACAATCGTATCGTGTGGATAGGCCTCTTATTTTTGATAGGCCTTCATTTTACTTCAAAAATGAAAAGGTGAGATGCAATACACGAATTAAAATACGACAAAAAATTAACGTTGCCATACTTCGCGTGCACTTGAAACCGAACGCGTGAGATAAAGCATTTTTCTGATTCGAGATTTTAAGTAAGATCCCTGAAAATGTTCCCGTCGGACAAAATTTGCACATCAATAGGAAAAGCAACCCTCATTGTCTCTTATTGTTGCTTGTCAAAGATTTTGGTTTATTTGACCATAGTTTGTTCTGTAAGTAACGGACTCATGACTCCTGTCCTCTTATGCAGCAGATTACTCAGTGAACCCCGTGAGTGATCTAACTCGTGTTCTTCTTGCCCTTGATCGTGTCGAATCGTTTGGCAATACTTCCGTATAGATCGTCTGAAGACTTTCCCGTAGGATCCAAGACGTTAGAGCGAAGTTTACTGGGTATGTTTCCCGGAGGGTTATATAGTGCCACGACATACACTTCGTTTTTTGTTGGACTTTTAGTGCAACCCATACCCAGCTCCGATGAATCCTTCCAGACTACCTGCATGTTGAAAGCATTTTTAATAAATAATTGGGTGAGGTCTATACTCATTATACTATACTCATCATAATATACTCATCATAATATACTCCTTATACTATACTCATTATACTATACTCGTTGTACTATACTCATTATATTATACTCATGAGATGAATATTACATGCATATTGCATTTGGGATAGTTTCGTCATTGGTGGACAATATGTGCACGTTCGTCAAGCTCATACCTCAGAAAAACTATTTCTTACAGTTAGCCCCAGATGTTATTAACATATTGAGGCTGCCGCAGGGGCGGCACATATATCATCCAAGTTGCATCCGTTTGCAAGTTCTATAGTTTTAAATCGTGAATGGGCTTTTTGCAGACGTTTGACACTGGAATAGATTGGTCAAACGTTGTGAATCGACAGTGTATTCTTTTTGCTCTGAATACCAAAAATCTATTTGCTGGTTGTACAAAACAGTTTAGTAACCAAAATATGCATTCATGCAGAGTTACTCCATCGACCATTTTGGAGCACGGATATATTTTAACCAGCATTTTTTTGCTTTCTACGATCATTCATATCCGTTTAACGGTTCAAGACTGTACAATGATATTTCTTTTCAGTTTAGACGTCTCTGAGACTGACAAGAAAAACAAAAGCCATAAATTTAGGACTGTTTCACGCAGTGGTGGCACCAGGAATTCCCCGTCACAGGAGCTAACGTCCCCGACAGGGGGGGACTAAACTGGAGGAGTCGAGACCACGCTCCTTTGTAATTTCCTTATTTGCTGGTCGAAAGCGCCATGTTATTTTTCGCAAAAATAATCGCAGCAGTTTACTGGAAGCAGCTTATTTTAAGATGTGACATGAAGAAGAATCTATTATCTTTCCTGGTTAAATCTGTAACGAGTATTCATAGTTTGTGGAACATATAAATGTGTTGTCACCTCTGCAATTCCCCGACAAACTGTTAATTTTTTTCCCCGACAGGGGGCTGGAGCCCCCTCTGCCTCTTCTGGCTTCACCCCTGGTTTCAAAACATTACCTGAGTGAATGTGTCCGTGTCAGAATCAAGACTTGGTGCGGCAAAGCTGTATCCCTTAGCTTGGTTGTACCAGAGCTTTACCGCTTCTTCAAGCGCACTGTCACAGTTGGCTGAACTGGTTGAGTTCGGGTCTAGAAATGCATAACAATGCATGAAAATTAATGAGACTGTCGTTTCCTATCCAAAGCTGATAATAAAATGTTGGAATTGGATTGTATCAGCATTCATTCAAGGGTCGTTACATTTGCGAGGACAGGCAGCTGGCGAAGTATGTGTTTGTTATTTTGTATGTAGCTAATGTTTGCTGCTTTTGTATTCTTTTTATGTCAGAAAATCGACACATTTGTGATTAAAATCGGCAAAGCTTGCAGCAGATATTGAACGATTTAAGTCTGTAGTTAGAGGACTTGCATTACTTTTTCATCACAATGGATTTTTATTTCAATATCTAACCTTTTTTTTCACCATTCAATTAACTTGTTCAGAACATTGTGTTCAAACGACGTGTTCAACAAGCGATAATCGTTTTGATAATCTTATAAAAATGACAGAATAAAAGTTCTTTCCTATGTCTTTAGGTGATTAAGGATGATTTGTCGAAGAATTACGTCAAAGTTACCTGATATTCTAGCAACATTTTCTCCATATTTCGAAACAGACCTAACCAGAGCAACGTCTAGTGTTCCTTTGGTAGCCATTTCACCTGCCATCTTTGTAGCCCGTTCTGAGAGTTCATTGTTCCAGATTAGAGGTGGTGCGTGATGTTTTTGACGAAAAGCATTATGAATTAGAAGTCCTTTATTAGCTCCTACAATAAGTAGACAAATAATGGATTCGTTTGCCTTCGAAGTAAATGTATCTAATTTCAGTATCACAAATTATGAGTAAGTAATACTCCTTGAAAATGCGTTAATAAACCTAGTGAAGGATTGACCAATGAAATCAACCGACTGACCAAAAAACTGATTGAATGACCGACCACTTGACAGTCTGTCCGGAGTGCCTGCTGGCTGGTTTGCTGGTTGGTTGGCTGGTTCATTGGCAGGCTCACTTCATAAATGGATAGCTATCTAGTTGACTGGCTAGGTGGTATCTGTGTGGTCCTTTTTCAGCTGGCGGGTTGGTGTTTTGTGTTGAAAGGTTTTGGGGTTGTTGGTTTCGTGGACTGGTGGTCGGTGTTTCTGTGGGATGGTGGATTGAAGGGTTGTCTAGTGGATTGTCATAAGTCCGTGAGTTGTTGGTTGGTGGGTAGTAAGGTTAGTCGGTTGTTTGGATGGCCCAACACCAGTTAGTTACTACAAGTAGCATTTTGTTTCCTGTCTTACCATCACTTGCTAGACCTAGAGAAGCCATGAACGTACACAACATGGCCCCAGTCCAAACACGTTGATGCTGCAACATGATGGAGTCCCACCACTCACGACACTCCTTTTTTATTGATGACCTTAGAATAAACATAGAAGCAAAACAAGGGAGAAGTAACTGATGAGAAATCTTGCAATTCAGTGAAAATAGATAGATGTTTTTAAGAAATAAAAATGAATGGCTGCTTCCCCTTATTACTTCAGCTGAATACAACACCCAGAACGCTTTGCGGTTTTTTTCATTTTCATGCAAACATTGAATTCCCAAAGCGAATGGAAAGACAATTCCTCCAAATAACATTACAAAAACGTTTCGAATGACATTCTGGTAGTTGGATTCAGCAGATGTATAAGGCGAACCGGCCGCTGAATGCACCTTCATCAACTGCAAAGCCTCGCTATTTAGTCAAATGTATTCCCAGCATCTTTTAACAGTCGCTTCGAACTTTTCCGGCAGGATTGTCTCCTTGACGATAAAAATCGCCTGGCTTTAGCCAGAGTAAAACAATGTGGCGTTAGGCGTAGATGAATACCAGAGGACTAATTCTACCGGGGAAGATTTAATAGAGAAAGGTTTTAAAGGCTCGCTGTCACATACCACGTGATTGTACGCTACCGCTGTGCATCAGATTCTCGTGCGCGGGCCCGGTGCAACAAAATGGCGGAAAGTGAAGAGTATGGCTCCACTCATGAGGATAGCGAAATGATATTTGAACAAAGAGAAGAAGAGGAAGAAAACTTAGATGAAAGTAACGATGACCTTTGGCACTTTCCATAATTATGAATATGTAGACTGCACCCTAAACTATTCATCCGCGAAGTCGCCAGCCAAGAATAGCCTCTTCGACGCCATATTGAATCCCTTTGATTTTAGCAGTTTTAATGTTCGAGAAACGTGATTTAATGTTTAATGTTTAATGTTTGAGAAATCTACCCTTTGATTTTGCACACGAATTTATTCAAAATTAACTTTTGTGCGCATGCTCGGTACACGTGACAGTGTGCCTTTAAGGTGCCGTCTCCAAGATACAGTTGTCTCATACGTTTCCTCGCCCTAGACTGTGCGATTAGTCTGTCTTTAGAGCAAGATTTCTGCTCACGATTCGGTTAGGAATGTTCCAGTACGTGCTGAATATTCTGGATCGTGTTCGTATGCATCAGGACGAAAAATCCTCGGCGTCAGTCGTATAGCAGCACAGAGAAAAATCATTCGAAAAAGTTGATTTCAAAGAGTTATTCCTGCAAGAGTCCTTTGAAAGGTTGTTTACTAAGTTTTAAGGAATTTTCTCGGAGAAAAAGTTCGACAGAAAACCAAGTATGGTTTCTGTCAGGAGCAATTCGACTCTTTCCGCTTCATAGCGACTTCACAATAAATAAACTTATCGTGACGAATGACCGTCAGTACTACAAATGACTCACTGAGAATGCCAGCACTGATGTCTATAACACAATATAAGAAGACTTTTTTTTTATTAGTTGTGAACGTTGTAACATAAATCATGATATAAGCTGTACGCACTTATGATCTTCGCAAAATTCGTTTTAAGTCGATTTTAAAAATGTGTATATCAAATTTTAAAAAGTATAAACTAGTTTAACATCATGTAATTCTTTAACATCATGTAATTCTTTAACATCATGTAATCAATAGGCCTTTATTGACTTGATAGCTCAATTGGTAGAACACTTGTCCGGTAACCCGAAGATGCGAGTTCGAATCCCGCTCTAGTCCACTTTTCTAGTGGACTTTAGCTGTGTGAAATATTCTGTTCTTATCCAGTAGAACACTTTCCTTTACGGTTGCATTATCTTTGTAACTTCTGGTATTTGTTTATGTTTACAAAGGATCCCACCCAGATCTTCTTACCTTTGTTAATGATATAAACCGATTTATTTAGACAATGATGTCCAGCCAATATTTGCGTCCGTTCAAAGTAGAGTTTTGAGTGAAATTTCACCACCATTACTTTGTGTTGTTCCACTTCAGTTCACTGTGTAATTCCCAAGCAGGTAGCTAGCTGATACATTTCAACAGGTGGCATGTTGTCCACCAACAATTTTAAATCCATCTTTCAATACGGTAGGATCTTGCATTTCTGCTTTTCTATTCTATCTTTCTATGGTTTCAATTCTCATATTATAGTTTTACTTTTGACATTAATCATCACCCAAGCCACAAGGTGTCAGTAGAGAACATTATAAATTTTCAATGAACAGGATAAGCACAGTTTATATATTTCAACCTTCACGAAAAGTTAAGAAACGATAACTTCACAATTAACCAAGTTAAACGTTGTCAAATTTTGACCTGGGAAGATTTTGAAAATTGTAATGGATTTATACCAACGGTCATCTTCTCTTTCGTAAGAAACCTCTATTTCTGTTTAATCAGAAATAACATCTTGACGCATCATATAAAAACAAACAGGACGAAATTGCTCTTTCAGTTAAAGCTTTACAAAACCTCCAATATTACCGAGACTAATAATAATATTGGTCGAGATTTAGCTTTATTTAACTTTTTCCCTTTTGTTCTTAAAGACAAATCTTCCAGCATTTCATTGGAGTGAATCACATAGATGTTTCCCAAACAATCAAGACACGAGATATTGTAATATTAAATACAGAAAAACGTCCTTGAAAAACATTTTTCCGAATTCTGGGAAACTTACCCAATCTATCCCTTTCTTGTTTCTCACGGCATTTTAAGGAACGGAATCACCCACAGGTATGATGCAAAATACCATTGCATCACTCACAACATTGTGTAGTTTTACAAGGGTGTGCACAAAATTTCCAAATTGATCAAAAGTGGAACCTCAACCCAAAATAACAAGAGTTCTCTGGAAATCACTGAGATTGATATCATCAACGTTTAAGCCTGAGATTTAGAAGTCCTTCGTGGCACAGTACAGGTAAAGGCTTGCATCGTACAAAGCTGGACGCTTGTAGTAATGCAAGAGACGTTTCTTCCATATGCGCCAGGAAATGGCGTCTTTGAGTTTCGGAATAGGTCGGTTCAGCAATGTTATTGGTGTGCCTGACTTGTAGTGCTCCGCAACCCAGTGCACAGCGTCATAAATTCCGTTCTCTTCAGTCTCCAGAAGACAGCTGCATAGCTCGTTCTAAAAACAACGAGGTGTCACAAGATATTTTCTTCATGTGTAACAAAGGCTCCTTGACAAGTGCGATTTTAGGGACGTTAAGAACTAATCGTCTACTTGAACGACTTCGACATTCAAAATATCGGCATTTGAAGAAACCACGGTTTATTGACCACCGTACTTGATACTTGTGGCTTGTTTTGCGACTCCTAAAACGCTCCAATTCTCCTAAAACGACTCTACTCTCGGGTTGAATTCAGTCACAGCTTTTTTCACCCAATGTGCTTACGTCCTCCTTAAGACGTGAAAAATGTCTGGGTGACGTTTTATACAGAAAATTCTCTTTGTTTTGCATGAACAGTTCTTTTGTTTAAAGGACATCGTCGTTCAAGTTGACATCGGAGATCTTAAGGTCCCTTTTGTATCTGGCATTAGTTATCTTGATGTATGAAGTAAACTCACGAGAGCCTCAAGGACGAAGTAGAGTAAATCATAAGCTAAGATCTTGGTGCGTAGATTGTCCGAGTGTTATTGCATACACCAGGATGACAACTAGGAGACAAACAATTGCACGTGTAACAAGGTTTTAAGTTAATAATGCTTCATGAAGCCCTTTGCGGTTAGTTGCTTCTTAACACTTCAAATAACAGTTATTTTCCAAAATTTCATGACCGTCACCGAGCTGGATTACATGACGTCACAATGTTTAACGACGTCATATGGCTGCACTTGTTTTTCCCGCCACGAAAAAAACGAGTATTTTCTTTGCTGTGTGACTATGTGATGTCAAGCACGAAATCCAAGATGGTGGCACCCACGAAAGTCAAAACTGAAAGTAACTCGTATTTGCAACGAAATCGAGAAAAAAAAAGATATAAATTATTTTGGTTCCTTCTCAACAAATTTTACATTTAGAATGCATTTTCAACATTTTAACAAAGTTTGATAAACTATAACATAAAACATTGTTGAAATAAGATGGATATTGCAGTGGAACCTTTCATAACCGCATCATCTCCACTTTAAAAATCTTACAATTGATGTTACAAAATGACAGGATAGGTTGAAAAAGTAAAGGATAAAACACAGACCGAAAAATGTCATCTTGAGACTGGATATTTAAGTTAAAACAAGTAACAGGCAAGTTGGAAACGGTCTGTTTCTTGTTTTAACTTGAGTATCAAGTCTCAAGATGACATTTTTCGGTCTGTGTTTTATCCTTTACTTTTTCATGAAACAAAATATCTACAGTTAACGTTACCGTTATACCTGAGGTGGTTCTTTCTCCACAGTCTCCACGTATATGTCACGAACGCGAGCCCATACGTCATACATATGGAATTTATGAACAATGCGCTCTGTCGAAGACCAGTTTGGACCCAGTCCATCATCGTCCTTTCCGATGCGAGACAATATGGCGTCTATGACGTTCATGGTTTGTGTGGTGAAATCTTCTGTGATGTGATCTTCAGGCGCATAAGAAAGGACCAAGTGGCTCTAACATTAAAGAAAACGCTTTGTACAACAGTATTTATCCGTTTCAACTACCTTAACCAACCGCAGTTGGGAAGTTAATTATTTTCTGACGTCTACACACACAAGCACAAATATTAACATAAGCACTATATTGTTTAATATGACCGATACAAGTATGTACTCCACAGAACTGCTGCAGTCTGTAAGAATGAATGCGCTAAATAGCTTTGTCCAGGGAAGGCGTAACCGGGAGGCTGACGGGCTTTAGGCCCCACCTTTTTCCTAATAAAACGTTGAAACAACTATCAATCTGAACACTTGTTGTGAAATTTCCTGGGTAACCATGCAAAATGCTGTGATACAGAACATAGGTGTGGAGGTTTTCTATTCCCTCAGGGGGAGGGGGGTTAAAACCGAAAGCGGAAATACCTGGCTACAAGAGTGGTGAATGATTTGTTGCTAAGATTTCAAGTTTCGGTGTTGAATTTAGCTGATTTTCTCTGGTGTATCATGGGTACCATTGGCTTTAAGAAATTCTGCTTTGACGGTTGTATTATCGCAGCCAGCGTGTCAGTAACCCTACCATTCGTGAATCATGTATCAATTAATGTAAAATCCCAAGAGGAGCTTGGCCTCCCAAAGCTATTTCTGAGGGGGCTGAAGCCTCTTAGTCCTCCTATACTCTACGCCTATGATACAGGAGTATACCTCGTCACTAATGTCGTGATTGACTGTTGGAACGGTGTTATCTTCTGTAGCCCGAGGGTTAAACATTCGCAGTCCTTGCACGGTCATGGAGTGAATGGCGTGCGCAATCGTCTCGTTGAAGTTGGGCGACAGATTATACGAGGAATACAGATCACGGCAGTCAGAGGTTGCGTCGCTTCTTGTCAAAACAGCGGCATTCGTGGCTGCGATGGCTACGGCTAGAAGCCCTAATTTCATCTCGAGCAAAGTTGGTCGAATGCTTCGAGTAAAAAAAGTTCTGGAGATACAAGTGCTGCGAGGTTTGTCCACCTCCAGATCCAGACTAATATGTTTGGACGGGCATTTACTGTCTGTAAATATAAGTTGTGCAAGCCAATAAGAAACCACTACAACTTCATTTGCCTTGACATGTCAAAAATTGGGTTCAAGTTCCACATAATGAAATAATCTTACGATATGACATGCTCGTAATTTCTCATACTCATTAATAATATAAATAATAATATATAATAATATATAATATCAATCAATCAGAAGCGCTGAATGGCACCACGTGAGCGAACTTGACACACCATGGAAGTACTGGGCACAGGACTTGTAGTCTTTTTCCAGTCCTTGGACTGGAAATAATAGTTCAAGTCCTTGGACTTAAAATATGATTTCACACAATCAGTTTACTCATCCGTACTCTCAATGCTAATACACTAATCGATTGTGCAAATGAATTCCTCGTACTTGAAAACCTGTTCTAGTCCGAATTGAAGGCCTTTAAATATCACTTCGAACCTATTCACTATTTTCAGTATTTTGGAATTGCGATGTTTCTGGAGCAGCATGAAAATAATGAGTTAAGACTCCCCTGCACGGATTACTTAGTAATTTGATTCGCCAATGCAGATGCACACCTCTCAATGGATACAAAGAAAAAGCTTCGTCAAGTTGACGTTGTATTCCAAAACTGACATACGTTAGGCGGAGAACGCCACTAAAGAACTTTCAGCATCGGAACTATACGACGAGAAAAAACCTATTTCTCTGCCATGAATTAACATTTAAGTCTAAAGTATAAAGACAGAACTCGTGGGTCGTGACCATGCTCTAAGTAATACTAAAACTTGGTTCGACAATTTAAACTATCTGGTACAAAAAGAATGTGGTTGTGTCACACAACGCTGTTTCTCTGTGTACTTATATTTGATATTACAAATTAAACCAAGAACCTTACACCAGACATTATGTCACACAAGTTTTCCCACTATACAGTGGCGGATCCAGAGTTCGTTGAAAGGGGAGGGCGCAAATTGACATTTAGCGAATTATCAGCTGGAAAAAAAAGACGAAGTTGAAAAAGCAGAAACAAAGTATCTTTAGGCCAACCTTTTGAAGAGTTATGAAGATAAAGAATGTTTAGTTCACTATTTTCGGAAAACTTTGAAGAGCTATTTACGACGAATGTCTGCCGATGAATATAGCTTAGTTAACTAAATTAACAGAATAAGCCAAAATAACGCAAGCGAAAGTATTAAATTGACGTTACAGACAGCTTTTGAACGCTGTTTTAGAAAAGAACTACAAAATTAAGCAGTATAAGAACTCGTTTCAGTATCATCCTCAGAGATATACAAGAACAGAAATTTTTCACGATACTCTGACACTGCCGAAGTCAACTAAAAAATGTTGATTCGAGCGGGATTTGAACTCGCACCTTCGGGATACCGGTCCGCCGCTCTGCTTGTTGAGCTATCGAGTCCACAGGGATTGGAGGCGAGTTTTATCCAATTTAAGTGCAAGAGATATACTCGAGACAACGTAACGCTTATCCATGAGAGGATGTGCAGTGTAACCACGTCGCATGACGTCATGTGAACATTGAACGTGAAATAGACTGGGGCTAAGCAAAGTTTCTGGAGTACAGTGGCAACTACTGCGTGTAGGTGTTGCTGGAAAGTCACCACATTGATGTAGAAAACAATGATGTCAGGGGGAGGTAGAAACGTGTCAGTGGTATATAACGAAGACGTGTTGGGTAAGAACAGTAAGAAATCACCAAAAACACCAAGTCAGCAACACTACGTGCCCCCATGTCATAGCCAATCAGTGACCAATGCAAAAACGCCAGTTTACCGGCGTCACATCACTTGAAAATGGCGATTACCAATAGATGCAACAATAAACCATTAACAACTTCACTGAAGATTACAGGGGGGAAAGGCTGTCAAAACACGGGAGGTCATTTGCCATTAGCTTAACCTGCTTGCAGTCCGAAATTTCGATAAGCGGTAATTAAAAAAAGTAATTGCCGCTTTTCCAAATTTCGGGCTGCAAGCAGGCTACATTAGCCGGACAAAGTTAAGTCGGAAGACCGATAATGAATAAACGGATGCATGACCTGTATCACGCAATTTGTGTTGTAGAAGACGACCGGAGTAGACCGGAAGAGAAAAGTTTGTAAAATCCACGTGCAAATTGCACGTGGAATTTCAGAAAGTTTGTAAAATCCACGCGCAAATTGCGCGTGGAAATTCACAACAATGCACCGTTTAGGGAAAAAAATGATTCCCGCAAAGATCGCGAGCTAGGTTCTACTTCGTGTCTTCGGTTTCTTGCTATGCTACATAACGGATTTTTTAGCGTGAAAATTTTTACATGTCCCATAAAATTTCGCCTGTGTCCGACAACATTTAATCTCGCCAGTCTAAAACAGAGTCCAAACCGTCAAAAATATTTTATACTAGTTAAAATCACCTAAATTATTCTATAATGTCCTGGGTGATAATTTGTACAATATTCCTGAAAATATCTTGGAAATTTTCCACTTAAAATAGTTTATCTCTAGGTCGGAAATTAGCTTTCTTTAAAAACTAGCCCCGTGTTTAATTTACAACGTCTTCCCTTCGGTATGAAGGCGAACATCGCGGAACGTTCTGTCTTGCCATTGTGCAGGACGCGTCGGTTTTCATCCTCGCGCCGCGTCAACAACATCGAAGAGATGTTTGGCATCCACAGCGAGTACGTGTGCGGCTGAGAGCATTTCCTTATTGTACTCTTCCTGAAGAGTACTTCTGAAGTATTTTTGTACCGTCTTGAGTGCCGTGATGAGTTCTGCCATGTCAGATGATAACACTTTGTGTGCCATTTCAACCTGCAAAGGAGAAAAAAAAAAGCACTTCGGTGAAAACAGAAACGTCCTGTGGACGAGGTTGCTGCTTCGTTCAATGTGTTTGCTGCTTTTTATTTTCGTATTTAAGTTAGTGGATTTTTAAAAATTCTGCCTCATCGATAAAAAGACCCCTGAAAATTTGATATATGGTTCAAACTACTCTGTTTGCATGATTTACCAATTTTGAAAGAAATTCACCGAAGCAAACATCCAAAAACTTAACATTCGCATTCACACAGACGGTGTTGTCACGCTGAAACAACTACTCGACATGACCACGATGTGCGCATGAGTATAAACTACATTTAGTAACCAATCCCCGACAAAAAATTACCCAGGAGAGCTCCGTTAAGGGTAAAAGTACGAGAGTCCGTCGTCACTGGATGTTTTTTCACTAGGAGAATACCTCCCCTGGCCTAAAATGAATTTGAGAAGATCAGTAATCGTTGGGCTGATTAATGAGCAATGACAACCCACTCAGTGACTTCCGATAACGGCTCCGATTTTAGTTTCTGTATTCATTAAGTTCTGAACGCGAATTACCTAAATCTGATACTCATTATATCCTTCACCACCTCGTTCTCTTTCGAAAATAATTACTAACATTTCGGAGCTTAAAATGTTAAACAAATATTAAATTCTTTCTGGATTTCCCTTTAGTTATCGAAATTTCTGAACTTAAAACGTTAAAACTCGTTCAACAAATCCTCGATTTCTGTTTGTGTCATTTGGGAACTATAGGTTCATTTGGAAATTGTAGAAGTACAGGGGGGTGTTGATGGACCAGCGGTAGTGCAAGTGTCTCTCACCACTATGACTAGGGTTCGATTCCACCTCCTTAAAGTTGTGTGATTAAAAGTTACCTTGATCACATGTGAGAAGAGTGTCGTCCAGTTTGACTACCAAACATCACAGTTTTCGTCTGGGTACTCCGGTCTCCTAATTTAACACTGAACCCTCGAAGCGTGGCCCTCACAGACCCCAAGGGAGGAGCTTAGCGTAGGGTTACCCAGTATAAATGAAGACACTTTAACTTAGCTTTATAACAAGGTGACAAAAGACCGTTACTTCGACTATTTGATTCTTCGTAAAAAGGTTAAACACAATTAGAAACTAAATTTACCTCTTTGTGTGAGGATGGTGGAAGTTTTTTAACTTCGTTATCAACCTCTGATAACAACGATCTCAACGCTCGCCCAATACTCTAAATCAAACAAACGTGCAAGTTAGCGTTAGGCAGATACGGAACTGGCGGCCATGAAAGGCGTAAACCAAGAAAAAATCAAATTAACACAAACGACGATTGATGTATGGGAAAGAATGTTGGAAAGCAAGACAGAGAAGAACGCTGACAAGACCTTGTGACTTGCATAAATTTACTAACAGATTATCGTAAGAAATTCCTGCCGATTACTACTTATGACTGATACACAATTGACGAAAAACACGAGTAATAGTTTTTCATCCGATATCCAAATATCGAGAAGTTTGTTGATGAAACGAGGTGAAGCTGACTTTTTTTGACATACTTCAAGGCGTTTGGATAGAGGATGATACACTTTTTCTTGTATTAGATCAAGGTTATCTAATAAACAATAATAACAATGACAATAACAATAATAACAATAATAACAACAATAACGATAATAATCTATCATTGGCTGTGGGAGGCAGTTAGATGGCAAGTTATATCGGTTTAACATATACTGACAACATTCGATAATAATAACATTATAATAATAACATTATAATAATAATAATAATAATAATAATAATAATAATAATAATAATGATAACAACAATAATTTATTGGCAACAATTCCACTGAATGGCTCTTCATTTACTAAATAATGAAAATACTGTATATCTGTAAGATATATGTTAAAAAATACCTAATTCCTAACTAATCCTTTACTATATATAACAGTATCTCTACAATATACTATATATAACAAAAGGGAAAAAAACATTTCGACAGAATTCCCATTATGGCAGAATTTTAGGCTAAAAGCTTTGAAAATTTTACGCTAATTAAGATTCCATATCCAAACCTCCATCTCGATGCTCTTTTCCTTTGCTTCCATGTATGAATTGTTAATGGTTTGAGATAGAGAATTCAACCATATCGAATTGTCTTCCACTAGGGTGTTACTCTTCCAGATATTTAGCAAAAAAATACGAAATCCAGAACACCGCCCAAAACAATTACACTGGTTTGACATTACAATTACACTGGTTTTGACATTTTGACATTGTTTACCGTTATGAACTGAACCAGGCTATTAGCGTCTGCGTTGCTTGCTCCTTTGTTAAGTTCGATGACAGCTTTCACGACTTCTGTGGTACACGAGAACACCTTATCGTCTCTTCGGTCAATCTCCTGGACCTCCAACTGCTTATCGCTTTCACGGGCAGGCGCCTGTCCAAAAAACAGTATCACAATAAATTACTTAAGAATTATAAGAAGACAACTCCGAACATTCGCATCTTGCAAACCCAACATACGAGTTAATAATCAAGACGAGAAAAGTCATTAGGTCAGTCATTAGTCAGTTAGGTCTGACGATGACTTATAAATGACTTCACTGAGCTGTTCTTGATGATTGAACGCTTTGTCCTGAAAAGTTATCGGATTTTTTTTTCCTGAAAAAAGCTGTTTTCTCCCCATTATTTACACTAGGAAACGCATTTTTGAAACGTTTTTAGGCCTTTCAGTTAGAAAATATACTTCACTCAGGACGTCCCTCCTCTAGTCATTCTCGTCCATCTGCACAATTTAAAGGATCGTTCGCACATGTAGTTTTGTGCCTTGCGATTGACATCTTGGAGTATGTGTTAAACGGACAAGAGCATCGAGGACAAACTGCAGCGGATCATAAATGCTTATCTTGCTGCCTGGACTGTCATGGCTTTATTGCATACGCCAGGATGACAATCGCAAGAAAAACGGACCTTGATAGTACGAACATTAACCATACCTCCGGATATTGAAACTCTCCTTGATCTTGAATGGTGGCAGCCAATGGATTTACAAGCTCGGGTGACGTCAGTTGATCTGATTTTGAGAAAGAGAAGAGATTTAGGTAAGACCTGATAGTTTACAAACATTTAAGAGAAAATTAACTAACTGCTACAGCACACCCTACTAAGTGCTTCCATAGGTTTGTAAAAGCCTATTAGAAAACTTTTCTTTATTTAGTTAGTCTGTTCTTTATTTAGTTCTGTCCCATAAAAAAGCGCTTTTGAGTTTATGATAGACATTAAATGCGTAACCGATCTGGAAGACCAGCAAAACCATCCAACCATCGAACACCAAGGACTAAGATGGTTTAGGGTCAGGGTTAGGGTTAGGGTTAGTACAAGTTAAGGATTGGGTTAGGGTTAGGTTGGTATCCTGTCACCTTTCTCTTATTGGTTTGCCGCCTAATTAATTATTCTGACTTGTTTATAGTTTTAGATATAGATCGAATTTGACAACTGCAATCTATTTCTCTGAAGATGTTACACGAATATAGCGACGAAACGTTAGAATTGACCTCAAATTTCATCTTTACATATTTATCTGTCTTCATCATTAATGGCGTTGCACTTCAGAATTTTGAACTAGGATCTAATCTTTATTCTTCGATTACGTTTTCCGCCCGAAAAATTCATAGTCACAATGTTGTTCAGATGGTTTAAAATTGAATCACATGCACTTTATAATATAGAACACTCGACTTGTTGAGAAAGCCGAGGCAATCGGATCAATAACACGCATACGCACGTACGTACGCACGCACAATTTATGCTAACGGAAGAATGTGCGGCACAACTTGCGTGTGTTCACGTATACACACACCCACCCTCTGGCTTCCCTCAAATGGACAAGTTTCATTCCTGTACTGCAGGTCCTTTACCCAAACAAGGAAATGTAGCGTAGAAAATTTCCAGATTTCGACAACGCATGATGACACGAATAAATGCACAATCTTTTACACTCTCTATTGTTTCTCTCTGATCGCACTAACGCTTCGGTCTTCGTGGGTTGCGGACGGTGGATTGATTGAGGATGTGTTTCCTCTCATGGATAAGCGTTAAGTTGTCGCGAGAATATCTCGTGCACTTAAGTTTGCTAAAAACTCGCCTCCAATCCCTGTGGACTCGATAGCTGAACAGGTAGAGCGGCGGACCGGTATCCCGAAGGCGTGAGTTCAAATCCCGCTCGAGTCAACATTTTTCAGTTGACTTCGGCAGTGACAGATTATCGTGAAAAAATTTCTATGAGGAAGTTTAAAGATGGAAAACAGCCAATATTTTCCAAACGTATTACTGAAGTTTGACTCAAAACCCTTCTTAATTTTTTTTGTTTGAAATATTTTGGCACAATAATACTCCTAAGTGGTCTCGTACATGGCAACATTACTGCTCAGCAGCTCTCTACTCTATTTATGACGTCCATTCTAACCCAGCAAAGACACTGGCCAAAGAGGAAGTTTCAGACCTCAAAGGCTCGCACATATGCACCTCATATGTAATTACGCAGAAACAAACTTATCTACACCCCCACACATATTCGTACATACAACACAAATACATGCACTGCATTTGATGCACACACCCACATACTAACACTTCTCACACCCACAGATACACACGTAACACACTCACCCACACCAATATACTAACACTCTGCAACCATATATTTACACTTCTACATACACTTACTCATACAACACGAACACCCCCGTATACTTACACTCCCGACTGTTCCTCCCTGACTGAATAAACGTTCCGGAGCCTTCTGGATTGTAAGACTCAACCACGGGAAGTTCTTCGTTCTCAGGACTTAGTGGTTGAGGTTTCTGAAATACGAATGAAACAACCAATAAAAACCCTTTCAGTGGATCTGAACTCACATTTACTTTAGCTAGTAACATCTTTCAACATCACACAGAATAAAACTAACCTAACTTAAATGTGAAAATTCAAAACCTTACTCAAACATAATACGAGAGTTTTGTTTCAGAAACATCTAAAGCTTTTGTTGCCGAGACATCTGATGTACTCGTTTTAGATACATTAGAAGTACTCGTTGGTAATGCCTTCCTTGGACATTGGGACCAGTGACTCCTGTTCCGAGTTAAGGTTGGGGACACACGAGGTGTCTGGTTGCAGTGACATATCCCAGGGTCAAATCCCCTCGTGTGCACCAGGCAAAAACTTTATCGTTGGGACAAAACTTTGTCCCCGCGTCTTGTTACATGAATTCAAATTGACTTGAATTTCTGCGACATGTTGCAGGGACAGAACGGCTTACCTGCAACATGTTCCTTCAACAGTTCACGCAACAAGTTTCATACGCAAAGTCCTAGGACAAACAATCTCACAGCTTCATTTAACTCCCAACAATACCCCGACTCACTACTCCTTCCAGCCATGGGTAATCACAATTCTAAAACTAGTCAATCAAGTGAAACAAGTCCCCGCGAAAAGTCTCCGCGTGTGTCGGGAAAAAGGGACACGTCTCTGCGACGTGTTACCGCGACTTCACGCTTCGTATGACCCAGCTCGAGCAAGCAGTGATTAGGGTTAGAGTTTCTCAGAGTTCTACCGAAAGGCATCTTTCCAGAATATAAAAATCTGATTTACTCAACGATAACAAAATGCTATATCAGGATGTAAAACTAGGATACTGCATAGACACCGTTCAAGGGCGGATTTAGGAGGGGGCACACAGGACGCACGCGCCCCTTTTCGATTAGTTGCCATTCGACTTTTATGCTAGGTTACAAAACACAAGCATCGAACATGTTGACTGCCAAGAAGGAAGAACTGGAGCAAACAGCAAAGAAAAGAGTGAGTGGAAGAAATTCAAATTAAAACAACACTGGAAACGACAGTAGCATAAAAATTATTCCACCCAAACGTAACATTGTGGCACGAATTTGAAAAAAAACAATTTGCGACCTGCCTTTCTCAATATTCTGAATCCGCCCTGGTGTTAAGGTAAAAAGTTAAGAGGTTGGTAACAGCCGTGACTGATCGAGTAAAGGCCCTCCGCCAGAGTGAAACGTGTTCAAAAAAAGAAAGTCCTGAACGTTAATACGTTAGAATTCTCTCCGATCAATCACGGCGGTTACCATCCTTTCAACTAGCTATATCAGGATGTCTTACTTGATGGGGCGAGCCGGGGAAATCGGATTTCCTTTCTTCTTCCTGCAGCCACATGTCATCCTCTATTGACTGCTGTTTCTGTTCCTCCAAACGCTTACGAATCATCTCCTGTTGTTGTTTTTGCTTCGCGTTCATCTCCTTTTCAAGTCTCTCTTTTTCCAACTTAATGATTTGCTCATTAACACCCTGGGTCAAAAGAGTCATCGATATTACCCTTACTAAGATTTCACATGGCATTTTACTTACTACAGTCCCATAGGTAAAATGAAAACTTCCTACGTGAGATTGATTTTTATATGTGAATTCATTACTTCATATGTGAAATACACGTTTTGTTCACCAATGTTATAAACATGAAATTTCGAACCAAGTCTATTTCGCATGAGAACTAGGTATTTCATATGTGAAAAACGTTCCGATTCCATACGTAAAATGAAAGTTTCACAAGGGAAAATGTCCCTAGTCTATATGTTTTACACATGTGAAATTACAAAATTTTCCTATGGCCTATGATTTGCATGTACATCCTTGAATCTAGGGCTCGAAACGTCGCAACCAATTTATGATAAGTACAACAAAAAGATGAAGGCAGATTCTCCAAGTTGCAAGAATACCCAGTTCCCACTAAAAATTAAATACTTGAAATCGAAACTGCCAGATGAAAGAAACGTCAAAGAGGCGGCGACGATGATAGAGAAAAGCGACTGGACAACAAAACATAACAGCGCACCCTCATATATTTCACATACAATTTCACATATGAAAATAAATTTTACATGTGGAATTAACTTTCATATGTGAATGTTCTATTTCGTATGAGAAACATGTTCCGTAAACCAAAATTTTACATGTGAAATTTTCAACTAGTTTATTTCACATGTGATTTAGGCATTTCATATATGCGGAAAGGCTTCTATTTCTTACGTGATATGAAAATTTCATATGCGAAAATGTTCCAATTCCATATGTTATTCACATGTGAAATGACATGTGAAATTTTCGTAAAGCAATAGATAGAAATCCACCGGGTGTAGATTTAAGACACCGAAACGTAATTTCGAAGAAATTTCGTTAAGCAGTGTGAGAAGTATGGAGGCAAGCAAACTGAAGATATAAGTACATTTGTAGGGTTACAGACTGATCGACAGAAAGACATACGAATAGAGACAATAGGCAGAAAGACCAAAAAACCTTTCCACCAAATCACTACGTGGGAAAAATGTTTCACCGAAAGCAAACTTTCATCCAATGAACCTCGTCAGACAAACATTTGGCGAATTTTTAAACGTTCAGCGAGGTCTTTTGGTCAATTTAGAGCTACCCTAGGCTGAAATGAGTCGACGCATGGTCCAGAAACTCGACTAACTTCAAAGTGGCTCAAAAAGAAAGATACGATGTCGAGAATGCGTCCTTCTTTTGACTACGTTTTCGCTGTTAAATATTTATTAACCAACAACAAAATCCGTACGTCAAAGTATTTGCCTGAGTTTTCCGTACAGACGCAAATCGACGGCAAATACTTTTCTGTGCGGACCAAGCAAACAAGGTCTAATAAGGAATTTATTATATGGCCGTTTTCATTCCCCTTTTAAGTGGGTTTTCGTGGTGAGATGTTGCTGTTTACCTTACCTTGTTACTTGTTCGTTTGGCTTCTTGTTTCCACCGGTTAAAGATCCACTAGTCGGACATAGTATGAAGCTACTTTGGCTTAAAAGTTTATGAATGCAACTTAAAAAGCTACTGTTCATTACCCAACGTTTCGACACTCAGGTCTAATGTCTTCTTCAGGGGCGATCGCTACGAGGAAGATGTCCTTATTTATACACTCACAAAACCACTGATGACGTTATCCATTGACAAGATGCAAACAGGCATCTGATAGTAGACCACCTTCACAGCGACTGGCACAATAATAGCGCCCCTGCCTCATTGAATCGCGTCGACGGTGGTCCATTACCAAATGCCTGTTTGCATCATGTCAATGGATAACGCTATCAGTGGTTTTGTGAGGGTATAAATAGGGACATCTTCCTCACAGGGATCGCCCTTGAAGAAGACACTAGACCCGAGTGTCGAAACGTCGGGTAATGAACAGTAGCTTTTCAAATTGCGTTCAAAAACTGTTTTTAACGCAAAAAAATCCACTTATATATATATATATATATATAAATATATATATATATATATATATATATATATAAAAACACAAGTATTTGATTATAAATAAAACAGCATTTGTCAACAAGAAAAGAGAAATAGACGTAGCCACTCGCTTTGGATATGATTTATTGCACTAACGTTTTCGCTATAAAGCTCTTCAGGTGCTGCTATATATATATATATTGGCAGTATACAACCCCTTGGCTGTTTCCATTTGATAAACAACTGCCTAGGCAGCACTCCTTTTATATTACTGTTAGTTGGTTTTATACAATTAGCTTTAAACGAGGGAGGCTACGGAGTTTCAACACTTTTAAATAGTTGGAATTTTTCAGGGTAGATTCTTAATTCTCCTTACATTTCACTGAAATTAAGTTTTCGCCATAACTTACCGGTCTGGATATAAAAAGCGTATTAGACCGGTCCAATAACGTAAAATATCGGACTGTTCAGCAACTAATCAGAATGTGCAAGTTTGCGAAAGTACCGAAAAACGAGATCAGCCATATAATAATAAAACTGTATACTGCAGAATTACCAAATTCACTCAATCTCAATACTCTCGAAGCCCGTAAATGTTCGAATTAGTACTCGGTCTGAATTACCGCACCGTCCGAATAAGCACCCCCTTAATAAATGAAAAAAAACAACAACAAAAAAAAACCACAAAGAGAACAAGTGCCCCTGGGGAGCTTTTAAACAATTATTTGCTAATATAATCAGCAAGCAATACACATCATGACTGACTCAAATGTTGAAGAGGCATCACCTGTTTGTATGCTTCTCTGGGAAATTGCACAACAAGTGTTTTAAAGCGTAGTTGTTTCAACATTACATTTGGAAAAAAGTGGGGGGGCTACAGCCCCTACAGCCCCACCCGGCTCCGCCGCCCCTGAAATATGACTTTTCCTTAAATACTGATATTCGTATCAATGTTATGTTGATTCAAATAGCCTGTTGAAATTGTCCGGAATTCTCGTCTGATGTTCGTGTTTATGTTATTGCACAGAAAAAAACTTTATGATTTTTTTCATATAAGCGCTCCTACCGTAAATGTGAAAGAGAATTAAACGCCCTGAGTTCTAATAAATTTGAACACTTTACGGTATTTATATTGCATAAAGGCTCCGTTCTAGGATTTTACGTTTTACGTAACATGACATTCACGCTGACAGTGAAACGATAGAGCGGTAATACACTACCTGCAAACTCAATGGTCGGGAAACACCGCTGAACGTGTTACTTCGACTAGGGTAATACGAAAGGTGATTGGTAGGCGAGGACGGTGGTCGCGGGATCCGTAATGTGACCTCGGAACTGTTCGTGTCGATAGGACCAGCCGGCTTGTGAATCCTGGGCAATGTGGTCGTTTCCCTATTCGCATCAGTTTCATGGTCATCATCATGACTACCATTTGTCAGAGATGTTCGGTAATGTTTTGGCAAAGTCTGGCAGTCCGAGAGGGATCGTCGAAGGCCTATGTTCAAGGCACGCGGGCTGACACCGGGCCGCATTGGCTTGAGGGAAGACAAAACGACGGGAGAATTACCATAGGGATCCCACAGAACTATCACAAAGGGGGTATGCGGGCTGAAAATTGGTAACCAATTGAACGCCGCCATTTTGAGTAAATTGGAGGGCAAATTGTTTTATTCCAAGCCCTTTTCCTTCTGTTCGATAACTTCGAGGTCGAACAGCTGATGTTTAGGGAATTATTTCGTGTTTGTTTTCGTTAACTGTATAGCAGAAAAACTACTTTTCTGGTTATTGGTCGGCTATTATTTTTGCCCGAACTGTTTCACCATCTTTTTAAAAACAAACAAACAAGAAAAAAAACAAGAGACGAAAGTTAGGTGCCCTTTGATCGTGACCCAGAACTTTTCATCCGGGCTTTCTTTGGTTACCCCCCACTACTTTGTCCAATATGGCAGCCTTCAATTCATCACCTGCAGAAGGGTGCCCTTTAGCTACAATGTTCCCTCTAGTTAATATAAGATCTTTTACTAATTACATTGGACTCCATTGAACGATAATTCTACGGCAAAAAGCGAAGCCGATTCGAAGGCGTTTCTGGCTGCCAGCTCCAGGCCCCGACTCGTTCATCAAATCAAATCAACTTTATTTAACGAGGGTAACACCAAACAGTTATTCAACTGAAGAACAAGTGGCCCTCCAATAATAAATTAAAGTCAATATACAAATAAAATCTAAAAACAACTAAATTACGAATTTAAAGCAACTATGATACAACAAAACTATCTATTTCATGATATTTATCAAAGAAATAATTAAAAAGTGTCTTCTTAAAAGACATGACTGACTGATCTACCCTTTTTATATGCGATGGGAGAGAATTCCAAAGTTTACATGATGAGACATGAAATGTTTCTTTAAAACATTAGCTATGGATTGACCAGGCGGAAAACGTAATCTCAAGAGGAATATCAAAGCCCATCAAAATATCTTTACGAAAGCCATCGAGTCGGACACAGAAGTAAAATCATAGAGTTAATAAAGTTCCATTAATTAATAAAGTTCAATTTAATAAGTTTAATAGAACTTTATTAAATATTATGATTTTACTTCTGTGTCCGACTCGATGGCTTTCGTAAAGATATTTTGCTGGGCTTTGATGTTCCTCTTGAGACATGAAATGATCTTCCGCCCTCTGTCTCACGGCGGTAACGAGGGCAAACTAAGTTTCTTTGGCTAAAGCGACCTGAGGGGCGGGTTTGAAAATCAGCATTGCATTTCAAAATATCATCTGCCATTCAATTTCAGTTTTCAGTAACAGCTAGTTAACTGAGATAGACTGGGAGACAGCGAGCTCGCGAGATAATATTTACCTTTGGCGGTGCCGTTCCCATGTCAAGATCGGTCACTAACGTGAAGAGAAGAAAAAATGAGATATTAGACAAGAACACAAAATTGGTCACCATATGCTTGGAATATTAGGCATTTACACTGAATGACGAACAATTATTCGCCAAAGGCAAAGTGACTGTTATTCAATTATCCCCAAGACGAAGTCCAGGTCTTCAAAGCTTAGTTTCCATATAATCGCTGACGATCGCCCGGTTGCTGAAATCGTTCAAACGAATAATCGTTGTGGGTCGCTCAGGATCGCTGAGACAGAACACTTTCTATCCCAGCGATCGTTCATTATCGCTGGAAAACGTTTCCATAAGATCGCCATCAATCGTTAAGGATCGCTAGCGATTATATGGAAACCAGCCTTGAGGATCCATTTATACACGATACAATCGTCGTATATGATTGTTCGTCCTGGGTTATGTGATGTTGTCTGAAAGGCACAATTCCTGCTTTGGATTTGCTCTCTAAAGTAGCACCAGGTCTGGAAGACTCCAGTGAGTTAATTGGATTCATCAGAACGACCAATCGTAGAGTACAGTCGCATCGTGTAAATGAGCTCCAACACTCACATCTTCTACTTACTTGAGAGGCTTCTAGATTCGTGAGTGCTTTCTTCACGCGTCATTTTTTCGTCTTGGACAATAAACCTTAACAGAAAAGGGAACTTTGGGTTACTTTCTGCATGACCTTTGTACAATAATCACATACACAGAAAAAATGCGTATACATGTAAACGAAGTGTAGTCGACATGTACCGGCCATCAACGACCTGGAAAAAGTCCTATAAAGTGTTAAGTGTAAGCAACCCTTAATTTTACTTTACAGAAAATTCAACTTTTGCAAATCAATTGTGTTGAGCAAATTTCCTAGACTTGGGTTTTTGATGACTTTTGTGTTAATGAAAGTTTTTGCCATCGCCAATTCTAACCGTTTATGTGGCACTGTTGCAGTTCTGCCACTTATTATATTTTATCCAGTCTAACGCCGGAAGATTTTACTTGTCAAGTGGAGACCTCCCGGAAAATTGCCACTTAAAGGGTTGAGGCCCAAGTTCGGGATGATTTGAATTACAAGTTACAGAATGAGATAGTCAAAGAAATAACTAGAACAATAACAGACAACAGCATGTAATATTCAATATCAAAATAATGCAATTTAGTTTTGTGACCTAGATCTGCAAAAATCTTCACTACAATTAGATAGTAAGGTCTTTGATTAATAAGATATTCTTCAAGAAGTAAGAGTGAAGTCAAAACAGCCATTTGAGCTCATTTCTTTCCTCGAGAGCAACTCGTCCATGGAAATCATTGCTACTTCAATCTGGGACGGGTCGCGCTGTTTCTGGCTTGCCGCATGGTGTACCGTATTCACTTTATTAAGTGCCTCCCCCGATTTACCGCCGCCCCTGATTAAGGGCTGCATATGAGAGTAAAAATATTAAACAGCGCCGCCCTAGAATAAGGGCGGCATTCGTTGACAACAACGCGGCGCTTAATCGAAGCATCATCAGAAGGAATTATTCGAAGAGCCAAACTAAACAACAAGTGCGGTTTAACTCAATCTAAACCAGCCTCGGGAATTTACTCAACTGTGTTACAATGTTTTTCATTTGTTAACATTTGCTTATTATCGTTTACGACTGTTATGACTTTTTACAGAGTGCCGCCCTCAAATAAACGCCGCATCCGAAACACTAAAAATTTAAAGAGCGCCGCGGCGCTTAATCAAGTAAATACGGTATGACATTTGGATTGTATTATTGGGATGAATCAGTGCTACTTAAGTTCATTTTTACAACGTTATTGATGGAGGAAAATTTCGAGTGTCAGGATACGTTTTTAAGACTTGACCAAGACCTGTTGCGAAAAATGCAACTTTGGGCCCTCTGGCTGGGAATCGAACCCGCGACCGTGCGAATTTGACGCTCTCGGCAACAGCCTCCGTAGCCCAGTTGGCAGAGCGTCGCACTAGATTCGCAAGGTCGCGGGTTCGACTCCCAGCCGAAAGGCCCAAAGTTGCATTTTTCGCAATAGGTCCCGGTCGGGTCTTAAGAATGTATCCTGATACTGGAAATATTCCTCTTTCCATAATGTTGTAAACTTAACTGTTATTCGAGTGCAAATGCCACAATGTCGTTTACGATATACCCTACTTAAGTTTATGTCGCGTTGGGCTGTTTCTGACCTGCGGTATCATGTACGACATATGGAACATATCAGTGGTTGTTCGATCAATATCGCATTGGGCTATTTTTGTCTTGCCACATCGTTTACGACATTCGGAATGTATCAATGCTTCTTCAGCCTGTATCACGTAGGGCTTATTCTAGCCTGCTGTATCGAGTACGGCATTTGGAATGTCAAACAAACGTAATATCTTACTTTAGAATTCGTTTTAGATCATTCCCATTTGGACGTTTCGACGGTTCGTAAGACCAGCATTGCGTCATGACGTGGTACAAGGCTGTTGGACAATTTTTTGGAAAAGGCAGTCTGTCACCATTTTCTATCCTTCCAATAACATCATTGTTTTTTACGCCTTGGAACGGTTTTACCCCAAACATCATTATCTCCCACATACAAACACCTTAGGAGAAAGAAGATACGTTCAAAGAAGGCCAATTTGCGGCAGTTTACCAGAGATTTCACTCATTTTATTTGATTTTCCTCAGTAACTGTATATCTTGTCCTCAGGGTAAAATCCTTCTTCTTTTGAAACAAACGACAAGACATTCAGTTCACAGCATTTCAACAGATTTCTCTTTCCGTCCTTTTCCGTTCTTTCTTCCGTTTTAATCCCTCTTCTTTCCTATCCTCGTGGTTCATTTTCTTTCTTTCAAACAAAATCTTACACAACATGACATATCTTCTGCTGCTTTTAATTAAATTGGTTGCGTGTTCTTCTTTTTTTCCTTTTTTGCTCTCGACTCTCTAAGCTACTCCTTCTTCCCTCTTCTCTAACCCTTTTTTTCTCATTTCATTTTTTTTTACTTTCTCCTCTTATTTTCTATTATTCCTTTTGTTTCCTAACTATTTGCTCTCCAATTCTATTTCTCTTTATTTCTTCCTTCTCTTTGAATTATATTTTCTGATCGCTTCATTTCACTTCGATTTACTTGATTTTCATGTTCCTTCCCTTCTTTTGCCTTCCTTTTTTCCATTTCTTTCTTCCTCTCCTCTCATATTTTCCTTCCTTTTTTTCCCCTACTCTCCTTGGATTTGTTTTGTTTTCATCTCTTTCTCTTCTCATCCCCTTCTCCCTCTCTTTCATGTTCCTTACCAAACATCCACACATCGCTGGCAGTTGTAAACCGCCTGAAATTAATAGACTCCGGTGCCATCCATTTAATCGGTAGTTTACCCTTGGACGCTGTAACCAAAATCAAAATATTAGCTCTGTTAACACCATTCTTTAAAACTTACACTTGAGCACAAATCTTTGTTCTCACCTTTGTAATACGACTCTACTTCTAACCAACGAGAAAGCCCGAAATCGGCCAGTTTAACACAATCAGTAGAACAAACTAGAACATTTCGGGCCGCGATATCTCTACATGTAAAGAACGAGAGGATATTTCACTGTACGAAAATTATGTCATTTTTTTCTAATTTAGGGAAAAGAACTAATAAAACATGCACGAGTGCGTATTTTACAGCAAAACTAATGCAAGATATCTTGTTCCTTGGAAGTGAAAACCGGACTTCAAACTTGACCCCAGTTAAAAACTAGTCATACGATGTTTGTTCTGATGTCAAAACACTGAGAAACGTGAAAACGAAGTGATTGTGGAGTTTTTTAAAAGCCTGTAAAGAAATATTAACGCTTTATTCACTGTACCACACACAACGTATTTACCTGTGAACAAACTTTTTGCTTTCCAAGTACGATAACGCTGTAGAAAGCTGATGAATAAAAGTAAGTAAAGCTGCCGTGTCTAAACTGTCCTTATTCTTCTGTAGGTAAGACCTCATCTAAAATGAAGATCAAAGCAAGAAATTTGCTAGAAAAGTCCATCAGTTAATATTCTTCCTTCACCTAGGCTTATTTTTGGTAAGTTCAGTTTAGACACCTAAGAACCCATTTACACGACACGATCGTCGCGTACAATTATTCGTTCTGATGTATCTGATTAACTCACTGGAGTCTTCCAGACGTATGGTAACATTAGTGAGCAAATAGAAAGCATGTTTGTTGCATTCGTCTGGCCAGGGCTTGAGTCACAGGCAACCACCGAGTAGGAATGACATTGCCTTCTGGGTTGACAACGGGAAGCGCTATTATTATTGCGGATAGCCCTATGACGTGTTGTTTAATGCTATCACCAGAATACATGCCCCAGGACGACAACCTTAACCAGGAAATGGACCTCAAAAGGTAACTTCTTCTCATGTCAAGAAATGAAAGGCTGACCTTGACAAACAAGGGAAGAAAATCCAAACGACAAAGTAAGTACTACTTATTGACGGAGCGTCAGGTCTGTACTAGTGAAATATCGGACCGATGTTTTTAAGTACGGACCGAGACGAGCGCAGCGAGTCGACAAAACAGAGTGCTCCTCTGTGCAAAAACAAAAGTCCCATATTTCACTAGTATAGACCAAACAAGCGAGGTCAATATGTAGTTTATTATATGGCTTTACTAAAATATAACCCACAAGTGTAAAGGTACAGAATGTCGAATAATAACTTGAAACTCTGTCGTCATTTCATGTAAAATTTCTTCACCAACTTCACTCTGCATGGTTTCTTTTCCTTTTCTGATTGTTCGTAATTCATTTTCATTTCATATATTGTCAAAACTTTTAATTTTTATTCGACAAAAGCAAGACTTTTTAAATCCCCCCCGTGAGCGGGCAATACGGGAACTATCCGACCGCTTATCAACCAATCAAATTGCAGGATTTCCGTATTCGGACCGCTCGCTGCCACAGTGATATAATAAGGAAAAGTTAATGTACACTGGCTAATTTCAACCGGTAGTGTTTACCTCTCCATGCGGTGCCAGCTCCATTATGATATATACAGGTGGGTCCGTACAGAGCCCGATTAATCGTATAATGTGAGGATGATCAAACTGTTTCATAACATCTGGAAAAATACGAAAAGAGAAGTATTACATCAGCCAGGGCCGCCGAGAGGGGGGTTCAGGGAGGCAACTTGCACCGGACCCCCTACTTAATAGGGGCCCCCTAAAATGTTTGAGCTTTACGTTTTTGACGTAACAAAGATTAAAGACAGTAACATAACGGACGGCAGTTTGGTTAAAGTAAAAAAGTTAGTGTTAAAGTAAAAAATTTACCTATAAACACGATCTTATTACATATATGACGTCATCAAGGGCCCCAAATCGATATCTTGCCTCGAGCCCCACAAAGCCTTTCGGAGGCCCTGACATCAGCTATGGAGGTACCAGGCGGGAATCTTAATCTTAAAATAAACAGCAAAACCCAGCAAAAAAACACGAATAATAGGCATTTTAAAAAAGTTTTAATACTTCTAACGTTTCGTCGCGTGATGACGTCGTGAGACGCAACGAAACGTTAGAAATATTAAATATTTCTAAACTGCTTATTATTCGTATTTTTTGCTGGGCTTTACTGTTTTTATTATTAAGAAGTATTACACAATGATCTCAAAATTCCACTGCCACAATTCCTGTTTGTAATGTTTGCTGTTTATTCATTGCTCTACATTTCGAAGGCAGGATCACTCTATCTGCCCAGATGTTGACAAATGTGGAGTAATGATCAGAAAGCATTGAGAAATATTGAGATTAATAGTACCTTGAACGATACAAGTTACTCTAATTACGAATTAGTGACAGTGCGAAACCTAGTTTCACCACCTGACTGACTCCGTGTAGCTCAACGGCACAAATTTCTTATCGATGATCAAAGAGTTTAGCATTTGATTCCCTTCAGGGGCTCAGAAAAACTTTACTGAGTTCAAATCTTGGAATGTATGCGCACTTGCGCTCTTGTACTCTGCTGCATTATTTAGTGAAAGTTTTTTTGGCGAAAATTATTCGAATAACGAGCAAACTAGAAGCGACAAGTGAGTGAGAAGAGAAGACAATTCCTGCACATCACTACTAAACGTTTAAGAAGACTAAAACGCCTGGAATTCCTAACGGTTTTAGCAGGAAGAGGAAACAGTTAAGACATTAAGTCACAACAGATTAACGCAATCCTCTTTGTTTAGTGAGAGACGTAAAACCGTACATCTTTTCATGGATGCATACTTCTATTACTTTTCCATCAGCGAAGTTAAAATTACATTTTTACACGAAATTCCACTGGCCAGATGGTCCTGTAATCAGCTACATCTTACGTATTTTTGATTAAGTCTGAACATGGCAAGAGACACGTCTCAACTCTACCATCACGATCTGCTTTATCTTCTTTGTCTGGCTTCTTAATTCGTTGTCCGATGCTTCTATTCAATATGGAACATTTCCTTGAATCATGGAACTCCACTCAATTCAATTTTATTCCTCTTAGTGTTATAATTATCATAACTGGGAATCTCACACAACATGAAACGGTTCAATCACTGAATATGTCAGAAAAATTACGCCATTAAACTCAACTACAATCAACAGCGTGTGATTCGTTGGTTTAAGCTAACACCACAAATCTCTTATTTAGGCTCGCAAATGTCCCTCCGCCCTTCACCACAGCACTTACATGCTTCTTCTAAAAATCTTTCAGCTTCGTCTTCATCTTTACACGTTTTGATAGCGACAGCCACATTGGGACCATCCTGAGAACAAATAAAAGAAACCAAGGCGAATCATTTTAATTCAGTGGAATGCTGTAAAGGTAGCTTACATTCATCAATTAAAGAAGAGATATTAAAGTATATGAAGCACTGTTTGAATACACGTGCTTACTAATTGGTATTACATCTGTATCACTCAGCCTGCACTTCGCAATTTGCTATGTGAGAATCATTAATGTTGCCTGATTACCATCAGCAACGGTGGATAGCGTTTTCACCTTCCCGGGGATCGTCAACACAGTGTAGCTGATGGTAATCAAGTACAACCAAACGGTATATAAGCATCTAAATCATCGTGAAGGGATGTGCGTTTTACCGCCCTTTTAATATACTTGTATATATGTATGTATGTTCAATCGGCAGACGTACGTTTCGCTGTACTACAGCTCATCAGTGCAGCTCGGAACGAACTTGGATTGATAAAGGACCAGAGTGCTCAAACCGCTACTCGAGCGGTGGGCATTGCTTAACGCTATCGGTTATCCTTATATATCCGTAGAGTGCTCAACAACATCGAAATGTGGGAGCGTGTGTACGTATGTATGTATGTATACACAAATACATACATACATATATACGTATATATATATATATATATATATATATACACACATACATATACATATACATATACATATACATATACATATACGCGAGCTATATTGACATCAGTGGTTATTGTGCGTTCTATTTCCATGTTCTAGTGCCAAAGTCCTAGTTTCCTCGCTTTCTCTATAGTGCTAACCTACACTAGGATAGTGATAAAACCGTTCAAAATCGATCGCGAGCTGTTACCTTGGACTTGACAATTCCTCTATGTACATCGCCAAACTGTCCTTCACCAATGATAGCACCTAAGATTACTTGACTCCTGGATATTTCATAGTCCTTTTCTGTTCAAGCGTGAGAATCAAAACACAGTGAGTGATGACGAGTGATGACAATTTTGATGCACAGAAGTGTACAAGAAGGATTGGAGAAAGGCTAGGTACACCTCGGACTTCACCCAAATGAATGTGTTCGAGCTAAGGAATGTGTTCGAGCTAAGATTAGGGTCAGGATTAAGATTAAGCTTAGTTTCAGATCATCTTCACGTCTAAAGACTGTTTCATTTGGAAGAGCTCTTGAGTGATACAGGAACACCTTTTATGGCATTTCTTCTTCATTTCTTTCCTAACTTTTATAGCTTTTTGTTCTTGATATTGCTCAATTTTTTGATATGTAAATGAATGCGCATCTGAAGTAATAAAGTTCACAAAGCCTCTTGACTAATTGGGAAATCAGTTATAATTCCAAGATTATTCAGGTTAACAAATTGGAGCTTTGTAAGATCGAAAGAGTAGGAAAGCGACCGTAATCCTCAGCTCTAGTCTGTGCAACAGGGTCCTTCAAGCGTTTCTTATATATGTATACATTTTGAAACTCCATCAACAAAATGTGAAATCGCTTTGAAGTAACGTGAAATCATTGGATAAAAAAATTAAATAACTGTTCGTGTCCAGTTCAAATTAATAAATTACAAATTACAAATTATTAAAGCAATTATGGCCATAAGTAAATTCGGAAATAGAAAACATTTCCCTGCGTACATACCACCCATAGGTTGTGAATAATCATCAAAGTCATCGTTGTCCACAATTTCTGCGTAATCCTCGAACTCTATAATTACAAAAAAGAGTCATGAAAGTTCCAGTAAATAAGATTTAAGTTTGATTTGCTTTGAATATTTTAACGCTGTCGTAGTCCTTGTCGTCGTTGTTAATTACGATAATGAAGGTTTAATCAAGTTATTGTGAAGATCGCTTTTTTCTTTTTTCATTAGCACTTATTTTTTTTTTTTTCCATTACTATCCCATGTTTGTATGTGACAGTTGGAAACACGAGTAAGGGATCATTAGAAACCTCAAGCAAGCTACGACGGTGACGGTGGAGATGAAGCAATCTGAACTTCATCATTTAAAAGAAACCACGAATCATTGACGCCGTACTTGATATCCGATATTTGTATTTTGACCTCCAGAATTCAAGGACTCAATTGAATGCGTTGACGTGTAACTCAGCCAACAACTTCCACCGCTTCAAGAGCTACCGTCGTCCTGAATACGTTAAATCGTCCAGAGTGACGTTGTACTCAGTACCAGGACGACGTTGGGATTACTCTCGGGATAAAGAATTATCCATTCTCTTTGTTTTGTATGAATTATTCTATTGTAGGAAGGACGCCGTCTTTGACATGCTCGTCGTGTTTAAGGTCGCCATTTACACGATATGGTTGTCGTATACAATTGTTTGTTCTGTAGTACCGTAAAATTCCGGTTATAAGCCCCCCGGTTATACACCATCAACGTCACCGTCACCATCACCATCACCAACCATCACCATCACCATCATCACCATCACCACCAACATCACCATCATCATCATCATCACCATCATCATCATCACCATCCCTTCACCTTTATTGGTTTGTACGGTTAGATCTTCAATTATCAAGTTTATTGTCGTTTTGTAGTCATCCCTAGCAGATCATTTAGTCTCTTTAAACCCTCTACAAGGACTTACGCCTTCACTCTTTCCCGTACTTCGCACTAACATGCAGAAACGCATCTCCAGATAACTACAGAACCGTCGCTGTTTATAGTCAATTTATATCTCATTAGAAATTACAGCTTGGTTGAATCTTAGTTAATACAGTATGTTGAACATTAATCAATTTATCTATGTATTTAATTTAAAGTTTATTTGATTTTCTTTTTCTTTGGTTACCCTCTACGACATTAGCTCTTATCAGAGCTACCCTGTAAATTCAAGGTTAGAAGTAGATAAGTATGTATGTATGTAAGTATATATGTATTCATTTTCATACAGATCCCAAGAAATTCAAGTAAGAAAACCTACCTTGACTTTTTAACGATGTCGTGGAATTTATCGATTCTTGTCTTGGTAAACCAGAATCACTGCTATACTGATTTCCATTAGACCTTCATGAAACATTAAATAATATTTTCACGATCAAATTCAATTACACTAATACAAGAACAAAATTTTACAAGGTGATTCTTTCTACTATTAACTGTAATGTCAAAAATCAAAATGTAAAACCTGATCGGTAGACGATGGGATCATTTATGCGAGAAAACAAAGCCGAGTACAAACTTTCGGCCTAATGTATTATAATGGTAATGTCACTTAATCGACAGTACTCTCCGCGATATATGAGCTGCTCCAAAGATGGCAATCTTCTGGATTTCGAAGATGTTGATGTTGCCTGGGATATCGTTGATGTATTTTTCTAGTTCTTACTTCACAAGTCCTGAAGCTCCGATCACCACAGGTGTTGCATCAGTCTTCATACCCCACATTCTACTGATTTTGATCTCAAGGTCTTTGCACTTAGATAACTTCTCTGCTACTTTCACAGAGGCGTTATTGTGAATTGGTATTCTTACATCAATGATCTTGTATCTCCTTTCTCGTTTATTTTTGATCACGATGTCAGGTCTATATGGATTTATTTCTCTATCAATGCGGATGGGCATGTCCCAGAAGATCGCGACTTCATTGCTCTCGGTTATTATCACAACTCGCACACCACCCAACTAAGGACAGTGAAAGAGGTCTCAGTCTGCTACGGGCTCCCAGCATCTCGCAAGGTAAGGCCGCAACAGACATTGCACATTTCAAGGAACTTGTGGGGAAAGGAAATTTTACCATTAAAATGGATTTTAAGAAACACCCACAGGGCCAGCCCATACTCGCCCAACTTATCCAGTCAGGAAGGAGTAAGGGATGTACAGCCCTCTAAAGTCCCTGAAAGTACTCCCCTAAGCGTATATCCAGTGTGACCTTAACAGTACTCTCTTGCACTTCCAACCAATTAAGGTCAGTTTAGGCGTGCCACTGCAAGGGTTTAGTCTGAGTATTGTTTTATTCTTAGACTAGTTCAGATCTGTTTCAGCATTTAAGGCTGGTTCGTCCTCAACCAACTAAGGTCAGGGGCATCAGCCTGCTGTACAGATTGTCTTCTAGTCCTTGGGCTGACAGGGCAGGTTTGCCAACACCTGAAGGTAGTGTAATTGCAGCTGCCAGCCAATTAAGGCAAGCTGAGGCTTTCGGCTACCTGTCTACCCAGCTGGCAAGGCAGGGACGCCACTCTCTAGGTCATCTCATCAAAGCCTGCTCGTTTTATGGAGGTCACTGCCTCCGAATCAATTTCCTGCCTACCTACTTCTGGTTTTATGTCAGAGTTCCCTTCTCCTAGACAAGTTGCCATCCAAGGCTAAAGAGTCTTATCTACCCTTGGCTAAGGGGTTGCTGGCACTTGCCAAAGGTGTCACCCCGGACTCTGGTGGGCGGGAGCGTCCACATTCCCGTAGTAGGCTGAAGCTGTGCTTGTCTTACTCCAGTGCCCATATCACTATTATTGAGGAAAGTCAGCTCATACGAGCCAATGAGGTCGTTTAGCCCAAATTGCCATATTATGCCAAAGTGGGCTATTATTATTATTATTATTATTATTATTATTATTATTATTATTATTATTATTATTATTATTATTATTATTATTATTATTATTATTATTGAGGAAAGTCAGCTGATACGAGCCAATGAGGTCGTTTAGCCCAGAGATTGCCATAAAATTAGATAAAATACACATTCAACAGCTAACTAAGCTAAATTACAATGTGTTCTTTTTTACACTGTAATTTAGCTTAGCTACGAAATGTGTATTTGAAATGGTCGCGACAAACAACAGTTGCTCACTCGAGCACATTGAGCAGCTGTTGCTAAACGCGACCACTTAACTCGCTTTTAGAACCTTGTTATACTTCCTTACCCTGCTGACTGAGCGCCAGGAACAGATGGCAGCCTTCTGTCATCTGTATAAAAAATAATTAAAGAAAAATGAAGATCTAAATTTAGTGTAAAGACAGTCCGTGACTGACACAAGACGAGTTAATTTACCAAATGGGCACGCCTGGTAAACAAAGGCTTGGGGCCCCACGCAAACCGACGGTGATGCGAGAAAGTGACTAGATTTTTGAACTTTTCACAGAGAAGACGATCTCCTGATGTGAACATCATGATATCGTTCAGATGGGGGCACCAAATTGCTCGAACGGGCCACAATGAAATTTTGAACCCAATCCGCGGGCCACGACCTGTTATAATTAAATTATGTAGCATTCAATCTAACCTCTCACATGTATTTTAAAACTACAATTATAACTACAAGATATACGTAAATAGGATTAAAATGAGGCATCTATATATCCATTTATGCTCACGTATATGTATGTCCTTAGCAACGCCGACTTTATGAATCATAACAATACCAGGCGTGTATCTCTTGTCGGTTCAGGAAGGCGCAATACAAACATACTTGATACGTCGCCACACGCGTGTGTTGCCACATAATGGAAGGAGCAGACAAGAAAGACTAATAAAAACTGCACAAGTTGATTGATGAGGCAATTTCTTTGGAGTAGCATTGACACAGATAATTTCTTTGGAGTAGCATTTTATTGTTTTCCCATTGACACAATGGACATGTCCAAGGGACTTAGTTCTTAGTACGTCGTAATTAGTATGTTTTCCAAGCCGTAAAGCGTTACGAAAATTATGTCGTAAGCCACGGAAAATTGGCTCACAGACCGCACTTTGCCCACAAGTGCTTTATTAGGATATGTCGTAGCATATCACGCACTCGACCTCCAAGAGTTTGCTCCGACACAATTTCCCTCGCCTTCAAAAACTGAGAAAATGGTGTTGATTTGCCATAAAGCACGTAAAGTGCGTGAAGCCTTAACCCAGTTCGGTCCGAGATGTCTCCCTTGACCAGCACAATGATCTGGCGTTAGCCAGAGTAAAATAAATAAAGGTCAAACTCAGGCGGATAAGAGTTAATTGAGACAGTCTTAACTTTTTCTGGTCAGAAAGTCGGCCCCGCAAAGTCATCGTGATGCGCTTGGCAAAAATTCTGAGACTGTCGAAGTTAGTCAGAGGAAGATGTAAAGAGCAACTGAATAGGTTATGCCCCCAGACGCCGAAAACTCTTCACGTAAACATGGGCAGACAGAGGGCACTGGACTTGTTGATCTTTTTAGCCTCCCTACAAACTTTGTGCCTGGGCCAGTCAACGCCGTGAACGAAACTGTAAAAGCAAAACCGAAGTTTTCTGGAGCACGAGATATCTCGTCTTCGAACCCAACAACACGTCGTCCCGCATCGCCTGACGGAAGGTCTACACGAACCCTTTCATTAACATCAGATCGTAACCTTGTTTGTGGCCATAATCGAAATCTCAAAATGTCTTTTTACCTCAGCTTTTCCATAAGTAATATGTAAAATGTACTATTGCTGCTTTTTGTTTACCACCACACGGCTCAACTTACCATTTTTTCGATTGAGTAAAGAATGCTTTTGCTTGCCAACCAACTGGCAGTAACCATCGATGAGCTCGGCCATTTCGGTGGCCTGGCTAATAGACGAGGTGGTAAACACCAAGGGCTAAAAAGGACAAAGAAGTAATTCAATATAAAGTAAATTTGTTCATCCGGGTACAGTTGGCAAGTGAATGAGATGTCCCTCGGTCTTCAGCTAACCCCTCGTCCTTTCCCAAGTAGTTCCGATTTTCCAACGATTTTCGATACAGTGGGGTGGATCGAGATACTTCATCACGAAAGCATTTTCTTCGAAAGACGGTGGAACTCTTGAGGAAAGCAGTCCAGATACGATATTTCCACTAAGATTAAAAAACTCATTAAGAGTTCATAAGGAAAATGGAACGGAAGATCATAACCGTGTCGTGTCTTTATATGGTGATAAAAATACGCTTGTTTTTCACCTCCAATTTTCTCCGTTTAGAAAACATTAATTTTCAAACTTTCTTCATGAATTAACGTATTTAAAGGTTTATTTTTTAAGCCGTTCAAAAAACTCGCAGTACGTGCTTTACCGGATATAAAACGCGAGGAGATAGCCGAGTGTTTAAGATCCGATAAAGCACTCCTGTTCGTTTTTTTAAACGTTATATCAATTATCAAATGGATCCTACTCGGTCAATTGGCTGATAAGGATCACGAAACAATAGACCAAGTACTGCAGACTTAAAATTTACCGCCAAATAGGTCTGCACGAAGGTCATGTTCGCCTAGATTCTATGACCAAAATGTATAACAAAATGAAAGCATATTTATATGACCAAAAAAGCATAAACCTAATGGGCAGGACGCTCAATGATCCGGTTTCCAGCACCCATTGTCAACGTAACTCAATAATTATGTCCATTTCTTCTATATCGAAAATGTTTATGACGAAAGAAAGTGTTTAGGATAAAACGAAGATGGGAAAGAAGAATCATGGAACATTTAAGGGTCGCAAATAACGATGATTTTTGCGTGACACAATAATTCTTTTTGATATCGTGCCAGCTCCTTTTGGTATTTTTAGCGTATTTCAGAACTAATCAACTCAACACGCCCTTTTTATACAAACAATTGAATATGATAGCCAGCCAGCTTCGGAGAGGAACTGCATTGAATAGTATGTGGTATGACAGGATACACAAAGTGGGGAGAGGGAATTGGTAGAAAGTGGTACGTTTGGTATATACAGTACGTAGCGATCCACTATTTACGACGAATTGACCAAGCGTGAATATACATAAATACATATAATGCTTTTATAATATGTCTGCGGCAGCAAGCGGTCCAAATACCGAAATCCTACAATCTGATTGGTTCATAAGCCGTCCGATATTTCCGGTATTGCTAGCTCAGGAAGGGAAATTTTAGAAAGCCTTGCTTATGTCAATAAAAATAAAAATTCTTGACAAAGTATGAAGTGAAATTGTATTACAAATTACGTATTACGAATTATCAGAAAAGGTTAGTCACACTACGGAGTGAAGTTGGTGAAGAGATTCTACCTGAAGTGACGACAGAATTGCAAGTGTTTACATCTTAATGTTCTGTACCTTTGCACTTTTGAATTGTATTTCAGTAAAGCCATATACACCTTTTGCTGTTCATTACCAGAAAATATACTATCATTAACGCCAACCTCAAGAGAACTATCTTGTCCAATTGTAATTTTATTATCCCTAATGTATAGTAAAATGGTGTTAATGGTCGTCTGTTGGCGCTATGGAAAGCCCTTAGATGCAAATGGTTGGGTATCTACGCTAGTGAATGTCGATTGAATAAAATGAAAGTATTTTTGCGTTAATGAGTTTGAGGTTGGCGTTAACGATAGCATATTTTCTGGTAATAAATAGCAAAAGGTGTCATAAACTACTTACTAACCTCTCTTGTTCAGTCTGTACTACTGAAATATCGGACCTCGAATCAATGCACTTGTCTCGGTCCGTACTTAAAAGTACTGGTCCGATATTTCACTAGTACAGACCTCACGCTCGGTCAATAAGTAGTAAGTACTCGGAGAATCTGTTAAAATCGGCTTGATACACAACAGTTCAGCCACAAAATAGGAACTCCAACCAGCAAAACGTGGTGATAAAGTATTGTGAACTCACCTCCTGGGCTCCCTCCACTCTTAACGTAACTGTGGCCTTAAGTTTGTCATTAGGAGAAGGCAACGAAACAGTTGACATGGCGATACGGTTAACTTTGATTCCTCTGATAAGATTAAACTGTGCCAAGTGCGTTATCTAAAAAGAAAAGTCCACACAGAACGAAATTTGATAAATATATCATATCATATCATATCATATCATATCATATTATATTATATTATATAAAAAGCTTTACAATCTTGTATCGAGTACTCTGCTTACCGGGAAATCTTCCATCATTTGGGATATATACAGTATATATATATATATATATATATATATATATATATATATATATAGGAAGGTTGAGTAACGTGGTAATGACACTAGAGAGAGTGCTCGAAGTTGTCTGAAGATCGTCCAAGGACGTGAAACTCGGAGTGTGACAAAAAGAACACCACTTGTTCGTTTCAAATGAATAACGTTTTATTTCTTGTCACACCATTTTCTTTATAATCGATACTTGTGTTCGATCTTACTTTTGATATGAAGAAAATGGTGTGACAAAAAGAAGATCAATGTAGAATAACCACCCTTTTGTTTCAAATAACTAACGTTTTATTTCACACACAAACGTTTCGCTTCTACAAGCTCTTCAGGTGTGAGATTCCTGGAGTGGTTAGGTCCCTTTTATGCTTCCATTTACATCAATCTACTGATCACTACTGATTAAAATTTTAAATGGAATAATTCAAGTTTGTCCATTCGTCGTACTGTATATATATATATGTATATGCATATGTACATACTAGTACTAAGTATGTATATAGAATTATATAATTAATATAGTACTTATATAAATAATATAAGTACTATATATGTATACAGTATATTAAGCACTAAAGTACAGAACAAAAACGTACAAAATTCTATTTAAATAAAATAATATAGTTGACCTACTGGAGAATCAATTGATTAATCGATTAAACGTGACGGTTTTTTTAAAAAATAATTGCATCAAAATTTTGGTGATCACACATCCCTAATTGTGCATGCCCAACTTCAAACAAATAAACAAACAACGGCCATCACTTTATGAACAAAATTTGGCAAATACACAAACAATACTGTAATGCTGTAAGACCACATTACCACTGAGCCCTGTTCGGCCTTGTAACTAATCCCATCCCTCGGTCCAATGACAATATCCACTGTAATAGTCCATCCACTCTAAACACGAGGAAAAAAATCAGCATTGTATCAACGTGAACTTAAACGATTCTTTTTCGTGCAAAAACACTTGATATTTTTTTAACAAATATGTAAACTAATGTTCTAGTCTAGACCCAAGTTTTGCTTTCAATGAAACCTTTTCTTTGCAACTTTCAGTAGATTGTTGAAATTTCAATTTTAACGGTAAGCGATGTACGAGAGTATACCAAGGGAACTGTCAAAAGTTTAACTTCAAGCCTGTCACAAAAACTTCAAAACTGAAGCTTTCGCTCCAGTAGAATGCTCGAGTCAATTCGAACGCGACACGAATTCACGATGCTGCCAGTACGGATATCGACAGCTACCACCATTACCAACACACATAACCGAATTCAGACCGCTTTCTTGGAACCACTAGGAAACGGCAGGACCAACCTCTCGATAAAATTTTGCCAGAAAACCATGTTCCAAGGACTCCAATAACATCTTTCAGCCTCAACTTTTTCCGAGTTAGTCAGTTTCTGATTAATTTCTGTGTAAAGCGCCCTTGTTTTCATTTATTACTCGTTTGAATTGATGACAATGTTTACAAGACTGGTCCAGTCATATTGTTTCTTTGTTGCCATTGTAGCGCTGTACCTTGCCACGCTAAAATATACAAATGTTACTACTTGGAACAATTATAAATAGCACCACCTTCCAACGTCACGTTTGTCCCTTATTTTAGATCATCAAATATCAGTCAATGAGGTATAAGGTGAAATTAGGGCTTCGACATTTAGTGTAGAGGTAAGAGGTAAAAAGATGGATAGAAACCTCTCATTTTGCTAAGTTTTCGTTCCCTGCAATAGAAGCTAGGTTAAAGCAACGCAAATGCTTTATCAGTTGTATTGTTTTGAAGAAAACATTGTTGTCTCACGAACAAACAAGTTACCCAATAAAAATTCTGAAAATGTAATGTGTCGGTCAGGTGAGTGTTCACGAGCGCCCTTCTAAAGCGGGCGAAACCACTTCGGCCAGTCAGGCTCTCGCCCGATTAATATGCGCCGAGGTTAGCTCTTCTCAATTCCGACTGAAGCAATGATTATTTTAAATTAAAGGCATTCAAAAAGGATGCCAGGAAAGATTATTTACAAGCACAAAAAAATAGTAAATATTGTCTCCCAAATTGAGAGAACTGTGCTAAATTATGTTCCAAAAAAGCTTTCTCCAATCTTTCGTTGACAAACTCAATGAATACTCACCCCAAGTGAACACTTAAACGTCTCCAAGTCAAATCGATGAACCTTTGAGAGGATTTCTAAGAATTGATAGCAACACTGCTCCTCGTCCAGATCAGAATATTGCTTGAAGTAACTGTTTAAAATTTTCCTTAAAGCTTTTGACTAAATGGAGAATAGAATGAAAGAGAAGGTCGTGACAAAAAGGTCACTGTATGTAAAAAAAAAAGGGAAGTAACAATCAGAGGGATAATATACGAATGGGAAAGAAAGCAGAAATAGGAAAGAAGCAAAGAAAACAATGGGTACAGGTATGAAAAGAGGAAGGTGAGAAGAGAACTAAATGAAAATACACGATCGAGGTCACAAGAAATGCTGTGAGAAAAGAATAAAGAACCAAGCATGGTAAGTCTGAAGAGGGACCACATAAGACAACAAGTTATAGAAAAGGAAAAAAAAAGAATGAAAAATAAAGAATGAAGAAAACAGAATGAAAACCTAAACGTGAACATAGCTTGGGGAAATGACGCATTATAATTACAGCTGAAGGAAAGACTATAACATCAGTTGGGTCAAGTACAGTTCGGCTGATGTTCCTGAATTAATTGGGAAATCGCAGGCTCAACACATCTAGCCCTAACCCTAAACGTAACCCTAACCCTAACCATAACGCTACCCATAACTGAAACTCTGATCCAAACTCTAAGCCTAACCTAACCATGGCCATAACCCTAACCCTGAAAGATCAACGGTTTGTAAGCATCCGCTAAATTGCACTCGAGCCAATCAATTGATTGGCTGAAAACTGAAACGGTTTTAAAAAGTGGTTATTAAGATCACTTTGGCAGCTTGCTTACTTTCATAGTATCGATTATAGATTTTGGTAAAAATTTCGTAAATCCAACTTCTTTCCTGAAACATAAATCAACATTAATTTGTAAGTTACTGGGCACAGGTATGTAAAGATGGCTTGTTGGTAAATCAGATTGACCAATGTAATAAACAAACTTAAACATTGAATCTACTACAGCAGTTATGATTCTAAAACGTGACAGCAGCCAGGATTAGACATCTGCCTGAACACTACCTAACACCTGGCTGAAGGGTTAGGTTATATATTAGGCTACCAGCTGAATGTGTAGTACAATACTTGGAGCAAAGCTCAAGATACTGTATGATGCCAGTAACAGATACAAAGTTAAACCTAACGACCAAAATCATAAAACATGTGAGCACACTCCAATACTACCAGAACTTATGCTCTGATATGATTAATGGAAAATGCTTCATCATACAGGAAAACTATATTATAGATATTTTAGCAATACTTTAAAAACTCATTATAAATTCATGAGGAAAATACAAAGAAAAATCATAGCCATGTCATGTCTTTATAATGGATAAAAACATGCTTACTTTTCTTCTCCAATTTTCTCAGATTAGAAAAAATTAATTTTCAAACTTTCTTCATGAGTTAGCTTAAGGGGTGAAGCTGTTGAAAAAACTCACAGTACGTGCTTTATCAGATCTAAAACACTTGGCTATCACCTCTTGTTTTCAAAACCAATAAAGCACTCCTGTTTGTTTTTCCATAAACATTACATAAACATTACATCAGCATTTGTCATTCATGTTTGAGGCATCTACTGAGGAGTTGGTCAAACAATCTCAAGAAAAAACTCTTACTCTAGAATTTCAAAGTTGGACTTCTTTTCTAAGGCATTTGGTGGCATATCCTTAAAATGTCTCCTGCAAAAAAAGGACAATAACAGATATGCCATTTAGTTATGATAAAAAGAAATAAAAGAGCCTACTACAATGAGTATATTCTCCACACAAAAAGAAAAGGAAAGCTAATGCTTTCAGGATGATATGCATAATATTAACATTTATCACACTGTGAACATTTTGCTGAACAAGTTTCTTCATATCAAACAGTACAACTGTGGTAAACATCATGTCAGACAAATAGATTGAACCCAGCAAAAATGTATATCTGTACTTAAGACTGTATCACCATAGACCTAAGGTACTGAACTCAAATAAACCATGTTTCTTAAAACATCAAAATACTTTCATGAAATAATACAACACAGACTTATATGTCATAGTTCTAGTTCCAAAGTGAAGGATATACATGAAACAGCTTTAGACTATGCATTCAAGTTGTACATTACCTCATTTCCAAAGCTCCCAGCCTAAAGGCAATGTCCTGATCAGCCTTTTCAGCAACATGTTCAAGGTAATCATTCTTAATCTACAATGGAAGATGTTATGTTGGTTTGGGAAAATTGGCTGGCTAGTGAGAATACATTATGGGAATGACAAAATTAAAAGGAAAATCAGATAAACTACAAACTTCCATTAATGGATATGCAACATAAACATCACGGCCAGCATCAGTTCAAGTTCTGAATTGCCATCAACATGGTCCATCTGTGGTACTTTAGTTACCTTTGGTCATTTAAGATGGTGCTTCTTTGTTACCATCAACTTGGTAGCAAGCATTATGTCTTTTTCTGATGATTATTTACTAAGTACATGTAACTACTTCAACTTGGCCTGGTTATCTGTATTCAGTCTGTTGTCATTGTCATCAAGTGGAAGTGTGGTAAATATATCACTGTACAAAGTCTTCATGCTCAATTTGTTCCAACCATTATCACAATAGTGAATCCTTTCATTGACATTCATTTACTTAATGCAATTCAAAAGAGTTTTTATGGGCTTGTAACTCAAGAATATTGAATTACCAAAATCTAATTTGTTAGTGTCTGATTAACTTTGTAATAGATCAGCAAAAACTGAAGAGTTGATAGGACATGTGCCCTACTTAATAATTCATTTCCAGCACAGTAGAATGTGGTGAGATCCTATTATTATGCAGAACTTAACTATTAACCAATGGAAGCAAACACACAGATGTTCAGTTATGTAGTATCTATACATGCATTTAACTGCTACCAAAAGAAGTCTATAGCCACTTTACCTGATCATATAAAAAGAAGAAGCTAGCTTTGTCCTTTTTATAAAAACTTTTAAGATCCTCTGGAAAAAACTTGATTCGCAATATATATCTATATAAATTATAAAAGAGCATTTGGATTAGTGGAAAACAGTTTTCAAATGAAATTGTCTGTAGCTACTTAAACTACCTATACAGTAACACCACATTCATTCACTAAAAGAGATTCCTGGTAATGTCCAACCCTATCTCAACAAAACTGGAAATTCTTTGAAGGATGTGAATAAAATCATCGATATTCACCTAAATAACTGAATAGACAATAGCTTGGAACAAATTCATGAGATTTTTTTGTGTCTTAGTATAAAGAGGTAACTATTAACTGGGCATTCATATTAATTGCTTTTAGAATCAGTACAAAAGGTAGATTTAAATGATAAAATTATGTTATTTGTTTCTACAAAATTAATTTGTTAAGGTTTACAGTACTTCACCTGCATTCCTCAGCAGGATGAATGGAATCATACTTTGCCCGTATTTCTTGAACAGTAAACCAGGGACGCAACCAATAGGCACTCTGACTAGGAGGATGTTCGAACCTCATCCCATAAAAGGAGTGTGATGTGACAGCATCAACACCTAAACTGCCAATTACCAAGTGAATAATACCCTGCAATGTAAGATAGGTCATGAATAATTATGATAAAAGACAGGAAGTTTGATCAAGGAAGTTATCCAAGTTACACATTCTTGAGTCTCTGAGCTTTTTCTGAGTATTGTACCTCAACAACTTTCTCGATGATTCATTTATCAAACAACTGCTATTCTGCTGCTAAATACTTAAAACAAAGTGAGTTGTTCATGCTTTTAGTGCATGGTAAAGAAATAAAATATCCAGCTAGTGCATATTACAAACATGGCTAATGTCCAAACTGCAATTTAATTACCATACAAAACAGACATAAGCAAATATTGCTGCCACTATTCATAAGAGTTGGGTCAGAAATGTAAAACCAAAATGTCCATTCATTAAATAATTTCATTACACAATTTAAGACCTAGAAGTTCTGATTAACAAAAGAGAAAATAATGAGTTACAGTGTACATTACACATCAATATCTAAAACACCTCAATCAAATTGGTACCCTGCATGAATGACATCTGATTAACAATACAATTTGTAAGGTTACACTGGCAATTATCAGTGTGTCTTTTAAACTGCTGATAAACTGCTGATGAAATACACACAACTAGATCAAATCATCACATGTATCAAGTGTGAACAATAATAACTGCTCCATGACCAATACTAAATGTACATGATTTTGAACTTTTTTGTTTAACAAATAATTGTTAAACATAACATGACTTTTAGAGCCAGTGAAGAACTGACTACACCAGTGACCATTGTCAAGCAAGTATATATAACTAAACAATATCATGAAAAGGGATACATGCAAGCCCTAACTGAACAAAGTAAAAATTAAACCATTATAAGAATTCAGAAGAAGTAATATGCACAAGAAATGTAAAACAATCAGATTATTTCAAGTACCGATAATACTTGCTATGAAACTAAGGATAACTGTTTGATGGTTTGGCCTTATAGAATTATTAATATATTAATTAATGACAGAAAAGCATACCACAACTGTTACCTAAAAATAATATAAAGAAATTATTTGGAAGATAAATTAATACAGGTATGTAACATTCAGTAAGTACGAAGCCATCTTGCAAACAATGTAATTTAGTAAGCTAAAGTCTAGTAAACTGCCAAAACTGAAATTAGGCAAAACTAATGTTTCATTACAAATGAAACATGACATAAACATATCCAATCTGGTATAAAATCCACAACTAAGAAGTCAATCTGATGTAAGTGATGGCACTTCTTTGGCTATTTTAACTGTTTGTCAACAAACAGACAAGAGGAACCAACAGAGTATTCAAGAAAATAATGATGTTCAAGAGCTGAAGACTGAAGTACTGGTAATAACATATTTTTGGAATAAAACATATGAGCCACTATTCTAACCTATCCATGCAAGATAATGCATGCAAGATAATGCATGCAAGCCAATGTTTTCTCTTTGTATATTACTGTTTACCATCTTACTAGTCATTTTAATATGTTTGAAATATATATCTATAATTACCAATAAAGTAGAAATTACAGATACTACAATACATGTTAAATAAACATAAACTAGTAATGTCTTTTACTCAAATACTGAGAAGATAAGCAGACTTAAAGGCTTAAAATTGGCATCTGAAAATCCACCTACACTTCAATATTAGGTCATAAAATATGCTGGTCCTAACATGTCCAACATCCTCCAGACAACCTTATATCACCAGAAAATTCCCATTTTTTCACAAAAATTCTTGATAAAGAAATCATTCTTTTTTGGTTATAAAGTTAGACATTTACTTTATGATGAATTAACTCATTCCTACTTGTATTTTCTGCTGAAAGTTATTATAGTATTTCTCATAAAGCAAAAGGCTGTTGCAGACCATTTGCAAATCTGAAATAATTTTCTTAAGCATCATATGTTCTAAATATGTTTGGGTTTATTGCATCAAGTTCAATTGCAATGTCTGCATTAATAGCACATGAAATAACACAATAAGGTGACTTATAAAAGAAAATATGCAGATGCTAGCATAACGTAAGCACGGCTAAAGTAATCCACAAACACTTGTAAAATGGTAGACCATCCAAATGTTTGCAACCAAAATAAGTCTAAGTTAATTCAAATCAATAAAGTAAAGAATAAAGTCATCACTCACATCTCATTTTAGCCACAATTTATATTAGTAGCTGCTTATTTTCTCTTATACAATTAGTTATAGGATGAGATTGTACATTAAACAGGGAATTATCAATGCCAAGGTTTACATGAGGCCACATCTACACAATTTGATTGTGGTACATGTTTCTTCACTCTAGCATATGTGATTACCTCTCCGGAGCAGAATTCTTTTGTTCACCATTCACCCATGAATGTTGTGATAGGTCTCAAAAACTCTTATAACTATATCATATACATCAGAATGAACACTTGTATGCAACCATGGGGATCAGCCCTTACCTGCCAAACTGAAGGCTGAGGTGATTACACAAACTGAGGCAACCTCATCCAGAAACTGTTTTATTATACAATTTTATCATGTGCCAATAAAAAAAAAATATTGTAAATAACTTTCATGGCAGCTGTGCAGACAGAAAATTATCACCTGCACAAACAGTGGAAGAATGTGCAAGCAGGCAAAGTTAAGGCATCAATGAAGTGAAAATAAGACCTCATGGTTTACAGAAATCATATTCTCAGCCCATTTCTCATTTCTTCCAGAAAATTACCTCCGGGAAAAACTAGCCATACCTAAATACATCTGAACGAATGTCACAACGGCAATACGATGATTGCTGAGTAATTCTGTAAATTGAATCCTGAGTGTAATTACAACTCTCGCAAGGGGTGGGACTACATAATTGAAAATAAATTCTAGAGTGTGTCCCCCTTCAGCGCCTCTGGAACTGTGTTCTGAAAGAGTGTATGTTTGCACTTTTGATAATCTTTCATGCTATACAAACAAAGGATCCCCTCGGACCATTCAACGACGTGGGTTAACCATTTACATGGGAAACTTCAAAAGAATTCTCGAAAGCTTCGACAACTGACTGATTGAAAGGACGCCGACAACGTATTAATTTTGAATCAGAAATTACATGTACGTCGAATTGGCTAAATTAGCATCGTTTGAAAAGTCCTGGGATGTTCTCCAACGAAATATTCTTAAAAATGAACTGTCAACTTAATGTCTTAAATTCAAGGGAAATCTTTTCAAATAAACACGTCACACTATGTAGGCCTTTCTCACAGTTAATTGAGATTCTTGACCACATTTACCACAAATCCAAGTAAAAGGACAAACAGGTTGTGCCACAAATTTTGGTGCGACAACAACACAAGCAAAATCGCTAAAATTCGATGCCTGTGAGCGACTAAAGTTAAAATAACAAGACTTTGGTAAATAGAGTACATCAAGCGAGTAGCCTTAAAAAGGTTCAGTTTGCGTTGGCGCTTCCAAATAACAACAGTAGGTTTGCCATTCATCCCATAACATAATGAAAGCAATAATAGGTAAGTGGTTAAGACATACCTTAACATCTGTTGTATCACCACATTTTACCGATCGAAATTCGCCGTTCGGCAGTAAGACCTTCACGGTTGGTCTCTGATCAATACTGCCTGTGCTTGTCCTATCGCAGTCAGATTTCACCTTCTTTTTCGATCGTATACGGAAACTCTTTTTTGCTTCTCCACGTACCATGTCCACCACAGTGTGTCAAACAAGAGAAAGTAATGCTCAGTTTCTTGCGTAACGATTCTTGGAGAATGACACAATTCTAAAGAACTTTTTCAAGGCCATGTAATGAAAGTTTAACCAACAATCAAAAACAGTTCATTTATCGTACGCGTTAGGTAAAACCACTCCAATTGAACATATCCACACACAACCAAGTTCATAGTATTAGCACTCCCTGTTCCGAAAGCGAAACGTCTGCGGATGAACTAACAAAAATAGTTTCATACGTCTTGCTTCCTTAGCATATAGTGTCAACATTCAATATCTAAAGGTTTTCTGTCTAGACGAGCGCTATGAACTGTGGGCTGTACTTCCGCTTTTATATATTACCAAGTTTTTAGATTGGTTAATAAACAATCAGAGATTGTTTATAGTTAACCAATCTGTCAAACTCCCGCAGAAAAAAATCTCTGCAACACCTCCAGCATCACGAAGTCTTGAATGATCGCAAGAAGACACGTTATTGCGGCAATTTTATGGCAGTTCAACGATCTAGCGAGCTTGGTGCTCCTTTCTCGCCGACTGGAATAGCCTCTAAGGCATTAAAACACGTCTTTTTGTCTGGGCGATCACGCAATGTTATCGACACTGAGTGGCTTATAATGTTACTAAGTGGTTATGTGACTGGATGTGTAAGTCGATGACATGTTTGGAAAAACAATTAAAACCATCCACCAGGCCTCCTATTCCCGTTTCATGTACGTCATCACTCTTTCATTTGACAAGATATCATGGATACAAAAGAGTTCAATCACCACAAGATCTTACGGCTAATAATTATGGAAACCACTCCGTATTTTGATCAAATACTGAACAACGGTAACTCCGATCTGTAACAAGACTTATCAAATTCATTAAGAATTCATGAAGAAAATTCAAAAGAAATGAATATTTCATCAACATTTGTAAATGCGGATAAAGCATTGATTAATAAAACACTAATGTGACATGTTTGAGGAAGTTGATCGTCCAGGTTAGTGTAGTCTTGAGAAAGACTGTTTGTTGAAGTGACTGACGTTTCGACAGCCTTAGCGGCGGTCATCTTCAGAGTCTTTTTTTGACTCTGAAGATGACCGCCGCTAAGGCTGTCGAAACGTCAGTCACTTCAACAAACAGTCTTTCTCAAGACTACACTAACCTGGACGATCAACTTCCTCAAACATGACACGATTCTCCCAGGTTCAAACCATTTACTTTAAAACATTAATGTTTTATCAAAGTTAACAGACAGAGGTAGCTCAAAATGAGCTATTTCTGCATAAAAATTACGTGTTTTTACCTTCTCTATGACTTCCAAACAAAGTATTCATCATATTGTCTCAGACTTTGATAAGTAAGTTAAAACAGGGACGGCGGAGCGGGATTACGAGTGGGGGGGCTTGAGATAAAAATACAGCATTTTGTGTGTTTCTCTGGGAAATTTCACAACAAGTGTTTTAAAGCGTAGTTGTTTCAACATTAGATTTGGAAAAAAAGTGGGGGGGCTACAGCCCCTGCAGCCCCCCCGGCTCCGCCGTCCATGTAAAATATTCGCGATCGATCTTTATGGCGATTAACAATGGCTCGCCTTCGGCTCGCCCTTGTATATCGCCATGAAGATCTCCCACTCATATTTTAACTATTACTTAATAGTCATTAATAATTCACGAAGGAAATACAAAAGATCTTGACTCTCAATTAGTATGCTGTAAATCGGATACAGAACACGAATTAAATTATGAACCTCTTCCTTCGATTTTCTACCTTAAAATTTACTGAAACTTCAAATTAACCAGCAAGTATTCCGAGTGAAAATATTCTACATGACTGTCATTTACAATGAGTTTAGCCCCTTAATTTTTACATGCAATAAATGCTTAATATAACGAACCCATGAACACAAGGAGTGGCCATGCTTGTACATGTATAACACGCACTTCTAATTAAAACTTTATAACCGCTCTCAAAATGCGGAGACTTTCCGGAGACGCCAAATTGTGCAATTTCCCTGAGGTAGAATGCCCTCGGACTTCCAGGGATTCTCATTCCGGTATTGTTTGCCTTATTTTGGTAAACCAAATTAAAATTTCCCTTCCCTTTCAAGTTCTTCAAGTTTGAACGTGACAAAGTGCTTAAAAGGAAATAACCAGGGGGGTCACCGGGCTTTTGTCAGTGGTAAGTAAGATAAAATTTTATGCAGTTACTTTTGTGTCCAAAATTGGAGAAAATTCACACGGTTATTTTCAACATTCAGGTCAAAAATGCGGATGTTTCTTCGAATTGTCGAATCAGGAAAAAACTGGAAACTCGAGTTCTTTAAAACATAACCCATTGATGAATCAGGCAGAAATTGTACCCTAGTGATTAACATTAATCCCCAGCCAAGTATGCGGAAAAAGCCATAATACCGTTTGAGATTTAAAACATATTTAATACTACCGTTAATTCGTTACGTCTCACGAGGTCATCAGAGTGTACAGGTATTAATGAGAAACAAGTATATGTATTACACACTATTAGAATTAACCCCACAAACTCCTTTCTTCATTTATTTTGTTGAGTTTATACAGTCATTTTTGATCTTAAATCACCAGTAATCTTAAACGGCAATTAATTTCATTTTTACGTCATTTGTAATTCTATAGTATCTCTGACTTGCACGCAATATATACTCAATTCTCATTAATATCTATTTGGGCACATTTAATCACTACGATTGTTGTGCACACTTATTCGTCCTGGGGTATGTAATGTTGCTTCAAAGGCACAATTCCTGCTTACGATTCGCTCGCTAATGTAGCAATATGTTATGAAGACTCTGGTGAGTAAATCGGATACATCAAAACGAGCAATAGTATCGTGTAAATTAGCTCTTGCACCATTACGACGTTGGGAGAAGCAACAAAACGTTAGTTGAAAACGTTAGTGCGAGACATACCGCTTTGATGAGTAAAATCGTCAGGCGTTAGCCAGGGTAGATTAGAGCCGGACGCGGCCCGAGAAGAGTTAAATATGTTTTAAATCGTTTTAAATTCCACATGGTATTATGGCCATTTTCCGCATTCTTTGCTGGGCCTTAATTTTTATCACTAAGACCCGACTTGATTTCGAACGTTTGGTTATTTCAGTAGTTTTTATTTTCCTGTCCTCAGATCAGTTCATATTCGATGTTTTTGGTTTGGCGTCGCGGGCGTCAACTTTCCAAAAAACTACGCTTTGTTTGTCTTGTGACCGCGCTTCCCTACAGCTACAAATCTCGAACTGTTTTATTTCAGGGGCGGGGACGTTTATGTACAAATAAAGGCGGCAGGAAATTCTCGGAATATTTACCAACGACTAATTCTTCCTCGACGTTTAGACCTGGTCAACCTACAGCAAAGAAACGGACTTTCATATGAGGATTTAAAAATAGTTGTTTGCGAAAGCATCGTGCTGTACACAGAAAATTAAAATCACAGAAGCAAGTATAGTACCAGATATGGAGAATGAAACGAGAAGTGCTGGCTAAATATGTAATAATTGAAGCCAATCAAAACTTTATTTCTGGGTCTCCATTGGACTGGAGACAAAGTCAGTCAGTGGGATTGGAAAGATGCTTGCGCTAACCTTGAGGTTGATAAAGGACCTTGGTACCTTGGTCGTAAGGAGATCTTAATTCACCAACTGCAGCAAAGAGGAGATTGAAATGGGAGGTGTTTTTGCAAAACCCATCCAAGTAAATACGGATGTAAAAGACACGATTTTTAGCTAATTCTTTCTGCTCCTAGTCTTCTCCCCCTGATGAGTAAAGTCGTACGAACTTAGCCAGAGTAAGATAATGAAAACAAAGCTAAAAAAAGTGGACGCGTAGGCTGTGTTGAACGACTTGTTTGAACAGTGGAAGCTTACGAGGAAAGATACTGACGTTTCGACCAAAGGGCATTCCTAGCAGTAAAACGTCAATTAAGACCCCGTTCACACGATACCGGTACGAAATGAAACCGTAACAAAATTTTTACGGTTAGGCCTTGCGTTCACGCGGTACAGGTATGAAAAAGCATGAAACCGCAATGCTAACCGTAACGATTTGAAACCGTAATGTGAAACTGTAGTGAAACTGTACCTCTACCGGTATCGTGTGAACAGGTTCGTACCGTGATATTTTGATACCGGTGCAGTTTCGTACCGGTATCGTGTGAACTGGTCTGAGATATTACAGCGAGTTGATGCGAGCTTGTATGGCGACGGCATTCAACAAAGTAGATTTATCTTAAGCATTTGAATAGAATCTCAATTCATTTATGTTGTAATGACTTTTGAACGTTGTTTTTACACCTCTAAAACTCTTCACAGCAGCTCTGGTAGGTTTGCTAACATTTTAACGACCAAAAACGTCCCGAGTACAATGTGCCACCGTTGCCATGAAACCGTTGAAATGTTCTCCACGACGTACTGTACTCTCTTGTGCCAAATAAAAGTGCCGTCCAAATTATACGTGCCGTCAGGAAATTATTAGCGAGAAAAATAAGCGTGCCGGTTTTAATAAACGTGCCGGGGTTTATTTGGACATACAGGAATGCTTCATTGACAAATAATGAACTGCATGTGGTTTCAATTTTGTGAAGTGGTAAAGAAACGATTCAAACTCAGAAGAAACTTCAATTTTGTCCGATTAATGAACAATGTACTGAGCAAGAATAATATGGTGGCATCACAATAAAATAAGGGCAAACAAAACGATAATGTCTTCGTCGGTATTGTTTTTTGAAGTTTTGCCTCGCTTTTGAATTCAGTTGTTTGAATCGAAGCATATCCGGTTGAAAACGAATCGATGTCGTCCCTTCATATTTATCCAAAAGCTTCTGGAAATCATCTAAGAATCGAACATCATTTAAAAACTCGGTGTCAGCCGTCAACTGACTCAGAATGGAAAGCGAAGGAGTCTCACTTTGATCAGGATCGGCGTTCTCCGCAAGATTCATGTCAATGGTTTCTGAGGTGTGACCCATTTTAGTTTCGACGGCGGTATCTATATCCATAACTCCATCCTGTGCCACGTGCCTCATTGAACATTTTGTAAACGTCAGGGCCAATTTACACGATACGATCGTCAGTAGCTAATTCTTCGCAAAGTTGTATCCATTCCGGTTCAGGTAAACCTACCGGAATCACTTTTAAAATGGCACAATCGACATCATATCATTCAAGTGTCAGCGACCATTATTCGACAAAAAATTCTAGTTATAGTCTAAGTGTAACAGAGTATATAATATTCAGGTCCAGAGAGATGGCATGGTCCTCTTAGTGCTTTCCTAAAGCCATGACTACCTATACTAAGAGATAACCAGAGATCAGTGCCTGCGGGTGGATGAACGCGAGTTGAAGCCCCCATTAGAGCCCAAATCACCGCCGTCAAACTTATTCCAGTTTCGGAATGTTTGGACATCTGTTCTTTTGGTATTCCCAGTTCGGAGTATTAATCTATTACTGGTATTTTGAAATGAGAATTGTCAAAATATGCTCAAAACAATCCACCCCAAGAGTACTTGACATTCCACGCCCTCCAGACGTTTTGAGACGCATTGTCTGGCCTTTTCAAGAGTCACACATGTCGGGCACAACCCTTTAACGAGCTGTCTACACATGCGACCTTGCACATTCCGATTGTCATCCTGGTGAATGTGATAAACTCATGGCAGTCTATGCAGCAAGATATACTCATAATTCGCTGTAGTTTGTCTACGACGCTCTCATCAGTCGAACACATACTCCAAGATGTCAATCACAAGGCACAAAATCGCACGTGTAAACGAGGCTTAACCCTAACCCTATAAGGTCAGCGGTTTGTTGAACTCTTCAGTTAAACACATACTCCAAGATGCCAATCGCAAAGCACAAAATCGCACGTGTGAACGGCCCGTACGTAACGATCCAACTACGACCACTAAGTTTATCGTACTCAGACATGGCTTGTAGGGAGAGAGACCCAAGGTTTGAGAAAGCTCGATGTAACTTTGTAAAGAAGATGTAGAACAGTTCAACTTTCGTGGATTACGTGCTGTCAAGAGCAGGCAACGGGTCCTATTGACATCATCTGATTTCTGCTTTGGAATTTCGATGCTTGCGATAGTAGACAGCCTCACTATGGCAACAACAATCTACAATTATGTTCTTGAATCTTTGCGTAATGAATTGACTGGCAAATTTAAAGCGTGTGAAACACAACAAAGTTATGTGAATTACTTGCTTTCGCACTTTAAATCCAGCACTTGATCAGGCGGTAATAAGCTTATCTTGTTAGCTGGCATCATTTTAATTTACAGCGACTACACTGTTGATTCTTCCGTGGATTCTTCCGAATCCAACCAGTACAGGGTGAGTACTTGACCTGGCCACAAAATACGTGATCAACAAGAAGTCCGACGTCGCTATTTTTTGTCTTTGTTTTCTTCATTACTGCCATGTTCCTCTCAAGCACTTTCGTAACGACTTTTTGCTTGAGGGCACTTGACTTCTCACAAAGCTGTTTAAATCATTGTCCCCATTCTACAAAGTGATCAATGTCGTGTTGTTTTTTCCTAAAAGGGAACAGTGTTTACACCACGTACGCCATCCTTGAACATTTTTTGAAGGTCTTCCAGGAAGATGGTAGCGGAGGATGTGAGAGCATGGTATCGACGCTCAGCAGGACTTCTGATTCTATACTTAACTGTTGCCTGGGAAACGGGGCAACCATTGTTGTGGAAACATCCGATTCCTACCGAAGTCATCTACGTTTATAAATTATTATTCATTTATACATTATTCGGCTTTCATGAAAAGCAATTGGAAAAATCGAAATACCGAATTAAAATAAATACTCTCTCTCTCTCTCTCTCTCTCTCTCTCTCTCTCTCTCTCTTTCTCTCTTTCTCTCTCTCTTTCTCTCTCTCTCTCTTTCTCTCTCTCTCTCTCTCTCTCTCTCTCTCTATCTATCTATCTATCTATCTATCTGTCTGTCTGTCTGTCTGTCTGTCTATCTATTTATCTATCTATCTATCTATCTATCTATCTATCTATCTATCTATCTCTTCCTCACCCTCCCTTAATCTCCTTCCTGTGATCTTTCTCACTCTAAAGCAGCCATAACATTGAGGGTCAACTTCAGATTTGTAAGTATCAAGTCTTCCCACTTCTTGCTCACGACTTAAATCGATTGAAATTTGTGGTTTAGCTTAATGCAAGCTTGAACAAATTTGTAAGATAATTTTTCGTCCATATCATAGCGTTAAGAAAGTATTGTAATGCGAGTTAAAACCTGTAAACACAAGCGCTAATTTATTTATCAATTTTTCGATATCGTCCGGCTGAAAGTTATCGCTCGAGTGACCGTTTAAAATCGCTGTTTTCATTGTTCCCTCATATCGCTATCAGTATCAACGTAATATGTCTGCCATTGTATTTTTCACAGGTGGGCAAGGTTCATTATTTATATATAGCATGGCCATCTTCGGGTAGTGTGACTTTGATTTTGTTCCACCAATATCAAACATACTCGCAATTCAATGTATGAACACCTGTCAGCAGTTGAAGTAGAAAGTTTGGCGAAGGCGAACGTTAGTTTTATCAACGAGACTAGTACAAGGAGATTTAAACAATCGGTTGATAAAATTATAAGTTTATCATTTTGTCCAATCACTTTTAAGAAACTTCATATCTTCGAAAAGCCGCCTGTGTCTCAGACTCATATACTTCATTATCCCATGGATGAGATATCATATGTCTCACAATCTTGTTTGTGCAATTTGCCAAAGAGTAAGGGCCACAGCATAAAATCAACTCCGTGACCACTCGGACGCAAGTCGTAAACGGCAAAATTGGCACCTGTTGCTTGCTAGTCATGCAACCAACTTTGTGTGAAAACTTAAGAACCAGAACTTTGAAAATGTAGAACTCGCTATGGCAATACAGAATAAAAGAAGCTTGTTCATTTCCTTCCTTGTGTTCCTTTTCTACCAACGACTTTTACACTGTGAAATTGTAAGTAATTCTTTTCTCCGCATTGATCTTTGCCGGGTCACTGTTCAGAGTTTTACAGGGCCGACTAAAAATTACAACACGTTGAATAAATAATATGAACTTTAAAGACAATGGAAGACTTGGATTTATCAAACATTCCCGTCTTAGACTAGCTCATGATTTTCTAGATCAAAAACAGTTCTTCGGAGATTCACGTTGTCGGTGAACTTGGGAATTCGACTAAATACGACGTTGGAAATACCCAAAGAACTAATGAAAGAAGAGTTGACTTTTTGCCTTTGAACAATGTCACTGGTAACACGATTTACATGTTATGGCGATTTTCAGTATTTTTGTCTGATTTTGTTGCATTTTGTTTTTGTTCCTTTAATCATCTATGTGATTCACAAACGTACAAACACTGTATACAGTTAAATATACATATAAGTATACATACAAGTATACATATAAGTATACACATACATATACATATACATATCAATGTAGATATACATGTACATATACATATACACATATACACACACAAATACGTATACATGTGCATGTACGTGTAAATATAAGTATATGTACATGTATATGTATATGTATACGTATATGTATATGTACATGTACATGTACATGTATATGTATATGTAAATGTATATGTATATGTATATGAATGTGTATGTGTATTCATCTAATTGTTAAATATATTAATGTATGTATGTATGTATGTTAATTGGTATATGGGTATATAGTTATAAATGTATATGTTTGTATACGTGTAATGTGTGAATATGTTTATATCTATGTGAATAAGTCACATATATGTATACAAGTGTAGGTTACACATTTGGACATATGTATGTGTGTGTGTGTGTGTCTGTTGACTAACAAACCTTCCAGCCAACAAATTTTAAATTATTTGGATTATGAATATTAACTCTTTTCTGTCCAAGACGTCTCCCTTGGCGAGTAAAATCGTCTGACGTTAGCAAGAGTGAAATTATCTGGCGCTAGTCAGAGTAAAATTAAAAAGTCAGAAATGGGCTGGAAGGGGTTAGACCTAGGTGGAAAATTGCGTACTGTTGGTGTCAATGTCTTTAACGGTAGCCTTAATCTTCAGCTGCAGCATATCAGATCGGTGAACTGACATCAAGTCAGGGGTGGCGCCAGGAATTCCCCGATGCAGGACCTAATGTCCCCGACAGGGGCTAAACCAGAGAGACCAGGACCACGCCTCCTTTATAATTTCGTTATTTCAAAGCCGAAAACATCATGTTATTTTTGGCAAGAATAATCTCAGTAATTGACTAGAAACAGTTTACTTTTAGATTTGACATGAAGAGAACAGTCTATAATCTTTCTTGGCTAATTCAATAACAACTGCTTATAGTTTGTACAATATATAAACGTGTTCATCAGTGAAAATTCCCCGACGGATGGTTAATTTTTTCCCCGACAAGGGGACAAAGGTTCCCCAACGGGACGCTATAGCCTCCTCTGCGCCCGTCTGGCACCACCCCTGCATCAAGCTCCTGAGAAATTCACATGTGTCTGAATTCCGCTAAGCTGCTGTGTTGTGAACTCGCTTTAATTTTCCAGTTGTCTTGTTCTCGTCCTTACAGCGCCCGTTATTACCTCAGATAAAGCTTCTCCACTTCCATCAAACAACGCCACAGCTGAAGATGGTCATGGCGACAACATGGGTAAGAGACCGCGTCAACGAAGCTTGAATTTGAATCACTGTTTGACTTTTAATTGTCATATTTTCTTTAGTTTTTTATCAAACAGAGAAAAAGGAAAAGGATTCACAAACGAAGCCTTCCTTACTTCTTAAATCGACTGCCAATTCCTCAAATACTTTGCCTGCTGTAGGGGAAGGACTGGATTTGAGTAAGTTGATTACCTCGACGTCTTGCAAATACTCAACAATATCTGTGAGACCCCGGATATAACACCAACAACTTGTAGGTCGGCACCAGTGAACTCAATTTCCATATCTGGAATGCTAACTGGCCAATGAAAAGTGAAACCAAGATGGCCGCCCGTGGAGGCCAATTTTGGACGTCAGTTTTAGTCCCCTACGCGGGCTTGTACGTCAGTTTTAGTCTCCCACGCGACTTTTTACATTTTCTAACGAATTTTCTTTGGAAATACACATAAAACATGTCTTCAAAATATAGAAATAAGTTTAAGAATTTTAAATATATTTCGACAAAGTCAAACCGAGTTACAGGTTATATATTTTCACGAAAATAAATTGCCAAACATACGAGAAACCTGATAAAACGGCCTCGAAAAGTTACTTGAAGAAACTACTAAGTACAAGTCCTTTTTTTACCGTTAGTTTACCATCTTCAGACAATTTAGTACACTTTTTAGGCCACACGGCAATAATGAATCCTTTTGAATACTCGATTATGTAAAATTGGTCCAGCAGTATTTTGTCTAAATACTTTTTCCATGGTTGGGAATGTTTTCGAAGCCGAATCAAACAAAAACTAAAGATTAAAGTCATGCAAAGGACTGGAACTGACGTACAAAATTTCCCTCCATGGCGGCCATCTTGGCTTCACTTTTTGCCCGAGCGAATGACTAGGAGTTAGCATTCCAGATATGGAAATTAAGTTCACTGGTCGGTACTAGAACGGAACTAATGAGACCAGGTAATCGTGTGGAGACTGGGACTGGAAAATTAAGTATCATCTTTACCTGATAAATTTGTGGAAAAAATCGTTCGCATTTATACTAAAATGTCATCAAGAGTAAGACGTCAACGGTTAGAATTAGGGTTAGGATGAGGGTTAGGGTTAGGAAACCTAGATCAGGTAAATAAAATAATTAATTTTCCCGTACCAGTCTCCACACGGTTACCTGTTCTCGATGCTTCCGTTTTAGTGCCGACCCAACTTGTAGGGTGATAGCCAATCAAAAGTACCAACTTGTCGGTATATTTGCCAATCACTGTCTCGTTCTCATGACGAGGTCCAATCAAGATATTGCGCAAAATCGCATACTAAGTGTATTGACCTGAAAGATCTCAAAATTTATTTGCTGTCAAAGTTTTCAAGGGCAAACAAACTAATTTTAATGTTTGGTGAAAAAATTGACATCGGATCACAAAGTACTCTGAGTGTCTAGAAATTGCTGAATGGAAGTCTTTAAAGTAGTTTTATCTTTTCTTCTTCTTCTTCTTCTTCTTCTATGCCATTTTCCCAACAGTTAGGGTTTGGCAAATCGGATCTTCCTTTTCCTTACGTCTCTATCCTTTGTGTCATCAGGTGTTAGTCTCTTCCTTTCCATGTCCTTTTTAATAGTGTCTATCCACGTTTTCCGTTGTCTACCTCGTGACCTTTTCCTTATTACTGATTTCTGTAATGCCTTCTTTATTGACACTTCGTCTTCCCTTCTCATAACGTGCCCATACCATCTTAATCTTTGTCCCCTTATCCTTTAATTGATGCAAACTACTCCAGCTATCTTCCTATGGTCACTATATTCTGTTAGCAATCAGCTGAACGAAAGCTTTCAGTAAAATTCTTTTCTGGGTTCGGATGTCTGTACCTGATGCAGTAATTGAGTTTTAAAAGCTGAAATGCTCAGTTTGCATGTCCACCGTTTCCAGCGAAGCCTACGATTCTTCCCAAGCGGTCATCTCCGTCAGTCGTCCCATCATGCCTTGGAAATCAGGTGACGCTGAAGTGCGCAGCGGAGGGTAACCCAGCTCCGGACTTCACTTGGTATAAAGGAAAGCAGGCAGTAAGCCGAGACAAGGTGGCTGAGTTCGATCTTAATGTGGCTCCGTCGCTTTTCACCAGAGCAAGTCACTTGACTTTCACGCCGAAAAAGAACGAAGATTTTGGCGACTATGAATGCGCAGCAAGTAACACGCTCGGTGCTTCACAACAAAGCACGCATAACATCAAACTTAAGGACAAAGGTGAGTACAGGATGGTCCCACTTGTTGAATCTTACTCCTGTGTCCCAATGCACCAAGTTTAAAACAAGGCCGAGCTTGGGCTAGTCTTCTCCTTAAAAAAACAAATATAACGCAATATAACTACGAGTTTTGTTAAGTGGTAAACCGAGCTCCTCTTGCTCTTTGTTGATAGTTTATCGAGAAATCTCTCCAGAAATCTCTCCGGAAATCGCTCCATTCAACTCTGCCAAGTCAAGTTCCGTGAGCGGCTGTAATCCAAATCATCGAGTTGTTGCGATATTTTTATATACTTTAAATCTCTATCCAATTTTTTGTAGGTGAAGGTTTGTGCGCAAAGGGTGCATATAACGCCGACAGGAAGAAATATAACTCAATAATCATTGGTACAGTTTCATCGGTCGGTATGCTTTTGACGATGTTGTTTATAGCTGGATTCGTTTTCTGGCGGCTTAACCAACGAGAGGCAGACGGTAGGTTATTGTATTCCTCAATAAAAACTGGGGAACTATAGTTCTTATTATTTGAACAGCACTGTTTCGCAAGGATTTACGGGAACTGAGAATTTAGTTTAATGAATTTGTCACAAATATATTTGAAAATTTGCTAAAAATGTGACATCGGAGAGAAGCAGAACTTTTGTCCCAATTGAGGTCTAACCCCTAGTAGCTCAAAACAAATGGTATACACACCTAAAAAAAAAATGAATAAAATCAATTACATTCAGGCCCGTAGGAGGAGGGGTTCGAGGGGTTCGAACGAACTCCTTCAAACTGAAAAATTAACTAAAAAAATTGTGGAAGACGCAATTTCACGGACTCCTGAGACGATTCATGTTTTTCGGCCATAAAACGAGATCCCTCTTCTAAATGCCTGCTAGGGAATTGACATTAAAAGGTATTTATAATAATAAGATGCATATATAGTCGGGAGGATGATGAGGCACTATTCAGGCACTTTATAAGTTACTAACCCATCATTGTATAACACAGTCAATGATATAAAAATGGAATACTGAGTAGACAGTGTTAAATAAGGTAAAAAGTTCAAAGGTTGGTAACTGCCGTGACTGATCTTGAATTCTTTGAGATGAGTCACGATAATTACCAACCTTGGAACTTTTTACTTTATGGTGTAACACATACAGTTTAGACTTGAAAGTAGCAAATGAATTGCATTTTTTGATATACTGCGAGAGATTATTCAATTATTTAGCATATCTAGGAAAATACAAATTTCGACGTATCGTAGTACTCAAGCCTGGTTTCCATATAACCGCAAGCTGCCTGCGATTCGTCGGAGATGCATCGCAAACAGATATTTTTTAATGGGAACTCTCACTTTCCAATGTTTGCGACGCGCCAGTAAGCTACCGGGAAAGTTGAAATATATTCAACTTTTCTCTGTTTGCGATGCATCGCCAATGAATTGCAGGTAAATCGCCGACGAATCGCAGGTAGCTTGCGGTTATACGGAAACCAGGCTTTCGCGACTTTAGTATTAAAATATTTGGTATTAGTATTGAAATAATGTCAATGGTCATAAGACCATATCTAAATTTAAAAAGAAAGTTCTTTTGACTTCTAATAAAGAAAGTTCTTTTGACTTCGAAGATATCTGCAAGTAAGTGTTTTGACCATGAACAACTTAGAAAAAGCAGAAAGGCGGATTAAAGAGAAACAACAGAATACCTTCGCGGGGGTTTCTAACGCTATTTTGAACTAACGAGTGAGATATACAGCTCAACAGATGAAACAAACTGTATATTTTGATAAGAATTTCTTTCTGTTAAATTCAAGATAATGTTATTCTTCTTAATGTGGTCAGAGGAACAGCATAAGTTTCGCGAGCAAATTTTCCAGTGAAAAACCTTTTCAGATACCTCACTCTTTGTAAGATCTAAATTACCTTCAATGAACTCACATGAACTACATTTTTTATAACACTTACGCAGCATACCAATCTCTTGAAAAGTCTTCGAAGGACAATCCTTTAGTCGCTGATGATGTTCAAGGTAAATGAATTTATATTATACAGGAGTTTAAATGATGTTTTTGATCAGCGTTTGCTAGCATAGTATGTGATGTCTGGGGTTAATTCCTATTTACAGTATATCAAGCCAACTATCCCATTTGGCTGCAATCCTGTAATCTGATAGATCTGCTGTATCAACTCAATTAATGAAAGCTGACAAAAACGAGATAGCACCTCAAATTTTTTAACAGAACGTACGAGCTTTTGACTAGTTTTTAAACTTAAAAAAGAGAAAAAATAAAATCATATCAGCAAACTATAAGCACATTAAATTCGTGAAATCCAAAAAAAATGTAAGCAGAGTAGAAAAGCGGATTCCTTTTGCTTTGAATGTTTGAACTTCCAAAAAAACAACCATTTAACCCGATGAATTACAACTTTTTGTTCATAATTACTTCAGGTAAGAACGCATGTCTGCTAATAGATTCTACTTATAAAACGTTGTTGAAATTAATAAGAAATGTTTCGACACAGATCTGTTGTAAATAAACTCGAGTACTGCTTGAGCTTATAGTGTACTTCTCAAGGATCTATTGTCAGTGCGTAAGTACCTACAGATGTACTGTTTATCTCGTGAAGGTTTTAGCTAAGAATTTTCATCAACAAGAGCAAGGGTTCTAGAGAACGTATTTGTAGTTCCGGATCGCTATGCCGGTTTCTCAAACAACCAGAAAAAGGTATCAATTCTACATAAGGAGTTAGAACGAGAGTATTTCATGCGAATTAGTGCCCAGATGGGAAGGTAAAAATTCACCAATAATACTGTCTATCATTTATTGCTTTGGTTGTGAATGAAAAGGGGAAAGGGAAAGGGGCTTAAAAGAAATTGTGGGCTTAATAAATTTCTTGCTTCAAAAAGGGAAGCTTATAAGAGAGGGGTCTTATTTGAGAAAGAAACTCGATAGAGGATGTACGGTATATGTGAGTGTATCTACACATTATAATTCGTTCTTTATTCATGCCAACATCTAGCAAGTTCGTCAGGTCAAAACAACGTATTCTCCTCAAAAAGCGATGCTGAACAAGAAACAACTCAAGATGATTTCAACGCCGAAGAAATAGGTCGATTGAGTATGCTTCTGGCCGGAGACTGGGAAAAACTTGCGCGATTGTTGGGCTTCCCTCAACACGACATCAATTCAATCCGAGGAAACAGCGACAAGATCGAGTCGCGGTGTGCGGACATGTTGAACAGATTCAGAAAACGCAAAGGGAGTAGAGCAACGTTGGCCGAAAGCGTAGAAGAGATGAATGACGACGAGATAGCATCGGCCATCAGAAAGAAATATTATAAATATCATCCACTTGAATGACACTTTGCACTGTATAGTTTCCTTCCTTCTGTGGGCTAAGCGTGATATTCTTGCAATCAGAGTGGTTCGGTAGTGAACTTTACGAAATACTACATGCAAGAGTTTCTGGGAGACCTTGGGTAGAGAAGGTCGAGAACTCAGACTTACCATTACCGTAACGGTACCTCCAATTGCTGGTACCATAGGAGTACCATAAACCTTTTGTCGTACAAGCAAGGGATTTCTCATGACAACGCGGCTAAGAGTACACGCACCACATTTGTAAAGAATCCCAGAAGTTAAAATATCTTGAATTCGATTCGTTCCGAAATAAAATCTTAAGGCAAATCGCATAGCTAGTTAAAAGATTGTTGTCCAGAGAGTATTTAATGATTTAAAGATATTTGTCTTCCTTTTATCATTCATACATATTCTTCACTTAGGAAAATTTCATTTCTCATTTTACATACAAAAAACATATGGAATTGGGACGTTTTCGTATACGAAGACTTTCATTTCACCTATGAAATCGGAACGTCTTCACGTATAAAAATAAACATATGAATTCACATGTGAAATAACGTAGTTCGAAATTATGCACGTGAAATGTTTTTAAACGAAACACGAGTTTCACATAGGAGTTGGAAGATTCATGTATGAAATTTTTATATTAATGTCATATCTCAGTATACATTATTCGCGCATGCTCGGATGAAAGATGATCTCTCCATATGTTGTTGTGATCCGCCATGTTATTAATCCCAGTTCTGTTTCGTTTTGGGAACTTGTGCGTTTATTTATTCAAAGTACATTCGGATAATTGAAGTCGATACATTACAATCAAATATGGAAATGAAACTATTTTCATATGTGAGATGGCATGTGAAATTATTGGAATGGTTGTCAATGATTTCTTACGAGTGCAAGCCAGTGGTCAATATTATTAAAATAATGCAACAGAACATTCTGGTAAACTGCTTCAATATTCAATTAAACTCCAGCACAATGGTGGAGATATGGGGAAGAAGGGCGATGTAAGCCCCCAATTTCTTTTTAAAAAAATGCAAGATTTGTACTTTAATCGTTAGTGAATTTTGACATCTGGAGGAAATTTGTTGTAAACATCACGTGGAAAAATTCCCAGAAGAAACTGTACTGTAGTAATTTATAAGAAAAACCAAAATTATTGAGACAATCGTGAACATGTCACGAAATGCACACGCCTACAAGATATGTTGGAAAGATATCCTGCAAACTTTCCTGCATGTTATTTACCGTTTGTGCTGTGTCAGTACATCCTAAAGACATTAACCTCCCCGTAATTTTTGGAAGCCGTCTCTACCCTTCCAGTAGACTTTCACCAGTAATTAATTTAGTGTGAAAATTGAGTCACATCAGTAATGGTTATCGAAGGTATATTTCACCGGCAGGATTTTGCACCCCGGCTTTATGATTTCTTCGATTTGTTCCGTCGCAAGGATCATGCGTTGGAAAACCGGAAGATGTAGATCCTTCGAAGCGATAAATTGAATTTCTTGCTTTAATAAGAGGTCCAAAGCTATCCCATTCGATATCATTTGCAGGAGTGGTACCATTACAAACTGTCACCACATTTTTAATATTCTTGCAAGAGATCGATCCATCTCGTTCCAGCACTAAACTTCCTCTGAGTGGTTTACAAATGAACCAATCATTTATATTCGATTTTATCATAAACTTGCTGCCAACCTCTTTCCAGAGACTGAAATTCAGCGCCCCAAAGGATGAATTATTGATGGGAGCAGTTAGATTGATGGCAACATTAGCATTCCGAGCAGACCAGTCAGGGCGCGGGGTGACCGCGTTCGAGCTGTGATAAAAGTTGCTATAGTTGGTGAAGGTATAGCGGTAGACTAGAGTCCAACCTCCTTCTTCTGTCTCCATATCGCAGTATACCTGAAGTGCATCTACAGACTCTCTTGGCTTGACCCAGTACTCTTTTGAAGGAGGATCTTTCTCACGTTCTCGGATGTCCTTGCATGACTTCCCAGGAACTTCTTTTGTGCGTCCGAGAGGTGGAAGTGCTGAAACATTGCACAAACTTTTAAATTTTGATTAGAAGTAATACAAGGAAATTAGCGTTTCAATTCCCCTGCAACTGAAGAAAGATTCGATCTTTTTTTAAGAAAACCTAAATATTTAATGTGAGATCAATGGAGTGTAAAATGCCAAATATCCATTTTGACATACCCTATACTTCACCAGCATTGCGAAACATTACAGACCTCACATCCATTCTCCCGGTAACGGCTTCCGTAGCTCGGTCAGTTAGAACACTGCACCACAGTCACAGGGTCGCGGATTCGACTCCCACCCGGAGGGCCTTTGCTTTTTTACAATTGGCCGGGGGCTGCGTCTTTAAAATAAAAGTTCTTCCACTTGAAAATCTCCCTTCAGCTAAACATTTAATCTATTAAGATTAATCGAATGTAAATTCCAAGCATTCATTGTACTTGCCACATAGTCCGTATAAGAAGCTATATGGCAATATTAGACAGCTCCAAACGCTACAACCATTCTTGTAATCGGGCCCCTAAATTTCTCCCTAGCGCCTGAGAAGTTATCTCCTTATGCGTTTCAGCATATTAAAGAATAAATTATTTCTTAACCAGAGGAGTGCTACCCTTGTCCTTTTATATAATTCGGAAGATTAGTTTGTCTGGTGGCAGAACGCAGTCCGTAGCCATAACCTAACGAACTGATTGGACGTAGACTTACCTTGGCTACAAGTTTTACCACTGTAACCCGCGGGACAATTGCATTTACTGGATGTGATATTACAAGTGCCTCCATTATGACATGGTGAAGAGCAACAAAAGCTCAAAACCTTAAGAAATTAAAGAGGAAAAGTATAAGAAAGTGATGACGCGAAACTTTTAGTTTGTCTGCTGTGAGATTTATACGAAGGAACTAGAGAATCCTGACATTTTCTACAAATAACAACAAAATCACGAAGACTAGCTTAGAAGGAAACACCAAAATTGAAGAAGAAAGAGAAGAAGAACGAGAACTAGAAGAAGTACAAGAATGAGACGAACATAAGGTTGAACAAGAATAACAAAGAGATTGAAGATCAAGTATCCATTCGATCGACGCCTTCGCTCTCATTATCTGTATATCTATCGATCAATGACATCTTACTTACCCTATCTGGTCTTAACATTTCATAGTGAAGGTACGCATCCTCCTTCACTAGGTCTTCCGGTTTCTCTGAGGCCCCTGCGTGACTGAGCTCACAGTTGTCTCGCGTGTCACACGACAAGAACTCTTTATAATTGGTCGACTTGCAACATTGTTCCCGCAAGCACTCCAGATTGCATTCTACGGATGAAAGAGCGGTAACCTTCCGTATCAAGTTATTATCTAAGCGATGACCTGAAAAAGAAGGAAAAAGGATGGCGTATAAACTTACATTCAATCGAATGTTAAAATGCTTATACATCCTGGCTCCAAACAACAATGATTCTTGCGGCAACTGCGTTACATCAACCTGCAAAACGTTAAATATCTCTTTGAAAGGTAGACGAGAGAATGAGAGAAATGCTTGTATAGGCAACAGCCAAGGCTATAAGGCAATAGTCAAGTGTCAAAGAAACGTTTCAAGGGGTCTCTTCGCTGGAAGCTTTGTCCCGTAATTTTACGCTTTTTTTGTCGAAGAGCTTATGGATTTCTCTGCAAAAGACGATTGCCAAACATATTTACTCCAAGTGGAGTTCGGCTGCAGTCGTCAGCCACTCAACAACATGAACGACACTTTGCCTCCTCAGAAATTTATTATAGTGACAAATGTTTCTGTCCCTATTTCTCCGGCTTATGACCAATATTTCTGGGGATCAAGAACAACACTTTTACGAAAATACTTTGGTTCATCAGAGTGTTGATATAAAAGTACTCCAGATGTCAACTGAAAAAAAGAAAAACGAAAAAACCCCTTTTGGATCATCATTTCTCTCTTGATACTGGCAAAAGTAACATACAGCGACACCTTCGCACCCATATGGAAAACGCAATGTTTTGTCTCAAGCAAAGCGACGTTGATAAGTAAGTATTCAGAGGCAAAAGAATCGAAATGGAAAGAACACTACCTTGAAAGTCCATGAATAAATGGCACCAATCAAAGACAAAAAATAACGTTGGGAAAGTATAGAGTTCTATTAGGATCATCCGACGAGAATACTGAAGTAGAAATTCATAATATTTCGATCAACGTGCGGAATTCTGATTTTTAATAACTGATGATTTTACCTTTGATGTTTTCATCTAGGCGGAACAACGCGCCACTGTTGGCTTCACTCTCTTGTTGGAGGTTTAAGAATATCTGCAGGAGGAGAAGAAGTCCTTGCAATCTGTGTGTACTGGATTGTTTTGGACCATTGGTCAGATGGTTTGCAATCATTATTCTCCACAAGGCGCAATATTTTTGGAAGGAAACAGCCTCCGAGCTCGTCTTGGACAGCTTTGATCCACACCAAAGAAAGTATTGTCTTCATTGTGTCTTCACTTTAACGCATTGGTAATTAAACTTCCTGCACTGACTCAAACAGTTTGTATTATTCAGTGAGATTTCAAATGGCGACAGCGTTTCCAGATCCAAGTTGACACAAGAAAGTCAACACTTATTTAATGGTCCGTGTCATTACGAATCTCTCATTTATTAAAAAAGCACAAAATGTGATTTGTTTGGGGGTGCTACCCAATACCAATCTTCCCGGCAATTCATTATTATATCTGGACCTATCATACGAAGATAAAAATATCGTGAATTTTCTGGCTGCCTAGTAATAGAGCACCGAGGTGAATATGATGAAAGCGCCGAGACGTTTAAATTCTCAAACTGCCAAGATACTCCCCTTCATTATCAGCGACAAGATTGAACGAAGTTTTGTTGCCATTTAATTACGCTTTGCATGTCACATGAAGTTGACTTAATCAAACGAAACAGTTGCATGTTCATGCATATTTAACGATCTTTTGAACAGCTTTAAGGACAAGAAAATGTTACAATAGTTTATAGTATATCAGCTGCAATGGCATTCTTCAAGGTTTGCTCGAACAATTTTGGTCCCTTGTAATAAAGCAGTACATTCGGCCTAGATGTCAGGACCTTCTAACAATGGTTTTTTAAGTCTCGCAGAGCTATTGTTCTAATATCAAGGGCAAAGTCTGCCAGCAATATTCCAGAAGTTGTTCATTCCTTTCAGGTTAAAAAAGGAAGCGGAAGACAATGATAAATTTGAAAAGCAAACCAAACTTTTGGACATAATTAACGAGGAATTTATAATATGGCTGTCAGTTAAAATACATCGTCTCCAAGGTTAAGATTTATATAGTTCTACTGGCAACATTTTAGTCTCTATCGATGCCTTGCATCACTCATAAAGCATTCTAGTCGACCTGCAAAAATAACAAATGCAATGTAAGGAAGTCAGTTTTAATGAAAATAAAAATGATAAATTATCCATATCAGTTCTGAAGCGGAAGGCGAATGTTTAGCAAACAAGGCAGAATTTTAATGTATAGAGCGGAGGAGTTTCTTTTGATGAGGATTTTTCCCAAGAGGTAGCAATATTGATTAAAGTAAGGTTGAGTGAGGAAGTTTGGCAAAGATTGAACACGAACCCTCAAGAGCAGTGACTTGTAAGTTCACTGAGCGAATTTTTCTGTCTTTCCATTCATGCAAAGCAAAAACCATACAGTGTAGCAACAATATAGCTTGTATCATCAGAAACATGCAGAATGTTAGTGGTGACAATGTAACACAGGACGTTTGTTTAATTAGGGATAATGTATTTCGACGTCCAGGCATTATTCAAATCTAAAGTCGACATTCAAGAAGAAAGACGAATTTCTGATGTATGATAAAACTTAATTTTATGGACATAAATATTAACGTGGCTATATGCAACTTCAACCTTGCTCAGAGTAAAGATAACACATTACGTTGGCCAAGTCAGTGATTTTACTAAAGAACCGTTTCGGCTTTTTGCTGTTACCGAACTGTAAAATAACAGCAAATAACAGAGGCGTAGCACGTGGTCCGGCTGCTCCGGCCTTTGAACATTCTTTTCAGACTATCAAATTTGCAAATTCTTTTCAATCTCTAGTCTTCTAAAATTAAAGATTGTTTAACCCATTCGAGACAGGAGATCTCACTTTTACGAGTAAAATCGTCTGTTGTTAGCTCGAGCAAAATAATTGCTCGTCAAAGCCGCCGGTAGAGAGTTAAAGTACGCAAAATGTTCACCAGTCTCAGTCTTCTAACCAAGTGTTGTGACAAGATGAAAGGAAGATGGCTTTCATTTCGAGGCTAATAAAGCGTGGAAACGAGATCAGTGATTATTTTGTGCTAAGAGGCCACACAGCAACCAATGATGACACGAGAAGACTGGATCGAGCATCCCATGTTCAGGAAATGGAGCCGGAAGTGGATTGCGGCGGCCATTGCTAAGGGACCAACTGTGCGACTTTTGTACTGTCCGTGCAGGGTTTCTGTTCACAAAGCTGTCGTTCGACCAACAAAATCGTTCCGTTTTGCCATATAGACGATCAGGAAATATTTTTGAAAGTGCTGGGCAAAAAAATTTACGATTTTAGTCGCTTAGTAATGGCGCGGATCAAATTTTGCTGGCTTCGTTTTCTGGGCCTTTCAAACAATAGGATGCTCGATCCAGTCTTCTCTAGAGATCAGGGAGAGCAACCCGCTGGGCGCGCAAACGGGAGGCAAGGGAGATTATTCTGTTAGGCAAAATGTGCCGGACCACCTGTGAAAAAGTTTTCCTACGCCCCTGAATAAGGTAGATAGGAAGAGGAACTCTGAAAAGAGGTAAAACAGGAGCGTTGTAACAAAGTAAACTGTGTTGAAAGAATGGCAATAATTCAACCACATACCATGGCAAACTAGCATTTGGGAAACAATGGCTAACAGACTAATTCATCATGCCAAAGTCAATGATCGTAGAACCTTGGCCCTATACGAAAGGAAAACGGAGTGTTTGAGCAATTGTCTCAAATAAACCTGTATTTTGCGGGAGAATTGAAACGAACTGGCACTTATTTTCAAATTATGCAAGCGAATCCTGCCGGGTCTTTGAATTACCACAATTTGGAAGGTTGCGTTAAGCCTGATTGAATTTATTCAATAGAAATACAGACATTCTACTTTATTTTACAGAAAAATCAACTTTGTGGAACGAGGTGGTGAAATGTCTGCGATCGTCTGTAAATTACGAATCTGCACATCACGTGACCTAACACAGCAGTTCATCTTAAAAACACAGCTCCCCCCGGGTTGGGCACGTTCTTGATTATATCGATTGAAGACAATTTGTCACAAGGGTTATGAGAGGGATAGCACAAGTTGGTGGCCACATCAAAATTGAAGAATGGGATCGACGTGTTTATTATGATGCGCGGTCCACATAAGCGCCATCGAATGTACGACGGGGCAACACCCTCACAGGCCGGTACCACGTTTTTGATATTTCGACAGGTAATTTTTCCACTTTGCATAGCCACAAAGCTACCACCCCTCGGTTGACAAATAATCCAGTGATTAATGTTCGATTTAACCATGAATTCTTCACCAATATGACCCCAGAGTTTGTAGTCCATCGCCCCAAGAACTGTCTCGTTGAGTGGCGCTGTCTTGGATATGGGAACGCTTTTCAATAAGGCGGGCCAGCTTGGACGAGGAGTTACAGCATTGGTGGTGTCATAAAAATTCTCGTAATTTGTAAAGGTGTATGAGTAAACCAGCGTCCAGCCTCCGCCATATGTCTCCATGTCACAAAAAACCTGTAGTGCATCCTGGGAAGTAGAATTCTGGGATGCATTCTGGGAAGACACCAGCGGTTGTATCCAATAGGTTCCGGAGGTTGCATTCAAGCGGTAAGACTTGATTTCACTGCATGACTTGCTCGGAAATTCTCGGACACTTCCAACAGCTCAATAAAACAATCAGATCAAGAGTTTTTAAGAGAAACTTTTTTTATGTTCCTAAATATGCACTATTTTGATTTTTTTAAATGAATCCAGGTATAGATCTTTCAAATTCTGGTGGGACAGACTGCAACTGACCGATAGAAATGAGCATTTAAAAGTTATTTTCACCGAGTTTCAGTGAAGGTATTTTTTGGAATTTTTCAGACTGACTGTCTAATGGGCCATCTAGCCGTGCAATTTAGCACGTTGCGATTGTCATCCTAGCGTATGTAATAAACTCATGACAGTCTATGCACCAATATATCCGCTTATGATTCGCTTCAGTTTCTCCTCGACGGTCTCCTCGGTTAAACGCATACTCCAAGATGTCAATTGCCAGGCACAAAATCGCTACTCTAAACCAGGCTTAACCCTAACCCTAACCCTATAAGGTCAGCGGTTTGTTGAACTCTTCAGTTTAACACATACTCCACGATGTCAATCGCAAGACACAAAATAGCACGTGTACATAGCCCTTAATACAAGACGACCTCTTTAACCTTCAACTGGCATTGCTGCCATTTGGCAACTTTATAATTTTATTTTGGCTATCATCAGACGATTTTACTCGTCCACGGGAGATCTCCCAGAAACCTGAAAAGTTCAAAGGTCGGTAACTGTTGTAAATGACCAGAAATTATTCTAACGGTCGGTGTAGGGTTAATGTGATATCACGTCATAAATTATTAACTATCCTTATTTATACTGGATAACTGTCTCACTTTAACCTCCCTAGGGTCAAGTAAAGGTCATCCCACTCAGGTCCAACGTTTCTAGGAAATCGGAGTACCTGTCGAAAACTTGTGGTACTTTGTGGAATCAAACTAGGCAACGCTCTTCTCACGTGTGACCGAGAGCAACTTTAATTGGACAACTGCAGGGAGCCGGAATCAAACCCTACCCACGGTGGTAAAAGACACATCAATGCCGGCTGACAATTTGATGAAATAGTGTTGAAAACATACTCAAAATAGAATCATCTTGAGAACTCAAGATATCAGTAAATGCAAGACAGGAACTAAACTAGTAATACCTCGGCTTTATTACAAAGTCGTTATCAAACCTCATAATGACTTTGTAATGAAGCCGAAATATTACTAGTTTAGTTCCCGTCTTGCATTTACTCACATCTTGAGTTCTCAAGATGATTCTTGTCTGAGTGTTTTCTACTCTGTTACCAACATCCCGTACAGGTTTGACTATATAATTCAGAAATGGCCTATGTAGCTGAATTAAGAGCTGCATTAGGGCAATCTTTTTCGGTGGGACTTATTTATTATTGTCCATTCAACCCGGATATACCAACTAGAACCCACACGAGAACACTCGCATAATATAGAAATTTTCCGAAGACTTTCCAACATACGCACCCGTGCTACAGGATTTTCCTGTGAAACCGGCAAGACACTTGCACTGCCCGGACTCCAAATCACACGTAGCGCCATTTTGACAAGATGAAAAGTGACAAGAGCTGACGACCTAAAAGGGAAAGAAATGAAGTTAATCTCAGAATCATCCTCAGAGGTATATCAAGTTAGTTATACATGTATTTGAACTTCGTGTAAATCACACAGTATAATCAACACTACCTGAGTGATACCAGAAAATCAGGATCATAGAATAAGAGTCCTCAGTAATGGGGCAGTTTCGCTGATCCCAGCGGATTAATAACTACTACCTTCAGAAATATCTTTACTATCGTCACGAAGATGACGTGTGGAAAACGAACAAGTAACTGACAATTAGAATAGCAGGCTCAGAGAGCAGAAATTAACATCCCAACCAATTTCAAAAAGGCTTGGGACTTTGAGACTTGAGGCTGCGTTCAATGGCAACGGCATGGTCGTTGATGTTTTTCATGAGAAGCCAAAACAGTTGGACTAAAGTTTAAAGCTGGCTATTTACAAGCACTTTAAAACCTAGCAACTGTTAAAATTTTCCTTTTGCAATTAGAGCAAAGTGTATTCATCTACTTTTGTCATTAGAAAATAGGGTGGTACCAGGAATTCCCCGACAGGGGAGCTCACACATGCCAGAAGATAACTTTAAGATGGCAACAGTAACCTAAGATAGAAACAGTACTAGGTGAAGGGTTAAAGTCTGTCTTTTGGTTAGTCGGAATATAGGATGAAAAGTTCTTACTTTTTCTAGATTAAATAGTTCATAGTAAGAGAACATTCCATCTTTTATCAAATGTTTAGGTTTATCAGAAATTGAAGCCGTTGCGGCATTTAACTCGCAATTGTCTGGAGTCTTTGATGGTGATGTCTTTTTGTAATTAATCGACTTGCAGCCATCTTCGATTGCGCATTGTAAACCACAGTCTATAATCGAGGCAGAGGTAAGCTTCCTCAGCATGTGATTTTCCAAGCGATAACCTGAAAAAATAAGAACTTTGAGTGATTAACGAAGCTTCATTAACCTACTTCCATACAAGCAATCTATCAGAAAAAAGTTCAACAAAAAGTTTGTAAACCTTCAAGCAGTTAACAGGAACACCAAGAAACATCTTGTGGCGGGTTAAAATACACAATGTATATATAAAAAGTAACGTAATTGGAAGACGTTCGATTCACGTTCGACTCTTTATTTACAACCCACATTCTAGTAATACTTCTGGTATAAAATAAACTTGCTTTTGAAGCAGAAAACAAGAAAACACGATGTAGGCTGCGGAAAGATTTTGTCTCTATTTAAAGCCGTTCTCAAGCTTAATGCTTCAGAGATAATATCAGATATATTTGATAATGACTTTCAATTAAATCGAAATATGACCGGTACTATATTAATTTATTTCATTCCAGTTTCTTACTTCAGCACCAGGTTTAAGATGAAACTTTTCCGCCTCTTTTTATTCCTTTATCCATTCAATTTTTTTCACACTATTTCTTCTGGGTAAACATGAAAGCATTAGATGTTTTGGCTAAAAGACCTTCATTCTCGGTATTTTAAGCTTATTTTTATAATACCTTGGATTGGATCAAATTCTTTCCACATACAGACAAGCCTCGTAACGAGCTTAGTTTCACAACTACGAACTTTCTACATCATTCTCAGCGACTTTTTTTCATACCTTTCGTCTTTTCATCTTGGATGAAAAAAACACCCTTTTTTACATCAAATGCCTCTTGAAGGTTGATAAAGATCAGGAGTAAAAAGGAAAGACGCAGGAAAAGGACTTTTGAAAACTTTCTATCATTTTCTCGATGATCAGACATCACCAAAAAGGCAAGTTTGGAAGCCTGTAGTGTACGATTTTATCGAATCCTTGGATTACTGTCTTTCTTCTCGTTCTGTGAGACCGAAAGGTTACCTCGACTGAATCTTATTTTGGAAGCACTAAATACTGAACAAGTTATATTGACACGAGTCTTACCTACATTATTTAATTATGAGACATGGCTTTAATTAACAGCTTTTCCTATAATGTCTTATTGACGAATAAATTTTCGACATAATAGACCGCTGTTGAAAAGTGGAACATATTGTAGATGAGAACAAGTGCAAGTTTAATCACAGCAACCCTTAGATCTGGATTGAGTCATCATATCAACTTCCATTTTCTAAATCTAGAGTTCAACAAAATCTAATTCTGACCTATAATGAACCTGTGAAAAATTGGTAAGTTTTTTTCCAGGTGTCGGCAAGATATAAAATGTAGTCGAATGATGAAATCGGTGCCAAGCACGAAACAGAAATAATAGTCAGCAAACACACGCATGCTTCCTTACACTTGTGATCGATGGCCATTAATCGCATTTTCTGATGGAGTGATATTACCACTCGATTCATATGTTTATTAAGTTAAGTGGACAGCCATGTCGACAACGCCATGTCGACAACCGCCATGTCGACAACGAGCAGCTGAAAAACTATTAATTGTATAAGAATCAGAACAAGTATCACCATTGTTCTATTTATGGCAATAGTGAAGGCTTTCATTGACTTGCCGTTTGCAATACATTTGTTAAATTAAGATGCCCGAATACTGTTTTGCTAGTTTTTAATACTTCATATTTTCTTCGGACATTACCCTGGAATTGTCACAGCGGACATCACTACAGTAGATCCAGACTTACCTCGAAGGGAGAGCCCAGCTTAAGAGCAATAATTAAACAGTACAATTTCCTCTTCTACTCTGAGGTTCTCCAGAGGAATCACATGTTTAGTGGATGTTGATGGGTGGAACAGACTGTTGCGGCTTTGAGGTAAACGAAATACTATTATATATATATATATATATATATATATATATATAATCTTTTGACTTGCGCTTTATAAAGTACTTGGAAGATGAACACCTTTAGCTGTTATCTTTTCCTACCTCTTCAGTTAGTAAGCAAATTTCATCATAAATTACACTTTTTATTCTCTCAATGAAAGGTGGAACTGGGCCCTTGGGCCCCACCGTTGATCCGCCACTGGACGTAGCCCATAGCGCCAACTTTCGCTGATTAAGAAAGTGACTATGGGAGTTTAAGATTTTCCTCTTTTCCACAGCTTTAACAGTAGTTGAAAATTAGCCCGAATGTTTTCTTTGTTGCGTTAGCGACAGTGGCGTGGCTAAGAGGGGACTCGGGTGAGTTGTGCACGCCCAAACTTCTCTGTGATGATAACGTTACTACCTGAAATATTTCACAAAACAGCTTATAAATCAGTAACAGGAGACCTAAAATACACAATTTAGCTACTAGGCTTACCCGAAAGGCAAAAATTTGCCTTGGCCGTGCTCTAAGCTCACAGAAGGCCTCCCAGAAATGTAGGTCTGGCCACGCTACTGGTTAGTGAAACATATAGTCGTTAAAATGTGAACCAGTTCTGCAAAATTTTTGTTAACATCGCACATTTCATTTGATTGAAACTTAAAGGGTGCTCTGACGCATTTAGTTTCGTGGATATTCACGCGTTGCTTAGGAAGGTTAGAATCAACATAAATACTCATAGGACTTCATGCCCTGTACGGTTGGCTACGACAATCTGTATGAGGTAATTGTGTGTAAAGTACTATCGTCTGATAAAGTATTCCTGTGATGTAATCGTAACATCATCTTCCCCAAAAAGTGTACATAAATTTTAAGAATGTTTGAAAAGTCCCAGAGATGTCGATCTTTTTTTACGCAAAAAAATATACGGAAATTGTTATAATATCGTTGAATTGTTATTCATCAATCGTTGATTGATGTATAATTGCGTGGACCTTTTACATACATAGTAGCTCTTACTTTTAAATTACTTTTAAAAATATAACATAATTCTAATAAAGGCGAAAATTATAGAGTTTTACGCTTTCAGATGACGTTGACATGACGTCATCATATAACGTCATCAAACGAAAATCCTTTGCCCATATAGTCCAAACATTCAATATCTTAATACACAGTGAAAGTTAATGATCCATAGGACCTTTCAAATTATCTCATTTGCCTGGACGAAAACAAACAAAATGGATGAAATTTGTCTATTGGGATTGATGTAAACGTAGACAAAACGATCATTATTTCTACTTAATATTCTCCGCAGATTGCTTTGAAGATACTCGTTCTGAGAAAAACAACTGAAATGAGTTAATGAAGCATTCAAAGAGCTCTTGAGCAACACATAATTATATATCTATTTGATAATTCGTAATAGGTAATACCGTTTCATTTAGGCCTCGTATCATAACCAGTTATGCTAAAGAAACATCAGCGCACAGAATAACCCAGTGAATCAAACGACTACCAAAAGATGAAGTATAACGGGGAAAAAAAATTTAACCCAATAGATAAAGGGCGTTAGGTTTCGCGTAAAAATTTGCGCACTTTGCACGCAGTTCAATCATTCTTTAGCTCATTACCACGACTGTCAAGAGAAGACTGGGGTTTCCCTTTATCATTTCCTGACCAAACAGACCACGGAGGGAGTGCCAACGTCGCGTCACAAAGGCCAAGTAGACCACCAGCGACCTATTACAAGTTGGTGATTAACTTCTTTATCCGTGACCTAAGTCTTTCACCAGTAGGATTAAAGATGGCCACAACTTGTGCCAGTTTTCTTCTACTTGCGCTTGGGGTTGTAGAAGTGTTCGGTCGTTTGGCATACGTAAAGTCAACGTCAGAAAGCGGTGAGATTGCGCGGGGTAAACCGGTCACGGCGACGTCAACATGTGGAGCAATTTTGCCGGAAAAATACTGCTATTCAACAGGTGAGATTGACAAAGATATGAGCTTGCCCGTTACACTTTTAGACAAACAACGCGCAACATATGCGCGAAGACGCTTCAAGAATGCTTCAGTAGTTCTCTACATTCTCTCCACTACAAATTATCTTGGCTTATCCAAAAGAATTCCGCCCCAAACGTAGCAAAATGCGACGAAGTATTCTAAACGTCAGAAAGACTAGCTCCAATTAGAGAAGTACAACCTTATTGTTTGTCACTGCTACAAGTCTGATGTAGAAAAATTCCTTGTGGTAAGTTGTTTCACAGTTTCTCAGTCAGTTCATAGCGTAGGATAGTATCAGAAATTATGTTTGGCGTCTCGCTAGTTCACTGACCCCAACAGGAAGGTATCAAAATACAATCTTGCGATTTATCCAGTGTATTGTTAACCACATATTTGGTTTGCTACTTAAGTATATTGTGAATTGAGCTTGCCAAGTTAATCTAAAAGAATCTTCGTAAACATTTCGTCGGGAAAAAAAATGCTTTTCCATAATTGTATTATACCACTTCTCGAGCTTTGTTTATAGGTTACTCATTTGCCCTGGGGATTATTCTTAAATGGAGCAGAAACTTCCTTTGATCTGGATATCATCTTCCACAGTTGGAGACGGTTTTGGCGCATGAATCACTTGACAATGACCGAGATTAGGCACAATTGAAAGACGTTTTAATCCAAACAAAGTTCAATCCTTGCGTTGAAACTTGGCTTCGATTAGATTTCGGATCCAACGTGGTACAGAGAGCCGTGCAAAATCAAGATGGTTATTTTCGGTGGATAAAAAAATGACCTTATTGCTTTGTCTGTGATCGAATCAATGAATACAACAAATTGGTTTTTTGGAGGTTAAATTTAGCAATGACCACACAGAATATTGCGCCGTAAATTTTTAAAAAGGCGCAGGATTTAAACGATGCACTCAAAACATCTCATGGTAATATGTATAAAACTTTTAAGGTGCATTTATACACGATACATTGCAACTGTCGTATACAATTTTTCTCCCTGATGTATGTTATTAACTAACTCAGTGAAGTCTCCAAGACGTATTGCTACATAAATGAGAATCGTTGGAAGGAATTGTGCCGAACAGACTAAATAGTGTGCGCCTGGAGGAATCGAATAGTTTAAATTCTATTTAAAGAACAACTATCGAATAATTTAAATGCGCCCTTAGTCAATACCCTTGAATTTGTACTTCTCATTTTTGGTAAGCATTTGCCTGGTCTGCGCATATTTTTAAAACTAAAAAACAATGGTACCGCTGTTTTCCATCCTTCAGCTATACATTTCTAAGTATGTTTTTATGTGAGCTCGATTTTCTCCGTCGTTCAAACCAATGTTAGCATAATCGTTGTAGCGGAGTACTGTATACACTACAACTGGGGCATTGTTAAAACGTATCAGCGACGACCATCGACTTGGGCTCATAAAAACACTATCGGCGGGTACATATGTTGCCTATCTGATCTTTCTCTAATCAAAGGGCTCAAGTTTGCCATCTTGATCTAACTGAGATTGTGACCTCTAGGCGCGGCGAACGTTGTATGTGGTATCTGCAATGGAGATTATCGCATTGAAAACGTAACAGCTGGACATTCCTCATATTGGCAGTCTTCAGTTCTAACTGACGATCCTCTAGGAGAACATGTTAATATAACGATTAACTTATTGCAGGTATGAAAGCCATAACATCTTCATTTAACATACGAATTCATCAGACACGAAAACGTATCCCACAAACTGATTCATCAGACACGAAAACGTATCTATTTGAGTGTGTAACGATTTATATAATCTAAACGCTTGCGTAATTTCCGTTCAGCAATTAAAATGAATGAAAGAAGGGCGATGCTTAACTTTAACGTTAAAAGCCCGTCCAAATTCTTATCGTGGAATATCATTATAAGCGAATCAAAGTTACTCTGGTTTGACCGATTGGTATGAACACGATCCTTGATATTCCTGGTATGCCAAGGTTTCTGACACTTGTCTGCCGTTCTGACGTCTGTGGGTAAAAACGAGTTTGTAAAAACGCGATACACCAGCTCAATATAATATGTTCGTTTTAAAAATTTGCTATAATCTCTTTTTTGTGTACTTCCATTTGCCCGAATGTACTCCCATTTGCCCGAACGAAAATAATCGTGGTAATATGCCATGAATAAGGGTTCTAGTAAAGAAAGCCACAAGCGTATTTAAAGGGAGCTTGGTGGCATGCCCTCGCTCAACTATTAAGCTGCACTAGAAATCCACACATATGTTGGATTGAGACACAACACAAGATTCTCGCTTGCCACAATCTGAAACAGTTGCTATATAAGCAACAAGTTTGTTTATTCTATTTCTCTTTCTACTAACTCTCCAGACGAAGGGCCTTTGCTCGAAACGTCGAGGATAGAATATTTTTATCTGTTTCAGATTGCGGCAAGCGAGAATCCCTCTTTTGGTGTTGTGTTGTTGCGCCGCGGCCTACGCTGGACCAGCCTTGTTGATATTGGATTGAGAGATTTATTATTACTTATTAAACGAGATCTTTACTTTTGAATGAGTCCCAAAAATTAAGCTGGATCGCCTTAGTTTTAATTAAACGGTCTTTTTCCCTACTGCTCCTACGTCGGCCCCTTCCTAACAAAAAACTTGGCTGTGCGAATGAGAGAGAAGACACTGAAAAATTTGTGTATGTTCTTACGGCAGGAATCTGAACATCAGAAAACTTTCTTTCCATCCCTGATAAAACAAGGAATTTACTAAAAGAGGGTAAAGAATTAATGCTTTTGGAATAAAATGATAAACGATAAACAATTGATGATAGGATCAGATGAATATCGTATATATTATTGGCATTATGAGATGAAGGTTACGTCGCATTATCAGCATATTGCGGCTGCTGTATTGTCAGTACATATGTCAAACGTGCACTTAAAATCGCCACCTGAATCTCGATAGCTCAATGATTAGAGGAACTTAGAGCGTCTCACCGGTCATCAGAAGGTGACGGGCTTGATCCCCGTCTGGGGCTCAGAAATCGTTTTTCTGAGAATATGAGTTTGACGAACGTCCACGTATCGTCTGTAATGAGTGTTCATCATGTAGAGAACCTTCATTGATAATGATTGAGACCTTGCTTCTATTTGTTTAACACGATATCCAAGTTCTTTGTTCAGAACTTAGATTATAAAAGGAAACAGATCATTCAAGACACAGAAGATTTCAGACAGTCAGTCCCTACTAACCCCGCCGTCTCATCAATTCCCTCCTTCGGCTAGGTGTTCATAATCTATGTATATTTAAGGTGTTTCCGGAACAAGGCAATTATCACCCCGAGGAGTGGTCACGGGTGATGGAATTACGATATGCGTTTTTGTTCATATTTACGAAGGCGAGGTCTGAGTCGGATCGGATTTAGAACCTAATACCTTGATTCGTATCCGTATCCGATCTGAGGTTCAAATTTGTTAACACGACCCGATCCGAACGTTGCTTGTACAAATTCCATTCTATCCGCTATCACCAAATCCGTACGGTAGCAAATGTGAAATGTTACCAAGACTAGACGATTTGATACTTTGACCTCTGAGAAATGGAAATATTATTCGACTCCGATATACGACAATTTTTTCACCGAGTTTTGAATTCATTCGAACATTAAAATGTTAGTATATTATAACATATAAATCATATCATTCCATACCATATACCATACCATACCTACCATGTGTATCGTATATCATATTCTATACCATATCATATCATACCATACCTACCATTTGTATCATATCATATTCTATACCATATCATATCATACCATACCATACCTACCATGTGTATCATCATATCATATTCTATATTCTATACCATATCATACCATACCTACCATGTGTATCACATATCATATATCATATCATATTCTATACCATATCATACCATACCATGCCAGATCATTGCACTGATCGTATCGTATTGTATTGTATTGTATTGTACTGTACTGTATAGTATTATACTGTACTGTATCGCGTTGTATCGTGTCTTGTCATGTTGTATTGTATTGTATTGTCTTATATTGTATTGAAACATATAAATATTATGATGTTACGAGGTAATATTCGTACTTCCACTTTCCAGTGATCTATACGTCATATCGTCTTGTCTGGTCACTTTTTACATTTGCTATTGCTCGGATTTTATGATAGCAAGCGGATGGGATTTTTACCTCTCAGGGACCCCTTTGAAAAAAAGAAACCTCCCGATTCAAAAGTTTAGTCTTCCGACTCTAGAGATCGTTGTTTCAATACAACATTCGTACAGGAAGTTAGTTGAAATCGCCAAAGGTGAAAACTTCCTCCGAAAAGCTATATTTGGGTTTTGGGTCATAAGGAGTTGAGCACTACAACTGAACTGGATTGGAAACCTGACAGCGACACCGAGTTGAAATTGTGAATCACAACTGTGCAACTTGAATTCTACGTCCAAATGGTCGTAGTGCCAAGCTGCTGCTCGTAGATTAGACCTAAAACCATTACCAGCCCACAACTTTGTTCTTCATTAAATAAATTGCCAAAATTACCGCACGATACGTTGTGAACAAGAATTTTAACTTTGAGATTTTTTACGAGGCTATATTCCTGGCAAACGTCCGCAATGTTCGACGCAAACGTCTAATAAATCTTTGCTGAAGACACTTCATGTCTCACCACTACGGTTGGAAATATGAGAACACAAACATCAAGGGTACTAACTCGCAGTTGACCTTTTGGTTGCTATTCTGTGACATTACTGTAATGAAAGCGTGGCACCAAACTGGAAAGACTAACAGTCGAAAACCGTTGCACGAAAAAAGTTGGATTAAAGTTGTCCAACAATGTTTTATCGCTTGTTCAAAGGTTATAAACATGTAATAAAGCATATATAAACGTCTTTTCATGATAAACCTACGCTGCTACAGTCAACTAGGAAAGTTGACTTGAGCAGGATTCAAACTCGCTTGTTCAGGTTTCTGGACCCGCTTTTCTAGCAATCGAGCTATTGACCAGGGACAGCGGAGCCGAAAGGGCTAAAGTCCCCCAACTTTTTCCCCGAATAACGTTGAGAAACAAATATTTTTCCGAACATTTGTGGCGAAATTTTCCGGGAAAACATCCAAAGGCTGTCTTTGTTTTACTACCTTCCCTCCACTGGAAATTTCGCTCCGCCGTCGCTGAATTGAGTTAACTGGGAACATTATGCTCGTTTAATCCATGTTAAGTGCGAGAGAGATTCTCACGACAACTTAACGCTCCATATTCATGAGGTTGTCTTTATCAGTGTCGGTTTACCACGAAACATTCTGTTCATGTTAACCTGAGGATGGACTCTGAAATAAACCTCTCGATGATGTATTTTCAGAAATTTCAAATCCATCGCATCACGATCGCGACGGCTTACACACTTCAGCCTGCTGTGTGGATGATAGAAGTATCACAGGACAATGGAAGGGAATACCATGCACTAAAATATTTTGTTACTCACTCCGTCGAGTGTGCTACGAAGTTTGGATTGGATGAAAGGGATATCGAGAATGGACTGTGCATTATACAAGAAACGAATAACACCAGCTTGAGTGACAAGGTAGGTTTGGCAAAATGTTAATTGGTCAGAGTCGTTAAGTAATTCATTTCCTTTAACTCTTTCCTAGCAGAGTCAGTCTTCTGTCATTTTACTCTGACTAATGCCGGACAATTTTACTAGCCAACTGGCGACATCCAGCCTGGGACGAATCATGGCCACTTTCTTTCTGCTTTTGGTTTTTGTTTTGTTGTGGGGTTTTTTTGACAATAATTGCATGAAAAGAAGAGGTTTTTATTTCATCACGAACAGTTTTGTCTGTATATTATTACAATAATATTCGTCTTCAAGTGAGATAATTGTGAATTGGTATAATTGTAAACAATTATTGAACGAGGCTGAGCATGATATCAAGAATTATCCAGACCGAGGTCAATTTTATCTGCCGCAGCCGAAGGCTGAGGTGGATAACATTGACCGAGGTCTGGATAATCCTTGATATTATGCGTAAGCCGAATCCAATAATTGTTTTATTATACATTCAAAACAGCGATAGATGCAAGAAAAGATTTGCAATACAAAGACTCACGCGATTAACTTTCCAAACTGCTGCAGGCCATTTTTGCTGTTTTGTAATTTTCGCGGCCTTGAGGTGGCTACGTTATCAGCCTCCAATTATTTTTTTTGGACAGCTCTGTCGAATAATTAATTAATCACCGAATTGGAGGTGAATATCCACAGTACACTTTTCACTTATTTATTTTTTACATATTTATTTTTCAAATTTTTAAAACTATTTTACCGAACTCAGTTGGCTTGTCGTTCATTTATCATTGGTAAACAAAATATTTTGAGCCCATCCTGAGAGCATCTATTGCTAAAACGTGAAAGAAATACATATATTTGAATACTTTCTGGCCAAATTTTGTTTCTTTTTTGGTATTGTATGGCACGGAGACTTTCTTTATTTAAAAAATGTTCTTCTGTAACTGAAACAAAACTGGACGCCATCTTATTTTGCTCGGAGGTGAATAGCGTAGGATCTTTGGAGATAGGGAAACCAATCAGATTGCACAAAAAACACTTTTCACCTGCGAAGTATATGCTAATTCAGCGGAAATGATGTCACAGCTTCCGGACATTGAGAATTAACTGGTAAATGTCGACCAATAAGAAAGAAGAATGAAGTTCGAATGTATAACAATAATAATAATAATAATAATAATAATCTTCGACAAATTTAACAATTTATTAAAAAAAAGTAGAGTGCTACGTCGGCAGTAATGAAAAGACATGTTTGAAAAGCAAAAACGGTGAAGGAACCGCCGAAACATTGCGAGAGAATAATCCTAACGTTTCAAGCGAAGGTCCTTCGGGTGAATTCTCTTGTAAAGTATCGGCAGTTCCATCACTCTTCTTCTTTTTAATAGTTTATAGATATTAGTTTCATCGCTAATTACCCAATTTTGAACTCTTCATGTTTTCTCCTCTTTAAGGCTGACATTATGCTTGACTTCTCCAACAATGTAATTGCTGACCACATAAGAGTGAGATACATTCAGGTCCGGAAGTCGAACAATGCTGAAGAGTTTGATGCATTTTCGGTAAGTATTACGAGAAGAACCGTGTATTTAATAGAGAGCTTAAGCAATAGACGTTTTTGATTAACGGACAACTTTTTCTTCCAATAGAATTTTTCATGCAAAACAAAGACAATGCATAATTTCCCACCCCAAGAGCGTCCTCGAACCTTTGAAACGCCGTTTTCCGTCAATCCAGATCTTATAAATTTAAGGTCACTGCTAAAGGCGTTGGACTCTACCAGTTACAAAATCTGGACAGTCATTATTTCGTCATCTTCTGACACGTAATTTTTGGATTTAGGTGGTTCGATATAGCGTTCATCACTGGTATAAGTTAACCTTTTGCTTTCACAGAGCCGTGGAACTTCTTTGTCGACGCTTGCCTTGTCTTAGACATGTCAAGTTAGACATTACTAGTACTAAACAAACACGCAGAGCAAAGCTCCTTCTTCCTTAACTCGCAGGGTTTACTCCAAAGCAGTTCGTCACCCTTGAATAACTTTTATATTCCACATGGCTCGGTTTTCTTTGTTCTTCTGTGGCGAATATATTCAATAGCCCCTTTCAATTAATTGTCTAAAAGGCTGGTGGCATTTTCTATCACTAAACGGAGAGTGCGGGGCCATAAACAATGAAGGAAAACAATGGTGTAACAGTGAATTCATATTCCCTTCAAATATTCCCCTCAAATATTCCCCTCTGATATTCCCCTCCAAATATTCCACTGTAATATTCCCCGCGCCACTTCTTATCTTCCTTCTAATTTAAAAAAAAAATAAGAAACACCAAGTACACTTCAACAATACAAATTTTAACAAGTCTTATAAACACGTGTAAAGCATCTCACATTTTAAATACAACTGAGCAGTTCCTTATGTTGAAAGCGCATGACTTAGCTTGGGAAACGCTATCGTCTACATTAAATTCCTTTGCTGCTGACCATTCATGCAGTAGTCCTTGCTTCTTTGTAAAATGTTTGAATCAGACTCTTTTCCTTTTCAACTAACCTTTGGTAGGTATGAAGAGAACTTATATACTTATGACCTGTTCAGTCGGATTTGATTCGACACTAATTTGGTCTTCAAAAAGTCTCGTCCGACTCACCACTCATGTTTACCAAGTTCTAGCATATTAAACCAACCAAACTAATCACTTTGCAATTCAAGTAGTATCCTCTTCAAAATCTCACAACGGATGTTCGTACCTCTACTGTATTATTTCAGCGCTTTAGGTACGCATTCCAAAAGATCCTCAGAACAAAAGCATCTCTTTGCAATTGTCTCTCAAATCAACCTCGTCTATGTGGAATATAAATAATTCATTTTGAGGCCCCTCGGGGATATGCGATTCCTTCACTTGGTCTACACCGTCGGTGAATAAATCACATATCCCCTCTTTGCCTCAAAATAACCTATACTTATCGTTGAATACTAACCCTTTCATGCATATGGTTGCCGTACAACAACAAGTAACCACAATTGAACAAATAACAGAGCAAAGCAGAACACAAAAGAGAACAATTAAGAACTAAAGGAAAACATTCATACACGAAAAGGTTAACTTAATCATATGAAGGTTAAAACTAAATCCCACCGGATAACTTGACCAGAAAACGGGAAAAAGCTTAACATAAGAATGATTTCTAAAGACGGTTAATTGACAGGTTATTGAAGGATTAACGGATTTACAACAAGTACACCTCGGTTGAGTTCAATTGCACGTCATGGTTTACGCTTTAAGCCTGGTACATACGTGACACTATGCATAAGCATAAGGACAAAACAAAAGACCAAACAAAAGACAAAACAAAGGAATTACGTCAAGCCTGCCACATAAGGATTATCGTTATCAAAAGCATAAGATCATAGTCCAAGCATAAACCAAGAGCTGAACAAAAGACGAAACAAGGAAAAGTTCTTGTTGCTTTATCTTTGCAAGTCCCTGAGGAGATATCATGCTTTGTTTTTGTTTTGATCTTGTCGTTATGCTCATGTCGCTCATGTGAACAAGGCTTTAACGGTCTAATTTTTTAAAGGAAACTGCTAATTTTGCATTCTATTCAAAATGCTTTTCAAAATCTATTGAGTTTTGTTCATTCATCCAATTTCCATACATTGGATCGTACAGATATGTCTGATCGCCCGTAAAAAGGTTAATAATCAAGCAGAAGAGCTTTATTCGGGTTTAAAACGTGAGGCGAAAGTTGATTGTTTTAAAGCCCACGAAGCATGTACAGCGAGTTTATTAGCGGCTTCAAAAACAAAATATTTTATACGTTCACGTAGAAATTAATTTTGAAAATAAATGTTTGAGCTGCCGAAACCAAAGAGAAGCTTGCTGGAAAAAGCCTGTATGTCTTTATCCCATCTAAGGACACGTCACCTTCACGAAACTTATTTGTGCTTTCCTCATGAACTGTTGATGCTGTTTTGAAAAACTTATTCAATATCTTTTTTATGTATATAGTGTTTTCAAACTGTCTTTATATTTCCTTTTCTATAGTTTTTTAATCATTGAAAAATTAACAAAATTGGGTTAAGTAAAACCATCCAAGTGTACATGAAATTCCTGCATTGCCGTTGCATACCCATCTATCCAGCAAGTGACAGCCATTTGATCTTTATGATTAATTTATCTCGGTCTTGTCATTTTTTTTTGCTGCAGCGGTTCTACACCATAAAAGAAATCTCCGTCAAAGGTAGGAAACAACCTTTCTTACTGTAGGAAATGCAATGTTTATTGAAGACTTGACTAGTTTTGTTCATGACGTTACAAACTAAATCGCTTCCCTCGTAAAGTTCGTGCTTAGTTTTTATTTAAACTGGAACGGAAAATTTATGTTTTCCAGGTGTTCGACGAAGCAAGATAGGCGATACACAAAGAAGGACAAAGAGACAAGGTATGCATTTCTTACACAGAAATTCCGTGTCCCGTGCTTGCGGAAATCGTACCCTAAATTTCGGATGTTATTCTATTCTTTTACTCCTGTCAAAGCAACATGTGATCCCTTCTTTTCTCATTTCAAGATTCACTAATTATTACCAATATTGTTCACAAGACAACACAATTTTATTTAGTACCTTGTTATTGCCTAACGTAGACAAGATATAGGGAGAATAGCCAAATATTTTCTGACAAGCAAATAGGAACCAGTTTACCGTGATAACCAAAAGGACTAAACTAGACATTTAGGGGATTACATTTCGTAAGTCTTGGCGGCCATTTTTGTGCAAGTTTTTGTAACTGTTCAAGAATTGGTGGATGGTAAAACCAGAGGGGTGGAATCTTGCCGATCTGCATCGCACTTTCCGATGTAAAATTTAATGAAATTTGCGCAGGAAGAAGGTAAAAATGGGAAAAGATAAACACTTTACTGGAAGATGTCCTTATGGGAACAGGCCCAGAAAGAGTTAACAGTTGAAGTACAGCTTCAAAGTCAAGTACAGATTTTCCATCTGCTCAGAGTTCTTCTCCATATAAAAGATTACTTGTTGAAGTTTCGATGAAAAAGAAGTGAAGCAATGCTTATATAGTGAGTTCAAAATGTGGCTATATTGCAACTAAAATTCCTAAACAAACATTCAGTATACGTGCGTGTCAACGAGATCTTGAAATCTTTTTTTAATATTCAGTTCCCGGAATAGTTTATCTGGGGCAGACTACTTGGAAAACTTGCATGGCAAAATGTCAGGCCGAGCTAAGTTTTTTCAACTGCGACTTGTATATGTCGTTATGCTTATGCTTATGTCGCTATTGAAAACCAGGCCTGAAGGTCGTTTTCCACGAGTCCAATTTTTGTTTTTATTTGCGTGCAACTTTTTCTTTTGTTTCGAGGTTCCCGACTGGAACTAATGTGGAATCTATTTAACTTACACTAAGAAAAGTCGATTTGCATGATCACATTCGTCTGGTGGGAAACATACTTTAGGTTTGATTGCCACTGGGCGGGAACTTTCCGCGCGGACAAAATTTTAGAGAAAATTGAAGATGTGCGATCAGGATTATACATGATGAGAATGAAAAATTTTACCTAATTACATGATAATTCTATTTTTATTGCTATATATATTGGTATTCTTTCCACTTATCTTTAACCCGTTGAAAACTACAGACTGGTAGTCGAAAGCTTGTTCATTAAATATATTTTGATCAGAGAGCGTATATTTTTTCATTTTCATCATATATAATCCTGATAGTGCATCTTGAATTTTCTCTAAAATTTCGTCAGCGTGGAAAATTCTGCCAAGTGGAAATCAAACCTTAGATAGCTGGGGTTTGTTTTTGTATAGCGACAGTTTCCCATTTTGTCATCTGAAGAAGGAGTTAACTATTTTCTGCCAGGATGAATCCTCCAATATTTTAAGTTGTGCGGTTTTACTCCTCCAGAGGAGGTATGCTGCAGGGAAAGGGTTAAACTCCGCCATGTTGCTATTTGAATCTCTCAGACTTGATTACTCTTATCTTGTAACTTTAGCCTGCTATTGCTCCGGGAAAGGGACCGCAGGTTCCATATGCAATCCTGTTGGTCGCGTTTGTCCATGTAAGGCTGGATACGGTGGAAGACGATGCAACAAATGCTCGCGTGGCTTTTTCGACTATCCAAAATGCTCTGGTAAGTAGATGGATTAACTGACGTCTTTCTTGCTTTTGCAGAACTCTTTTCCTTCTGATCTCATTTTCTTCGAATATGCTGTTTGCGAGCCATGGAGGAAACATCATTTATTCAAATATGCGCCTAAAAATTATTCAAAGAAGAGCTATCATACCAATATGAGACCTACCTATCTACATACATTCATTCAGGCTACGTTTACACTACAGCAAAAGTCTTCGGATTCACCAAAAAATTGTTTTCGGATTCGTTGACCGTTTACACAGGAAAAACTATCTGGATTAATTGCATGCTCGCGTTAAAGGAAACGGCGCTTTTTTGTCTAAGCATGGACATAAATCGTCACAAATTTTATTGAAAGTAACGCTGGGTAACCGAAAAATTTCTTTCCATTCTTTGTTTGTTACAGCCTCTAATAAAAAAATTATCTCACCACTGGTTACTTTCGCTGTCATTCACAAAAACGAGAAAGATTTTTTCCAGAGTCTTAGCTGTCCGGCTTCAAAGTATCCAGATTCTTTTCCCGGATTCGTGAGCAATCCAAAGACCTTCTTCGTCGGATTCTTTAGTTAAGTGTAAACGACTATTTTGAATCAGAATAAAAAGTCTCCAGATTGCCTACGAATCCAGAGAAATTTGATCTAGTGTAAACGTAGCCTCATACTGACTGACCTACATACTTACTTACTTATTTATTTACTTACTTACTTATCTACTGCTAACTTCCCAACCTACCTACCTTTTTGTCTACCTGTCTACTGCCTACATGCATATATACATACATTGAAATATACAGACAGACAGACAAACATACAGACAGATAAACATACAGACAGATAATAATATATTAAGACATACCAATACGTACACATATGCATATATACATACATATATACATACAGGCATACATATATACATACATACGTACATATACACACAACATACATACATACATACATACAGACATACGTACATATACACACAACATACATACATACATACATACATACATACGTATGCATATACTTATGACACGATAAAACATAATTTTATTTCTTACCAAAGGCATATGGGTCGTATACATTGTAATTATTGACTTTCCTTTTTATTTTCTTGGATAGCTTGTGGCTGTTCCATTGAAGGATCATTGAGTTCTTCTTGCAAACGGGATAGCGGACAATGTCGTTGCAAACCTTCAATCGACGGACGAACGTGCAGTGAATGTCGCAAAGGCTTCTCTGGATTTCCAATTTGCAATTGTAAGTCAAAAGCCTTTCTGCTTTCTGCTAGATGTTTAGCAAAAAACAAATTCTTCATAGGAAGGTTTGCACTGACTCCAAAGACTTTCTCGCTCATGAAAAATACGATTAGTTTAGGAACACAGTGTTATTTCATCTCTGCTTTCTGGAATATTTTTTTTGAATAATTTGAAGTCATAAACTGATTGTCTGGCCTTATTTATCTCCTGTGAAAAACAAGTCATATATAGTTCTGAAATTGAATAAATGTCAATGAACTATTTCAAAACTATTATTAGTTTCATGTTATATTTTTAATAGGGTGCGGCTGTCATATTAAACACACGACCTCTCAAATATGTGACAAGGATGGTAAATGTTTGTGTAAGGAAAATTATGATGGAAAGACTTGTAGCAAGTGTAAAAAAGGATATGTGGACTATCCCGAATGCAAGAAGCCAGGTAATTATGCAACAGAAACCGTTAATCGATATACAGTGTATAGTGAAAAACGTTCTCCGACCAAAGATTTACGAAAACTCCTTCAACGAGTTGAAGATGACCAAAAAAAGAGCTTTAAAAAAGATTTATCTAGAAGGCGTTTGTTTTTAGTCATCTTCCACCTGTTGAAGGCTATCCTCTGGCAGTCAAAAGCTCTTAATAATGAATATTTCATCACAGAACGTTTCTACCAACATTCTGATTAAATATGTTTAAACCGGTCCGTCATTTTTATATTTTGTGCTTCTAACTTCAAAGAAATGATAAGGTAGCGTTTGCTGGTTGGTTAAATCATTTATTGATTAAAATAAATAAGAATAAACAGATAAACAAATGAATACATGTAGATAAATAAATAAGTGGATAAATAATAGAAAATAAACAGAAAAATAAATAAATAAGTAAATAAATGAATGAATGAATGATGGAATGAAAAAATGAATGAATGAACAAATGAACGAATGATTGAACGAATGAATGAATGAATAAATGAATGAAGGAAAAAATGAATGCATGAACGAATGAATGAATGAATGAATGAATGAATGAATGAAAGACGGAAGGAAAGACGGAATGAAAGACGGAATGAATTTACGAACGAACCAACGAACGAATAAAAATTTATCTTTTTAAAACTCTTGTTTTCATTGGCCTTTACCTATGAACGGTTATGCCCAGCTTTTATGTTTGAGCCCCACAGAAAATATGTACTGCCTTACGTCAGTATTAATGAAATGTTCACCAATATTTCACCAGTGAGAACCGGGTTTTAACCATTTTCCCACCTGAATTCTCCCCATGACAAGTAAAATGGTCTGGCGTTAAACCAAGTAGAATAGTGGAGCTTTTTGTTAGTCGGGAAAGTGTTAAAGGACAGAAGTAGATGTCAGTAAGACGACTTGCAAGAGGTCTGGTTCCTTTGAACAAATAACAGCTGTCAGTGATATACAGTACAGTATACCATACTATATACTATATACTGTATACTATGTACTATATACATATACTATAGACCATTTATAACATATCATATGTACGGTATGTCATACAATACTGTTGCTCTCCGTTTAGTTTGTTCGTGTTCGTTATCTGGATCAACCAGTATAAAATGCAATTCACTAGGACTATGTCAGTGCAAGAAAGGCTATACTGGACAAAAATGTAAACGCTGCATTGAAGGTTTTTATGGATATCCCAACTGCAAAGGTAAAAACGCCAAAATTGAATTGGTGATGTTGGATTCATGGTATTTGTAATAGCATTACAGTGGCACACATATCTGATATTTTTATACGCATAGGTTATCCAAAATGTCGGATAATCACGCTTAAAGTTGTCAAATTTTAAGCTAACAATACTATGATTACCCTGGTTTCTTTTGTATCATAAGAGATACATAGCCTTTAAAGGGAATGAATTTCCTCATCGGAAAACAAATCCCGTTTTAGCTTTTCGCAACTGTAGGTTCATGAGGGAAATTTAGACGGGAAAATTAGTGTAAATTTCCCTCATTGGCGTAAGTAAAGCGAAATAATAGAATCATTTGAGAGTGGTGTTGATAGGGCATATGGACGGCCCAAACACACTGTATTTGGCAAGGATATCGAAGACTGGGGTACCTAGATAATCCTACCCCGTGTCTCCACGGTAGGGAAAGCTTGAAATAATACCTATTTTATGTCGCCGTCCAAGAGCACTTTCGAGTGCAAGGGCTCCAATGATTCTCAGTATGCTCTGTTCGTCTGTCCAGGAGTTGCGCCAGAGATGGGGACAGAGGGGACTACAGCCCCCCTGTTGGGGAAAAAATTAACAACTCGTCGGGGAATTTTCACTGATGACAACACATTTATATATTGTACTAACTTCGAGTACTTGCATGTGATTTAGCCAAGAAAGATCATAGACTCTTCTCTTTATGCTATATCTAAAAATAAGTCAGTTGCTGCGATTCTTCTTGTGAAAAATAACTTGATGTTTTACCTTCAAATAAGGATATTGTAAGTGGGGTGTAGTCCTGGTTCCTCTGGCTTAGCCCCTCTGTCAGGGACGTTAGCCTCTGCGTCTGGGAATTCCTGGCGCTACCACTGCGTCTATCCAGTATTACAAACTAATACCATGACTTGTCAGTAATTTAGGCATTGAGTGTCTTCTCAAACCTCAAAGCTGGGAGGTTTTGTAAAATTCCTGCGGGCTTTTACCCTTTGGTGCTTCCACAAACTCTATCTTGCATTTCGGGGACATTAAATCTCTAATTTCTCTCGTGCCATGGTATTATTTGTAATAAAACCACGTATCCAAACCTCCATCTTTAGCACTGATTTTAACTGTTTTCATCTTATGAATAGTCATTAAGTTTGAGATCATAATCCTTCAAAATTTTTCTTATCCGCTGTAGAGTGTGCCTGTCATTACAAAGGCTCCCCATTTCAGATTTGTGATGCCACATCAGGACAATGTTACTGTTTTCCAAACATCGCTGGTCGCCAGTGCGATCGGTGTGTGTCGGGCCAGTTTGGGTTTCCTCGATGTCGACCGTGTATTTGCAATCCTTATGGTACGAAAAGGAATGCTGGACTTGGAAATAGCATTTGCGCAACAGGAAAAGAAAAGGTACTCTAAGAGACGACGAAAGAAGAGAACTGAGCTGGGGAGGGAAGGAGACGATGAAGGAACAAAAGGAGGAAGGAAAGGACGTAGGGGCCAACTTGCTGACAAATGAACTGACAGATGGACAGGAGGGAAGGAAGGCGGGAGGGAAGTAAGGAAGGAAGCAAGGAAGGAGCGGGGGAAGGAAAGGAGGGAGTGAGGGAGGGAGGAAAGAAGGAAGGAAGGAAGGAAAGAAGGAAGGGGGGAGGGTGGAAGGAAGTAAGGAAGGGAGGAAGGAAGACAGGAAGGAAGACAGGAAGGAAGGCAGGGAGGAAGGAAGGAAGGAAGGGAAGGAGGGAGTAAAGAAGGAAGAATGAAAAGGAAGTAAGAATGAAAAGGAAGGAAGGATGGAAAGGAAGAAAGGGACGAAGAAAGCAAGAAAAGTAGCAAGAAAGGAAGGAAGGGAACAAGGAAACAAGGAAAGAAGAGGGAAGAGAAGGAAGGAAGGAAGGAAGGAAGGAAAGTAGGCAAGAAGGAATGAAGGAAGCAAAGGAGCAAGCAAGCAAAGAAAGAACGAACAAACGTTGCGAACCACAACCAAACGAAAATGATAAATGAAAGGAAAGCTAGACTATATTTCTTCGAGAAAAAAATATGAATAGAGAATACAAGAATTATGATGACATCATACTATGGTGTTTTAGAACATCCTCTCCTGTATGAGTACAATATTGCATTCGAAAGTATGAGGAAATGACAAATGTACTTTGGAAAAGAGAAATTACCACTAGTTGTTATAGAAAAAAGTGAAAAAAATTAATTGACCCTCCTGCGGTTTTCCGATAGGATCTGTCTTACGTTACAAAACGTCATGATAAGTCGACTGAACAAAGAAGGTGCAAAAGACGATCCCAAGCATCACTTAAATTCCAAGTGAAAATCTTAAGGGATGTTTACACTTGTGATTTTGTGCCTTGTGATTGACATCTTAGAGTATGTGTTTAACTGAAGAGTTCAACAAACCGCTGACCTTATAGGGTTAGGGTTAAGCCTAGTTTACACTTGTGATTTTGTGCCTTGCGATTGACATCTTGGAGTATGTGTTAAACTGACGAGAGCATTGAGGACAAACTGCAGCAAATCAAAGGCTGGTATCTTGGTGCATAGACTGTTATGGCTTTATGACATACACTAGGATGACAATCGCAACGTACAAAATCGGACGTCTAAAGGGCCCTTTAAACTGCCCGACAACCACCAGAATTTCTTTTATCCTCCACCTCCATGCTGCATACTCTTTACCCATGCAGTTATCTATACATTTTAAAAACGCCTCTCCCACCTCTCCCTTCGTAGTTCCAATGCCAATGTAAAAAGAACGTTGGGGGCAACACATGCGATGTCTGCAAGGACTCGTACTTCAATTTTTCGCCGAGAAGTCCGCTGGGCTGCAAGTCTTGCGGATGTTCCAAGGAGGGAACGATTGGTGGATTAGAGTCATGTGATCAAAAAACTGGCCAGTGTCCGTGCAAGCCATTCATAGAAGAAGGAAAATGCTACGAATGTGAACGAGGATACCACTCCCTCAAATCAGCCGACATATTCGGATGCAGCGGTAAATTTCTGGTTCTTCTTAACCGTCCATGATTAACTGCAAAGCCATTATTCATTAGTCAAATTAAACGAAGTTATTACAATTTTAGTGTGTTTCTGGCATAAAACCGTCGATATTTCAGTCACATTTTTAAACATTCTTAAAACTCGTGCATTCTTTTTTTCCCGAAAATGATTCACAATGGCCGGTTCCCTTTATACATCTACTGAATACAACTACTAGAATGCCTTTCGAAATCTTGTTTGTAATGTTAATCGGAGCAATTGTCTTTCCATTCACTTTGACCCTGATTCAGTGGTACAAACTATAATAAACGTAATTAAACTAACAGTGGTTCAGTGGTTGGCGTAACAACACCATAGAAATCCTTGTCGTGTGATGTATACCTATTTTTTCTGTTGAAGTAACGTCAATCCTACAACGAAGCCTACAGTAACGCGCACGGAACTAACATTTGACTGATCAGTAATTAAAGTAATCAATATTAGAGTAATTATCAAAATTCTGAGCTTTCCATAAGGCTTGACTGAGTAAAGTAAGTGCTCATATGATATGCTGCCGTGTTGACTATGTCCTTTCAAATGTATTTTTTATTTTCAGCTTGCAAATGTAACCCAGGCGGTGCGCTTTACGGTAATTGCGACAAACGAAATGGTAGATGTCGGTGTAGAAAGTATATTGGTGGCTTACTGTGTGACAGGTTTGATGTGGTGCTATTTTGTGATGTAATTTAAATATGACTTACTAGTAGACTCACCCAGCATACAAGCTAAATCTATATATGACCTTTTACTTATCATATATTTTTAATATTATACTTGTATTAAAACTTACAATTTTAATAATTACTTTCCTCGTCAAGATTGCAAAATCCTCCAACGACTTCGAAAACTTTTTATGATTTTTGTTTGGCTCGACAACGGAGTAAACTGCTATAATAACTTTTTTTTTAACAAGTTTTCATATATATTTAGTGTTATCCAGTGGTCATAGGAGATGTGAGGGCTTTCCCTTTACCAGTTTCTTAAATGCTTAGTTTCAACACGATTCTCTTTGCTTGACAGCCGTATTTACTTAAATAATCGCTGCGGGACTTACTGAATTTTACGACTTTTTGATGGGGCGCTTATTAAAACTGATCGAAAGAAACGATTCTGGATGAAACACGACTACTTTTTATTTCCAATAACGAAAACAACCAGAATAAGACAAAACGAAACGCACGCTAAAGTATTTCCAGTGTTAATGCCACTATCTTCTCCATGATCGGGGTCAAGCGCCTGCATTGGGGGACTAGCTTCTTCAATATCTTTGAGAATAAGCGCCGCATTCTTTATTTATTTTGACTGTTGGTTTGAACTTTATTTGAAGACGGAATCTCTTCATCTACAAATGTTCTTCCAGAGAGCCGTCCAACATAAGTATAAAAAGATTAAATAGAATTACAATATGAAAATCTTGAGTGCGGCGCTTATTTAAACAATTTAGGTCTCCTGCGATGCTTATTTGAGTAAATACGTTTGTCACTTCTTAGTTTCTTATTGCGATATTATTCCATATAGGCTAAATATGGAACCCGTTTATGTTCCCTCCTTGCATCACATTTCAGTCGAGATTGAAGACGGGCAATCGGTAGATGGTAAAAGACTCAATTATAACTTCGATTTAAACATGTTCCCTTCGTTCTCTTGGAAGGGTTATGTACAATTCTCACTCCAGCAGGTAACTGTATGTTTATTTGCTTTATTTCTTCAGTGGGGTCTTTGAGTTATCGAAATAATGAGCAGTTGTTCTGAGTTGAACTTTGAGGTTGCTGACCATGATTTCTACTTGGGAAGGTAACCTGGAACCTTTTGCCTTTTTTATTTTTCTTTGGGGCAACAGTTTGAAGCAGCACCTCCCCGAAAACCTACGTTCAACACTTTCGGGTATTTCAATATCAGGTATCTTCACTTTTATTTTCACTGCGACGAAAAGTTCTGTTAAGAATTGCCTGGATGGAACAACGGAATACAAAAACATTTGTGTATCACTATGCCGGAATGAAACAATTAAGACTAACAGTTGAAACTTTCAAAGAGTTAAAACAAACGTTTTTTATGCTTTGGAACAAATTATCATTAGTCTTAACAAAAACGATTGTCGTCCATTATTTTTTAAGTTATTGGTTGGCGATTTAAGAACAGAAATGCTTGTGGACTTCTTTCTCAAATTGCGGTATTTTGTGTCTTCTTTCAGGCCACTGTTGTGGTATCGGTTAGGATTCCTCGTAGTAGCACATACCGCATACTTTTTCGTTGTATTTTTGAGCCAGTTGGTTTTCCTCAAACTACCACAGCAAGCTTTACTGTTAGCCCAAATGCAGGTTGGTTGAATGGTCAATTGTTTTCAATTTTGTGGTATCGTGTGTTCTGTATCCCATTTATAAGTCCTAATTAGGCAGCCATATCTTTTGTTCCTTTTCATAAATTTCTAATGAATATCGTGTTTTAGCATATACCTCGCAGGTAGATAGTGTTTTTTGCGCAATCTGATTGGTTCCCCTATCTCGGAATATCCTGCACTCTTCACCTCCGATCAAAACAAGATGGCGTCCCGTTTTGTTTAAGTTACGGAAGAAGAACTTTTTTTTAATCAACCAAGTCGCCGTGCCATACAACACCAAAAAAGCAACGAAATTTGGCAAGAAAGTATTCAAAGATTTGTACATCTATTACTTTTTAGCGATAAATGCACTCAGGATGAGTTCAAAATGTTTTGTTTACAAGTGATGAGTGGGCGACAAGCCGAGTGAGTTTGGTAAAATTGTTTTAAAAATTTAAAAAAATATATATGTGAAAACGATTATGCGAGGAATATGCTAAAAGGATTCGCGTCTCAGTAAATATCCACCACTATTTACCTTCACTTCGGCGAATAATTGTTAAGTAGACTGACACAGAATGACCTCTTTTTAGCACGAGTATTTGGTCGTTGTGTAGAGTGAAGCTACTCAGACGCTAACACGTAGTTTTATAAACATTGAATCGTACTTCAACAAGCATGGAGAAGAACTGCCTGCTAAAAATATTTACAAGCTATTTTATACCGTAGCTAGTATAGGCGAGGCGGAAAGCAATTAAGATTAGTGTGAAGATAATTAGGATGTGTTAATGCATTAGATTAAAAGTGGTAATAAAATATAAATATGTATAAGTGTTGGCTGCCAAGCGGAAATTTAAACTTAATCACCTTTGCAGCGCAAAGATAATCTAGGCGAGTCCACTTTATAACAAGTTTATAATAAAATAGCTAAAAATAAAGTTTGTAATTGTTCCAAAAAAAGTAAACTGCTGTTGTTGCGCAAAAATAGCATAATACAGTTTGATGGTGATGTCGCGTGACTATCACTACATCTTTATTATTCAGGTGTTCCAGGTTACACCAGAGTGGTGCCCATGACCCTATCGTCGACGCAAAACGGGGGGAACGACAGGAGCGCGTTGTTGTCTATATCACAGAACGACATCGACGAACAGTTTTTGATGTTCAAGGGAACTTGGACAGTGACTATCACATGCGAAAGCAAATACCTTTTAATGGTGAGTGTGACTTGGAATATTTATTTAACTAGACCTGAAAGTAAAGTTTGAACAACGAAGGCGTGAGAATATTTACTTCGGTTGCACTCTGTTTTCAATATTCTAAGAACTATTGCTAGAACAGCCATAAACTTTACTGTTAGTATACTACTCAATTGTCTATGCCTTTACGAAAATTTCATGTGTCGTGTTACATGTAAAAAAAAGAATGGAAATGGCATATTTTCACGTATGGAATTTTCATTTCAAATATGAAATTGAAATATTTTCCCATATCGCATACCTGGTTCATATCTGGAATGACAGATTCCACGTTTCTGCGTGAAACCTTATGATACGAAACGTGTATGTCAATATGAAAGTAAATATTCACATAGTAAACGTAATTTCACATCCGAAATTTTCATTTCACATCCAAAATTTTTATTTCACATCCGAAATTTTTATTTCACATAGGCAGTTGGGACATTTTCACAAACGGAATACTCTATTGGCACGTGAAGTGGCATGGTTGAAATTTCTCACCTTGCTGTTCGGGACGTGCATTTCACATTTCACTGAAAATCGATTTATTAAAATTAATTACACACATGAAATTTTAACTACACATTGCCTCCTGAGTTGGTTCGTCAATGACTTCAAAATAAAGTCGAAATATCACAGCATCGTTTTCTCTGTTTTGTCTATTTTCTAACTTGAATATCAAGCTAATAAAATGACTGTTTACAGTTTATGTTTCATTCATTACTTTTAAGATTGTCGGCTGGTTCTGGTTTTTACACATGCGTTTATTCTATTTGCTTTTGTTCTTTCAAAGTCTGCTCTGAAAAGGTATTCTAGAGAGAATTTCTAGGATATAAATACCTTCTTACTTCTCTCAGTCAACCCGCTTACAAACAGTGAATTACAAACAAGTTGTAATTCATTGTTTTTTCTATTTGATGTCTTTTTATTCGGTACTCAGGATTATTTAGTATTCATGCCAGAGGAATACTACGAGGGTACCATTTTGCAAACGGAACGCGTGGATCCTTGCGTAGTGGGCGGACCTAATAACAAGGTTTGTGACCGATACAGCTACCCGGAGGTCGCTCATGAAAGCATTGTTAAGCAAGAAGCTGAGAACGGTTACTTTTCCAAGAGAGCTTGGCACGCGGACGAAAAACTGACGCTAAAGTATTACAGCAACAGCAAAGTGCTTAAACAGCTGGGAGCGAACGGAATGGTGGTAATGAATAAAGAACAGGTGAGTTGTTGGTCTGCAAGTTGGCGAGTATTGAGGGCCATTGAGGCTGATCGGCAAAAGATTATGATCTCCCCTTTCAAATGAAGACGTAAGAAATCATTAAATTCGCAGCTCTTGTTGGAATTTTGAAAATTTGAAACTACGTATAACGTGCCGGGAGAATAATCAATGACGATGGACGAGAATTGATCTCATTATTGTTCAAATGAAAGTGAATTATTCGAGAGAATGGATAATAATCTCTGACAAAACTGATCGAAATTCATGTCTAAGTGTAACCCAAAACAGTAGATGTTCAAGTTTATATTTCCAAAGTACGTTTTACGGAAACTGACATTTGATAGGAGGAGTATTTCCCATTCTCTGACATCGCTTATTTTTATGTGAACGATGTTATTTCATCATGCGAGAAATCGGGAAAATTAGCACCTTTTCCCTTACCCAACATAAGATGAGGAGCCGTGGGTACCATACAACTTTAAGTACTTCAAAAAGTGTTTTTATTAATACTATGTAACCCTATCAGCTCGCTAAGCGGTTCTGCCTTGAGGTCCAGTAAAGGCTAGCCCTCATAGGTCTAGTGTTTCTACAAGTGGAGGCCGGGGTACCCGGAGAGAATCTGTGGTGTTTGGAACAGTCAAACTTCACAACACTCTTCTCAACTGTGATCAAACTTCAACCAGACAACTGCATGTAGCCGGAACCGAACGTTGATTACAATGGTAAGAGCAGCATCATTCAGTTTGATTATCCAGTCGACCTGTAAAAGCCAGCCGCTTGCAGTCGAAAGTTTGCTTTGTAAAGTCAATTTTTGGTCAAAGGAACCTAGATGTGCACTGATCTCCTTCTCAGAGTATCCCCAAGAATACCTATGACTTGTGTTTAGTCCAATCCTTGCCAGCGTCAAGTTTTTCGCAAATTTCTTAAGTCTCTCCCTCTTACGCTTCCAGGAACCTACTTCTTATTAAAGATATTTTTATGCTTTACTTAATGCAAATGGATTTCTTTTTCTTCTCGTCACTTCTCAACTCTTCTCTTCCTTTCAATATTTTTCTGTTCGTTTATTACCATGTCTAGAATCGATTTTCCGTGGATATCAATATCCCCAAAACTGGTCAATATATTTTCATTATCCGTTACTACAACCCTGGTCAAACCCAAGAGAAGATAGACATGTACGTCCACAGGGAGCGCGGTACTATTCATATCGAGCCTTGCGTTTATCAGTTTGGGTGTCGACAGGTGGTCATGAAGGATATTAAGGTTGTTAAGGTGTTTGATCTGGATGACGGATGGAACCCGCTTAATTTGTTCACCTCTGAAGATGCAAATATTGCAATTGTAAGGTTCAGTAATTCCATTTTGAAATCTTATTTTTAGTTTGTCTTGTTTTTGTTTGGGTATTTTTTTGTTTTGTGTTTTTTGTTTGTTTTTTTAACATTTATGTTACTGTGTTATTGTGTTAGAATTATCGTTTTATTAACATCTGACGTTATTTTTGTTTTCTATTTCCATATTAATTGTATATTAAGTCATAACACCTTTTCATTGAGTTACTATGTTGCATCGTTATTCCAACATTGTGTCGTACAGTCAGAGGATCAGTATATCATCTTTTATTTACTTTAATATTTTGATATAGTATAACACCACGGAATGATGTCGCTATGTCAAATTCATTCATTGTCACACATACATTTATGGCCGTATGGTGACTTTATTTTGACTTCACAATATTTCATTATGACAACCTATCGCAGAATTATTCAATCAATTTAGGATTAATTATGTGATGAAAAATACTTACCATGAGAAGTAAAGGGGATACTTTGCTATTCCAAACTTCGTTAATTTACTTATTTTACCAGGATTATATAACTGCGATTCCTTTGGATCTCTGGCATCACACTTTCATTACGCCGGCACTGGTATGCCGATCGTTGAATGGAAAATGCATCTTGTCTAAGTACGAAGAGCCAACGATATTTGAACGACAGCCCCCGATTTATCGAGGAACAGAGGAGTTGTCAACTCCATCGAAATCCTCCTCGTCGGATTTGAACAAGGTAGGTTGAAGGTTCTGCACTCTTTTGGTCCATCCAGCCTGTGCGTTCGTAATCTACAGGGATATTTTTCAAAATTTGATTTCATTTCTAAAAATAATTACTAATGTTTAAATAGACGAGGATGAATCTCTAAGAATGGTTCTTTCAGGAAGGCCATTCATCATTTATCAACTAAATTGATCAAATATCATTTATCAAAGTAATCTTCACCGGTCAATGACGACATCGCTTTTCTCTTTCACATATAACAATACGTTATCGATTTTGGCATCGGTATCTCATGATCTTGAATAACACAAACCGAATGCTGGATGTATCCTCCATAAATCATTGTTACCCGTGACTGAAGTAAAAATAAGTTCCCCTATACTATTTGAAACCGGTTTCAGTTGAAAGCTTGGGTTGAAAGAAGTAAAACCACTGCTCTTCGCTTCTGACACGTTATTTAAGGTCAATATTTTATCATTAATTCGTACTCAAATCTTATTACTACCTTTAAAGAAAAATGTTCTGTATTTGTAACAGGTCACAGTAGTGAAGTTCCGTCAATTCTTCAACAAGCTTGCGGGTGACTATTTTGTCGTTCTCCAGTACAAACAAACAGCCAACGCATTAGTAAATGGCCAAGTATCGATTACGACATATGCAACGGTGTCACAAGGCGTGGTGCAGTTTACTTACTGTCCGAACACTGAGTTCTGCCGTGTTCTCGTCAAACCTACAGGACAAGGAAGTGCTTTCAAGATTCCACAAGGAATCACGTCAGTTGAAATACGAATCCCCTACAAAGAGACTGTACAGCTTGTAAGTATTGAGTTAAAGAGGTAACTGTGACAGGATTTGAAGAACTTTTTTTGTTCACTTACGGCAGTCGTTTTCTGTCACCTACAAAAGTCGAAGTTTTATCTGTTTCAAAACCAACAATACTCAGAAAATACTGGTAGTCATTGTACAATAGTAAGTCAGGAGAAACTATAGCTTTTGCTTCTTCCATTGGGAATGGTGTCCACGATTCTGGGCTGCTATTGGTAGTATAGAATTGGTTTTTTGCTGTGAAACATAGATAACTGTGTTGACGTGTTCATATTTAGCATGTTCTAGAGCCATAAGCATTGTTTGAACGTGTGTTACTGGGTTGCAATCTGTCCTTACGAACTATTAGATTTGTATTTTGTATCATAAAGTAACAAGCATTTCATGAAAGTTCTGATTAGCTGAGCTACAATTTCCCTTGGAGAACAGAAACATGGATGACGTCACTCAGTTTCGAATAGTCCATGGTTATCTCACTGAACAATTAAAAAAATATCTTTCGTGTCTGTACTGTGAAAGAAACATGAACGACGCCGTTTTAATACCTAAACCCTTAGTTACAATTCGAGTTACAACTTGAAGTGATGTCGTTCATGTTTCTATCGCAGCACAGAGACACTCAAACAATCTTCTGCTCATTCACTCTTACCCTGGTTTTGGTTGTATTTTGGTAATGGTACTTTTCAAAGGCGTATAGAACTGTAACGACTGAAGCAGTTTTTACCGCTACACTTTTTCATCCAGATCTCTAATCACCACAATTTGTGTCTACATTGAACAACATATAGCATTCGTTTGGCCACTCACCTCAACACCATTCAACAAATTTGAATTCAGCAACATTGAAAGATGTTGCATTCGTTTGACCGGGGCTGAACTGTTTAAATTGCTGTTGAACTCTTACTATGGGCACACATTTTCGTCGAAAACATGGGGTCCTTTCGTTCATGTCTTGCAGTAGTTATTCAGCCATGGCTCAATGCTCCTCGAAATCGATTGTACTGCCAGAAAAACCTCTCCAGCCACGCTCTTTCCAGTATCCATAGAGAGAAATCAGAAAGAAAGTAGCCTGCTTCTAGGCTGCCTTATAGTTATTTATCATAATATGTTGCTCTTTTCAGGCATGGTTTTACGTAATTCCGGCAAACCAGTTCTCGGATGAAGTTTTGTCCTTTAAACCGGTGGACAATTCGATCACCTATAAAGTGCGATGTAGCAGCAACAACTATCTCATCAACCCGAAAGACAATGGCTACTGCATGAAAAGTTCCTTTGCGTTGACGACGTATTTTAACAACGGTGCCCTGCGATGTCGCTGTAGTTACTATGGTGCCCGTAGCAGATTCTGCAATAAAGTGTATGGTCAGTGCACTTGTCGAAGACCGAACATCATTGGGCGTCAGTGTACACGATGTGCTTCGGGGTATTACGGATTTCCATTCTGCCGTCGTAAGTTCAAGATTAGTGAACGGAATGGTTGTAATTTGATGTATATGGAAGAGTGTAAATGCCTTAAGTAAAATGTCTTAGTGTTAATATTTTCATTTGTTAACACCTTTTCTCAGCCTTAAACAGACTGTTCTCAATCAAGCTAGATTAAGCATTCCTTATGATCAGCAGTCAACACTTTGGAGACTGCGGCCGCTGCTTACTCCCTGTCCAGCGTTCTTTCCGGATGAAGACGTGCAACCAAACTCAATGCATTTTCCATATAAAAACAAATCTTGACGTCGAACTGTCCAGCTAAGCCAGGGTGGTAGGGAAACGTAGAAGTTGTACGTCATTTAGAGGTCAAAATAAAAATCACATTTGTAAAGTACAAGCTATACAAGGTTGTTTGGTTTGGTAGATTAAATTGAACAGAGTTGTATGTTAGTTTAGTGGCCAGAATCTTCATGAGAAGCTAGGATTGTTGCGATTGTATTATGCTTCTTTAGTTAAAAAATCATTAACAGGTTTAACCTTTGGTGTGAATGGTATATTACATGTAAACCAGAGATTGTGTAATACTTTTTTGATTGGAAAGATCATTGACGGGTATAACATTTGTTGTGAACAGTACATTAGACATTCCATGTCATCGTGGTTTAACCTTTCATGATTTGTTTTTAGGGTGCACTTGCGATCCTAAAGGAGCCGTAAACGGAGATTGTGATCGTCTAAGCCGCTGTACTTGCAAACCGAACTACACAGGAAGAAATTGCAATCGTTGCAAATCTGGATTCTTTGGGTTCCCAGAGTGCAAAGGTAGGATACCCAGTGGATAAGAGATCTTTTTTGATTCATAGCCAGTTCACTGTGCTTCGTGGTAACACCTCCATCGTGCATTGACCCTTTCCAATCGTACATAACTATACGATTTGATGTATACAAATGAGATACACGAATGGATTTCAATAGATTTGAAAAAGGATTTTGAATTGACTAAGTAATTTAAAATTTCTTTAGAAATATCTGGGACCTAAAGGATTTACACGCCATGGTTTTAAACTTTAGCCCTTTAAAGGTTGAATTTGTTTTCCTTTGTTCATTGTTCTATGATTGTTTTTGCTTTGTTTTCCTGCTTGTTCTTTTGTTCTTGATGTCCTGTATACAGGAGGCTGGAAGGGGTAGTTCATGCTGCTACCCGACCGATTTCTCCACCCACTACCGACGTTGACTGAATGCTCAATTGATGACGATTGATTCCCCCCCCCCCTCCCCGAGTCGTCCTCTTCCCCAAACTGAACAGAAGGGGTCTGGAAACGAGACCGACTTGAAATTGAACGTGACTGGGGTGATGCGTTAATGCATTTGAAGTCAAGAAAGTTCCGCTTAGCTTTTTTTAATCTGTCGTTCTCCTGTTTGTATTCCACCCAGCTTGCAACTGTGACACTCGAGGTTCTCTCAGTAGCTTCTGCACGGCAACCGGACAATGTCAGTGTCTGCGAAATTTTGACGGCAAAAGATGCGACAAATGCCGAATTGGATTTTTCGGATTCCCAACATGCAAAGAATGTAACTGCGACGCTGCTGGAATTAAGCCCCTTGATGGACTCCCTTCTGGGTGCAATTCGTCAAATGCGGTAAGTTGGAGAAAAAGTGTTCGTGGAAGTGTCCATGGGAGCAAGCATTTCAAATTTTTTTGGACAAGAAACAGAATCTAAAAACCATACACATTAAGAAACAATTCACAACCAGTAGCTAACCTTGTTAGGCATAGCTAACCTTGGATTGATATCCCAGACAGAGTTCTGCACATTCCGAGACATTCATAAAACTCAAAACATGAAACCTTGAATGTTACTCGTAACACATCTTCCAGTCATGCACTTTAACCGACTGTTTATACCCTATTTACAATGCGCCGAAGAGAGTTAAAAACGGCGCTAAGAAGCACGAAACGGCACAACGTTCACACGACACCAGTTTAATGAATAGAGATTTTTTTATGATAATCTGACACTGCCGAAGTCAACTTAAAAATGTTGACTCGAGCGGGATTTGAATTCGCACGTGTGCAATATTTCAAATTCCCGCTCGAGTCAACATTTTTCACTTGACTTCGGCAGTGTCAGATTATCATAAAAAATTTCTGTTCATGTATCTTTGAGGATGATTCTGAAATAGAATTGAAACACTGCACATCCTCTCATGGATAAGCGTTGAGTTTTCGCGAGAATATCTCATGCACTTAAGTTGGATAAAAACTCGCCATCTATCCCTGTGAACTCGATAGCTCAACAGGTAGAGCGGCGGACCGGTATCCCGAAGGTGCGAGTTCAAATCCCGCTCGAGTCAACATTTTTCAGTTGACTTCGGCAGTGTCAGATTATCATGAAAAAAATTCTGTACACCAGATTAAGTTGTGTGAAAACGGTGTTATGTGAAGATGAACTCTGTCACACTTCGACAGCGCTGCAAAGTCCGAAATCCGTCTCCCTTAAAGAAAATGAAAGTAGATTTTCGTGTTGGGTTTTTGTTGTTTCCTTGGGAAAATTTCAAAACTATAAGAAGTTCGGCGAACAGTCAAGAAATTCAAACAGCTTGGTGTGGAAGAAACGGCTTTCTGCTCTTATTGTCTCACAACAGTGTCATGTAAATGGATTCCTAATTTTGGAGCGCACCAAGGGTGACGTGATCTGCTAATAGGGTATCCCAAATTCGACATTTTATGAACATTATTACATGATAATTTAATTCAGGGAACATTTAGGTCTTAAGATCATTCAGACACTTGAAAATTTCCCTTCTCTCATTCAAAACTTCCCTTCGTCAGAAATGTGAACTTAAAGGTTGCCTGTTGAGTGTAAATAACAAAATATTCCGTTGAATACACTCTTCATTTCATATCCTCTGTAGCTCAGTTGGTAGAGCATTGCACTAGACTCGCGAAGTTCCGGGTTCGAGTCCTAGCCTGATGCCCCAAAGTTGCATTTTTCGCAACAGGTCCCGGTTGGGTCTTAAAATCATTCAGACACTCGAGAATTTCCTTTCATCCGAAATCTTAACTTAAATGTTAGCAGTTGAGTGTAAATGCCACAATAGTCCATTGAATAATTCAGGGAACACCTCTTTAATATATGCCTCTTAATAATGGCAGTGTACACCTTTATCGTGGATGATAACTTCCAATGTGAAATAATTTCTACGGGTTCGATCCCCGTCTGGGGCTCAGAAATCATTTTCTGAGTATCGAGCTTGAAGATCGTTCGTCTGCCTTAACATAACCAAGCTCTCACGTTTCTCAAACATAATTTCTACTGCTGCAGATTAAATGTACTTGCAAGCAAAACGTCCAAGGAAAACACTGCGACACCTGCAAGGATCTTCACTACAACCTTCAGTTCAACAACCCCAAGGGCTGCCAGAAGTGCAGGTGTAGTTCTCAGGGTACAAATGGTCAACTGAAAAATTGTGACAAGGTATCCGGTCAATGTGCGTGCAAACCGCACGTCAGTGGACTAAGCTGTGCGTTTTGTAAGGATGGCTCCACGGCATTACGTGATTACAGTATATTTGGATGTAAAGGTGAGAGATACTTGTTGGATACGGCAGGCGTTCAAGTATCATTTACAATATCAATGGCGTGTTGTATAGGATATACAAACACGAGCCGAAGAAGAAAGATTGTATGTCCGATACAACACCGACGCAAATATTGCAAAATACGTATGACACGAATACGTGCAAACATTTATGTCCTATAAATTGGTAAAGATTCCAACGATTGCAGCCGAGAGAATAGCATGAAAAGTTGGTGCAAATCATCCTGGGGTGTATTGTATCAATCAATCAATCAATCAATCAATCATTTATTTATACACGTAACACCTAAGAGTATCACATTTAACAATAACCCACTAAACTTTAAGTTCTTTCGTTTTTTCTTAAAGTAAAAAATAAAGCAAATTCCGAAAAAAAGACATCTTGTGAATCCAAGATTTGAGCTGTATATCAAGACGAAAGACAAATAAAGGTGACTGTCAATACAAATTCACTGTCAGTTTAGGTTTGACAATGAGTTTGCAATAAACTCGAAATATCACCTTTATTTGTCGTTCGTCTTGATATACGACTCAAATCCTGATTAATGCTTACACTTTCTTCCCGCTCTTTCAACTTCAAACGTGTATCCATAACTCGACTAAGCATGCTGATGCATAAACTATCCCTAAATCCATCATTATTGGACGCTTCTGTCACTAGGGAAGTAAGGAGTTTACCCAAAAGGGCTTACATGTTCACGGCTGTTGTCTTTGCCATTCTTAGGCCCACTTCAAACGTCGAACTTTTCATGTACCGAATCTAATGTTAAATGAGCAAAATCCTTTCTTTGAACTGATTTGCATTTGATTCGACACACGAAAAGTTCGACGTTTGAACTGGGCCTTATGCTTTTTTCGTGCTCTTCCAACTTCAAACGAGCATCCACAACTCAACTGAACATGCTAATGCGTTAACCATTTCCTAATTCATGATTTTTGAGCCCTACTGTCGCCGGAAACAATATTAGAATTTTTTTCATTTAGCATTAGGCAGATAAAATTGGCCATTAAAGCCTACTCAACAATTATTAATCACCCGACAACTGGCTACAAAGGCTACGTTAATACTCGAAAATATTTACCCAGATTCGTAAACAATCCGGAAACTTTTCCTCTGGATTCGAATCCAGTATAAAAGGCCTTCTGATTGCACACGAATCCGGGTAAACATGAATTCGGAAAAGAATCTGGATACTCTGAATCCAAACAACTAAGAATCTGGTAGAATTTTGTTCGTTCGTTAAAGAAGCTTTATGGAAGGTATGGTAAAAAATAAATAGTGTTCCACATCTGGCATGCAATATCATGGTCTGAAACTGAGATGAATGGCCAACTTTGCACTTGTCTAGACGGTATACGAATTTTTGCATTGCTTCTCGATATTTACGGATTCGTTGGTGAATGTAAACGAGTAAGAATCCGAAATTCTTTTCGCGCTGGAATCAATGTGTTAACGAATCCAGAGTCTTCGACGCTTATGTAAACGTAGCCTAACTTAAATGCTCTTCTCTGTAGGCTGTGAATGTGATTACGGAGGTTCTTGGGATAACTCGTGCAACAAGGTGACTGGCACCTGCACTTGCAGAAGAAATGTGGCGGGAAAACGATGCTCAAGGTACGTCTATCATAATTTATTTGGGCAGGGAGGCAACCAGGGGCCAACTGGGGCTCTCCCCTTTGGGTGGTCTGCACTTTCATAACCATGAAAAACATGGACAAAATTCAAAACAACTTGAAACAGTTACTACCGATGGGAACCGACCGATTTGTCCCCCACCTACTTTGAAGCACCTTAAGGCGAGTTAGCAGGGTTTTGGTCATGGAAATGATTGGATAACAAAGTTGAGTAACCATGAAGCGGAAAGCCTAATGGTGAATAAAAAAATAATCAAGAGTTTTCAGACGTGGAGGCATTTGATGGGTTCTGTGTTTTGGATTTGTGTCCATAAATGTGTTTGGCGGTAGTGATTCCACCTGATACATATGTTTCGATATATATGTGCGACCTAAGCGGAAGCCACTATACATTAGTAATGATTGATGCAGTTTTTTGTTTGAGAAACGTGAGAGCTTGGATATATAGGTCGAAAATATATATCGAACTTGCACCTTAGCTCAAAGTAGGTGGGGGACAAATCGGTCGGTTCCCATCGGTAGTACAGTTTCGGTGTCAGAAACGTTTAAAGCGATTTTCTCGAATTTTCTTTCTTTACAAAAATTTCACATGCAATTTCATATGTGAAAATTACATTTCATATGTAAATTGTTTCATTTCCATAAGTGAAATGAAAATTTCGTACGTGAAATTTATTTTCATATGTAAATGTTCCATCTGACATGTGAAATCCATGTTTTGTAAACCAAGATTTCACGTGTGAAATCTTGAACCAGTTCATGTCACATGTGAATTAGGTATTTCATTTGTGAAAACGTTTCCATTTCATATGTGAAATCTTCAAATCCCATATGTTGTTCACATGTGAAATGCCATGTGAAATTGCCGTAAAGGTTGAAAAGAAAGAGGTGCTAAGCGTAGTTCCCCTTTAGAAATCTCGTTTTACGAAGAAAATGGTATTTTTGAAATAAATAAAGACGTTCTCTGACCAGAAAGATAATTAATTTGACGAGCTTTCCTTCACTAGACTGTGGTCTTCAACAGGCACAAGAGAAATGAGATTAGCAGTATTTATATGTTATCATGGGGAAGATTACGTCATTAGTTAAAGATAATGTGATATATAAGAATTGTAATTAGCAGCGGTAATGTTTTTTATTAGGGTAGTGTATTGTTTCGCTAATAATTTCGCGTTGTTTTTTGCGTCTTTGGTAGCTGAGGGTGTGCCAGGATTCTAAGTGTTTTTCGAATTCTGAAGTTACCTTTATAAAAATGGTATTTATATAGAATTTTGTGCCTGATAGCTATGTTTCGTCCCTTTTATCACGGAGTATTTCTTCCTAGTTTTTCAATCTGAATTTCTTTTCCTTAGAGTTAAGTCGGATGGCTTTTACGTGAAGTCACTTCATCACGTGCGTGCAGAGTTCGAGGACGCCACGTTGAGTTTTGGTCGATCTGTCTCCACACGTTACCTTGCCGGGGAGTTCCCTGGATTTTCCGGGAGAGGTTATATCGCAGCCTCCAGTGGTCAGGTATAAACTCGGTCACTTCCATTGTCGTTGTCTGGGCGTGGCAAGGGGTATTTGCACACACACCCCTTGGATTTTCCCCTCAAAAATGGGCAGATTATTTTGTGGTGAGAATTAGTTGGTCGTGAATAGACAGCTCTGAACATTGTTCAGTTGTGAAGCTTCCTCCATCTTCATGTGTGGTGATCGTGGGTGTTCAGCTGATTATATCCCCTATTACGCTGTAACCTTTTGGGCACGGCACAGCTAATTTGCCGCGCCAAGAAATACATATAAAGAGGCGTTCGGCATGGCTTAATTTTCAGGCACAAGTACTAAATTTTAAGTCCGTACCGTTTACAATGTGAAAATTACTCGTGGCGTGCCCAAAAATAGCGGCACCTGTGCCAAAATTTTAACCGTGCCGTACTCAAAAAGTTAACAGTGTAAACCACCGGATTCATATATTCTCGTGGGAGGCAGACCTCTGGGAAGACACCTGTTAAGATTGGGGAGAAGGATTGTGTTTAAGTGGAGTGTGTTTTTGGTCCTCTTATTAGTTTAACTTTGTTAAGCCAGATTTCGGGTAGTTTGTAATGTGATTGACGATGATAAACTTAAACTTGATAGTTCAAGTCCTGATATACCACACAACTCGAGAATATTTCCATTTTCTACTCAACATTATTGCTGTTACTCGTTTCATATTATACCAGCAACGGCTTTAGTACATTTTGGAAGTTGATTTAGCAAGTAAACGCGCTGCTGAACTGCATCATGTTCCCGCTTCAAAAGTTCTGCAACTTCCGTGCCGACCGCGGGGGACGCCTGAAATTATTTGGTTCATCAATAATCAAGACAAATAAATTTGATCGGCTCATATACCGGCTCTTCAACAAGCGTCTTATTACTGCTAACTTTTTTTTCCTCAGATTTCGTTTGATATTATTGTGTCCATTCCACGACCAACTAAATATCGTCTGCTCATCCGATACGTTTTGGATTCCACTCGGCCAGTGTTCGGTCAAGTCACGATATCTCCTACGGATAAAGTCGGTATGTATGAAACGATCAGAAGATTTAATTGTCAATAAGGTTCACCAAAAGCTAAGATCGAATCTTTGCAAGGGAGGAACCAGGCGAGAACTAAATTCAAAGGATGAAAATCAAAGCCTAGCAAATACAAGAAGGAAAGTCATAAACCCAGTAAAAATTTTAAAATATTTAATAGACCTAACGTTTTGTTGTGGCCTGCACATTCATTCTCTGGTTCATTCTGAGGATTCATTCTCTGATCACAACAAAATGATTGTGTAAAAGTGGCTTAAGGATAAAACTTCTCTGTACTTTTCCTTCAAAAGGAATCGGAATCACGTAATAAGCTTGATGGATTTGTTGGGTTGTTTGTGGGATGGTTGGTGGGTTGGTTCGGTGGTTGGTTGGTTTATGTCTAATTGGTCTCTTGGTTGTTTGATTATCTGTTTAATTAGTTAATTAGTTCACGGTTTGCCTAGCGAGCTGGTTGGGTGAGATGGATAGTTGGTTGTGGCATGGTTCATTGGCTTTATAGCGGGCTGGTAGGCTGGTTGATTGTTAGGTTCATTGTTATGCTGGATGGTTGGTTGTTAGGTTGTTATGTTAGTTGGTTAGTCTGTCGGTGGGTTGGTTGGTTGTTTGGTCAATTGGTTGGTCGACTGATTGGTTCGTTGGTTCGTTGGTTAGTCGGTTGGTTGGTTGGTTGGTTGGTTGGTGGGTTGGTTGGTCTGTCGGCGAGTTGGTTGGTTGGTCTGTCCGTGGGCTGATTGGTCGATTGGTTGATCAGTTGGTTAGTTCGTTGGTTTGTTGGTTGGTTGGTCAGTGGATCGGTTGGTTGGTTGGTTGGTGGGTTCGTTGGTTGGTTGGTGGGTTCGTTGGTTGGTTGGTTGGTTAGTCGGTCGGTCGGTCGGTCGGTCGGTCAGTCGGTTGGTTGGTTGGTTGGTCGATTGATTGGTGGGTTGGTTGGTTGTTTGGCTGGTTGGTAGGTCGATCAGTCGGTGGGCGAGTACTTGGGTTCTTTTAGTTGGTTGACTGGCTAGCTAGTTGGTTGGTTGGTTAGCTGACTTCTTGATTACTTGATTTACTCAAGTTGGAACATAAATATTAAGAAGTTTTTTTGCATAGATCCGCTCCCCAAAGGTTACGAAAACGTGCAAGTTGTTTCAATTCAATTCAAATCAACGGCGACCCGCAGCAGGACCTACGCAGACTTCCTAACGGTCGAAAAAAACGGCAAGGAAGCCGAGTTCTTCTTAAGTCGGGGAAAATGGAGAACATCCTTGTTTGTAGCACCGTCTAAACTACTGTTGGTAAGTATCCAAAAGTATCCTAGATATCCATAGGTATACTAGGTATTCAAAGCTATTCAAAGGTATTCAAAGGTATTCAAAGGTATTCAAAGGTATTCAAAGGTATTCAAAGGTATTCAAAGGTATTCAAAGATATTCAAAGGTATCCCAAGTATCCACAGGTATCTTAAGTATCCAACGGTATCCAAGTATTCAAAAGTATCCAAGTATCTAAAAGTATCCTTAGTATCCAAAGGTATTCTAGGTGTCCAAAGGTATCCAAAGGTATCCAAAGTATGCAAACGATGATAGCTTAATCGTCAACAAAACTTGCGTAACCAATACCTAAACTGCTATCGCCACCAGCTGACCGAGACTGTTGATGGTCCTTAAACGAGACCCATACTTACAATCTTCATTTTTCTACCAGTGCACAACTTCAAAAAGACATTTCTTGGCGATGCACTGGTATGGCGACGACCAGAGTTCACAAGAAGTCTACATGGACATGCTCCTACTGGCAATTCTAAATTCCCTGGCTCTCTGAAACGTCGTTTTCCAGATTAGAAGCGGGGAATTCATTTATCAGTGACGTTAATTTCCCGGACTTTATATACACCGTGGTCCATCCTGAATAATCAGGATCTTCCTCGCAAAAGTTTATAATGTCGTCCACCACGGCAGTGGCTTACAACAATTAGATTTAAATTTCTTATACTTCTTTACCAGCTGCCTACAATGGCACGGCTTTCCACTGGCGTACCCTCAAGATACATTCACACACGGTAATTTTTCTTGTGACTGTCGTACTAGGATATGAAACTTAATCTTAACAGTTTACGTGGCCTAAATCTTGTTTGCAAATCGCTCGCCAATACTTCACTACACCCCAGAGACTGTACGGAATAAATCAGATTGCTCAAGATGACAGTCGCGGGTAAATATCGTACCGAGGTAGACATGCCTTTCCACGGTTTTCAGAGTTGCCTCTTATCAATATTAGAGTAAAACACTAAATGCTTTCTGTACTAATATATTTAATTTTAGGACTACCTAGTAATGATCCCGGAAGAATATTACAAAGCAAAACATCTTCGAAAACGCGTCCAGAAGCCCTGTGAAGTGGATTCTACAACTGAAAAGTTCTGTGTTGATTACAAGTACTTGAACATCACCCGTACTGACGTCATTACCGTGCCTACAAAGTATGGTCAGTTGGTAGGTTCCAAGACGTTGCTTCCATACGCGCCGTTTGAGGGTGTAGTTCTTAACCGATTGGTGAGTGTGCCTATGTGTGATATGAGTTTTGTATGTGTGATATGAATATATCTGTTACCAACAGGTTTGTTGCAACTTGGCATGTGAAATGCAGTCGCAAGTTTTTGAAATAAATCTGCTGTAAGCTTGTTAAAGTACGAAACGTGGAAATAACTTGGATCAAGCGGGCCAGACAACTCGTCAAAAACTTTATGTTCTTTTAAACTATATTACATAATATTATGTGAGGTTAAGTTATGTTATATGTTATGTTATGTCATAATGTTATATCATATTAACGTGAACGTATCCACAACTAATTGAGAATAAATTGTCAAAAACTTTTTGCAACAGTGCGGAGCAATCCGTTCGAACGCATTCCTATATCATCTAGTTCAACATCCTGTAACAAGGTGGCTGCAAGTCTGTTACAATTAAGAAGAACTTGCCTTTGTAAACCAGCTTACGAAACAGTACCTGACTTGACAAAGCTAAATATGTCCGGAGTCTAGAACAGTGCGGAAAACCGCCATTGACGACAAAATACTACGCAAGCCACCTCAGCACAAGTCAATCCAACCGTTATCTCACGTTGGAGTTTTAAACGGACTTAAGGACTGTCTCCACGATACCCTTGGTTACAAATGTTACGAAATTTTTATTCTAGAGCCAGTTGTACTTACCGATTCCAATCCAAAAGATTGGCCATTACGTCTTGATGGTGACGTATTACCAAGAAACAAAGACAGTCAGTGATTTAATCGTCGGTGTGACATCAGGGTTCACTGACCAAACTGCTCGCATACGCACCTTCCAATGCAAGTAAGTAGACATTATTGCAAAAAAGAAAAATAATAACCATGTTGACATTAATGTGTGAATCAGTTTTCTTTAACCCTCTACCAGACTCGGTTGCCATTTCGCAACTTCAACATTTTACTTTGGCAAACACAGGACGATCATACTCATCATGAGATGTCCCGGAACGGCAGCTTGTAAACGATTGAAAACTTAAGAAATTTTTATGCAAGATTAAGTTAATAGAGGCCTATTTTAGAGTACCATAATCGTTGAGGGCATCGATGACGGAACAAGCTGTGTAATATTTTGAAAAATACAAATTCTATCCAACTACTGACACATTCCTTAATTCATGGATGAAAAGCCGCAACCTCGGTTCGACATTGATATTGACGAAGTCGGTGAAGGACAACCAAAATCCAAGAATGAAGCGTGACGTGTTCATGGAGCTCAACTGTTTTCAATTGTTCCCCCGAAACACCTTTTCTCGATGTAAACGCTTGAGGAAGTAGGCTCATTTAAGGGATTAATCCTGGTACAAGGACAACCTTTTGTCATATTAGCACACCGTAACTTTACCTTGGAGGTGACTCCGCTGTCAAGGGTGATCACAGTAACGCAGTCGTTGGGACTGCAACTTTTATGATCGAATAGATCATAAAAGTTGCAGTCCCAACGACTGAATGAATAAATCATGAGAATGCCGCAGCGACCAAGTCATTGCGTGCTGGTGGCACAGTGGTAGTGCACGTGTCTCAAACCACCCTGACTAAGGTTCGATTCCGGCTCCAAGCAGTTATCTGATTAAAGTTTCCTTGGTCACATGTAAGAAGAGTGTTGTCCAGTTTGACTCTACCAAGCTTCGCAGGTTTTCTCCGGGTACTCCGGTTTCCTCCTGTAGTAACACAGGACCTATCAGGGGTGGCCCTTACTGGACCTCTAGAAAGAACAGCTTAGCTAGGTGACAGGATCATTCAGTATAAATAAAACCACTTTTACTTGATATTGAGATTATCTCCATTGACATCATTCAGACCCTTATTACCCCATCTCACGGGGAGCACATCATCTAAGAGTACTAACGAAGGCTACTTCGTGTTGTAGATATACCTTTGGATGCCGCCAAGTGGCGATTGATGATGAAAATAAAGTCATGTCATTTTATCTATTCTCCAACACGAGAAATGTGCTGACAGTCGGAGCACAAACTATGGTGGCTGTGGTAAGGAATTAACATTTCTATATAATGAGAAGTTTCATGGGGAGCCATTTCTTTTCGTGTCACTGCGACAAGTTGATCAAACGAGTAGCCATATTGCTTATAAACTAGAACTTAACGTTTGAAGAGGTTCGACCATCAAAAACACCAGTTTGTCAGTTTTTGGAGTTTGTCAAGGCGTGTTAAAAAATTTGTTCGTTTCAAATTCAAAGGACCATAGTATATAGACGAGGAACTATGTTCAAGATGTCGATATTTCAGGTAAAAAAAAAAGTGAATCCAGCAGTTATAGAAAACCCAAACCCTAACTAGATATTCCTTCTTGAACACTCTTGCTAACTTTAGATCTGATGTTGCCTAAAGTTCTTTAATCTCTTCCTCGTCAATGCTGATTCGTAATGGCTGCGATATTACAAGCAATGCCACACGGTGTGTCTGCACTGACTTTGCAATCTCAAATGTCCCAAATTTACTTCCTTTATTAATGCATGAAGAAAGCCAAGCAATAACTCTGGGAACTTTCTTTCTGAGCAACAAAATAGCAAGACAAAAGCAAAATATAACACCCCTTGCCAGAAAAAACCTTCACAACGTTTTTCTCGCCTGAATCGTTGCCCTATACAAAATCAAACTAAACTTGTCGCAACAGGCATTGTCTAAGGTTGCTGATTTTAACAAATCTTTCACGGTCAAACCCTTAAATATTTTTGCCTTTTAAACATTTTCAGGAATCTGTAACGATTGTTCCTTATGAAAAATGGAACTTCGAGTACACTCTTCCAGCAGAATATTGTGTGAGGAAGAAAACTGGATGCTTGCAAACTACTTACAATATTCACAACAACGCGATTCGGGTCGATGCTGAAAAACTTGGTCAAGGAATGAAACCGGCGTACTCGAATGATCCTACTGTCCGGGCAGCTTATGTTGCAGGAGACGGAGTACGTAACGTAGAAACACGGGTAAATAGGTCCTCGGTCATAGGAACTTGCGAGAAATGATCCCGGAATAAAATGTTTCGAGTAATAATCACAGTTTAGGAACATGTTTTGATGATTGTGCACAGATTTTGCCGTTTTTTCAACATTTGAGTTGCTAGCAGACTACGTGTTGGGGAAACGTTGAGATGGTGCGTGATTAATCTGTTCACAGCTATCAACAAATGATGATCACCTGCTTATAAGTGTTTGAATCTCGCTCGAGACATCGTATTTTATGTATTTACTTATTTATGTATTTACTTATAGATTGCTAGACAGACAGACAGAAAGATAGATAGATAGATAGATAGATAGATAGATAGATAGATAGATAGATAGATTGAAAACTTTATTTATTTAATCACGGTTGTTACATCAATTTTAACAATTGGTCCTCCTGTAAGCCGTGAAAGTAAATAAATACCTAATATATACACATATATAGACACAAAAAAACCAAAACAATTTACATATTTTTTTCGCTCATTAATTGATGCAGATTATAAAATTTCACTTTGTTCTTAAATACATTAATAGAAGTTATGCATTTTAATTCGTTGGGTAACAAGTTCCAGAGTTTGGCACCAGTGAAAGCAAAACTATTTCTATAATAATCGGTCTTACAGACAGGAAGGTCAAAATTTAATGCCGATTGTCTTAAACAACAAAACCTGGAGCCGGCATTTTGACAAAAAATCTCTTGCAAGTACCTTGGTGTCAAACCATTCACAATCTTGAACATCACCAAAGCTTTCTGTTCAAGCCTGCGTTGGTATAGGTTTGACCAACCAAGTTTTTTTAATGTTTCATCGCTGCCATGTGTCAAACATGTGTCCCCTGTTATAACACGGGCAGCTCTATTCTGTAGCCGTTGCAATTTCTTACTTAGATAGATAGGTACATAGATAGAAAGATAGGTAGGTAGGTAGGTAGGTAGGTAGGTGGGTGGGTGGGTAGGTAGGTAGGTAGGTAGGTAGGTGGGTGGGTAGGTGGGTGGGTGGGTAGATAGATAGATAGATAGATAGATAGATAGATAGATAGATAGATAGATAGATAGATAGATAGGTAGATAAAAGGTTTCTGCTAGGTAGCAACAAAAAGACGATAATGTGGACCATTTCTTTAAGACCTGTTTACACCAACGTTTCACTTTTTTCGCATAATAAAGCAAAAACGTTCGTGGAAACAGCTAGCACTTGAAGAGATTAATAAAGCGAAAACGTTCGTGTAAACGGGTTTTAAAGAAGTCGTTCATACTATCGTCTTTTTGTTGCTACCTAGCAGAAACCTTTCATCTACCTATCTATCTATCTATTTATCTATCTATCTATCTATCTATCCATCCATCCATCCATCCATCCATCCATCCATCCATCCATCCATCCATCCATCCATCCATCCATCCATCCATCCATCCATCCATCCATCCATCTATCTATCTATCTATCTATCTATCTATCTATCTATCTATCTATCTAACTATCTAACTATCTATCTAATACTTAAGAAACGAGCAGGAGTGCTTTATCGGGATTTAAAACACTAGGTGATAGCCGAGTGTTTTAGACCCGATAAAGCACGAACTGCGAGTTTTTTAAATGTCTTATGAAATTCACCTCTTAATACGCTAATTAGTGAAGAACGTTTGGAAATTTATCATTCGTAAGCCGAACAAATTGAACTTCTTCTTCACATATAAAGGCACATGTATCTTTATCACATATATAGATCCGACACGTTTATGATTTTCTTTTGTCTTTTCCTCATGAACTTTTAATAAATTTTATAAATATATTTATACATATATGTATATATATGCTTGTTTATTCACTTATTTACTTATTTATTTATTTATTTACTTATTTTTTTGTTTACTTATTTATCTATTTATTTAACATTTAACAACGGTAAACCTTCAGAACACGTAGGTATATGTTTTTCAAGGGCCCGCATGCTACCCAATACCATACTGTATCTACTTTACTCTACTCTACATGGACAGTTACTAATTACGCGTATAAAAAATTAAAATAACACAAGATAAATTTAAATAGAGATATTCCTAATTATATGATGTGGTATATTAATATTTAATTATAACCTGTTTCCCTAAGTATACTCTTGAAATCTTACCCCGTAAATTTGCCTCTTCTGCTTTGTAATGTATTGTTAAGTTATTCCAGCTAATTACAACCCAGTAACTGACATTTTTTTTTAAAAAGAACAACAACTTGTTTGGGGTTTATCAACAACGTAATTTTTGCAAATATTGTGAAGTTTGTATTTCGTATCAAAACAGTGAGCTGGTTATATGTGTTTCTGTAGTCACGTTCTGACATTTTACGGTCTTTCACAGGTTTCGCTCCGCATAGAAAGTAAAATCGACAGAGGCCGTTACAAGATCCTTGTGCAGTACTACCAGCCATCCCACGGCTCCTACAATGGACGAATTATAGTCCAGAGCGGTCGCTCCACCGCCCTCTCTCTTCCATTCAAACACTGCCCCAACGTTGGTGGATGCCGGGCTGTCGCTCGCGATCGAACCACAAGCATGGTTCGCTCCCTGTACATCTCTGATGATGTTGTTATCACTATTTCTATCCCCGCACAAGACGAAGTCTGGATCGTAAGTATTTTACTAATATAATTTGTTATTATTGTTCTTATCTATTTATTTATTTATTTATTTATTTATTTATTTATTGAACCAATTTATGTGTTTGTTTGTTTGTTTAATCATTTATTTATTTATTTACCTATTTATTTACCTATTTATTTATTTATTTACTTATATACTTGTCTATTTATTTATTCATTCATTTGTTTATTCTTCCATAAATGAATTTATTTAACACGGACGGACGGGCGGACGAATGGACGAACTCATGAACGGCACTTGAACTATGCAGACGCAGAATAGAGTACACAGATGCGCCCTGGACGGACGGATGGACAAACTAACGGACACAGATACACGAACGCACGGACTTGCGGTATATGTATGTATGTATGTATGTATGTATGTATTCATTTCTTATTTGTTTGCCTTCTTACAAGATTAGCTTGACAGCCGCTAACAAAATACTTAATTAAACAACTCCCCCATGTTTTCAGATGGTCGTCAATAATTAAACCACATTAATCGACAAAAGTAATTAACAAATAAACGACCAACTTATTTTTCTTTTATTATTTACTTAACGCTTAACGTTTCTTACAATGAATTCTTTCACTTGTTTAATGAATAGGGTTTTCATTTAATTCCTTTCAGATTTGTTAAATTGCGCAGGTAACATACACATCCCTTCAGTTAATCATGAAATGTTCTCTTCATATCCCTTTTCATGTGCTTATTTTATCCTTCTAGGATTATATCTTATTTGTCCCGACCCGACATTACAATTCTTTAATGGAAAACCAAGAGCCATTAAGCTTCGCCCAGGATTTCGTCGAGAAATGTGGCAAGAATAACTTCATCATCAACAACTCCTCTCCGGAATTCTGCAAAGAGTCCATGTTCACCATGACAACACATTTTAACCAGGGAGCAGCTTCGTGCGATTGCAATCGAGATGGCTCCGTTTCGTTAGTTTGCGACAAACTAGGGGGACAGTGTCCTTGCAAGCAAAATGTCGTGGGTCGACAATGCGATCAATGTAGAGGAGGTTACACCGAGTTTCCAAACTGCAGGCGCGTTTAGCTGAAGAACGAACGAAAGAATCTGTGAACGAACTTGCCTGCACAAGACTTGCTGGAGTATATTCTTGATTATACGTTTAGTTCCACCAGAGATTTTCTCACCTTCAAGGCTTTAGTTTGTTTAGTGTGCGGAGGTTTAAATATGTCCTTCTCTTTTGAAGAATATAATCAAATGTTTGATTGCTAGGCATACGTTTTGCGACTTATCTCCACTCGAATATTAGTCATTTTTTTTCTTTTATGTACGTGTATATAACTGACTTTCACTGCTTATGTTAGTACAGTTTTATACTCTGATGACTGTCGTTTAGACCAAAAACTTAGCCTACCTTTTATTTCAATTGAAAATTTCTTAGCTGTTATAAAACTTTTAGTTATTTTCTTTTCTGTCTATTTCTGAGTCTACTTTCGTGTTCTTCTTTCAGTAGTTTCCATTATGTAATCCAGCATTGGGGATAAAATATGGGCCTGGAGCCATGCCTCTCGGTTCTTTCAAAAAGGTCGTATGGTTTCAAGTTTTCAGATGTGTTGATAAAGCGTCTAGACACCTTTTGTGCCAAAAACTTGTTACGTTAAGTATGAGGACTAGGCATCAATAATAATCATAATAACTCCGCATATTTTTCTAATTGTTTCCTCATCTGATTACCGATCTTGACAACATCTTTCGTAACGAATACATTCAAAAATCAATTTCTGTGCACGTAGCATATGCCGCAGCCATGTTTGTACTTCGCCTCCCCCCAATTATTCGCATCATGCAACAGCCATGGAATTCAGAGCCGTAGGTATTTCCAGTTCTCAAAATACCAGAGGTTCCGAAGACGATGTTAGTGGCCATAATTATATTTATGCACGATGAGTTATTGTTGCAAGGATGATGCGGTCTTGTAGAAAACAAATCCTAAAATAACTCAGTTAATTTTAAAAAAGACATATCAAAATCAGCGCTGTTCACATACCAACTAAAACAGTTTAAACTTATACTTGTAGTTGTTTCTCTTTGTTCTTTAACAAGTTAAAATTACTTAAAGTTCAAATATCGTTATCAAGAGAGTTCGATACAACAAAGCCATGATATGACACTGATGTCTTCACAATATCTTAATCTAGGTTTAGCAATCTTAACCCATCAATCTATACCCATGTATCTATACCCATCAAAAGGTAAACGAAACTCTAAAACCACTGACATGCTAACTCTGTCCATGAAGTTGCAAAAATTGACTTTCCCCTTTGAAATCTAGCCTCTTAACTCTTTTCTTCTTGCGTCACTCTTTTGCAATTTTACCCCAGCTGACGCCAGACGATTCTGCTCGTCTAAGTATGGAGTCTTGACTGGAAAGATTTTAGTAAATAACTTTGAGGTTATTTGGTGACCTAACTCGCTTCAGCTTCCCTTTGAAGACATGTGCTTCACAAGGAACTCACTCCTGCGATATGTTCTGAGCAGTGGCGTAACGGACTATGGTCAGGGTTAGACAAACTCTTAAGGGCCCCCGACCTCTAAGGGGTCCCTGACGAATCTGAAAAGACAATTGAGATTTAAGTCTTGAAATATATGTCTATACTAAGGAGGGTGACGGGGGCCCCGTACGTAAATTCCCTAAGGGCCCCCGGTAGTTCCGTTACGGCACTGTATGTATCGGTTTGAAAGCTCTCATGATCTTGTAAAGTTTAGGTTTCAGTATATTGAAACACAATACCATCGTCTCATGGTTTGCAAATCCAATATAAAATGAAATATCTCTGTCGCACCTCTTATGGTCATCAATGTCAAATACAGGATCATGTTCTTGCTTATATTTTAATTTCTTTACCTCTGCTTTTAACTTTTCTACTTCAAGGCGGAGAGTTTCCTTTTCAGTCGGATATTCTGCACCCTCAATCTAGGTTTCGTTTTCTTTCGAGGGAACTGGGGCATCAAATGTAAACACATCAGTAGTTTCTGCCATCTCTGAAAACCCTTCAGCTTGTCCTTGGCTTGTCCTTGTTATAGAGGCATTTACTTCTCCGTCGGCTGTCCTTTCCTTTGATGTAGAAGACAGCAAAACATATTTTTTTATTTTTCTGCGAATGTTAACTTCTTTTGTTCACGGAAATATCGATGGCAGTTGATTTCTGACTACTCTTTCCCCTCCAATGAAGTGTGTTGAGTTCGTTGTAGTCGCCATTACTTTATTTATTCTATTATTACTAACAAAAGATACACACTCAGTGGAAGCATACAAGAACTGAATTTTATTTTACATCAAGTGCCTTTATGTTACAAAGTGCTTAATTACAATTGGTCAGAATAATCGTTAATAGTGCTATATATGGTATTACAGGAAAAGCATTATATTATTGGTCTCAATCATACTATTGGCTTAACTGAGCTAACTAATCATAACTAAATACGTTGATTTTATATGAAGTATTATGAGCACAACTTAACAAACTGCTTGCCACAAATTCTTGTGCTGGAAGAATCACGAAGGTTATCGTTTCAGATTAGTCTAGCATAATCCTTCCGCACTGCTTCATCACTTGGTATAGAATGCACCTTAAGATTTGGTGAGTTTGTCCAGTTGTTCGTACTGAGAGGAACACAACAATTCCATTTCAAGACCATTGTCGTATATCTTTTATATCAATCGTTTATAACTTTGAGTTAATGAAAGCGTTGGTGCGTCCCCCAAAACAGCCCCATACTCCCGTGCGGGATACGAATTCGTACCCAGTCCCTACAGTTTCTAAAGTGGCTAATAAGGAAGTTGTTTAGAAGCAAGTCTGTGGTTTTGGCCCAACTTGGTGTCAAAATACAATTTCGTCCAGCGTAGACTGCAGCAGGGAATAGCGTTAAAAATCTCTGAATTTCTTGACCGTTTGGCAGAGTGTCTCGCTAGCTCTGCGTAGCAGGCCTGTTAACGTTATATCAGGGAAATTAAGTGAGATTACTCTTAGCCCCTGGCAAACAATCTTTTCCAACAATATATAGGACAATGATACGTTAGTCTACGTAGATGATGAAAGACGACGTCGAAAAAGCCAAACAAGTGCAGAAAGTGCCAAAACTTAGTACTCTTTGACAAAAAGGCTTTCAATCAAAACGTTTCGATTTTCTGTTTTTGGATTCTGCACATTCCTAAAGTTTCGGATTTTCTAACCACAGCTTAGTGTGATCCAGTTATGGTGTCGGACACTCGAATCTTCCGTTCTCATTTGCATCTCGTCCTTCGTCTTGACACGTCCTATTTCTCTCTGATTCACTGTGTCATACTTTTTTTTTCTTGTCTATCAACTTGAACCTACACCTTTCACTTCGTCAGTTTTCTTGAGTCCTTTCTTCACATAGTCTGTTGAATCCAAAAAGGAGTCAAGGGGGTCATGCTCTCGCAAAGCACCTTTGGCCTTCTATAGTGCGGAAAATATGTAATTAAGATGCGAAAATCTGAGGCCGTTCTTACGAAGCACAGATGGCTTTTCCGATGAAACAATTCCAGCAAGTGAACAGTGCTGCATGTATTTGGCTTAAATATACCAACCTGAACTTTCTAAAATAAACTAAAAGGCTGTGCTCGTCATAAATCCTTGCTAAGTGTTGTTCCTGTAAGGTTAATTATCTAAATTCAGCTGTCATTTTTATACATTTATGGGTTATCTGTAAATGTTAGTCTTATAGGTTGTGTTGTCGAATAAGGTGTTTCACTCTTTATTCTAATTTTCTGGCACATGTTTTGACTTAACGGATGCTGCGTAGCGGTGTGTGGGACTCTGTTCAGGCACTCGCACTGATTGCAAAAATTTCTATGGCGTTAACTATGACCGGGCTGCTTAGCGGGTAAACAGATGACCACGACGGTTTCAACGCAACTTGTTGCCGTGACAAATTTGTTAAATAGTGTTAATAAAAGCGATGTTACAGGTATTGATGTTTCCTAGAAAATACGTTTTGTTGACAGTAGAGGTTAAAATCGTTTTGTTTGATATCAACTTTACACGAAGTCGAACTGCAACTGCAACGCATTCTTCATAACATCCTTCTCTCAAAATATCCTTAATATCTCAAAACGCATAACTTCCTTCTCGCAAAATATCACGTAATGATTTGAATTGCTATCCAATGAAATACACGTTCAAACCAGTCATGTCCTCGGTTGTCCTTAATATGAGTTGCCAAAAACTTTGTATTTATTGCCGATAAGTATTTAAGTTAGCACGGATCTCATTCCACTACGCCTGAGAAAGGAGAATCATCTCAGGAAACATCACTAAGTAGACATCTCCGAGTTCAAGAAACGTTAAATATGAAACAATTATACTTTAAAAACGGTCTGGGTCGAGATCTGCTACGACCTGTTCCCAAGCATGTCTGTGTTGTTTTTATCCGACTCGAATATCGCCAGTTGTTGTAATCGACTAACTAGACAAACAGGTTTAACGAAAATTGGTGAACTAAACGTTTCATGATTGAAAAGTTGATTCAAGTAAGTCGTAGCAAACTATAATGTGTGAAACTAGAGAACAGAAACGGAGATGAAAAATGCCAAACAATGACAACGTAGCCTTTGTACCTGAATTCCGCATGTTTGTTATTGAAGCTCAGAACCTCGTAACTGCCCGTAAATCGATGAAAATTCTGTAGTTTATCTTTCGTGTGAACAGAGTGGGGCTGGTAAATGAATTTCTACGAATGACAACCGTATAATTTTAAAAGAGAGATACAGTAGTTTGATTGACTGACATTGAGTTGTTTGGTGCAGCTACTCAGTTATACTGCAAACTCCTCAAGCTCAGATCAGATGAATCAACAACCTGTGCGTAGCATACATCGTACTACAATTTGAAACGGTTCAAAATTAGTCACTTATTTAAAAAAACGGCACTTTGGCGTATAATAATGTCAACTGAATGTTTTTAATAATTAACAAGCAGACACGACTTTGGTTTTATGTTGATCAGTGTTTTGTAATTCCGAAGGCCGTGAGCAAATACAAATGGATGAAAGCGACGAAATCAGTGGGAAACCAAAATGCCTGCTTGACCCAAACCAAATTTAATCTTCAAAGTGACTTGTATAGAAATAACTTTACACATTACTTGTAAAAATTACGTCATTTGTCAATAAAGTGCGCATGTCTGTGTTGCCTGTTTCCACCAATCGGAAGCCTGAGTGAACGCATGCCCAGCTGGGTGCCTTAATGCACCGTAAAAGGACAAACGCGGGAGGAAGGAATGAAAACCTTTCTTTTACTTGTACACATTCTTACTTCTCTCCACACTAAAGTTTTTTAGGATTACAATTACCGATTCAGTCAACACGTCAACGCAGGATACGTTGAAAGATGACTGCTATGAGTTTGGACGTATATCGTAAGACAATGGCAGGGGCGTTCCTCGACTGTTTCATGTGGGGGTGGGTGGGTTGAGAAGTTGAAGCCTGTTGTCTGATTTACCCACCAACCTGGCCAATTCTACCTACCAATATTGCCTGTTTTACCGACCAAAAGAACATTGTTCTCTATATTTTACCGAATAGCCAAAGCTTTCCCAACTGACCCTCCGAATTATCGATCGATATACTCAAAAGTGGGATCGCATCCTCACACTCCTCCGCTAGCTACCCCCCCTAGAGATTGATCACGAGTCCAGATTTGACCCCAGTCTTTGCAGCTTGCACGTAATGTCATGCCATCCACGTTGGTGGTACTTTTTACAACAGAATCTCATTAGCTTCCTTTGCACGTGACTTCCTAAATGGTCGCCAGAGCTCTGTGTTGTAACTATCAAGGGGTTCACTGCTATAAATCTATAGGTTGAGCTATCGGATGTAATTTTTAATCAGTTAGAGGACGGCGATGTTGGTTAGTGCAAAATAGGATATGATCGGAACAGCTTTTGTTTTTATTGTGACAAAACAGTAGGCGATTATTTCAGTGCTAAAGGAACTCGCATTGTTCCAGCCACCTGCTGCGATGAAAAGGCTGAGTCATCAGGTTTCGTAATAGTCAACTTCCATTTTCCAGTCAAAGAGGGCCGGGATTCCTAGAAGACTTTTACCCACCTCCAAGTATATATTTATGCACTGTCGCAATACTTTCAGAACAGCACAGTTTACTATCCTGTTAAAGGACCGTCTGAAGTTGACAACAGGCCAATTAAAGAAGAGACGTTTCTCTTTTCACTTTGTTTAAGAATCAAACTCCAGAATCAAACTCTTTGTGTAAGGGTTCATTAAAAAGAAAATACTACATATGAGTATCAGGTACGTCTTTATTTAAACTCGATGTAAAAGATTTTGTCATAAATGTTTCTATGAATAGGAATTTATGCACTATTCATGGCCGTTTTTACAGAAAAAATCATTTCTTGTTTTTATTTACGAATGGTGGAAGTATAGTGCTCTTTCGTTTCAGAGCGATTCATGTTTGGGATTCCATGTACAGTGAAACCTCGGTTCTCGAACGACTCAGTAGTCGAACAACTCGGTATTCGACCAAAAAATTCGAGTTCAAAATGCCTCTGAAGTCGAACAAATTTTCGGAGTTCGAACACACGAGTCGAGCCGATGCGAATAATATTTACCTAAGGGTTATTTCTTCAAAGGAATAACCCTTATGTAAATAGGCATTTACCTGGTGCTTAGGAACGAATTAATCTAGTTTACATTATTTCTTATGGGAAATATAGTTTTGGTTCTCGAACAAATCGGTTTCCGAACAGAATTATGGAACGAATTATGTTCGAAAACCGAGGTTTCACTGTATATAACCCTAAGTTTTGTTCCTTCTCCAAAAGCAAGAAATTTTATCAGGACTTGTGAGTAGGTCACAAGCTTCTTTAATGCAGATTAATGTTTGAGAAACATGAGAGCTTGGATATATTAAGGTAGATGAACGATCTTCAAGCTCGATACTCAGAAAATGATTTCTGAGCCCCAAACGGGGATTTCTGAGTCCCAAACGGGGATTTCTGAGCCCCAGGCGGGTTCGATCCCCGTCTGGGGCTCAGAAATCATTTTCTGAGTATCGAGCTTGAAGATCGTTCATCTACCTTAATATATCCAAGCTCTCATGTTTCTCAAACATTAATCTGCATCAATCATTATTAATATATAGTGCCCTCCGCTTAGGTCGCACATATATATCAAACTTGCACCCTAGCTCACCATCTGAGTCTTGGTAGCTCAATGGTTAGAGCGTCTTACTGGTCATTAGAAGGTTGCGGGTTCGATCCCCGTCTGGGGCTCAGAAATCATTTTCAGAGTATCGAGCTTGAAGATCGTTCATCTACCTTAAGCTTCTGTAATGCTGAAAGAACTCGCTCAGTCACATCGTTTTGACCCCAGAATTGCATGCTATATCATATTACTGAAAGACAATCACTCTAATAGCAACATTCGACATAGACAGTTCACTTGCAATTAGGTTAGAAGATGTTATAGAAATAAGTAATTTCAAAAGGTTGATCGAAAACCGACGCTTTTTTCATGCGATTATAAAAACAAGTTAAAAAAAGAGAAAAGAAAACGAAAAAAAATTGTATTCTTGGTTGCTTTCAGAAGACAACATGGAAATGAAAAACCTTCCTGAAGAAACTAAACGAGACATAAAAAGCTGCCTACCAGAGAAATTAACAACTTTTACTGGGCGCGACAACGAAGTAAACATCATAACTTCTTCCCTGGTAAAGAAAGACTGTGGTGTTGTCTCAGTTGTTGGTGGACCAGGGTTCGGCAAAAGCACCATTGCTGTTGAAGTTTCCCATCGTTTAAGCAAGCAACATCACATCCCAGTCATCTTCTCATACCTATCAAATACTTCAACCGTACCTGAAGTAGCTCTGCGTCTCTGCCTTGATGTTGGTGTTTATCCTGGAGAAGATCCCATGTCGTCCTTGATATTCTGGTTAAAAAATATCGAGAGGAAAGTTGTCCTTGTAATGGACAATATTGAGCAACTGCTTGAAAGAGAAACGAGATCCCAGTTCACTGAGCTAGTGTGTTTGCTCCGTAAGAACTCAGATCAACAACTTCAGATTGTGACAACTTCAAGAACTAAGTTCTCAATTGCTAACCTTAAAATCGAAAACGTGGCTGTGGAGCAGATGGATAATGACTCCAGCGTAGAAATTTTGAGAAAGAGTTGTCCGAATGCCAAAGTAGGGGACGAGTACTTGCACAAGTTAGCTAATCTGTGTGGTCATGTCCCCCTTGCCTTGTGTGTTGCTGCCTCACGACTTCAGGATGTCGATGATCCCGACGAACTGATAACGTGGTTGACAGAGAGGCCTATGGAAACTTTGCAGACATCCGAGCCAGATCATCGCATCCAGAAAACCATCAAGTTATCTTTTGAAATGTTGAGCGACAAAGATAAAAAAGCGTTCGTTTGTCTATCGGTGTTCGATGAAAATTTCAGTCGAAATGCGGCTCAGGAGGTAATTAATCGTGATGGGTTGGGAACCCAAGATTTCTTAAAGAATCTCGTAGACCGCAGCCTGATAGAGCGTAGAGATGAACGATTCTTTATCCATTCTCTTATCAAACGATTTCTAACTGATCATGATCAACTTCAAGAAGAAAGGAAAATGGCTCAAAAGCCGATGGTGGAGCACTTCCTTAAAGTGTGTCAGGCTTTAACTCTGTATTCCTATTCCAAAGATGGGTTTAATGACGCCAGAGAGTTACTTAAGAAGGACTTACACAACGTTGAGGAAACGTTAAAAGTGTGCCAAGGTCAAGGAACAAATCTTAGTTCAAATGTAATCGAATCATTGGTAACTAGAAGTGATATCTACCGGTTTTCGTCCAGGTTCTTTTACAACTTCGCTAGGAATGTTCTCCCACAATCAGTCACAATAGGTTTCTTGGAATCCTGTTGGGAGATAGCAAAAAGGCGAAAGGAGGTGGCGATAGAGATAAATCTTCAATGTCTGTTAGCAGATCAAGAAGGTCACAAATCTTCATGGAATAAATCCACGAAGTACATGAAAATGATGGAGGAGGTCAAGAATGCGTTTGACAGCAATGAGGAAGTATTAAAAGAAGACAGTGCCCTGCTTAGCCACTTCTGCTATTGTTATGGCCGATATCTGTCTAACAAAGTAGGAGCTTCATCATCGCCTGTCGATCTGCTCAAAGAAGCATATAGTTACCTTGAAAAGTCCTGCATTTTACGAGAAAACAAAGCATACAGTCCTCTAGAAAAAGCTGACGAAGCTATTGCGTTAATCCAGCTTGGACGAACAAGCAAAAGACTTGCCAAGGAATACGCCTGGGGTAAGGATGAAGAAAAGCATCAAAGATACATGAGCTGTGCTGTAAACCACTACAAGAGAGCTCAAATGTTGGCCAAAGAGTTTTTGGGGGATCACGAGTTAACATCTTCGTGCTACAAAGTTTCAGGAGATTTATTTTTAACCTGGCTAAAGTACGAAGAGGCCTTGACGTATTACAAAGATGCGAAGAATTTACACAAGAAACTACGGCTTGATTCCAGCGAATCTATGGTTTACCTGCTCAAGAATTATGGGGCATCCTTTTCCAAACTTCATCTCCATGAAGAGGCAATGAAACAGTTATACGAAGCCCGCGACATTGCTGGTAAGCTTGCTGAACAACATACCCGATGCAGGGCCGGGTTGTACTTTATTTTGGCTAAAGTTCTGAATGACTGGAAACCAGGTTGCTCAGAAGCTAAAGAGCACGCTAAAGTAGCCATTGAGATGAAAGAATTCTTAAACAAAGCCGACCTGCGGAAAATGGAACTGGTTATTAATGGAGGCGTTAAAACATGGCGTTAGATAACGTCTGTTGGAAACAAGAGAATTTTGTGATATGATTTAGAAGTTTAAGGTTTTTGTCATGTGCTGCAAATATTACAGTAAAAATATATTGATTAATGGACAGTTAACAATTGGTGAAGATGACTAATGCGCAGCGGGCCCATTTAATATATAATCGTAAATTTGGATGTAGATGTTACTCTATTTCGTCGAGAAGCATAAACAATCATAGGTTAATTCTTCATGGTATTAAAAGCTGTGATGTATTATTTTCAATCAACCACTCTTCCTGTCGTATGTCCACATCCAGGGGTAAGTATCCAGTGGCGTAACGGACTATGGTCAGGGTTAGAACAACTCCTAAGAGCCCCCGACCTCTAAGGGGCCCCTGACGAATCTGAAAAGACAATTGAGATTAAAGTCTTGAAATATATGTCTATACTAAGGAGGGTGACGGGGGCCCCCGTACGTAAATCCCCTAAGGGCCTCCAGTAGTTCCGTTACGGCACTGGTTCGGAGATCTGAGCCTTGCTTTTTCTTGTATCATCTTGTTTGATGGTAGCGCGTCTTTGGGCTGTTTTCATGAAGCAAGAAAAGTTTAGTTTTTCAGTTTTAGTACTGCAGAGTACCACATCCAAAACAGCCTTGTCTACGTGTCTTGATCAGGAACTGAAACGGCTGCCTTCACTCCTGTCAGACAAAGGGCCTTCCAGAGGTTTTTCTGAAGAACTGTCTTGATTTTTCAACGCACGACGACTTTCGGCAGCTAAAAGAGAATAACAAAGAGCACGTGACAACGTTTCCACCAATCAGTTCGTTTTCGCCCATTATTTAATCGTTTCTTCGTACTGAAGTCCTCGTAGTGTCACTTCTGCTTGGAAAAAACACTGAACTCATGCCCTACTTCTCGAATGAGGAACTATTTGCAAACTTCATAAAACAACTGGCAAAAATAATAGCAGAAAAAACAAAGATATCAGAAAATCTTAGTAATTAAATACGATTATCTTCGCGTACATAGAAATTTCCAGCCATAACTGGACCTTGAATCGTTATCTGACAGGTAGTCCTGCGGTCGATAAAAGAATCAACGATAAATAATTTATGGCCTTGACACATTTATATAGAGCCCGGACGAAGAGACGATGTTAGAAGTCGTATATTTTTGAACAAAATTCCAATAGGTAGCAAAAGAAAACGCAAAAACTGCCAAGAAATTGTTAAAATTAAGTGATATCAATAGTTAAAACGCGATTAATTCGGTTTTCTTGGTTCTTTCGAAGATTTTATCCCCGAAGAAACCTATTTCAACAAAAGAGCTTTGAAAAGCTGGTGGGGACTGCGTATACAATACCTCAAATAGCTGGGATTGTGTACACAATCCCTGAAAAGAATTAATCCAAGAAGAAACACAATCTGAAAACATGCTTTTTACGTCTCAAAACAAAAACGAATCATGACGCTTAAGATTTCTCCAAGGAAATCTCCTTTAATTTTGTTTAAGAGGGATAAATACCTTGAACGTCGGCTTTAAGCCAGATACATCACGAGGGGCTAAAGACCCCGAGGAATGTATCTGACTTAAAGCCGACGTTCGAGATATTTATCCGTCTTAAAACACAATTAAAGGAAGTTTCCTTGGAGAAATGTTAAGCGTCAGGAGCTTAAAGCCTCCGTGAAGCGTAAAGCTACCGTTTTCTCATTATTTATCCTACTCTTTGTTACTGAAGAAAGCAGGTAAACACGATAGCCAAATCGATTGTACTTACCAATCCTGAGTTTTATACAGACAACAACTCGTTCAAAGTACCGAATACTTTCTCTTATATTACCAGAAACGTGCAGTACATTTCCAAGACTGGCGAGACACTTCGTCTCGCCAATAATATCCTTCATAGCTTTCGCGAGGTTCAACCTCAATTCGTAATACTTCTTGGCGTTCTCAAAGTCTGCCATGCTTTCGTAGGCGCTTGCCATGTTGTTAAGAAATTTTCCTTCGGCCTTCTTGTCTCCTTCGCTTGTCGCCATCTCCAATCCTTTCTGGAAACACTCGAACGCACGATCGTAATCCTTAAGGTTCTTCGCTGTGCATCCCAAGTTGCACAGCGCTCTTCTTTCAATACGTTTGTCCTTCATTAGTACTGCAAGCCTCAACTGTCGTTCCTGCCAATTCAATGCTTCTGTGAAGCGTCCGACTTTAAAGTAAACTATGCCTAATTCGTTCACTGCATTTGCTTCGTCGTGCATTTTCCTCGACTTGAATGCTTTCTTTATCGCCTTCTCGTACTCCTCAATCTGATGTTCCAAACTTACTTCTGGTTCCTGTTCCTCTTCGGGCTCATTGACCGGTTCCAGTGACTCTTCTACTTCGAAATCACTCGTCCCTCCACGAATTCCTTCGCGGGACTCTTCGTGTATTCCATTACCCTCGTCCACGTTTTCCATAATGTTTAGGCTATAACCCTTTCAGTTAAGGAGCTCTCACCTTGAAGAGTAAAATTATCTGCGTTTGCCATAATGAAACAATATAAGTCTTATCTCGCTGGGGAAAAGTTAATCAACTTACAGAAATGTTAAGACGGCATGCATATATCTTGTGGTTTCTCTTTTTATAAGAATGACTAAGCATTATTAATGAGAAATGTGCAGGTAGTTTGCAACGTACATGCCCGGCAACAAAAATGCACGCGTTATGAGAAGAACAGTCAGAGAATAACTCCATTAGACAAGTCAGATTTTACTAAAGGAAATGTACTTGACTCCAAAATGTTGTCTTCAGTATATGGTGACGATCTTTCATGTTGTGTCAACCTGAACGGAATTTTACTTATGCTTCAATCTGGTGAAATTACATGGAGGCGCGAAAATTAAGATCAAATATAACGTACAGAAGAAATGTATCAAGAGTCTTCCTATCGTTCTTAAACGTATGTCGCATTTGGAAGAGCAATAAAATCGAAACCTGTTAGCTTTGTAGTACAGTGACATAGAAGTCATCTGGCAGCTTCAAAGGTTCATTTACAAACTGAAGATGTTATTGAAGGCCGTTTCGGTACCGTTTGCAGTTAGCGTCCACAGGGAACGGTGAGGTCAGAAGTCTTTACCTCCTTTCTGTCCAAACCGTCCAGCATTCCCTTTCTGGCGAGTAAAATCGCCTGGCTATAACGAGAGAAAAGTAAATAGCATATCTATCCGAAAAGAGAAGGCTTAATTAAGATAAACTTAATTTTTTCAGTCGAGACGTCTCTTTCTGCAGACTAAATCGCCAGTCATTAACCAGTGTAAAATATACAAGACCTGTCTGGATCGAAAAGAGTTCTAGTATAGGATTTTATTTCGTGTGTTTCTTTGAAAAACGATGAAAAGTTGTTATGTTCAAACAATGAAGAAATTTGTTGAAATGCGGTGTAGGTCTCAACGGAATTTACCAGAGTTAAGGCAGCTGTGGGTGGACACATAATGGGAAAAAAATCCAGCAAACAAATCTCTTCATGGTTGTTTTTATGGCGACTATATGGGTTCAGTATAATTACACAGGTGATTGTCGAAAATCCCGTGTGGTGATTGGCTAGGAGTTTACGTCATATACTTCAATAATCGCCTCCAGGTGATTATAACAGTGAAGGCTCAGAAACGAGATGGCGACTACCTTTGTAAAGTTACCAAGGAGATTTTAAAAGTGCTACTTCGCTACTTTCTTTCAAATAATCAACTGTGTAATTATACTAAAACAATTATTCTCCTCAGGCTCAGTGAATTTCATTGAATAATCCCCTCGACTTCCTCTCGGGGATTATTCAACAATATTCACTTTGGCGAATAATCGTTAAATATGCTATAACAATTGACATTCACTTAGGTTCCTTAGTTAGTTCGTCAACATGGCTGTCATGCCCGTTGTCGTTTGAATCTCTTGGAATCCAGTGAAAACCAGGTATACTTTGGATAATGCAGTGGAGGTTTTTAATAGAGTTTTTCTCAACGCTGAGGTATGAGGACAGTTCCCTGCCAAAAGAGGTCTTCCTCTCTTGTTCTTTGTAAACGCACTGGCGTAGGAACCGGGGGGTCGGGAGGCTGGCACGTATTTGTAATTTTCCAGAGGAACGAGTGATAATGTTTGGAAAGACCAAGGATAAACAATGGCGGAACAATGGGTTGACATTTGTATCACCTTGTGAATTTATGTGTGCGTTTGCCTTTAAAACCTGGCATCCGAAACATTGCCCGTTCACCTCGTTGCTGTCGTCCCCGCAAATTTATTTACCGTTTCATGTCGACCAATTTCCTTGTGCGCATTTTACGAAATTTTGCATCTTTTCTGTGTCATACACAACAAATTATGACCCGACAACAGGTAACTCTTCGTCCTTTTTATTCTTCCTATCTAGTTGCCAGAGGGTTGATCTGGATAAGCGGAGCCCCCTTACTCAAAATATCTTCCTACGCCACTGAAACGTAAGGAAAAAGGATAACACGGTCGCTCTCCGAAACGCAGTGTGGTTTTCAGAGGAGTTTAAACTAGCGTATTCGGTAAATATTCAAATTACTTTACGAGTTAAAACAAATGTGGAAACAGGATTTCATTCAAGTGTAGAGTCACGAAGAATTACAGTCCATTATTGTTACGTTTTACTGTACGTTAACTTGAAAAAATTATTATGAACGCGCTATGAAATCAATAATACATTATAAGCTCCTCCTTCTGTAAAAAATGCCTCACTCTCCCTCTTGGTTCCTTCTGTAAGAAATTGACTTTTAGCCTGTAGGTAGCTCTTTGAAAGTCGGCTCGGAGGCTAAATGACGATCAGTCACGTTATCTACGTCTGTTTCACGAGTTGTTGATCAGCCTGCCGGGTATAAAGATGATTAAATAAGTCAATCTTGGAAAAAAGTTCAGATCTCGTCAAACAACTGCGGCAAACCTTATGCAAATTCAGTGACCTCAAAGCCCCTAGATTCATAAGTCGATAGACCTATTGCAAAAATACCACTATGTATCGTTTTATTCACCTGGTCTCAGCTTCATTCTTCGAAATTCTATTCAAAAAGACCATAGCTCCGAAGAAAGAGTAAACTGAAAAGAATTGAAAAGAACGAAATTGAGGCTACGCGTGTGTAATGATACACCGTTGTTTTTATGCAGTTAGTCCATATACATCTGTCTCTTTAATGATGAAGATTTATTGCGCGCTAAACTTTTACAAAATTTGGCCTAACTGTGAACTTCCCATGTTTCATTGCGGGGGCCTAAGGCGAAGATAGCTTTTATACTTGTCTTGACCGTTTGGATTATTTATCCTTTAGTTAAAAACTGCAGAGGGTATTTTGTTGTCGCTTTATTTGTTAATTTTGCATTCAAGTTAAATATCTCCAGAAAGATCCACAATTAAGTGCAGATGCTGGCCATATTTATTTTCTAAAGAAGAGTCTGATTGGCAGGCAGGTGTTCGGCACTCAAGATTGCCATTACAAAAGTCAATACATCTGACGAGAACATGCAGTGAATATTCAAATACGCTGAAGTGGAGAGAAGCGAAGAACAAACGACGAGAAACTTTAAGCCAAGATGATTCCAAAATCAACGGCCATGTTTATCATACTCGTTCTTTCCTCGACGGTTCAAGGAAGACAGAAGGCATCGGGAGTTTGCCGTTCGGGTGATGGAACGCTTCACGACTTTGCCGACCAAGACTTACATGGCACTTCGCTAGACTTTACAGGGTTCAGAAATCACATTGTCTTAGCCGTAAACGTTGCTACCTTTTGTCAATTTACCTACCAGTACATTGGTTTGAACAAGCTTGTAGAGAAATACCGCGGAATTGCTGGACAGCGTTGTGGACTAAGGGTTATTGGGATTCCCTGCAACCAGTTTGGACACCAAGAACCCGGTCACAATGCGTACGAGATCTTCAACGGCCTCGAATATGTGAGGCCAGGCTACGGTTTTAAACCAGAGCTATTACTATTAAGGAAAAGAGACGTTAATGGAGCCAACGAAGACGGTCTGTATACTTGGCTAAAGGTAAGATGAGAACTGAAAAATGTTCGTTAAAACTAGTCAAAACGTACGGTTTTTGGCTTGTCATTAATCCATAGTATGCAGCTCAGAAAGCGTGATTTAGGCAGAAGTGAAAGCCATTGTATAGAATGCGATCTTGAAATATAGTAAATATACAATGATAGGATAAACTAGCCGGGAATTGCAATATTTAACACACACTTCGTAAATATATATTAAAGGAAATTCGAAATGCGCACCTCTAAAGTGCTTTCCATTTGCGATGCTTTATTAATATTCGCTTAGGTATATTTATATATGCAGGTTAATCATTTCGTAGTGTTTGATAGGGCATAAATATTATCTTCTGGCATTTTATAGATGAAAATCTTAAATGCTGTACCGATTATTTCTCATTGTACGCTATTTAGAAACTGTGTTTACAATGTAAACGATATAAAAAACAAGCTCGATGCCCCCAAAATAAATCATGACATATGTTTTCCGGAGGTAATCACTTTTTACATCACATAGTTCACAGCATTGAAGCCAAGGGGACTTTGTGCTTTTACTTAAGCTAGTCCGAACACCTCCAGACTTGAGTTTTGCAAAATCATCATTTGTTTGGTCCTCGCTTCTGGTTGTGCCAATCACAATTAATTTAAGAAAATCGAACGATCAAAGATACATAACGTTCATTTTTAGTAAACTAAATTAAAAAATGAACGGTTTTTAGGATTTCACATCATCAGAAAAGAACTAAACTAAACCTTTGCTTTGACTTCACGAACCTATACTGGTTTCATGAACGTTCGCAGCACTCGTCAACCAATACCGTGCACAAGTTCCTTAATTTGAGAAGGAATTTTTGAAACTTAACAGCTGTGAAGCACTTAATCCCAATTACCATTTTTGTTTTTTTTCATACCATCCTTTTAAATAAATTCGATTCAACATGTCTACACAGTGCAACGTACAAAACTTCCCCCGTTCGACACAGCTCTGGAGAATGAAGGTAAGCATTTTTGCCCTCGTCTCGTGGAAGTTCTTGGCCACGGTGTACGGCTGAGAGAAGTAAATTATTTATCGCTAGAAAATAGTGAACCGGCATTTCTTAATAGATTTAATAGAACTAATCTACTTTTTAAGACACCATGCGGAGATTTTCATCACTTCAATCATAGATTCTAGGCCCAATTATCGTGGAATGGCGGCAAAAAGTACAAAAATGGACAAAAGTTTCCCGTGGACTTCTGATGAAATCTTGAACTGCTTGCTGCCGTTTAGTCTGACCTGACGAATTTCTATCATTTTAATGCGTAATATTTTATAAGTAGAACTGCTTTTCAATATGGCGAAGTTGGTGGCGATTCCACATGCCTTATTGGAAGCTTAAAAGTGATTTGCATTTTAATGTGCAGAGAAGTATTTCACTAGCATCTTATCTATACGCTTTAGTTTACAATCGCGTGTTTGACTGGCCATCTGTGGAAAAGGCGCCAAAGAGAAAACTGAAATCCAAGCCGCGGAAGGCAACTACATGTTATGATAAACACGGCATTACTTGATTGCCAAGTTTTGTTGAATCGGGTAACAAGGAATTAAAGGAAATTCTAGGCACTTGGAATAAAGATTGATTGACGATAACGAAATTAAAAGTTGCCGATATCTGTATTTTGGTTCTTTCTCTCCTCTTTCGCTACGTCCCTGCCTGCGGGATCTTAAAATATGTGATTTTGACATTAGTTCTTGACCCATGTGGAACTCAAGGACAAAAAAGTAACAAGTGAGGAAATGAAGGTTTTAAAGAGTTAAACTATAAAAACGAACGTTTTTCTTCTTCTATTTTACAGACGCGTTGTCCATCCCCGAGCCCTTACATCAATGAGCTGAAGAACATTTACTACTCGCCAGTTCGTAACGACGACATTAGTTGGAACTTCGAGAAGTTTTTGGTGGATCATAAGGGGCAGCCAAGAAAAAGGTACACGTCTCCGGTGGAACCGGAGGAGATCGTAAAGGATATCGAGGAACTGATTGACAACTGCCAGGAGTAGAACATTTTAAATGCATGCGCGGCAGACAGATAAGCTTTCATGTAATATTTAAAAAACGAGGAGTGCTTTGTCGGATTTAAAACACGAGGTGACAGCCGAGTGTTTCAGATCCGATAATGCACGTACTGCCAGTTTTTTTAAATGACTTCAAAAACAAACTTCTTAATACGCTAATTTTCTTTTGTGAAAACTAAAATAAAGATTCCGCCCGTGCAGCAAAGATTTATACTAGTCTTCCCACAAAAGCCCTTCTTTCTGGGAACTGCTGAACTAGGGAGACAAAGAGAATATATTTGTCGTAGAAAATATTTTGACCGGTAAACAGTGGCGGACACTTCAGGAAATATTGGGGGGCGAGTGCTGAAGGCACGAGCCTTCTATGGGGGTCTGTGGGCATGCTCCCGCAGAAAATTAGAAATTTAGAATACTGTTTCTTGTTTGTTTTTAAACAATGCCATTTTGTTCTGTTATGTTGATTGTTCGTTGTTGTCATTGTGCTTCCTTTTCTTAAAATGAAGACCTCCTTGTGCTTCCATTTTTCAAAATTAAAGCTTCAGCTGAAATTATTGATGGGGGGGGGGGCGATCGCCCCCCCTAGTGTCCGCCATTGCCGGTAAACTTGTCGCGAATAACTGTAGCTTTGGAGCTTAACTGTGTTTCATTGCTGAATCGGAACACTTTGTTAATACAACTCAATTTAAGGGCACGAAAGACACGACAACTTAACGCTCATCCATAAAGTTGTCGGGAAAACCCACAAAAACAAACTGATTGACCTCTAGTACACAGACTCAAAAAAAAAAAATCAAAAAAAAAATATCACTTTCTTAAACCACAAACTGACGTTACACAGGAGCAATGTTTTACACAATAGTGAGGCTGGCAAAGCGATATTGAAAAGATGTCGTATTTCGAACAAGAACCAAGGATCTGCACTTTTCCCGCGAGACCATCAAGGCCAGTTCATAAAATCCCGGAAACGCACAAAACCCCACGGCAGCACCCTGACCGCGCGCAAACGAATATTGACCCGAGGAGACGTAACCAATCGCTTTCCGAATACACCCACCAATCAAAGTACTTGATTTCGAGCCTGCACTACTTTTGTCCTTTTTACATTTGTGAACATGCTCAACAGGTCCACCATAGTTCTTGTCTTTCTCCAAGGCACGCAAGTCCTCGGGCGTCGGGATAAAAATTACCGCATTGACCAGCGGACTACCTTTGTGGAGCATAAGCAGTTCGAGGCAGATTAGTGAACGAGACAAGTGGCTATAGTTCTGCCTCAAAAAATCAATATGAGTAACAATATTGGTGCTCTTCGAGAACTTCTGAGACTTTGCAGAACTTGCACATTGTAGACTCTGGCAAACTTGTTGGAGACGTCTGCAAGTTGAATACGAACGCATAACGTAAAAAAGTTCTTGACTTGAACAAGATGGCGTCCGCGAAGTCTCGTTAGCAAGTATTTCTCGCTGACCAACTCCATTTCCAATTTCATTAGCCTTGGTTGATCGGTTCCCTTGCCCATCCATAACTGGAACCATCTCTTCTACGGGATTATCACTGGGAAAATACTTCTCCATCTCCATTTCAACTCTTCTAACCTCACTCCATTCTTCCACCAGTCGTCCCCAGTCTCTGCTGAAGGGACTCGCCACGCCAAGCTTCTCATAGTTCGGGCGTTTCGCTGGAGGGTACTTTGTATATTTCTCTTCTTCAGTCCTACCTTGCTCCTTGTTGTACGTCTGCCCAGCCTCAGTGTCGGGGTAATCGCACGGGAAATGTGGAAGAGCTTGTTCGCGCGAGCACGTGGCCAACTCGCGTGTTCCGCCCACACGTGCCCCACGATAGACCAGGGAAATCCAAAAGGCCATGCTCCACCCAGCTGGAATAACTACGTCATAACCACATCCAAAGTTAATCGAGCCAGTTTTAGTATCTCCTAGAGACAAAATAGAGACGACATCAGGGTGAACGCTAAGTGTGATGAACCTAAAAATAAGACTTCACGTTTACTTACTGGTTTCACCATACTTGAAACTTACCGCGTAAATTCGAATAAAGGTTAACTTTTATGCATGTCTACACATGGGATGAAACAATTTTTCTTTTGTTGACAAAGTTTTCCCAGATTTTTTTATAGCAGAGACAAGGTTAGTTTTCAAAATTATAGAGTGGGTAAATGAAATTGTTCGCTTTTTAACCTGTGCTCAATAACCTAGGTTGTAGTTTGTGTTTGATAGATTCCATATTTAATCAGCTTCACTGTATTAAATATTAAATAAGTGATTTGGACATATGTATATGCTCGTTATGGAAAAAAAAACATGTCCCAAGCTCTGGAACAAGTGAATCATATGACAATGACTACAACCGAAATTAATATAAAGGAGAGAGAAGAAATGAACGAAGAAAGAAGGAGAGGAGGGAAATGAGAAAGAAAAGAAAGAAAAAATAAAAGGAAACATATAAAAATAAAGAAAACATAAGAAGAATGGAATAGGTAAAGAAGAAGGCTTTGAAAATAAAGAAAAGAAAGAAAAAAGAACAAAGAGAGAAGAAAGAACAGATACCCAGAGACAGGAAGACCAACATGCACACATAGTCATTGATAAATAAACAGATAGCACAGAGAGAAGTAAGCCTCTATTTCTTAGTGGCTAAAATTTTTTTAATGCTGTTCGCCAATCTGCTGAAACCCATTTTTGTATGAACAAAGCAACCATTTTGACTGCATTAACACCATAATCAGGATATACAGCTTCGGGTAAGGACTTAGATTTGAGTTCGAGTCAGAAAATAAAGATGGCTTCGAAACCTACATTTTTAGACCGCCATTTTGACTTATAAAAACGGGTAACCAATTAACATTGAGTTTAGAACGACATCGTGAAATTTTAAGAAGACCTACCTCTCGTTCCAGGTTGTTGGATCACCAAGATAGGAATTCTAGAGGCGTCTTCACCGAGATCAAGTTTCGAACCCGGTACCATCATCTTCGAGCGAAGTTCATTCAATTCTTTTTCCGGTAACTTGGTTTTCTTGACTTCCTGCCGCGTTGAGAAGTCCCAGAGCGGAGAAAACGCTGAGCCTGCGGTACAGCTAGAGAACGTTAAGTGCTCACTAACCTGTCCTAAAATCAGCAGAGAAATTTCTCACATTTGTTGCAACGACAAAAGTCATTTTCTCAAAAAAACAAAAAACAAACAAAAAAACCAACAAAAAAACAAACGGTCCGTGCGACCGAAAATCTGAGGCCTTTTGGTACCGACAGTTCGAAGTAAGTTTGAATATACTTGCAGCATTTCGGATAGCGTGATAATGGTTTTTGTTATGGTTATGATACCGTTCTGGTACAAATAAAGTCAAAATCATATTCAACATTCCATCGTATATCAGGGGGGCGCCAGGAATTCCTCGACACAGGGGCTAATGTTCCCGACAGGGGGGCTAAGCCAGAGGGGACAGGACCACGCCCCTTTATAATTTCCTTATTTAAAGGCCAAAAACATCACGTTCTTCGCAAGAACAATCGCAACATCTGACTAGAAACAGTTTATTTTTAGATTTGACATGAAGAGAAGAATGTTATCTTTCTCGGTTAAACCAATATCAAGTATCCGTAATTTGTAAAATATATAAATGTGTTGCCATCAGTAAAAATTTCCCGACGAATTGTTAGTTTTTCCCCGACAGGGGAGATAAGGTTCCCCGACGGGGATCTGTAGCCCCCTCTACCACCACCCCTGTCGTATACAAATTGTTTGGCATTTCGTATACTCTCGCGTAGCTACAAGTACTATGCCAAGCGGTCCAGTTCGCATTTTTAAGTTGAGCGGCATTTGTTTCGCTATCTTGTTCATACTTGAAAGATGAAGATAGTGAAACTATTATCATTTTAATTTCGAGGATTTTCATCGCTTAAATTTACTCGAAGCGTTTTGGGCGTGCCAAAAGTGAACCACTTTAACCTTCATCAGGCTTCTGTCACCATTACAAACCGAGTTTGGCTCGACATACCTCATTGCCAAAAAAACTATCTAGATCTAACCTGTATTCTCCTTTCAATTTTTAAGCTAACCTTCTTTGTAGAGATCTTTAGACGCCATATCAACACTGGATTTTGTCAAAGGCAATCCCAACCTCGGATCCTTCACCACCAACGCCATCACCGAGCCAGATACCAGCACACCTGGCGACGTCACACCCTTCATCCGTTCCCACAACGCATTCTGGTCTGTCAGGTTCTTTTGATAATCTGGATTGTTACTGTATGCCTGCCACCACCGATGACCCTCGCCATCCTTTGTAATCCCCCACTCACAAAGTTCCAGTGCGGAAGCCAGCAAGGCGTGAGATTTTGGTCCGATCAAACGAAACTTCACGAGCTGTTCTTTCAAGACAGTAACGGAAAACTCACGAGGTTCCTCGGGAAGATTGGTTTCTAGCAAAAGCTGATAAAACAGAAATGTACGTGGAGGATGTAGGAGGTGGTCTTACGTGATAACATAACCTATCCTTTGCCTGATCCTCTACCTATGATAACTAAACAGAGCTGGCTTAAACATCTCGGTGTTTCATATTAAGAAAATCCGTGCAATTGGCACATACACTTAGAACATGTTATACGTATATATAAATATAATGGTTTGTCAACTAAACAGACCCATTTTCCTACAGTCTTATCGTATCTGTAAATATAATTTATATATATATATATATATATATATATATATATATAAGTTTATATATCCATAACAAGTATCTCAGCGAAATTGACAAACTGTTCCTTCGAGCATATAAATATTGATACCTTCTCCATCGTCTACTGTTGAAATATTAGAAAGGAGAGATGTGAAATAATAGAAGAAAATTCAGACTGACCCTAACTACGCATTGCATAAGCGGTTCCCAAAAAAGCGAGATTGTGTCAACTACATTAGCGTGGTCATAATTATATACTGCCCAGCGGCTCGTGTTTTTTACGCTTTTCTCAAGTCTTGCAACATCCCACGTGTTTGGATCACAGTATCCAAACACGGTAATCCATTTGGTATTTCTTAATGATAAATGCAAACCCTTGCAGGAATTACCTTTGGTTCCTCGCTTCCAGTCTTCTCATCTTTCTCAGGTTTAAGATCCGTTAGTTCGGTGTGTCCTTCGACAGAGCATGCGTGGACAATCTCATTCAACACTTCGTTACTACATGCTGGGTGAGACCACACCCAAAGCTTGGTGACCGTATCGTCAGCAATGGCGACCACCTATTCAAAAACACCAACATCTCATCTAACTTCAAAGTTATCCCTGGTTAATTATGTTTCTGAAATAGCATAGACAAGGGCTGCAATTGTGTCACATTTTCAGAAACAACTTAAATTTACAACTTTTTATCCTACAGACCAAAGTCGGTTCCGAGCAAGTTTTGTGAAAACGGAAATAAATAGCAGAGCCATAGTACCAACTGGACAGTGATATAAAAATGGGATGCTCCGTAGACAGTATAAAACAGCACAAAAAGTTAAAAGGTAGGTAGACTGCCGAATTTATGATAAAGAATTCTAACGTTTCTAGCGATGGCCCTTCGTTTTAACTTTTTGTATAGTATCAACTGTATTGTTCCAAAATTCTTATACGAACCTTTTCAGATCCTCTAAGATTTTCAAAGCCACCACAGAGGTGCTGTTGCCACAGAAACGAGACGGGTCCAATAGCAGACCAGGGATATTTGTCGTACTTGTATAACACCACGTGACCCTCTCGTGAACCGTTTAAATACTGTCGGGCAGCCATGGTTAAACCTGGACATGAAAATGCCGGAGTAAACCAGTATTAACAGTATCATCTTTTTAAATATAACTTACATGTATGAATGTGGATGAAAAGCGAAGTTAAAGGAAACAAATGTTTCAAAGTCTACAACTAAATCGGAAAGATTTGACGGATGACAATAACTGCTTCATCAGGAAACATCATATTTAAAGACACTACGCTTGAATACCATACAAAAACACTCTGCTTTTTAACCTATATATATATATATATACTTCTTAAATTCATTAAGAATTCATGAGAAAAATACAAAGAAAAATCACAACTATATCGTGTCTTTCTATGTGATAAAGACGTTTGTGATTTTATATGTAAAGAAGAAGTTAATTTTTCCCGCTTAGAAAACATAAATTTGCAAACTTCCTTCGTGAAATAGCATATTAAGAGGTCAATTTTATAAAACATTTGAAAAACTCACAGTACGTGCTTTATCAGATCTAAAACACACAGCTATCGCCACATGTTTTAAATCCCAATAAAGCACTCACGCTTGGGTTTTAAATATCACAATACTGATATATATATATAAATAAGCTTAAAACTCTTAGTTGTGTATATATATATATATATATATATATATATAACACGAAGTAAACTAAAAATGTCTTGTGTTGCTACCAAAGCCATTCCTTAGTTTTGGTTTATTTTGGTATATATATATATATATATACAGGTATATGTAATATTTAAAAACCAAGCAAGAGTGGTTTATCGGAATTAAAACACGAGGCGATAGCCGAGTGTTTTAGACCCGATAAAACACATACTGCGAGTTTTTTAAATCTCTTATGAAATTCACCCCTTAATGCGCTAATTCGCGAAGAAAGTTTGGAAATTTATCTTTCGTAAGCCGAAAAAATTGAACTTCTTCACGTATAAAGGTACATGTATCTTTATCACATATGTAGATCCGACACGGTTATGATTTTCTTTTGCATTTTCTTCATGAATTTTTAATGAATTTTATAAATATATATATATTTAGTAGAAACTTAGTCGAGTACTATTGCAAATGCAGCATTCTGATTGGCTACGCCACTCGCTATCTATTCGTCGATAGACAGCGAGTAGCGAAAATGGCTTCCGCCTCTCGTTTTTGTGAAGTTTCTGAAGACGAAATAGAATGCTTACTTGAAAGTGCAATCCCAGAGAAGACGAAAAATGTTCTTTGCAAAGTGTGTTTCTACTAAAAACAATTATATTATTCACTCTTGATTTCTTGAGTGCATTATCTAATTGCTAAATATATGTACCACATTCCCCCTATTGGGCCCCTTTCTAATATGCCCCAGTTCAGAAGCACAGAAAAAAGAAAGCCACCAGTCTCTATGAAGCCACCAGTCTCTATGAAGCCACCAGCCTCTATGAAGCCCCCACCCCTGATGGGGGTAGTTTTATTCATTAAAAGCAGATATATTTCAGTATGAAAATATGAGCACTAAGCAATGATGTTCTATGAAGAAACATGTTCATTTAATTGAAAGTCATGCCAGCACTGACTTTAAATTAAATGAACATACTATTGAAGCATCAGTGTAGTACATTTACATCATTATGAATTTATATAATTATTTGTGTAATTATGCATTTCTAAATGACATGAAAATTTATTAAGCCCCCTGTCTCTATTAAGCCCCCAACCTCTATTTACAGGTAGCCTCCCACCTCCTCATGAGCTCCTAGTCCAGAAAGACTGTAAAAACATGCCCCCCCCCCAGGTGGCTAAATAGAGGGAATATGGTACATGTTTTTGTAAAACAACAAATGTTAAAGAGTCCATCAGGCATCAATGACAATTGAGCATCTCTGTTTACAGGAAGCATGGCATTTACATTCACAATTTGAAAAATTACCAGCATCTGAGTTTGTTAAATGCTTCATGGCCTCAATAATCCTCTTTTGTTTACCACTCACTTCAATGCACTGATAATAAGAAAGATCCTAAACAAGCAATAAAATGTTACATTGCTAATACAAATCAAAAACACCTTCAGACACCTCTCTCTTCCAAAATACATATCACATACATCTTGTAAAATAAGCCCCCAAACATCTTTTTAGCATGTAGCCTTGTAGATGATGAAGTGTCCACCTAATCATATACAGTATTGAGAAAAACACTGGCAAAATTTACAAATCTAAACATAGTCTGCTTACATTGAAGTATACTAATAGTTTCTATATGATTGTAAATCTGGAAATCCTTTGCTGTAAAGTCACCACCCTTCAGCCAAAAAACTGTGCTAGCTACAATGTCACAAGTGAAAATAGAATATGCCCAAATGAACTTAAGCTCTTTACAATGCCAAACCTTCAGATTCATTTTATTGTACCTGCATCAGACAACCAGTTGCCATAGCTCGATATGAGGCTCTAATGCTTTTATCACTGGGGTGTAAAGGGACCTTATAGCCCCATTGTTCTGACATTTTAAATCTTTTTGCATGCCATATGTGGGTTTCAAGCCATATATGTTTCCTCTGTCGCCTGGTATATTCATCAAGCAGGTTACTTGGACGTCGTCGATGACGGCGTGATTTCTTCTTCTTAGTTTCCTTCATCTTTTCCTGTGACTTGGCAGCCTAAAGGAGTGGGTCCAGTTAATTAGAAGTAAAAATGAACAGAGAATTACCAAGAATTACCCAGTGGTCCTCCTGTTTTACTCTATTATGGCTGAAAATTACAAAACCTGATGGTTGTACTTTTTTATAAAGTACAGTGTCATTGATATGGCTGATAATGATTAGACAAGGAAATTTTGTGCATATAGTAAAGAGGATGAGCTTTTCTTTCAAAACAGAACATGGATCACTTGTGCAAAATGCAACTACTAAGCCTTCTGTTGTGGAATTTAACATTCATGCCTAGTAATCTGGTTTGTGTTCTGTTGAACCACAGAGGCTATGGCCAGTAAAAATGTGTTTCATTCCCAAGAGCTTCCCCTTACAATTGATGATCTGTATTAAAGGAAGACAACAGTAAGAATTATCACTAACCCCAAAATGTTGCAGAAATATTTTGATACTGACATTTGCAAAATGTCTATACTTGAATGTGTAACATATAAATATTAGCAGGCTGGATATTTTAATATCTACAGTAGTTTTTTTCTAAATTCAACACAGTGGTTTGCTTGGTATATTGGTTACAGTTGCCAATATTTAGCTGCATACATGTTACATTATACACAGGTAGGAATCAAACATCTGGCATGCCCATCTGATTAAGGTGCCATGCAATCTGGTCCTCTTTGGTCTGACACTTAATAACTGTTTGCTGAAGGCAAAGAGTGAATAACTTCTGAGACAAAGTCAAGGGGATTATTCAACAATATTTACTGAGCCAGAGGTGAACAAATGTCTTAATATAATTACACAAGTGATTATTTAAAAGAAACTAGTAAACAAGCACTTTTAAAATCTGCTTACAAAGGTAACTGCCATCTTTCTTCTGAGCCTTCATTGTTATGTTCAACAGCAGGTGAGTATTGAGAATTATGACATAATTTTCTGGCCAATCACTACGTGGGATTTTTGATAATCACCTGTGTAATTATGCTAATTCTATTTAATGTTGGAATATCACTTAGCTTGTACTGTAATTCTATAAACTTGATTTTTTTATCTTAATAAATTTCGTCTTTCAAGTGGCAGGTTTTGGTCTAACAAGGTTTAGGGTTTAAGTTTTAGTTTTTGTAAGGACTGGGTCTATTCCTTTTAGTTTTTAGCTAAATGAAAACACGGATGGTAAAATGGAAGAGGTTGACGATTTGCCATATGGCACTAACACAATGGATTTTTGCTCACCAGTCCTCTTGTTTTAGCCTCAAGCGTAGTCAAAAAAAAACCAGAAACGGTAATCTTACCTAGCAACTGAAATTTATGAAATTATCATTGAGTTGGTTATTCTATTAATGTCTTAAAAATAACCAACATCGAATGAAGAAATTTGTACGAATTGCCGAACTCCCTGAGGCCGGAGCCGATTGGGGAGCTATTTAAATTTACTCACGTTAAACTACCCGGTAAATTCACAATACCTCTCTTTTATAAGCCTCTCTTAATCGAACCGGCATTCGTTTTGAATTGTAACTGGCGGCTCGTCTTCTCATATGTCGCGGTATCGACTGAAAAACACGTTTATTGCTCATAGCAGAGGCGTTCGCCAAAGCCTGCATCATATTCTGAATTTCCAACGCTCTGGACTCCGCAAATTCAGCGACATTGATTCCGCGAGGTGCCTTGGATACAACCGTGGCCGATGCATTCTTCGAACCGGTGTTCTGAAATGGTGATTGTCGGCTTTTTTCAATTTCAAAATGCTTTCTTTTGCGGTTCTTAGGCTTGCACTTCTCCGCCATCTTGAAAACACGCGCGCTTAGGTTAGTACCCAGGACGGGGCGGTTGTTTTGCAAACGGAGTTCTTCAGCACTGTGGTTTATCGTTTCAATACACATTCAACGCCGTCGAGAGCCAAAGCGGGTCCAGGGTCAAAATTTGAATGCGGGCCCCTCCAAACCTCCAATGTTTTTAGTTCTAACGGCGTTATCGTGAAGTAAATAATTAAATGGAAGCCATCGCATTTTCATTATATTAAAGATGCAAAAAAAATCTCTTCACCTAATATTTATGAATATATTCACCTAAAATACCTTTGTATGTTACGTTCTACAAAAAGTGAAGTACTAGAAGTACAAAAAGCAAATAATATAGCCTCTGATAATGTACGAGAGCCTCTCTTTTCTTCATTCACGTGTTGCTGCCTCTCACCTTTTTGGGGCACCGGATTTATGTTGGTAAGAGGACATCACACAATAATCACTGATCACATCGATCATATTGTTGTATGAAAGCTCTGAAGCCGGTTGAGACTTGTAGGAACAAATTAATTATAATATCCAGACAGGGTGACGAATTGCGCCGAGTTATGTCTAATTTAATTTAGACTACACACTACACAGTCGGTTTTCGCTACATTTGTTTTGTTTCAATTTTGTATATTTGAATAAACAACAACCTAAAAAGTATCATAAATTCAAAGCAAAACAACAGTGATAAAGTAAAAAGAGCTCACAAAGCCGTTTATGTCTTCCTGATTTAATTTTGATTTCTTTGTCTGTTGGATGCGAACGCTACCTTGAAATTTGAACCTTTATAAACACACCAAGTGTTCTCTTGCAGCTAGATCGCATATTCCAACACAAAATAGCAATATTGATTGACAAGTTGGCTTGAGAAACTTAAAACCGCTACTTACGTGGCAGAAAATATTTCATCGTCAGTTCGTAACAGAGAAATATTATTTTAGATATGCATTTGTATTTACGTGAAAAAAATCAAGGTGAAGCGGGTTAAAAATGTTGGGGGTCAACTCTCTGGGCCCAGGCCCCCCTTCAGGCCCGGGGCATATACTCCCCCTACCCCCCCTCTCGACGCTAATGTACACATTAAAACAAGATTTTTAATAAACAAGATTTTTAAGCAATAACATAGTCAGTGGCAAGATACAACGTCAAAAACAAGGTTTAATCCACAAAGTAAATGAAATTAGAGGCCTGATATGGTATTATTAGCTACCGCAGTCGTTCCTAAAATACCCAGCGGAGACCTTCACAATCCATGCGTGTCTAAACCACGGTCTAAACCTTGGCACTTCTGCACGCCGGTAAATTGTTTTATTTTTAACGAAATTGAGGTTTTTAAACGAAGATATTTATCAACAAAGAATACACTGGACTTATATCCCCTGATTTTCTCACTGTTGGGTGCCGTGTATACGTTAAAAAGTAAGGAAATGACTTCGCCGGTTGTGGTAAATCCAATAGGAAGGCACACTGCATCAGTAAGTAGGCAAAGAATCCTTATTTCAAAAACTAGGAATTGCAGATATTTGAGAATTACCTTTTTTGCCCTTACTATGCATTGAATATGCAATTTGATTTAAATCTCATGAGGCCAGCGATGGGAAGATGTAAACAAACTAATTACTGTCCTATTGTTAGTTCAACTTTGATTCGGTGATTTTCCAAACATATTTTAAACCATTCTTTTCGCCCAACCACACAAATTACCAGTGATTGTTGCTGACTGACAATTGTTTAAGAGTTTGAGCAATATCCGTTTTCAACTGTGGACTGTAGAAATATTTGATCCTGACGTCCTTCACAACTGTCACGGGACGCACAGTATATCCGTTTTAGTTGTTTGGTAAAGAACTTCAGGTCGTCAAACACTTAACTATTTTCACTGAAAAGTGTTGGTCGCGTTACGTTTATTCGTTTCTTTCAGACACTTAATGCGGTCATTCTCAATACCAGAGAGCAACTTCGATTCAAAATATCCTGCAGTGGACTATAGCTCAGAAATGAAAGTTCATTTCTGTCGCTGGAAATTTTCTGTTGCAGACGAGCTGCAAAATACACATGTGTCAAAGGAAATATAAAGCTAAATAGGATCAGTTCTTGCAGCATGGGGCTTTTAGGCAGATAAATTAGTAATGCGATTTTGAAAACAATCACTTCAAGAGCGTCCAGAAATCAGTAATATAATAGGTGAAGTTAAACACTTGAGGAAAACGACAAATTTTTTCAAAGTAGACATGTTTCGGCAAACTTATGTCATCTGCAGTACAATATAAAACTGACAGACTATTTACAGGCTTTATATGTGATATCTATAATCGATAATGAAATGAAATCTATAATTTCGTTTGATTTCTTAAATCATGAAAACCTTTACTTCATTATTTTTTGTTTTCCAGCTCATCTTCTTGCATGGCCTTGGAGACAGTGGGTGAGATGAAGAAATCTAGTTTCTGTAACTGGTTTAACCTGTTTAGTGCAGGCACCTCATACTGGTGAATAAAACTGTCTGGCATTTGCCAAAACAATATCTGAAAGTGCACCCTTAAATTTAATGGGTTAACCTTCTCAAAGAAACCGGTGTCTGATGAAAATAATCCAAGGCACCTCAGATGTGAGAAATAATTAAACTAAGTGATGAAAAAAAAAAAATCCTAGAGAAAAAAAGTCTTCTTTTTATCAGAGATGAATTGTCATCATGATGGCATTATTGGGTACTGATGTTTTGTCAACTTGCACTATCTCCTAAGCTGAAGTTATACCTATTTTTTATTGGTTATTCTTCACATTTCCTAGAAAATCCAATGTCTGTTTTGCTCTAGTCAGTTTTGTGACTGGCATGAAATAATTTTAGTTCAGATTTTTCCTGTCATTGTTTGGATAGCAAACCCTCTTTATACTCATTTTAATGTGGCTCCTAAGGGTAATTCTTACAAGGGGATTGTATAGCTTGGTAGACATGCATACAGTAAATATTATCAGTTTGTCATTCTATTATGACACCACCATCTTTGTCGACATCAATATTAAATTTGTGTATATTTGCTTTTGTAAATTTATTTAAAAAACTCATTGATAAGTCATGAAGGAAACACAAAAGATTTTGGCTACTAATTAGTATGCTATAAGTTGGATACAGAATACTAATTAGAATTGTGAACTTTTCCCCTTGATTTTCATGGTTAAAATTAACTGAAACTTCAAAATAACCAGTAAACATAGCCATTTAAATATATTCATATTTTAAGAAAGATACAATATTCATATCCAATCTGTATGGGATTTACTACAGCTTGCCTTCAGCTCACCTTGTAAATCCCATACAGACTGACCGATCGTATTGTACCTATTACTTAAAATTTGGTGCATGTGAATGAAGCAAAAAAAGCTAAAGTAATTTTTTTTTTTTAAAATTGTACATGAGACAGGCCTTCTTAAACTATGCATTCTATGGACAAAAATCTGTCTCAGAAATATTCTATAATATTTTATTATCTTATTCTTCAGTCAAATATCTATATCATCCTGATATTAATTTTCAGGAAAATTCACCAAAAGAAAACATAAGATAATGCATCTTAGTTAATGATGATTATCATGAAAATGTGCCAAAGTTCAAAGCCTATCAACAGTACCATGATAACAATAAACAATTCCATGAGTTGTCAAATGTTTTACATTCATGATAGTTCTTCTACAATTAAATATAGTTCATGTTAAACTTATAATTATTTTAATGATAGAAATATCTTTAAATGAAGATTTTTTTATACTAGCATTACAGTAAAAATAGAAATTGCAGGAAGTCACTTTAACAAGTTTCCTATTTATGTGTTCTTTAGGCATGGCTGGTCTGCAGCTTTTGAGCAAATTCGGGAGCCATACATAAAATATATCTGTCCCAATGCGTAAGTTGTACAACTACTGTATGCTCTATACTCTCCTTTCCCTAAGTATTTTCAATTGATTCAATAGGAAGCAGAATAAGATGTGCACTATGTGGAAAGTTTAGTTATTCACATTCTTTATCTATGAAACATTTTCTGGATACACAGCCTTACACATCCAATTTAACCTTATTGAATCATGATTGTTTCTGTCACAGCCCTGTGATGCCAGTTACTTTGAATGGTGGATTTATGATGCCTTCCTGGTAAGAAAGCAAACAAGTTAAAATTGGTTAATTATTACCTGTAATAAACATATGATACAAGGCTTGTCTTTGGTTGGCAATCAATTTTTTCCATTTGTTACTTCTTGTCATTAAGTGATTTAAGTTGAGAATATCACAGCAATATTGTATCAATATCTACCTTGGCAGACCAGATTGCTTGACATACCACCAGGCTGCCAAACTATTGTACCCTGCATAATTTTGAAACTCTATTTTTCATCCTTGGTAATATTTTCCTGCACCCACACTGTACAGCCCACTAGCCAGTTTTTAAAGTGGTGAGTATTGTTTGTTACTGTGGTGAATGTTGTTGTAGCAAGTGGGATCAGAATGTCCCTGAAAATGAATAACAAAATGAGAGACCATTGGAAGTCTAGAATAACTGATTCTCAAATTTCCTGCTAAACTAAAATAGGTACCATGACCAGCCGACAACTTCAAAAAGTATAGAATAAAGCATATTCCAAAGAAAAAAGTAATCTTGAGAACTCAATATATGAGTCAGTACAAGATAAAACTATTGTTGAAACTGTGATATTTCGACTTTATTTCAAAGTCATCTTCAGTTATGCCTACTGTGTTATGTACAAGACAATTAAAATTGTTAATTTGGAAACATTGTGACTAGTAAGCTGTGTACAGCCACCACTTGCCCTAAATGACTAGAAGAAAATGAACACAGGAAATTTGTGGGGTAGCACTTGCACAGTCATATTCTCTTCAAATGCCAACCCTCAAATCCAGCAGAAGAGGAATGGCTGATCTCTCTGATCAACCATTTAGTACATTCCTGTAATGTACTAATTCATTTTTCCAAGAACATTTGTTTCAAAATCTGTCGACCTCAACTATTTTCTTGCAACTGTTTTTAGGTTTGATCTTTATTCCCTCAGTCCTTCTGGTCCAGAAGATGAGAAAGGAGTTAAAAAGGCTGCAGAAAACTGTATGCATAACAAATGTTTGCAAGACACTATAACACATTACAATTTTTATACCATCAAATTAATCAGTTCAGGGGCAAGAGTGTAGTTTCAAATCTTATTCTGGCAAACCCATGATAATTTTATTTAACAATTTAGGATGCCCCTCCCATAATGGATTAAGCTGGGTCTTGTCAGGTCCGGTCTGATCTGGTTTCAGGTCAGGTGAGGTTATGATATGTAGAAATTATGTATGAAATGACATTTTAAACACTTTGCCAAACATTCTTCTTTAAATAGTGAGAGCATTAATAGCAGAGGAAGAGAAACTTGTTCCTTCAAATAGGATTGTAATAGGTAAGCTGAAAATTACACCAGAAAGTTGACTTCAGTTCTGCATCTTCAGGAGGGAAGATCAGTCCTACTTCATGAAACAGTGCTTTGCATTGAGCTGATGGTCTTCATGATACTGGTACTGGCACATACCTACCTGCCTACCTATCTACAGTGCCTACCTACTGACTTACTTACCTGCCTACCCACCTACCCATCCATCCAACCATTGACTACCTACCTATCTGCTACCCACCCACCTGCTGTACCTACTCCCCTACTTACCTACTTACCTACCTACCTACCTATCAATTGACCTTCATACCTACTGTATTTACCTGCCTACCCACTGACCCATCCATCCAACCATCAAATACCTACCTATCTGCTACCCACCTACCTGCTGTACCTACTTACCTTCCTGCCTACCCATCAATCGACCTACATACCTACTGTATTTACCCACCTACCCATCCATCCAACCATCACTACCTATCTATCTGCTACCCACCTACCTGCTGTACCTACTCACCTTCCTAACTACCTACCTACCTATCAATTGACTTTCATACCTACTGTATTTACCTGCCTACCCACCTACCCATCCATCCAACCATCAACTACCTATCTATCTACTACCCACCTACCTGCTGTACCTACTTACCTTCCTGCCTTACCATCAATTGACCTACATACCTACTGTATTTACCCACCTACCCATCCATCCAACCATCAACTACCTATCTATCTGCTACCCACCCACCTCTCAACCCACTTGTGTACTATATTGCCTTGCCACCTACCTACCTACTTGCCTATCTACCAAATCTGCTTGCTGACATACATACACTAGTGAAAAAATAGGGATACATGCATACATACGTACTTACATACATACATACATACATACATACGTACATACATACATACATACGTACATACATACATACATACATACATACATACGTACATACATACATACGTACATACATACATACATACATACGTACATACATACAGACGTAAATACATACGTAAATACATAGTACATAAATGCATGCATGTGTATACATGAATACATACCTGTATTTATTGTGAATCAAATTCCTGCAATACTCCGTTCCTTCAAATTTTCAAGCCATAGTCACTCCTTCCTAAATCATGTTACGTACATTCCTAGGTGGATTCTCACAAGGTGGGGCAACAGCTTTGTATACTGCGTTGACGATGGAGAAGTCCTTAGCAGGGGTACTATCTCTGAGCACATGGCTTCCGTTATACAAGAACTTTCCTGCGGTGAGAATGAATGATGTTACCTTACATCAGATCTACATCTACTTCTGAATGATAATGGGCTGTTGAGCATTAGTTTGTATTCAGCAGCTGCTGCAGAACGACTTGCTCTTAAAATGATAGGATTTGTGATGTATATTTCTTATTCCTAATTTTGCAGGCGTTGAAATGGAATTCCAGTACACCAGTACTACAGTGCCACGGTAAGTTACCATAGTTCTTATGTGATATTGTAACTGGCCACCCAATATTGGGAATCAGAGTTCCAGATAAGAGACAGGTCTCGGGTCATTGACCTGATAGAGACGACGACCTGACCCAGAATAAAAGGTGGAAACCTGAGGAGAAAAGATGTCAAAAGTCAAAAATCGAGAACTTGAGAACCAAATGGTCTCCGAGATCAGCGCATTTGGCCCCCAAAAATATAATCCTCCGAGACCTCGGTAAACGAAAATGTGAACCCTGTCATTTCCTTTTTGACCCTTTACCTCCGAAACTTATCTGGAACGCTGGGGAATGAAGTGGGAATTTGGCCGACGCGGATCCAGTGATTAGGGCTGCATCCTGTCTACTACAATGAAACCTCTATTAAGCGGACACCCTCGGCACCTTTCCTTGCGTCCGCCAGTGAACTCTAAAAAGACCGGAACGATACCTTGTTATGCCTGGCCTTACAACTGAGTGAAGCCGACATGGGGGCAGCCATGTGGGTCAAAACCACGCGTGGAAAAAAAATTGTACTGAACTTTTATTTTTCATGGACAGTTAATTCTAACAAATATGCAGTCCCAACGACATTGTCTTCCACTTCACTAAGGACAAAAAACAAAACTGTCAAAAAATCCGAAATTTGGGTGAAGTTTTTCACAACAGGTTGCGTGTTTTATCGCGTAGGGGACTGGGATGACCTGCAAATTGACGCACATGTCAGCCACCATGATGGCTTCAAAATACAGTTTCCAGGTATCGTTCCAGTCTTTTTAGACTTCAATGGCGTCCGCTTAACAGCGGTTCGTTTATATCGCGCAATATTGGTTAAGAAAGAAAGAAAGCTCCAACATGACGCCACTGAGAGATCCCAACGAGTTGAACTCTGAACACAAACCACTAGGCGAGTTGCTGGTTTAAATCAGTTAGTAGTTCGAAAGCCATGTTAAAGGTTCAGAAGCTGGCTCAATTTCCAGGAACGGGAATGTCATGAGCGATAGGGACCAAGGAAGAAGACTTTCGAGCTTGAAACCCCCTTCCAGAATAAACTGTGCTTGGCGTAAGCCGTGAACGTTATTGTTGTAGCATTGTTAGGAGCGTTTTACGCCTAACGTAAGGTGCGTCATATTTCGCGTAAGTAATTTGCGTTATTGTCTTCCATTTTATTGTCTCCCTGAACTTCACCTTAACGGTAGTTTCCGATTTTACCTGTCGACTTCATCTACCTCCTGTAGATACGCACCCCTCAGACTCACTTCGGAGAGCATATTTTACTTCGCGTTACTTCGTTCTTGTTTCAGGCGAGGCAGACCCTATGGTGTCCTTTACTTTTGGCAAAATGACCAGCCAATTAATTAAATCATTCCAAGCGCCTAATCACGAGTTTAAAACATATCCTGGCCTTGGACATAGCTCAAGCCCTGAGGTTTGTATGAGAATGTTTCCACTTAAGTCACATTTCATTTCATATCAGTATGTAATACTTTACTCGTATTCTTGAATAAAGTTGGACTGAATGAAGCACAAGAATGCATCGTAATGTGTTCTTTGAAATTTCTCATGGAGTGAATCAAAGATTTATTTTAAGTATTTTGTGGATACTTCCATGTAGTTTTTCTTGAATGCACGGTAATGTGTTCTTTGTAATTTCTCATGGAGTAAATCAAAGGTTTATTTTAAGTAATTTGTGGATACTTCCATGTGGTTTTTCTTGAATGCACCGTAATGTGTTCTTTGGAATTTCTCATTGAGTAAATCAAAGATTTATTTTAAGTAACTTGTGGATACGTCCATGTGGTTTTTTTTTTAATTGCTGAGCTTTCATTCCGTCAACCGAGGACGTCTTCAGAGCGTAACTAATATTGAGCGTATATAAGCATAACAATATTAGTTACGCTCTGAAGTCGTCCTGCGCAAACGGGACCAAAGCTCAGCAATTAAAAAGAAAAAAATACATGGAAGAATTCACAAATTACTTAAAATAAATGCATTGTAAGTCTTTTCATCATTTTTGACAACAACTTCCATCAAAATCTCATTCAGACATCACCTTCCATTAAAATCTCATTCAGACATCTCCTTGCAGGCCCGTACCGAGGAGTCAATAACAGGGGGAACAATGGGGTCTATTTTCAGCCATTATCAATCTCATGGATGTTTTTAATCTCCTCAATCTTTTCCCGTTTATTGTCATACTAGTTTACCGCAAATTTCGGGGTGAGGCATGGCCATCCCCCCCGCCATCAGGTCGGGCCTGCTATGAAGTGAGAACGTATCGATCGTAAACCTTTTCTATATTCCGTTTATTTTTAGCCCGTGCTCGGCTATCTCATCCTTACAGTTCGTACCTCATACAACTGTAATGATTGCAGGTTGCAAAATTACTTTGATGTTACTGGTCAAAAAATATAAGAGAAAGCAAATTCCGAAAAAGAAGGCCATGTTTTAACTTAAGATTTGAGTTAACGAAAGATGAAAACTGTGAAATGGTGATATTTCAATAAAATCGAAATATCACCATTTCACAGTTTTCACCAATAAAATCGAAATATCACCATTTCACAGTTTTCATCTTTCGTTAACTTAAATCTTAAGTTAAAAGATGGCCTTCTTTTTCGGAATTTGCTTTCTCTTATATTTTTTGAAGTTGTCGGCTGGTCAAGGTTACTGGTCAAGTAACGAAATATTAGCTATTAAAAGTTCGTGGGGTCCTGGTGACACAATGGTAAAGCACGTGTCTCTCTCCACTGTGACTAGGGTTAAATTCCGGCTCCGTAAAGTTGTCTGATTAAAGTTACCTTGGTCACATGTGAGAAGAGTGTTGTCCAGTTTGACTCTACCAAGCATCGCACGTTTTCTCCGGGTACTCCGGTTTCCTCCTGGGCTAACATTGGATCCATGAGGGGTGGCCCTTACTGGACCTCTAGAAAGAACAGCTTAGGTAGCTGATAGGGTTATCCAGTACAAATAAAGACACTTTACTTCACTTTACTTTACTTTACTTCACTTCACTTCACTTCACTTCAATTTACTTTACTTCACTTCACTTCACTTCACTTCACTTCACTTTACTTCACTTTACTTTACTTTACTTTACTTTACTTTACTTGACTTTACTTTAAAAAATGTTATGGTTCCATTAAGGCTCTAACTAGACTCATTTGCTGGGCTGTTATATTTATAACTAGATATCGTTTTCCGCCTGGTTCTTCGATAGCTACCATATTGGTGAATAACCTTTTATTAAAAGGCTAAAATTTTTCCTTCAGTAGCATTGAGCAGTGATAAAATAAGAAGTAAAATCAAATGAGGCCAATAGCTACTGTTTGAAATAACTTTAATCGTTTGAGCTTTCGTCGTCTGCGACATCATGAGAAACTAAATAAGAAGCGACCTAATTCCTGTGTAAATTGAAGTGAGAATTTAGAGAATAAATTACAATAAGGTAGTAATTGAATGTCTAAGAACCTATTATAGAAAAGGCTTTTGGACTTTTTAAAGGTGGGAGACACACACTAAGTTGTCTTCCTCCCTTTTTATTATATGCTCCTCATTCAATAACCATTCCTTGTTATTTCAGGAGATGCTGGACATCAAACAATGGTTGCTGAAGATTCTTCCTCAGAAAGATTGACTGTCAAGTTCTTTATGATACACATTCCATGCGTTTTGATTACTGTACAGGGACATGAACCACAGGTTGCTGAGCAAATATCGTAGAATTCCCAAAGTAATGAAGAAAACTCCAGAAAAGAACATTTCATGATAAACCTACACTGTTAAAGTCAACTAGAAAAGTTGACTTGAGTGGGATTCGAACTCGCATCTAATCTAATCTAATCAACTTTATTTCACAAGAGTAATTTATACATTTTTCCCTTTAAAAAAAGTATTCTCCCAAATGGCCTTTGATTACATATGAGTACTTTAGCAGTGTGTAGGCTTGCCATGAAATGTTTTGTTCATGTTACTCCGAGGAATAAAAAAAGGGGGGGGAAGCTCCCTAAACTAACGGCAGATTTGTGGTGCCGCGAAAAGTTTCCGAAAGTAGCGGTCCCACTGAAAGTCACTAACCCCTGCAAAAGCAGTTTCCCATTAGCTATCTTGCTATCTTGAACGCAAGAACGAAGAAGTCACCAAAACGTAAGGACTCAATAAGTGTTTGTCGGCGAACGGCTGGAATTGTCCAACGGTGAAGTTAAGAAGAAGCTTCAGTTTTTTGGGGCTTTCTTAGGGGCCGTTCACTTTTAGATCGATCTACTTTAGATCGATCTAAAACCGATCCGAGACCACTTCGATCGAGCGTTTATATCTATTTCAGGTCGATGTAAAACTGGTCTGACCTCGTTCACATTACGGCAGATGGCGGCCGTGGATCAGACAGAGATTGTAGGCTAGTATTGTGTATTAAGAATTTTCGTGCAAGAATAAGACTACAAAACAGCAAAAGACGACTTTTGAAACATTTTGTTAACTATTTGTACAAAACGAGAAGGCAAAAAATACTTTGGTATTGCATGCATTGGGTGAAATAATGTTTGATTTTAGTCCGGCATTGATTTTAATTGCGATGAAATCCTTGCTCTGTAAATTTCATACTTATTATGCCGTATACATCAGCATTTTTATGAGAATCCCCTAGCATTGCCAAAATTTCTTCTTGGCTCCAACTAGAAATAAGAGCTAATACTTCTTCGTCCAACCAAGTTCCACCTCGCTTCGACATTGCGTAAAATAAATGTAGTTAGACAATATGCTTCGCTGCGAAAGAAACAAAATGGCGAGCAATAAAGTCTGACGCGTGCATGTTTGCCAGGCAGCTTAAGCAACTCATCTAGCCCGGTTAGTGGTGGTTGGCACGGTACGTTAGCGTTCACACTGGAAGCGATCCAATTTAAATCGATCCGAAACCACCTCAAGAGGTGGTCTACTTTAGATCGATCTCGAATCGATCTAGGCTCACTTTCAGCCGTTCACACTTAGCACGCCTAGATTTAGATCGATCTGAGATGAGTGAGATCGATCTCAATCGCTCGTGTGAATGGGACCTTAAAGGAGTAACGTAAATGCTTTCGAAAGTACTCCTTTGATAAGTGGATTTTTATAAAACCGTCCAATTATAAAGGAAGCTAGTATTACAGAAAACAAGTCAGTTGGGCATTAAATGACATGTTTTTTTCACTGATGGATCGAGCATCCTATTGTTTTAAAGGCCCAGAAAACGAAGCCAGCGAAATTTGACCCGCGCCATTACTAAGGGACCAAAGTCGTTCTAAATCTTTTTGCCCAGCACTTTCAAAAATAGTTCCCGATCCTCTTCATGGCAAAATGGGACGACTTTGTAGGTCGAAAGACAGCTTTATCAACAGGAACTCTATACGGACCATACAGAAGTCGCACATTTGGTCCCTTAGCAATAACCGTCACAATCCACTTCCGGATTCGTTTTCTGAACATGGCATGCTCGATCCAGTCTTCTCTGGAGATCAATGGGTTTTTTGACGGGACAAGTGGACGAAGTCATTTGCAATTGCTCATTAAAGTATTTCAACCATCCGAACGTAACGACCCCGAAAGTTGCGGCCTTCAATTGCGGCCGCATACTTACAAACCCCTTTGGAAATGACTCTGACAAAGGTGTTTGGCCTAATCCACTTTAGTCATGATTCATAACTAGGATAAATTTTGATCAAACAAAATGGCGAATCTGTTCCAGGTAACAGCCTCAAGTGTCTTTGCGAGAATCACCTCTAAAGTGGCTCACTGAAAAGCAGTAGTCGAGCGCATGAATTATTCGTTCCTGCGGTTAGCACAAAGAAACAAGGGGGCCAACTAGTGCGAGGCAATGAGGGTCATTGCTTTTCATCCATTGGTTGGGCAAACTTTCTCCAACAAAATATTGTATATTTATTTAAAGAAAATTTTGTCATTTTTTCGTAATATTTCGGTTAGGAAATGCACTTTGAGAGCGTTTGAAGGACTCCTAAACCGAAAAATTTTCCCAAGAGGTCGGAAAGCTACCTACTAACCACTATGGGAAAAAATTTTGCTTTGCGATTTCTTAAATTGTAGTTGCACTCAGGCGAAAAATATACCCAACCAAAGAGACAAGATAAACATCTGTCGTAAATATCGGAGGTAAATACATCTGACTACTATGTTGAGGGAATATCAGAAAATAATTACCAAAGTAAGGAAAGGGAAACGAAGTGGATGTTAAGCAAGACAGAAAGACGACAGATACGACAAGTAAAAGTGTTTTGACAGTTTTATGGTAACTTCATTTTCGATAAATTTCGTTTGTATTGTATTTTGAACTCGGTGAACAGCTTCAGTTATGGATTTAAACAGAGAATCAGTTTACATTTTTCTTTTCTTCACAAAAGTATCCGACAAACTTTCCCCGAGTCCTAAATAAAGAATCAATATCATAAATCACAATTTCTCTAAAGTTTAACGACGACATTCCAAAGCCATGAGCACCAACTCAAGCTACTACACTTTTTGCTGTTCATTACCAGAAAATATACTATCATTAACGCCAACCTCAAACTCATTAACGCAAAAATACATTCATTTTGTTCAATCAATGGTCGTCTATTGGCGCTATAGAATGGCCTTCCAAACAAATGGTAGCGTATCTACGCTAGTGAACATCGATTGAGTAAAATGAATGTATTTTTGCGTTAATGAGCTTGAGGTTGGCGTTCATGGTAGTATATTTTTTGGTAATGACCAGCAAAACGTGTACAACCTACTACAGGGAAAAGGAATCTGCTGCAGATTGAATCATTGAAGTTCAACTTCGTGTAAAGGGCTGTAGGACACGGGCAAGACAAACTGGGCTTCCGTCATTGCTTCTGTTCAGTCCACTTGAGTGATCCGCTCAAGCTATGTACAAGACCGCGTAGGGGACTGAAACTATGATGAGTCAACCTCAGCGGGCGGCCATCTTGCGTTTTTTTCTTTCACTTTTTTCCCAGCAAATAACTCAAACTGGGACTTCATCGCTGTTGTTACTGCGGGGTTAGTACATCATTTTGTGAATTTCTTGATGGCAATTGCAGTGTTTTTGTATCCACCGAAGAACGTCATTGTTTTGGTGGGATTTCTGAGCATAAAATGGGGAAGTAAGTGACTAGGTAGAATTTTTTAGACTAGTAAATATACTTAACAATATTGCTTTAATGATTTGTTTAAAGAAAACGCTGTCAAAAGTCGTAAAAACCGGGCTATGTGACTCATTGCTGCTGTTTACGAAAGACTTAGGCTTGTTGGATTCTTAAATATAAGAAGACAAACATGTTCAGTATTTTTCTTGGAAAGCCTCTCAGTTTTGACGGGCAATTTGGTCTTCTCGCGTTAAAATGTTCGCAACGTCTTGAGATATATCAAGTGGTATCAATTTTGCTGGCTTTAAATTTCTAACAAATTATACTTCAATTGTGCGGTCTAGTTATAACTACAGCAGTTTGCAAAATTACTAGCATTAATCACGTTAAATCACATAACCAAATCACTCATAATTACCCAAAAAATCACTAATGCATATTAATATTTACATACAACGCTGATGACATCTCAGGCGCTGGACTACCCGTTTCAGATTTTCCACGATTACAACGAACGGACATTAAGAGAAACCCCAAAATTATCATGAGGGCGCCAAGCCACTTGAATGCCCCAAACTTGTCATCTCGCCATATTGCATCTACACCGGCGTTGATCGGAATTCCCAAAACGGTTCCCAACGAGATGAAAAGCGGGAAGGTCAGAGCTATGCCAAAGTTTATCAAAAAGTTGAATACCAATCCCAGACAAGCGGATCCGCAGAGAAACTTCCAGGGCATGTCAGACCAGTAGATTTTCTCGTAATGAGTGAAATGCATAATTTCCATCACAGGCCAAAAGCAGAGGAGATTAAGAACGCCAAGACATGTCAGGAAGAGGCTGACCTGACTCACGTCGCCATCCCCGGCGAACCACTTGAAAGTCACTTTGTACATAGCTGCTAGTATTGCAGATCCAACTGCAAGAAGCACACCGGCGGCAGAAGGTCCAGTAAATCCGTCGCTATGAGCTATCAATACAATTCCCCCGATGGCAATCAACGTTGCAAGAAGTCTGCGCCAAACAAAGATTTCGTCGGGGAGAATCACCAACGATAGCACAAACACGAACGCGGGCGCGGAACTAAATAACGCTGTGACATCGGTGGCGGAGAGAACAGATAGTGATCTTACGTACATGTAGTTACAGGCACACCACAAAAGAGCGAACGGCAGACACCGGGTCAACAACGTGAATGGGCAAAGCCCACGTTCGCCAAATACTCGCTGCGCCTTCTCGAAGGTCGTTCGAACACCGCAACCTTTGAAGAGCCGAGAAATCAAACAAATCACTGGGAAACAAAGCGACATCCATGAAGTTGAAAACCAGACGACGAACCACGGCGCGTCGAATGTTTTCGTGTATGTACTCTTGGCAAACTGCGTCGAGCAGACCCACGAAACTGCTATGCCTATAACAATCACGACTCCGTAAAGCGTCTTCCACCTGTTGGTAGAATTCTCGTCTCTGATTTTAAAGTAAACCAACGAACTGTCGCTAATATCCATTCGTACACCCAGTGTGATCTGTCAAGCGTTCTCACCAAACGGAAGTTATGAAGTAGCCTGAGTCACGCGACTCTCACACAATGAACTTGACCGGAAGACAACTAAACGCTCATTATATTAACCCTGCAAAGTTTAACCCTCAACGTCCTGTATACAGGACATCAAGATCAAAAGAACAAACGGGAAAACAAAGCTAAAACAATGAAAAAACAATGAACAAAAGAAAACAAACTCAACTTTTAAAGGGTTAAGACAGTATATTGGTCGTTCCCGCTTAACAATTATTCACTGAAGTGGAGATGAATAGTGTTGGATATTTACCTAGCCGTAAAGCGCCAAAGCGGAGGTGAGTAGTGTTGGATATTTACCGAGCTTCTTTATTTTTCGGCTCGCCTTGTAAATCCGATACAGTTCGGCAGCTCATATCGTATCTATTACCTTAAAAACAGAGCAGGAGTACTTCATCTGATTCAAAACACGAGGCGATAGCCTCGTGTTTTGAATGATCCGATAAATCACGTTCTGGGAGTTTTTTAAATGACTGACATCATACGCTAGTTTGCGAAGAAAGTTTTGAATGTTTACTAGCCAAGAAAAAATAGAGATGAAGGGTAAGCACGCTTTGATCACATTGAAACACATGATTATGATATTTCTTTGTGTTTTCCTCATGATTTAGCAATAACTTCTATAAGGTCTAGTTACAAAGGCAGCACTTAGCTGGTTCCTTCAAATTAGTTCAAGGACGAAGTTTATGGTTGTTTTGTAAACAAAGCAAATCTATAGCTGAACCTCTTTTTCATGGTTTAATCAAAGTTTTTGCGTTATTACGTCCACATATTTGGACCGCCTGTCCAAATATGTCCAAATATGTGGACCGCCTGTCCTGGACCCCGAGTTCGCACGGTTTTGCGTCTTGCGTCTGAACATTTTTATCTTCAACTACTCTTTATTTTTTGTTCAAGAAGGCCAACGTTTCCCAATAGGTCGATCCCAGATATTTCTCCGTGGCAAACTCATTGTTCATCAAGTTCCTTGAAATTTGGAGGTTGGTGTCCTTGCTGGGACTCCTTGTTGTGGACTGAAGACTTCCTGGCCCATACTTGTCCATTTTCTCCATCATCTGAAAAAAGACAAGCCAAGTGAACATCTCGCTCTATCAATAAGCCTTATATCATTTCTAACGTTTCGTTGCGTTGTGCAGTATCATCAGAGAGTGAATGAATATCCTATAAACAGAGCCGTACCTAGGTGGTAATTCACCACGGGCAAATTGTGTTGAAGGCGCCCCCTTGGGTCTCTCTATAAATCACCTCAAGCTCCTTATAACATTTGTATGGCGGTAATATCGGTGTAGAACTAAATAAGGTAAGCCTGTAGAAACAAGTGTTTTTGTGCTTTTTATGTTTTCCTTTATTATTCAAAATGTGATTGAAAACTTAAAACAGGTGCTTCGGAGCCTTGAAAAGTGCTAAGTTGTCAATTAAAGGTGAAAAGTCAAGACGTTCATTTAACATTTTGTTGAGAATTGGAAAGCACTATTCAATCTGGTAACAAAAACCAAAAAAGTCGAATTTATTTTTCTGAAAATGTCACCCTATAAAATTTTTGGCACGGGGTATGCGGCTCACTAGACCCCCCCACCCCTCTCCCGTTGATACGGCACTACCTGTAAATATCATAATACGAACCACTGTATTGCTATATCTGTAAACACTTTTCATGCATTCCCTGTCGATAATACGCGACGCAGCAAACCATTAGAAATGATAAGAGTTTTTACGAAATATGCCCACAGTCCATTGTAATGTCTTACTTTTTTAATAGTTTATAAAAGTCAAACAAACCACTGCATACTAAGTCTATTTACACTCAACGAGATCCACAAGAATGGCGCCTAAAAAGTGTTTACGTCATTAGGGTACCGGATGTCCAGGTATCGAAACCCGGGTAGGATGTACATCGTCACATCCATGTTTTTTTTCCCTGAGTTCTGCTGTTCAATCATCCTACACTATCAATACAAGCCAGTATGGAGTTTCATATAAAAGATGAAATTTGAGAAAACACTTTGACAGAAATGAAGCATAAAGGTATAAGAACACACCAACATAATAAAATCCATTTTACGGTAAGGCAATAAATTAGTAAATTCCGTTGGCGGACCTAGGGTGGGAAAAAACTACCGAATGACTGCAAACCCCTCGGCACAAATAATCTGCGGCAGAATGTTAAAATGCGCCTGCTAACCCTTGTAAGACCTTTTGTTTGCCCTCTTATTTAAATACTTTGGATCACTATTGTATTCGTCATAACTAAATGGTGTGACCTTGGAAGCATCATTAGACGTTTGGTGAAGTTGGTCATTTAGGTTATTATGAGTTTAGTAGTTAAAAATATATAACCAAAAGGTAGCTGTTTAACCTACCTTCTCATCATCGACTTTTACGTTGTTGAATAAAACGGGAGTTGGTTTTCTCGTTTCTTCGAAACTTTGGCTATTCGCAGACTCTCTTGTTTTTGATTCCAACAAAGAGTTTCCATCTCCAGAATCGAAAAGCGGCGACTTCCACAGCACCAGTTTGTTTGTTCGATTGTTGGGTTTGCTGACTTCTCCATCAAAATCGACGATTGGAGGAACATGTTTCTTATCGTGATTCATCCTTGTCTGGCTATCCATGAACTGTTGTTGAACGATTTCTAACTCTGACTGTAGTTTCTTTCTCTTCTGATGTAAAAAAGCGTTCTCTTCCTTTAACTTCTCAAGTTGATGACAATAAATAGCACATTCTCTGTTCTTCTCCTCCAATTCAATCTCCTTTTTGTTTTTTATCGCAAAGTACCCGTCACACTGCTCATTTGCTCGTCTGGTGTCTATCTCAATCTGTTTAACTCTGCTTTCAAGCATCTCCACTTCTTTTTCCAAAACTTCCTTCTCCTGTTTCAGCGTCTCATTCAGCTTTCTACTTGTTTCCAATTCTCTCAATCTGTCCACGTCCACGCGCTTGTTCTCCTCAGTTTCCCGATACAAAGACCGACTCTGTTTCATCAAAACAACATTTGCCTTTCGCACAGCTTTCATTTGATACTGACTCCTGCCTATCTCCTCACGAAGCTTTTCCATCTCCCGGAGCAATTTAATGTTTGCTTCTTCGGTGTCCTCCTTACTTCGCTGTAAGTCCTCCACGACAAGACTTAAGTCAAGACTGCTATCTGGTCCGACTTGGACGTCTGACTTATTCATTTTCTCACCATTTAGTTTAGTGTATTTTTGGCTCAAATTCAAATACTTTTCTTTTAATTGCCTGTACTTCTCCTTCGTTGTTCTCAGAGCGTTCGAAGCTTTTCCAATGTCTGAAAGCAACTTTGTATTCTTAAATTCGTATTCACTTAATGCTGCCAACACCTAGCAAGATTATTAAAAAGATAACAAAAATGAATTCAACAAACCATGTTGCTACTGTTTCAGGCCTTCGTTGTCATATTAAAAACATAAAAAAGTTATCACTTAAATCAGGGGCGGAGCCAGCTCTCAAAAAGTAGGATTCCTGATGGCACTGAAATGTAACCCATCACAGAAGACAAATAATGTGCAGCAGCGTTTTCGATATCTTTCCAACAAACGTTGTAAAGCAATATGAGCAGATTCAGGGTATGGTACTTATATTGTATATCTATCAAGGTTTTCTGTTGACCTGCTTTGTACATATGTATATATGTATATATGTATATATGTATATATGTATATTTGTATATATGTATATATGTATATTTGTATATATGTATATTTGTATATATGTATATCTGTCTATATGTATATATGTATATGTGTATATATGTGTATATATGTATATATGGCTGTTGCCAATTTTTGGAGAATTTTTTATTTATGAAATATACAATCACATGTCTTCGTACTTTACGATAATTTTTATTTGCTATTAAGCTTTGAAATACAACAAAAACTTAGATGAAAAACGGTGACAGAGATCCTAAGATAACTACGTTTTAAAATGTCCAAAGTACTTTTTCCTTTGATGCTAAGCCTACATTGCATTTTTCGACAGAAATGAGAGCCTCTCCCCCCTACTTCAAAAGTAGGGGGCTCAAGCCCCCCTTTGCCTCCCATAACTCCACCCCTGTAAATCAAGATTTTAATTTTACAGTTTTATCTCTTACCTTCTCCTTGTCTTCGGCCATTGTCCTCAATACTTCCAGGTTCTCAGTCTGTACTTCAGACAGTTTCCCTCGTTCCACCTCAAGACTTTCCTGAAGATTCTGCGCTTGAAATCTAAACAGATCCTTTAATTTCTCCAGTTTGTATTTCTCTTCTTTCTCTTTGCTGACTTCAATTGCCAAGTCATCCACCCGGATTTTCAAAGTATGATTTTCTTCGTTTAACTGACCTATTGCATCGCGGATCCCTTTCTCATTCCTAGTGTACCCGAGTTCCAGCTTCTCCTGAAGTTCACGAGTGATTTCTGTTATTTCGACTTGGTTTGCTCGTCTCATATTCTCGTTAACAGTTTCGAGTTCATCTTCAAATTTATTTCTCTGTTTTGCAAGCTCTTCCTTAAACTCTCTTTCCTTCTCGTTGAAAGTCTTCCTTGCATCATCACGTATCTCTTTAAGCTTTTCAATCTCTTTGTTGTGCTGTTCCTTGGTCTTTTCAAGCTCCTCTTGTAAGTTCGAACATTTTCCCTCGGTCTCTTTAAGAGTTTCCTTCAATTGCCTGGACTGTTTCTTTGCCTCGTTAAGAACTCTGTCTTTTTCCTTTAATTTTTTCTCAGCTATATCCAGTTTTCTTTCGTGTTCAAAGCTCTCCTTTTTCAGTGCATCCTCCAATGCCTTCTTCTCGTTCGCAAGTCTTTCCCTATCGGCTCTCAGCTCATTGATTTCTTTAAGCAGCTGCGATTGTTCGTTAAGGAGAGAATTCTTCTCTCGATTACTAACTTCCTGGGACTCCTTAAGTGCCCCCAGTTTTGCACCCAGTTCATCTTTGGTTAAATCGTGAGATTCACATTTGTCTTTTAGTAGTGAAATTTCTCGCCCATGTTCATCGACCAGTTTACCAAGCGATTTGTTCTTTTCTTCTAAGCTTTTCCTCTCTCTTTCCTGAGATGCCACCTTCTTTTCGAACGCCATTACTTGTTTTCGAGTCTCACTACCTTCTCTCTCCAGCTTACCAATCTTCGAGTCTTTTGTCTCGCTTTCCACAAGCAGTTTATCATAAGTAACTTGGAGTTCTTCATATTTTGTTTCCCTTTGCCTTAATTTCGTTTCAAGTTCATCAAACATGCCAGCCCTTGTTTCATTTTCTTCCTTCAATCGATCGCAATCTCCCTTCAACTCTTCGTGCTTCGCTTGTCTTTGTCTCAGAGTCATTTCAAGCTCCTCGAGTTGAGAGGCGTTCTTCTGACTTTCTTTGTGCAATCTATTGTAATTTACTTTCAGTTTTTCGAACTCTGTCTGCTTTTGACTTAATGCTTCCTCAAGCTCGCTAACCTTAGAAAGCATCGTTTCATTTTCTTCATTTAGTTTACGGTAATCTGACTTCAGCTCGTCGTGTTTCGTTTGCCTTTGCCTCAGTGTTGTTTCAAGATGTCCGAGACATGAAACATTTTTCTCATTTTCTTTGTACAAATCATCATAAGTTGCTTTCAGCTTTTCGTAATCTATTTTCTTTTGACTTAGGATTTCTTCTAACTCACCGATCTTAAAAGTCTTCGTCTCATTCTCTCTCTGCAGTTTATCATAATTTCCCTTCAGTTGGCTGTACTCCGTCTGCCTTTGACTTAATGTGGTTTCCAACTCGTCCATTCTTTCATGTTCTTCCATCTCCCGATAATAGATCTCCTTATCTTCGTACTTATCCGTCTGAAGTCCTTTTGAATTCTTCATTTTCTCATTCATTTCCGCTTTAAGTTCACCGTATTTATTCACAACAGGGAGTAACTCATTCACCTGATGTTGAAGCATGTCTCTCTCGCTCTTTACATTTTGGAGTTCTTCGGCGAGTTCTCTTTCTTTAAATTTTGCTTTTTCAATTGTATTCTCTAAATTGCTTTTAAGAATTTCAGATTCCTTCAGTTTTTCTCTTAAGGACGCAACTTCCATCACTGCAGTTTTGCTTTCGTAGTTTTTCTTGAGCCGAGAAAGCTTCTCTTCAAATCGTTTTACTACCTCGTCGTGCCGTTTCTTCAAAGACACCATTTCTTCACACTTTCTTTTCAGGTCTTCCTCAACTTTTTTCTTTGCCTCACCTTGAATTTTAAAATCCTTTTCAATTTGCCTTTTGTCTTGCTTATTAGCCTCAAGCTTAACTCGAAAAGCATCTCTTTCTGCAATAACATTCTGCTTTTGTTGTTGAAGCTCAGCAATCGCGTCATTGACAGAATCGATTTCTTTTGTTTCCAAATGATCTCCTGCGCTTCCTCTGCTGTTACTTTCCAACTTTAATCTTTCGTTTTGATTCAAAGCATGCTGCAAATCACGTTCTAAGCTTGCAAGTTGCACTTTGTAACCTTCGACCTCTGCTTTCAAATCAAGTCTCGCAGTTAACGAGTTTCTCCTTACTGTTCCACTTACCCTACTACGCCCCTCATTACCACCACCAAAGTCATTTGTGATCAAGTCTAATTCAGTCTTTAGGTTACTGTTTTCATTCTGAAGTCCTTCCAGATCACCATGAAGCCGCTCAACCTCCATCTCGTAATGACTTTTAATCTTTTCGATGATGTCGTTTTCGTTGAATTCCTCCTGCCATCTTTTTTCCATGTCCCTATACAAGCAATTGTATCGCTCCTCGAATTCTTTATTGCTTTCCTTCAACTGTTCTATTTCTTTATCTTGAATTTCTAAAACTTCAGCCTGTTCGTCTTGCAACTCAGTCGCTTCTTCTAATTGTTCTCTCAGATCCGATAACTCCTTCATCAGCTTTCTTGGCTCCATGTTTTCCTTATGAGTCCCAAGATCGTCGCTGAGTTCTTCCTCATTGCTCGTTCCACCTTCATAGAACTTTAATTCCAATTTAACATCTAGTAAGTATAATATTCGAAATCGTAATTCTGAATAGATCACTGCTTCAACAGTTGTCGAGTTTTCCCTACGAAAATTTCATATCTAATTTTGCATATGAAAAATGTGTGAAATTGGAACCTTTTCACTTATGAAAGAACTGGTTCACATGTGGAAAGGTTCATTTCAAGATTTCACGAGTAAAATCGTGTCACAAGAAACGTCCATTTTACATATGAAATCAAAGATTCACCTATGAAAGTTTTAATCTCGTGTATGAAATAGGAACATTTTCACGTTTGATATGCACGATTTACGTGTAAAATTTCACGTGTGAAAACTTACTATACAAAAAATGTGTTTCACACTTGGAATTAAAGACTTATACATCAAAATTAATTTCACATATCGAGAACTGCTTTCTCCTTATCAGAAAAAGGTCGGCAGGAATAGTTGAAGATCACCTGGTTTGGATCCATGGAATTAGATGTAGACGAGTCGAGTCTTAGGTCGCACATATATATCGAACTTGCACCTTAGCTCACCATCTGAGTCTTGGTAGGCTAATGGTTAGAGCGTCTTACCGGTCATCAGAAGGTTGCGGGTTCGATCCCTGTCTGGGGCTCAGAAATCATTTTCTGAGTATCGAGCTTGAAGATCGTTCATCTACCTTAATATATCCAAGCTCTCATGTTTCTCAAACATTAAAACCGCAAGAAGTTTCTTGTGGTGCACTTTTTCATGATGGGAAATTTTCTGAGTTTTCGGAATCAAGCACGGTTCTTAAGCGTAAAACGTCGAGGGATGATACAAGGCAACTCAGCATGGACAGATGTTTTAGATGTGTAAAATGTATGGAACTGGAACATTTCCACAAGTGAAACTTCCATTTTACAAATGAAACGTGAAATTTTTACATGTGAAATACCTAATTCACATGTGGTATTACGTGGTTCAAAATTTCGCTTGTGAAACGTTGGTATACAAAACATGTATTTCACATGTGAAATGGTAGAGTCACAAACGAAAATTCTTTTTACATTTAATTTTACATATATGAAATTTTCATTTCACATGTGGTATTGAAATATTTTCACATATGAAGCATTACTTTCATATGTGAAATGACATGTGAAATTTTTGTATTGGATGATTGAGAAAGTTCACGGATTTTGGAGTGTTTGATGGTTAAAGTCCAAGATCAGGGACATCCCCGCCTCCTAATCGACATCATCTACAACTACCTCCATTGATCCAAACCAGGTATCTTCAACAATTCTCGTTGAGCTTCATCCTATGAGGAAAAAGCAGTCCTCGCTATGGGCCTTGATTTCACCAATACCTCCAAAAAGGTTATTTTCACTAATGAAATTTACACTTCATGTATGAAATTGGATTTTCATGCATGAAAATCCTGGTTCGTATGCGAAATGATACGTCGAATGTTAGGAAAAGTTACCTTTGCTTTGACGTTCTTCAAACTTTCTTCTCCACAAGTCATTGGCCATGGCTATATTCTGTTCAGATTCCTTCGTAAGTCGTTCTCTCAATTCGTCTAGCATCAATGATACCTCTTGGTCGGAAAATAGCTTACCCCCTTCGTGAGTTGACGGATTAACTTCGGCGCTTCTGCCAACATTGTCGTTAACATGTCGTGCAAGATCGATAATTTGAATTTCTTTCTCCTGGAGAACGTATTTTAACGTTTCGAGTTCCTCTCTGTGCATTTCCTTGATGTTTTCAATTTCCCTCTCGAAGGTTAACCTTAGTTCGTCGTCTACTTTGTTGGCCGTGGCTGCAATGTCACCCGCGTGCTCGTTCGTCACCAGCTCTTTATGTTCGTCATCCTTTTCTTTCTTTAATTCTTGTTTCAGTTGGTTAATTTCGCTTTCGTATCGCGACTTTGTACTCATCAGTTCCTCTTTTAGGGTGTCAATATCCTTTGTATTCCCGTTATCTCTGACTTTCGCCAGTTCTTCTCTAAGCCTACTGCTAACCATCTTTTCATTTTCCACACTGGTTTCCAGTTCTCTAATGTTTTTTCGGTGAGTCTCCTCCAAGCGTTGCTGAAGAGAGAGAACTTCTACTTCATGTTGATTCTTCAACATGTCCAGCTCGACTTCAAATTTCCGTTCCATCTCCTCTTTATGCCTCTCCATGTCTTGGATGCAAATTTCTTTATCTTTGAGAAGTTTCTCAAGCCTTCCTACTTTCCCTGAATCCTAGTAATTCGACAGAATGTTAACTTAGATCCCATTTTATAACCCTATCCGGGTAGAACCTTTCCCCTTAGCTAGTTAAGTCGTTAGGCGTTACCCATGTAATAAATGCTGTAATTCAAGTGATCGCTTTGGAAGGTGTCGATAAGAGTAGCAGATATATGCAGGGTAAAAGCACAAACTCTTGGACACAAACTCAAAACTGATTTATTATTTGATATACTGTATATTATATATATTTACCTATCTTGTAAGTATTTTGTATATGCTTTCTAATCTCGACTTTCATTGAAAACAAAGTTGCCATGTTTAAATGTTGTAATTTGATGAAATGCCGAAATAAAATAAGCAATTTTCTCTAAGCAATTCTCTCTCTATGTTTCTCTCCCTCTTTCTTCTTCCCCCCCCCCCTCCCTCTCCCTCTAACTCTCCCCATCCTCTCCACTTCCCACTACCTCTCCCTCTTCCCACCTCGCCTCTCTCCCTCTCTCTCTCTTTCTTCCTCTCTCCCACTTCCTCCCTTTATCTTCCTCTCGGTCATCCTTTCCACTAACCTCTCCCTCTTCCTCTCCTTTTTCCTTTCCCTCTCCATCTCCGTCCTTCTCTCCCTCTCCTTGCACTTCTCCTTTTTCCGCTCCCTCTCTCCCTCTCTTCCCCATTCTCAATCTCCCTCTCCTTCTCGCTCCCCATCTTCCTCTCGGCTTCCCTTTTTCCATAATTTTGTCCCCTCTCTTGTAACGGATATAAATTAGTCAATAAACAGTGAAAATAATCTCATTCCTTTAACATTCTTCCTAATTGTGACACCCTTCCGTTATGAGAGTTGTGCATGCGACAGTTTAGTGTCTATATTTGGTTAACTATGTGTAACGCCCAGGCTGGGCCTTGAGAATAAAAGCCATTGAATATTATGATTATTCAATGGCTTTTATAATCTAGGCCCAGCAAGAGTTCAGACTGGAACTCAGGAGAATCTTGACTGGAAGTCTTCAGGTGTGTCATACAAGAAACTCGATGCGCTACACTCTTACTCCTCTCTCTCTCTCTCTCCTCAACAGAACATGCAGTACCATCGATACTTTTCTCAATAGCTAATTGCAAGCGAAGAACCAGGCGGGAATCTTAATCTTGGGACAAATATTCATGCCCAGCATAAACTACGGAACAAAGCCATTGAATAAAATAAATGATTTATTAAACTGACGTTTTGTCGCATCTCACAACATCATCAGAGTGTGATATATTATTATAAAACGGCGAGTATGCATAATTAAATGAAGGTATCAAATTACAAGTTGTGTAGTAACGGAAATGAAGAAAAGAGAATTCAGAACAAGGACAAAGGAATGGAACTGAGATTGCCATTTAAAGAGGGTTTAACTTTGGGTCTTATGATATTATGGATAAAATTTCGGTGAATTTAACTTTGGAATTTGTCCCGAAAAGCTCACCATTGGGTTTGTTCCTAGTCATGCCTCGCAGTTAGACTCACCACGTTCATGACAGCTTCTTTTTCCTCACTCAGGGCCTGGTATTCCCGCATTCTTTCCACCAGCTTGTCATTCAAATCTTTTATCGTCGAATCTTTTATCTTTAAATTTTCTTCTAATCTCGCCAGTTGTTTTTTCAAAACATCGTCCTCCTTACTTGACGAATTTATGGTCATCGCGGTAGCATCTGGCTTGATGGAATCGCTAGCCTAAAGAAAATTATGGTAATAGGCTAAATATCATCTCTCGACTCGACCAGCCCTACCACGCCTGATCTGATAACTATGTCTTCGGCCCGCCGAGCCAAGATCGGACAACAGTAGACAGACGCCGTATGGATGGTAAACCATGCAATGTAGACTGTTATTCGAACGTGTCAACGCTTTTTATGGGCGTGCTTAAAAACAGCTGTGATTTCTTTAGAAAAGTATCATAGCCTGTGGGGGTTGATTTACTTTGGAAAGACACAAATCAGAAAATCAATCTCAGTCTCCATAAAACTTTAGGATTTGGGATAATTTTTGTTTAATTAACGTTTTAGTTCAAATGAAGGTTCGATTGAGTATGTAAACACTTGGGAAGGCATGAATTTACTAAACTAATCGAGTTCCTAAACCACAACCAGCCGACATCTTGTGAACTCAAAATTCGAGTTAGAGCAAGATAAAACTAAGACGGTAATATTTCGACTTTATTGCAAAGTCGTCATCAGACAGAATGAATACAAAAACAAGCCTAGGTCTATATATACAGTATACTATATATGTCGGGTCAGGTAGTGATAATTAATTCTATCATGTAAATTATAGTATCGTGTTTGCTTTCTTTTCTTCTGGTGATGTCACCGTCATACTATGTATATAGACCTAGGCTTGTTTTTGGATTCATTCTGTCTGATGATGACTTTTGCAATAAAGTCGAAATTTTGGAGTCTCAGTTTTGTCTTGCTCTAACTCGAACTTTCAGTTCACAAGATGTTATTTTTCGGAATCTGTTTTGTATTATAATAGGTTTCACTGCAAACTGAACTTTATACCATTAAAACTTGTAACAAACTTACAAGTAATCGTAAGTTATTGTGAAGTTGAGCCCTGTGCATCGAATGACATGTGAAGTAAGCTTCAAGCAGAAAAATACCGCTGTGCATTGTTTTGCAGCCATTGGACACAATCGAAATGACGTCATCCACAAATCAAACTATAAATGGGAAGGCGCAATTGCAGTGTTTCCCCAAAACTGAGAGATATTCTTCAGAAAACGTTTTACATTTAACTGCCGTAAAGATCAACCTGACACATTCGGACTTTGCGTTATTTCCAAACAAGCTGATTTGTCACGTTTCGAAAACCTCAGAACCGCTGAGCTACAGAACTTTATTAAATAACGCGAAGGAAAACCAATCCCAATTTTGTCTAGCATGGTGAAAATCCTTCTTTTTAAAACTTTTACTTTATACATTCTTAAAAGCTAAAAATTACAAATGTTTTCAACTACACCGTCATCTTAGTAATTGTTAAAAAACCTTTTAGCGAACTTCATGTTGAATTTTTCTATTGTTTCTTTTCATGTTTCTTTCTTCTAAATCATTTATAACGACCGATTCACTATGCTAATTATTTGCCTTTTTTCCTTCCGCTTAATTAGCATGTTACGATTTCAGCCTTGACAACCTGTGTAGTCGAGAATTCATAGTCGCCATTTTTGAACAAACATAACCACCAGTTTGTCCGGCACCATCTTAAAGTTTCGGTGAACGATAATCGATGGTTAATACGTAATTTTGGAAACAATACATTCACGAAAATATCAGGACTTTGAAGATCTTGGAACCTAAACATGCAAATGCTACTGTAATCATGATAGCATGACCCCAAGCTGATCGACGAAATCACCACAAATACCAAACGGTATCACATATCAAAGTTAGCAGTAATGATTTTACTAGTTTTAATTTTCATAATGCACCACTTGAGTCACAGATATACAAAATTACAACCAATTGTCTCAGAAATCATTGATTCAACTTCAAGGACCGTATCCTGAAACAAGATCGTTTTATACACAAGTTGGAGTGTTGGACAACTTGGCTGCCTCTTACTTTTCGGGAAGACAATTTTTTGCTAAAAAGACTTGAAACTTAGTTGAACGTTGATCAGAATTTTTTCCTTTCACAATGATGCTTGAAGTCTCGACATTTAATACAAGTTAATGTTGTAGAACAGGAAGAATGGTTTGCAGTACTCATGTCTCATATTCCCTCCCTGTAGTGCACATGACATACTAAAGTAAATGGTTTGAACGTGGGAGAATCGTGACATGTTTGTGGAAGTTGATCGTCCAGGTTAGTGTAGTCTTGAGAAAGACTGTTGGTGGAAGTGACTGACGTTTCGACAGCCTTGGCGGCGATCATCTTCAGAGTCAAAAGGAGAGTAAATGTCAGGTTCGCCTTTACCAGATACAAATACAGGCGAACCTGACATTTAGTCTCCTTTTGACTCTGAAGATGACCGCCGCCAAGGCTGTCGAAACGTCAGTCACTTCCACCAACAGTCTTTCTCAAGACTACACTAACCTGGACGATCAACTTCCACAAACATGTCACATGACATACTGATACACTAGAAAGTTTCCCATCGCTTTCTCCATCTTTCAGCTGACTCTACCAAATAAATGTACCACAGAATTCACGAAAATAACCAAAGTTATCACCGTACAAAGCTGACCTTCGCTCTCCTGGGAATGCCTGATGATCTGGTCGAAAGAAACCCCGACTCAGACAAGTTAGCATTTTGCGCCTTTCCCAACTTAACTGGAATGCCCGACTTTCGAGTGGATGATGCCATTCCATCAGTCTTTTTTTCGCTTCTTCTGTCAAGGCTTTTGCAAATAAGACCGGTGAATAAGACTTATTGTTAATCACGAAACTCGGAGGCCAGTAAAACGAGCCAAGAAGGCAACTTAAACGACGCGGTCTGTTTGTCCTTTGAAAGATGATCTTTTGTTGTGGTACCGTGTCCATGTTAATTAATGAATTATAATGCAGTAATTAATATGCACTTGACACGAAGGTTGGATGAATTACCGCCGAAGCTACAGGTATATCTTTATGCTTTAACTGGTAATATAAATCCCGCAATCTTTGAATCGAATATACTAGCAGAATGGACGCTCTATGTATGCGTGTGTATGTGTCTTTATTTATACTAGATTGCCCGATCAACTAGCTAAGTTGTTCTCCCTAGAGGTCCAGTGAAGGCCACCGCTCATGGGTCTAGTGTTACTACAGGAGGAAACCGGAGTACCTGGAGAAAAACTGCGATGCTTGGTAGAGTTAATAATACGAAACATACTCTGAATAAGAGTGACATCTTGAAACTCAAGATTTGAGTGAAAACAAGACGAGATACTAATGTTGTCTTTCGTATTGTACTTCTTAAGGTTATCGGCAGGCACTGGATTTTTGTGGAGTCAAACAGGGCAACACTCTTCTCACATGTGACCAAGGTAACTTTAATTAAATAAATGCACGGAGCCTGGATCAAACCATTGTCACAGTGGTGAGAGAGGTGCACTACCATTGTCCCACCAGCACCCCAATCCATTGAAATACTTTCAGTAGACATACCTGATTAAACAATAAAACGTCCAATTTGTTGTACAGTCAAACCTCGCTGGACGACCTCCTCTCGAAAGTGATCACCCAGAATATCCAAAGCCTATCGATCTAATGACTGCAAACCAGACCTTTCATAAGTGACCACTTCATGGAAGAAATTTAGATGTCCTGTTATCAACGACAAACCGCAACGTCGTTATTTTTTGAGTTTTTCCTTTTGTTTGGAATCTACCATGTGCGACCTATCATGCTCAAGACAAGGATTTAAAATAGAACATATTCCGAAAAGTAGGCACATCTTGGAAAACTCAAGATATGAGTCAAAACAAGACGAGTATATGAGACTGTAATATTTCGACTTTTTGGCTAATTAATTATCTCGAAAGGAAGCTATTACACTCAATCCTCCCTTATCCGGACGTCTGACATACGGGTACGTCCATCTAACGGGCACTAAAATAGTCACGTGCGCGATAGCATTAATTAATACATGCACGTAGTCAAAATGGCGACAGCAGCTGTATGTGCAAAGCGAAAGCGATCAGTGCTGGCTCTAGAGACGAAACTAGAAATAGTGAAAGAACTCGTGAAAGGAACTTCTCAGCGAACTGTTGGTGACAAGTTTGGAGTAGCAAAATCTACAGTTGCTGACATTTGGAAAGATAGAAAGAAAATAGCTGACGCTATAGCTTCCAGCGAGTCACCATCGTTCTCCAACAAGAAACGCTGCATCATCCGTCATCCCAAGTTTGATCTTGTAGACGAGACCTGTTGGAAATGGTTTTGCCAGCAACGCTCAAAAGGTGCGCCGGTTTCTGGTGTGTTTTTACAGGAGAAAGCACGCTCATTTTTCGCGAAGCTGTACCCTGATGCTGACCCACAAAGCTTCAAAGGCAACACAGGATGGCTAACAAAGTTTAATAAACGACATGGAATCAAGAATATTCAGCTAAGAGGAGAAATTCTTTCATCTGACTTGTCAGCTGTTAATTCTTTCTGCGACGAGTTGGCAAAGGTGATAGCTGATGGAGACTACACTCGTTAAAGCACTTCTACTTCTAGACAATGCCCCATCACACCCATCAACAGAAACATTGCAATCAGATGATGGTAAGATCAAAACAATGTTTCTTCCACCAAACACCATTGCTGCCATCCAGCCCATGGATCAAACTAGCATCTCATCATATTTCAGTCCAAACTAAATGTACATGTATTATACTTATTCATTCATTTTGCATACATACATGTAAAATACTGTTTATGTATAACATGATTTTAACAACTGTATAACCAATTAACCATTACAATCACTTTACATGTGACCACAGAGTAAATAATCCAACCAGAGGTCCAACTCACTGTCGGCAGCTTTGATGTTTGTGTCCTCGCGCATGTTGCCTCGCGCATCTCATTAATTCAAACGCCGCCATGTTCCTGGCAAGCGTCTAGCCTACTGTCCTCTGAGTCAGTGGTCTAGCGCCCGCCGAGTGTAGGTATAACTTTCGTGCTCGTGTGAACTGAATTTTTGCATAATTGAAGTGGTTTTACCGTCTTCGTCAACCTTAAGTGTGATCGCAAGGCCAGAAGAGGCAAGCGAAAAAATTGCGGATAAGCACATGTATACCAGTTGATCTTTTACAGTCAAACCGGATGTTCGTGTATAGCCAACTTTTCGATGTTGCGTAGCAACAATGCAATCTTCATTTAGCAAGTTCGTCAAGGAATTTGCAACTTGCGAGTCAACCAAGAAGCATGTTACCCGAAGGGCGGACAACGCAAGATCAGATAAAACATGATTCAAGTTATCGTGAGGTACTTAAATGAAATAATTTGAATCATGTTTTATCTGATTTTGAGTTGTCCGCCCTTCGGGTAACATGCTTCTCGGATGACTTGCAAATTGCAAATTCCTTGATGAACTTGCTAAATGAAGATTGCATTGTTGCTACGCACCATCGAAAAGTTGGCTATACACGAACATCCGGCTTGACTGTAACAGTTTTTGACTTGTTTAAAATCGTGGTAAGATTAACAAGAATTCAGCACATGTTTGAATCCATCGAGCGTTGTCAACACGTTCGTACGATATTTGTAAATTGTGGAGTAAATTTTATTTTGTAAGCTCACTGAACAAATACCCCTCGATAGGTTTGAAAACCTAATTTCAATGTACCAGTTTAGTACTACAATCAAACTTCACTTTGTTTACATATAAGTGGCAAAAATTCGTATGAGGTCAAAACTGCCGGGGGAACTTGCCAGGAACATGGCGGCCAGCGCATGCGCATAAAAAATTTGGGACAAATTTTCACGCGAGTTGGACCTCTGGTTGAATTGTTTACTCTGTGATGTGACTGATCTGAGTTACGGGCATATCCGAGTTATGGGCAGTCCCCGGTCTCAGGGTGCCCGGATAAGGGAGGATTGAGTGTATTTACAAGGCAAAAGTCATTAACAACAACTGACCCGACAATACTGATGTGTAAGATGACGTAAGATGACGTAAGATGACTGAGACAAGTTAGTATCAGACGCCACTTATCTCAGTCATCTTACATCATCTTACGTCATCTTACACATCAGTATTGTCGGGTCAGTTGTTGTTAATGACTTTTGCCTTGTAAATAATAGTTTCTTTTCGAGATAATTAATTAGCAATGCATTCTGTCGTGTTAATATCTCAGGTATAGGATTGTTAACTTCCGTTGCCTACACCACACTGTATATATAGACCTTGGCTTGTTTTGTAAATCATTCTGTCTGATGATGACTTTGTAATAAAGTCGAAATATTACAGTCTCGTGTACTCGTCTTGTTTTGACTCATATCTTGAGTTTTCCAAGATGTGTCTACTTTTCGGACTATGTTTTATTTTATACTTTTTGAAGTTGTCGGCTGGTCGTGGTTTTTGGATAAGGGTTTAAATTATTTTAAAATAAACCGTAACGACCTTGCGCGCAAACCGCGCAGATGTGATGGTTTCACACGCTCATACTGGTCTTCACAAGTAAAAGATTGTCGAAACTAATTTGACCTGACCAAGATTAAGTTGGTTAACTCTGAAATGGTACCTACATATATACATACACTTGCACATACACACGTACACTTACACTTACACATACACATACACATATACATATACATATTCATATACGTATATGTATGTGTGTATGTTATAAAGCTTCGGCCGGTCAACTCAGGCTGACCGTCCAAGATACCTTATATATACACGATATAGTGTATATATAAGGTATCTTGTTATGTTGTTAAGGTATCTTGTCTTGTTATATATATAACTACAGACGGAACCGTTTCGGCCTACTGGGCCTCATCAGTGTAGTGCTGACGAGCAGGATGGAGATGTAGAGTGAGATATATGTAGAGTGAGATATTATATGTACAGTGAGATATTATAGAGTCCTCACGTCGCTACTCCGACTTTCATGTTGTTCACGATCTTCAGGCAACTGAGTAGGTATCCGGTGGTGCTTTCCTTTTTATTATCGGTGGCGTTGCTATGGTGCGTGGGAGGCTGGATGACTCATCACTTCTTTCTTCTACGGGGCTGAATTTAGAAATGTTGAATTTGTTTTGGTGTCGGCATTTCAACACAAGCTCTGACCTTTTGTTTAAGAGGGTTCTTTTGTCCGCTTTCAAAATGGATAGTTTTTCCTCTAAGCAAAGGTTGCATTGCCTTGCCCCGATCGTATATGTCGCGGCCCGTTTCAAAATTTCCCACTTGATAGTAAAAGCTCTCTTCTTTTTCTTAAGGTCCCAAATGTACTTAGGTAGCTCCGTTTCGTTCGCGTATTTCTTATCTATGAAAGATTTTGTGTGGTTTCTGTAGCGTTCTTTGAAGGGGTTTGCTGTAGTGCCTATATAATGTTTTGTTTGTCCGTTGTCGGCTGTTGAGATATTTGCTCGGTAGATTACGTTGGTTGTTTGGCATTTTCCCGGAAGTGGGCATTCGTCCTTTCGTCGGCAGTTACTGGTGTCAATAGTGCGGGATTTCGTCTTCGCGAGGATTCTAAAGTTGTGCTTTGAAATAGTGCTACTCATATTACCCATGCAGCTGTAACTAATTTTCATCGTGTTTCGGTTGAATATCTAATGCAAGTTAGATGTTGGTGGGAAATGTTTGTCAATCATGGTAAGGAAGTTGTGGCCAATGTTTGATCGGACATTCTTGCTGAATGTATATATATATATATATATATATATATATATATATATATATATATATATATGTATATTTGTATATGTGTATATGTGTATATGTGTATATGTATATATGTATGTATGTATGTATATATATATCACCTTGATGAACGAATGATAAACCTTCGACCGGTCAACTCAGGATGACCGTCCAACATACGCTAACTAATTACATATCGCGGATATTTATTTATTTATATATTTATTTAAACACCTTTAGACACGGTAACCTGATCATCCAACAAGGCGTTGCTTTTCATAGGGCCGTGTAGTAAAATACGTAATAATTAAGAGAATATATTTACAATATATCTGTGAGCTTACTTGTATTAAAAAATTGAAAAAAAGTGGTACCAAAAGGAACCAAGTCCTTTTGGCGGATGGTATCTACGCTGACCCAAATTGGCGCGCAAAGTCCCACATGTCCTCCATGACACAGTATTCAAATTTCAAATTTACGGAAAAAAGTTAAAGATGGCCGAGGAAGAGCGAGGTTTAGACAAGACCAAAGACAGTAATAAAAAAGAAAGTAAACAGGTTGGCTATACAGGCACTTAATATTTTGTAAGCTTTTTGGTGGTACGAAGTGTTTACCTCATTAACGTTCTCGAACGATTGTTCGATAGCAAGAATCAGGAGATGGTGACGATGCAAAACTGAAAGCGACCGAAGCATCAGAAGGGAAAAAGTCTCCGAAGAAATCTTCTGCGAAATCTCCTGTGAAAGAGGTAAAAAGTAAATCCAAAGTGCAGAAGAAAGAGTCGAGCGGTGAAGAAGAAGAAAGCGATGAAGAAGAGCTAGTTGGTAAGAATTTTGGAACACTTTATTATGTATATGGCGATCACGATTGACCATTTTGCTGTTGCCCTTGGCTTATCTTGGAATTTTAGCATTCTTGGCTCTCCAGGCAATGTCCTATGACACATGACTCGTTTCCTAAGCGACATAACAAAACAGTGTCTTACAGCTGTGCTCTTTCTTTTGACATGCAGTCGAATGAGGACTACAAACGGATTCAGGAAAGCAGCTGCAGTGCCGAGCAGCCAAAACGCATCTGCACTCTACAATCTGCATGCTTAGGTTACCAGCCTACTGATCGGATTTTCACACGTACACAAGTGGCTTTCGTTTATGTTGCATCTGGTTGAACGCTGTCGATCTACGGAAGTGCAATTCTTTTATTTGATCGGGATAGTTTTAGGCTAAAAAGCATCACCATTTCTAAATGTTCTGAAAAAGATCGGCTGATTCACTGGATGTTTTATCTTCACACAATGGAATATATCAGGAAAAACAAACTAGCTGTGTATTGAGTTGAAATTTGAGAAAACAATTTACGTCAGTCGATGAGAGCAATTCAATTATAAAATTTGACACGGTTAGCCAAGTTTGTTGTCGTGTCCTAGCCGTTAGTTATTTGGCTGTGTATCGCTTCCTTAGTACTTCGCATATATTTTGCATAAATTATGACCCACGAAAAGATCTCAAATTCGCACAGTATGGGATGTGAAGGGCTTTTACCCAAAAAATCATTACTTCTTTCCTTAATTTCAGCCCACAACCATTTCCATACATTTTTGCTTTTGTAAGTGAATTATTCGTTTGTTTGAATCATCGCATATTACAATCTGCTACATTTGTCAGAGTGCAACATTTTAGCATTTGCTGATTGTGCTCTTGATGATACCTGGTGTGGTGAAGAAATGTTTCCTGCTTGTAAATATGTGATGGTGACTGGATGATGTTATGTTGTTCAGGGACAGTGGAGCCGGGAGGGCTGCAGGGGCTGTAGCCCCCCCACTTTTTTCCAAATGTAATGTTGAAACAACTATGCTTTAAAACACTTGTTGTGCAATTTCCCAGAGAAGCATACAAAATGTTGTATTTTTATCTCAAGCCCCCCCCCCCCCTCGTAATTCTGCTCCGCCGTCCCTGTTGTGTGGGGTACTTGTAACAGTTATTCATTTGCCCAACTTTTCAGTAATTTTTTTCTTTCTCTTTTTGAGTTTCTAAAACATTGAAAAGGTTTCTTGTTAATCACTTGAGTTAGAAACATAGCTGAAAAATAAATGACTTCGTGATTACCCACTTGAATAAACATTAAGATTTAATCCTTCAAGTCTCAGAGTTACCCTAACTTAGTCACAGGAAACAATAAGATTCCCTGTTGTGAAATTTCATTGCTTCCATCAAGACCAGTCACAGAGTGTTTTTCCTAGCAGGGATACAACCCAGATTTCTTAAAAAAGATAAAAAGAATTTTTGGTCCACTGATTATGAGACTTTGGAGCAACATCATGGGTAAACTTTTTAATTTAAGGGTACCCAAAATGCTTTAAAAATATATTTCCTAGCTTAGATATTTAATATGGTAATGGTTTTCTTGGAAAAATAATACTGTGCAAAATTTTGTCCCATCAGTTGGGAAGTTATCCCTTGATTTTATCCATCTATCTGATTTTAAAATGAGTTCTAGTGCAAAACCATTCATATTAGAATTGGATTTAATTAAAATGTAAATAAAGCTCCTTTTCATTAGAAAAGCTCGGCCTCAGGTCTTATTTTAGAACAAAGAAATATGGTAATTTGGAAGTTGCCTGTGCACAACTAGAAATTAATACTACTTGTTTGAAAAAAAAAAACAATGGCATGTTTTTTAATTGATTGGGTGTATATGAATGTTTGGAGAAAAAAAGAACCCTTTTGAAGACACCATCATGTTTTCTTATTTTGAATAGGAAGTCTGGACATGCCTTTGGTTGTTGAAGGAAAGCGTGACAGAAAATCCACTGAATTCCTTGTGAACACCTTTAAAACACCACAAAACATTGAGAAGAAGAAAGTGGATATCCCTCAGGTATTGTGATAGGTATTTTTAATAGTGTTCAATGGGAACAGTGCTTTCTTATACAAATTCAAAGTAGTAGCTAACTATTCCAAGCAGGACACTGTAGCTTTGAGAAAGCTTTGGTATTACCGGGACCTAAATTTACCACGATAAACTGTGAAGGCAATTGTACCCTGCTAGTGGTTTGTTGGAATTTGCTGATTTTCCCTAGCCTTGAAAAAGCTTTGGTATCATCATGACCTAAATTTATGATAAACTCCTTGCGGGGAGTTGTGCCCTGCTGGTAGTTTCATCAGAAATTGATGATTTCCTGGCTGTTCTTTTGGATATTTGTAGTCATCTAAAAGCCCTTGACTTAGCCTGCAAGCCCCTTTGTTTATCCTTGGTAAGGTGGTGGTCTTTTTAAATCTGGAGACCTTGGTGTAACAGACACTGCCAAACAAGGCATGGAAAGTGCAGTATCCAAATATCCATGGGATACTTGATTTTAAATTTGGATACTAATGATCACAAGCTCAGTATCCAAATGGGTTCCTGCAAAAATTACAAAATTGGGATAAAGGACAATCCAGCACATATCCTGGTGGTTGTGTTGCTGCACATCAGAAACCTAAGACTGCAGCACTAGGGACTAATCCAACTGAAAGAGCTTTGTAATCAGTGAATAGACAGGATGGATTGAAATGGACAATTCATGCAACTGCTGTGCTGTGAACTAGTATAATAGTACTGTGGAGCCTCACTATAATGCGTATCGGTATAGCGCACGACTAGGTATAACGTGGTAAATCTTTGGACCCCAAATTTCTCAACCACTAAACTGATTTACAAACCTTGTTCACTTGGTAGAACCAATGAGCACAAGCAGATCATTAGTAGCCTGTTTTTCACCTCTGCAATTTGTTACATCATGCAAAAGCCGAAGCTCGGAAAACATGCAAACAATCAAAAGTAACAGACTTCTTTAATACTTCTTAAAACTATTAAAACAATATCTAATTTACAATTACCACGTGCGTTTGTGTTATTTTTTACAGCTTTGATGCTTGTCATGTCAATGACAATGTATTCATGTTTTATACTTTCCTGCAACCTGCACCATTTCCTGATGCCAAATCCCTATTTTTGATACGTTTTGATATAATGCACTTCAGCTATAATGCGCTTCAGCTATAACACGGTCATTTACGATGGACCCCATATACCATGTGAGGCTCCACTGTATTATAGTGCTTTCGGCACTGTAGTGTACTCAGTGATATCACATGAAAAATTTAAACTTGTTTGCAAGTCATATGCAACTGTTATGATATAAATAGTTGGAATTTAGTTTCAATAATAAAAAAATAAAAAAAAAATATTTCAGTTACTTTTACTGGGAACTTTAATGTGCTTTAATGTGTAGAGTAGTATCCAATGGTTACATACTAATGTCAGGAAAGGAAATCAGGCTCCAAAAGCCTGGTATCAATCTTGATACTGCTGAAAATTTCAAATCCCATGCCCTGTCAAACAAAAGACTTGGTGCTCGTTGTTTTGAGACGTTGCAGTCAAGAGTGCTTGAACTGAAATGACGTGCAACCAGTCACTGAGGTTGTGTTTTCAGGAATCAAACCTTCAACTTTCTCAGAACTTGTGGGTTGCTACTGAGAGTGACTAAGATGGAAAGTGAAAGTCAAGAACACATGTTGGTTTCATGAATGGACTTTGGTATAGCTTAACTAATAACCTCAATATGCGATAACTTTGGGTGAAGCAACTACCTAAAATATACGAAAAGAAACTTTGACATTTCGAGCAAAGGCCCTTCATCGGGAAGGGCCTTCGCTCGAAGAGCCTTCACTCAAAACATCGAAGTTTCTTTTTGTATATTTCAGATAGTTGCTTCACCCAAAGTTATCGCATCTTGTTATCCTTGACTACCTGCACTGGCACCCATTGCTCAAGATTTTATAACCTCAATATGACTGTATAATGGTACAATATAACTTAGTTTTGAATACCACTGAGTTAGTATTGGTCCAGCTGTACCAGGACCAAGATATGACAAATTGAAACAGATATTTGATGTCTAGTTGTGAACAAAGTGTGCAAATTACTGGTTAGAACCAATGCAAAAATTAATATTAGGTGGTATTCTGAAGTGGAATATCTTTTTCAGTGCACCCTTAATAAATACACACATACTAAAAGTTCAGCCTCATCTTTTTTAAATGATAACTGTTTCAACTTTCATTCATATTACTATGAAAAGATGTGCTTATGGATTTCTACTGCGGAGTATTTATCATTTTTTTGTACTGCTTATTCAAACATATCTCGTATCCAAACCTTGGGTACCAGATTTTATGGAGTAAAACCAGATTCTAAAATCTTGGTATCCTATCTGGATACCTCTGGAAATTTCAAATTTCATGCGTTGGACCAGAAATAAATTCGGGACCACATCTCTATATGTCAGCAATTTTTTGTTTTTGCAGACACAGCTTAATTCTTGATATTATGCTTAAGCCAAATCCAATAATTGTTTTATTATACATTCAAATTAGCGACAGATGTAAGAAAAGATTTGCAGTAAAAAGACTTGTGCAATTAACTTTCCATATTGCTGCAGGCCATTTTTACTGTTTTGTAATTTTCACGGCCTTAAGGTGGTTACGTCATCAGCGTTCAATTATTATTTTTTTTTGGACAACCCCGTCGAATAATTCACGATATTCGGCGGAAGTGATGTTACGGCTTCCGTATATTGAGACTTAACTGGTGAATGTCGACCAATAAGAAACAAGAATGAAGTTTGAATATATAATATAGTTAATATCTGTTTAGTTTTTCTAACAGCTTCTTTGGTTGATGGTGCTTTTTATTAGGGAAAAGGTGAAACATTAGGCTCCATGCCAAGAGGTAAGTCAACAGATGTACATATTTATTGGAAAGTGTCGATGTGTGCCCAGAATCACTGTTAAAATTTACTGTTAATTACACTTGGTATTACAGTGTATCAGATGCTTGTGTAGCACTTGTGAAACATCACAAAGTATCAGCCTTGCTTCTGGCACACAAGATCAGACAAGATATAAGGCGAAATGGCTGAGCCCTTTAGATTCCCAATTTTTCTAAACAAATTTTCATCGCGAATTATCGACCACCGTCACTAACGGGCCCTTTACACTTGGGATTTTGTGCGTTGCGATTCACATCTTGGTGTATGTGCTATGGCCAATTTACACGATAAGATTTGTCGCATACGATTGTTCGCCTGGCGTATGTAATGTTGTCTCAAGGGTACAGGTCCTGTTTACGATTCGCTCGCTGATGTCGCAGTACGTCCCGAAGAAGTTATACACTTAATAGCATACATTACAACGAACAATCGTATACGATAATTGTATCCTGTAGATAGGGCCTTAAACTGACAAGAGGATCGAGGCCAAACTGCAGCGAATCATAAGCAGATACATTGCTGCGTAGACTCTCATGGGTTTATTGCACACACCAGGATGACAATCGCAAATGCACAGAATCGCACGTGTAAACGAGCCTTTATGGAGGAGGGTAACCGTCGAACTATCAACGTACGTCGTTCGGGAGGGATAGAGGTTTAACTGAAGAGCTCAACAAACCGCTGACCTTATAGGGTTATGGTTAAGCCTCGTTTACAGTCTTTAGAGTTCAATGGTGTGAACACACTTGCTTTTACTCTTTTGGTACGTATTAGTTCCCAACCCCCTTTCGATAAGCTTTTGGCGCTTTTTTTTTTATTTTGGAAAAAAGCAACGGCGCGCTTAAATAATCTTATCTTTCTTGGACGATGTTCGTTGAGTATCTGCTACTCTGTTTTGACAATATATTATTTAAACAGCAACAATTAAAAAGTAGTATTCAGAGAAGACAATTAAGGCAAATGATACTCAGTTCAATCAAGCAAATTCGTGCGAGGAGTTCGACACGGAAAGCTAGAAGATTTTGAGTACAACCGGGAAGGAGTACCCTTTGGTGGAATAATTCTTGTGGGCCTTCTTACAGAAGATGGCGCTAAACTTTCGTATGAGGAGAGAAACATTTGACTATTTAAAAAAGAAACTACGAAGCTAAACCGGAGATTCGGAACAACCCTGCCGATGGTCCTGAGTCGTAAGAACGCATCCAAAGCCTTCGTTAGTTTATGACGGATTCGAGTGAACAAAACGGTATTTTTGCGTTACTTTTCCAATCCGCGTCGTGTGAACGGGCTCTTTAACTACAATAAGCAGTTTCCTGATTTCCATGAACCCCGCTGAAACAAAACCGTAGAAGGCTGCAGACGGACAGCCGAAATCTCGTTGAATGAAAATATTTCTGATCAGAGATCGTCTTTCTCGTGAGGTATAACCAAGTTTAATAGCTTCTGGGAAGTTAACAGAACGAAAAAGCCAGTCCTACCAGTCACCTTTCTCGTCTGCTTTTCATGATCTGGATCATGAATGAATAAAGAGTTTTGTTTGGAGATGGATAAATCTTTGATATCTGAATTTATACGAATAATTTACCCTTTCTTAACCAACTAGCCTCTCATGGCATATGTTTGAACGAAAATTTCCACTTTCTTTTCAGTACAATTCCAACTGGGTCGTGTAGTTGCTGACGAACTGAAACCCCTCCACAGACTTCTGTTTGGAAGAAGTGGAACGGTACGTGCTCTGTACTTATTTCAGAATCATCCTCAGGGTAACATGAACAGAATATTTCATGATAAATCAAAATGAACCGAGGCGTTTTACAATGGGGGCGATAGGGTCCCCCAGTTAGTGTTTAGAAGAACGTCGGGGGGGGGGCGATGGAAGGTAGGCAGCAGAAAGAGGGGGGTTAAGATACAAATGGTGAGCGTTCATCAATCATTCACCATCACAGCAGTTTTAAATTTCAAGTAGTAATTTAATATTAAAATTTAACACTGACTAAATCGATAATACCGAAATGAATAACTGTATATTACAGTCATTCAGTTCCGTACTGCTTTGGGATTGGGCGCGGGCAAAGAACTGGGACTGAGTGTGCTCAGTAAGGGGGCGACAAGAGGTTTCAGTATGAGGCAGATGGGTGTCCATCCCCCAAAAATTGAGAACCACCGCTTTAGCCAAAGTATGTTTTCCTAATTTGCTCTAACAAATGTGCAGTTATGCGTTACAGATCGTCTTGCATCTCATCGCTCATCTGGGTCGATCATAACCAACCAACAAGAAGTCTTTCTTGTCGGTCAAATTTAAGTTCTTGTTCTATTCAGGCCGGACAGTTTTCCGATGTTCTACCGTTATTTTAAACCCTGCGGAATGATTCTTGCTAATAATTCTCGTGCAACGCTACTTACTTGCTCTTTGGTATGAGAATGAGCATGCTTTGTTTCACTATTTTACTCAGGCTAATCAGCTGTCTTTTCCCCCCTGCAGAGCAGCGAAGTCAAGAAGAATATACGAAGCTTTAATGGTTTTGGTATCGAGAAAGTAAGTCTTCAAAATGGAGGAATGATCTGAGGTTATTGTTTAGGGAAGTATTTATTTCGGCAACAGATGACTTTCACCCGATCCCCAGAGATTCAAATGAAAAGACGGCCATGTTGGTGGCTTACAAAAGAACGCTATTAAAAATCTACTGTAAAGGTACAGCAATGCGACCACGTAAAACCTCATCTATAAATACGCTTTCCTGGCGGAAAACATTAAGTTGCTTGGTGCTTGAGGTAAAAACCGATAAAGGAAGTTGTGTGACGAGTTGATCTTTTGTGTATACCAAATGATAAATAGGAGGAAAAAATATTCCCGTATTCATGTCATTCCACTAGAAATTTCTTGCCTATCGCTTATTTCAACTCACGAACAAAACGTTTTTCGGCACGTTAGTTTAAAATCCCATCATTGTTATTATTATGGCTTTTAATTTAGGATTCCAAGGAATACAAGAAGAAAGTAGAACTAGTAGATAGGTACGTCACTTTTCCCTGTACACATCCTTTGGGCCAGTTTCAGTTCCACGTGGCAAATTTTATTCCGTTCGTCTTTAACTGTGGAATGTATTTAACGTGCAAAAGTCTGACCCTTCTCTTCCGTCTTTTCATCATTGCGATATCTGCCGTACCAGTGGAAAAGATTCCGTAGATTATACGTCGGTGTTAACATTGGTGTAAAAGAAGCATTTCACTGTAGTTGGTTGTATCAGTAACGGAGCATTCCCCCGACATATTCCAGGAAATGGCTTATGGAAATTCGTGCTTATTATCTACGTCTTTTCATGTCCTCAATATTTCTGTATTTATTAGTTAAGTAACATAATAATTTACCTTCAGTGCGTATGGAGTAGGTTGTCCTTCAGCGGCACCGATATCAGAATGAGATTACACACCTTGAATAAGGCCAAAAAGTCACGAACAGAAAATTTATGACTTCCTCAACTGGGATGTTCAAACCTTGAACCTAAGGCCCATGGCTCAACGCGCCAGTGATGTTTGGGGACACCCGGTCAGACCAGTAAGAAATAGCCATCATATTTTGCCCACAAATATCAGCAATTCGTTGGGAGATACCTAATCCATCGAACACTGAGTGTGGTATTTTTCCAGGTAGGGGGAAAATTAGCTTGTGACCCAAGCTGATGTAGAATGTGGAGGTCGTCATTTAACAGAACCGATAGCAAAGTTAGACGACTAAATTCAAACGAGACCATATGTTCCTGTAGCTCCGTGGGACCATTAGTATACGCTCAACGTGGTTTAAGTTTTTCAATATCTGTATTTTTATCGTGTCATACAGGGCTCGAAGTTAACAGTATCCCGCTAACCAATGGTTAGTAGTTTTTCATTGCATGGTTACTAAAAGTATGTTTAAGTAACCCGACATGGCTAGTAGTTTCGAACCAGAAAAAATCTTGTTTGAATAATCAAAAAAATGAAATGAAAATCTTAAGTCTAAATTTCAGCTAATGCTGAACTTCAGTTTATTTTTTCAAACGATCAGAAAATGCAAATCTAAATCTAAAAAGATTAATACATAACAATCAGTAAACCCGTCTTGGATAATAGACTTTGTAATTTAGTTAGTGAAATTTCAGTATACTAACCCGAAGTGGTTAATTTGTTTAAATTCGAGCCCTGGTTATAGCCATCTTATTCAAACAGGAGACTTTTGTGGCCGAAAAATAAAATTGTAGTAAAACACAAATCAACTACCATTTTTAAAAGAAGGTGTATTTCTAAAGATACATCGAGCGACTAAAAAATCTCAACCATTCCAAAGAGAGCCCAGCTCGCCCCTTAAGCCCATGTTAACGCCTTTTTACGCTACAATTTCCCTTTCCAGATTTACAGTTGACAGTTTAAGAAGGTTATGTGAAATTTTAGACGTGGAAAAGAAAGGGAAAAAGGTATGGCTGATTTAAACTGGCATCCAAAGAATTGTGACTTTTTCTTTCAACAGACAAAACAACTTACTTTAGCTAACAAAAAAAGCTCATCTTAGGAAACATGTTTTAAATTAGACGATCGATGAACGTTAGTCAAACTCTAACCTCAGAAAAACGATTTCTGAGCCCCAGACGGGGATCGACCCAGCAACCTTCTGACTTACTTTTTTAACTTTTTTTTTTACTTTTTTTACTTTTTTTGTTTACTTTTTTTTACTTTTTACTTTTAAGGAGTCAAACTATCATTTAAGAGGTAGTGGGGTTAATTTAAGTCTGCCTAAGTATTATCTTAAATGGATGAAGAATTCATATACGTATAAGGTAGTAAATACGTGGAATTTGTTGAAAACCGATTTAAGACAGGAAAGCCTCAAGACATGAGAAAAGTTAATGATATTAAATTTTAGATAATTACTTTGTTTAGTAACTTTACATAGTAATTATATAATGATGAATACTCTTCTCATTGTAAATATAGTATATTTAATTGTTTTTAAATTGTATTTTATTGATAAGTATAATGGCTTGTAACTTTTGTTACGTTTAATATTTTATTAATTTTTGTACTTTTAAATTCACGTACGTATTTTGAACAAGCTCAATTTAGCTCTTAGGACGTTACATGGGTAAATAAACGATTGATTGATTGATTGATTGATTGATTGATTGATTGATTGATTGAGACGCTCTAACCATTGAGCTACCGAGACTGAGGTGGCGAGTTAAGGTGCAAGTGCGACATATGTACTCCCTAAGTGGCGACCACGATATGCCCATAGTGATATTAAATCGATATATATGGTAGATGTGGGAGCTTGGAGATATCTTAGATGATCGATGAACGTTCGTCAAGCCCTAACCTCACAAAAATGATTTCTGATCCCCAGACGGAATCGTTTTTCTGACGTTAGGGCTTGACGAACGTTCATCGATCATCTAAGATATCTCCAAGCTCCCACATTCACAACATATATCGACTTAATTATCAACATATCGTGGCTGCCATTTAGGCAGCACATATGTCAAACTTGCACCTTCAGCCTGGTTTCCATGCGATTATGCGATTTCCTATGCGATTGTGTGGAAACACTTTTCTGTGTTCCTGCGATCCACTGACATTGTCTGCGATCGCGATCTTAAACAAAACCAAAACAAACCCACAAAGCAACGCTCGTCTAAGGCAACCATATGACAAAGGCAGGTTACTCTACGGAAGAATTTATGGAAGAGTGTCAGAAATATGAATGTATCAAGAATCGACTTACAAAGGATTTTGAAGACAAGCACCATTGGCCATCTTAGCCTCGTTAATTGCGAGAAGTCGATGAGAACTCAGAGACTGCGCGGAGCGTGCGCCGTACAAGTAAAACTAACTGTCTACATCCAGGGCTAGACTTTCGTTGGAGGTTCTGCTGACTTAAATGTAAGGTGGGCTCAGTGATGCTGTGAAGCGTTGCGATTGTGCGATTATATGGAAACACAAGCTAGGGATCGAGTGCGATCCTCCGGTTGAGTGCCTCTTGCGATCGTGAACGATTAAATGGAAACCAGGCTTAGGTCGCCATCTGAGTCTTGATGGCTCAATGGTTAGAGCGTCTCACTAATCATCAGAAGGTTGTTAGGTCGATCCCCGTCTGGGGCTCAGAAATCAGTTTCTGAAGATAGGAGGGCTTAACGAACGTTCATCGATCATCTACGATATCTCCAAGCTCTCACATCTACAACATATATCGAATTGTATTTTAAGATGGCCTTGTAAAAAAATATATAAATTGGAGTGGTGCGGTACGATGTCTGAAGGTTTCGTGTTAAAATTCAAAAATCTACATTAGAATGGATAATCTTTTATGAAGCAGAAATAGCCATCCTTTATGTCATGAAAACGTAAATTGACAGCTCGGGATGCCTTACGTGACAGCGTGAGCTTTACCGTATGTCTGTCAGGTTGTAAAAGCGCGGCTTTTAACCAGTCACGGTGCACGCTTTCAAATGGTCATTTAAAAATGAAATCTATAATAAATACTTCGTTCTACGTGGATGTTTAAAGTATAATTCTGTATTTCTTTCAATTCTTTTCACAGGAGGAGCTACTGGAAAGAGTAATGGAATTTCTAATGAAACCCAAAGCTTCTGGAAATGTAAGTCCACATTTTGTCACGGGCGTCTCAGTAATTTGTTAATGCATGATTGTTTAGGTTTGAATTTTTTTATTTGCAGCCTTTACCGCAACCAAAGAAGAAAATGCCATCAAAACAAAGTAAGAAGAGTTTTGAATTATGAGACAAAAATGGTAGCTTAAAGTGGAAAATAGTTCACTTGAAGCTACTATTCATGTTACCTACTAAATGACCTGTTTGTATTATCTATGAATTATATTTACTGAGGAAATAGTGAACGTAGCTCAAAAAAATTACTCTTCATCACTCATTGAATTCATCTTCACTTCAATTACTCACGTCAGACTTCCCAGTCTGACGGCTCAACTAATGGTGTCAAAAGAGAATAGTGAAATTATTCAATACAAGTTGGTTTTTTTTCAAACGAAACTTGCGCTCAGAATACTTTTCATCGTACAGATATTTCAATTGCCATACTTCCTGTCATTTGTTGGCCATTAACTCACGCCTCGTCTAAACGGATGGACTTGAAACGTATTCATGGTCAAGAAATACCACGTTTACTCAAAGTGGCAGTAAAGGAGGAATTAATCCTTCTGTATTATTTTTCAATATTGTAGAGTCAGGGACGAAAAGAAAAAAATCGACGAAGGTAAAACTTATCGTTCGTTAGTGATTGTTTTTATAAAAAGGAATTTTATCCAGTTCGAGGCGCCATAACCCGAGATAGGGCTCCAGATCCCTCATTGACTGAGTGAGGTTGGAAAGGACTGTAAAGCTCTAGTTTCATGAATTCCGTGGGACTAACTGATCCTTGCTTAAGGGGGGCACTTCACCTCAAGTTTTCGTCAGTTAGGATGAAATATGTTTCCTTGGCAACCGAATGAATATCAAAAACAAAAGAAGCCTCATAAAGACATAGTTTGATATTTAACTTTTTGCCTGGGAAACTTTTATTTAAATTCTATCGATTGTTTGTGAGATATCGTGGTGGGGCATTTTTTGGTCTCAGATTACAATCCAGGCATTCAAATTGGTCAAAATATTATTTCAACTTGTAGCTGACAGTCCATACTTTTCAAAATGTACAGGCTTTGCATATTTTGGGTCTAAAAACTGTCAATTATCGATGATCAAAGTTTAGTCAATTTTAATTCCAAATAAAGGTGAAGCGTCCCCTTAAAGTAAGTTTCACTGGAACAATTTCCCAACGGAAAGCTCCCAAGAAACGTGATCAGCGGACTTACAAGTACAGTAATTAACGGGAATGACAGGATTTTCTTCTTTACAGCAGGATAAAAAAGTCAGTTCAAAGAAAAAAACTGATGAAGAAAATGACTCCGAGGGTGAAAACGAAGATGAAGAGGAAGGAGAAGAAACTGATGAGGAAAAAGAGAAAGAGGTAATTTTGCATTAAAGTATTTTGCTTTTTTGCGAAGAAAATGGACGGGAGAGATTTCATGTGTGCGTGTAGGAGGAGAGGGGAAGTGAGGTGAAAGAGAGAGCGTAGAGGGAGACACCAAAGAACGAGCGAGCTAAAGATCGAATGACTAAACCGTCGAACAAAAATCAAGTTAATAGCGAAAGAGAAAAATGGGAACCGTGAAAGCGTAGGGAAAGTCGATTACCCTACTATTAGGGATAAGAGTCTTAAGCAACGGTCAACAATTGATAGACGGCTGAATGGGTCTATTCGTGACCGTGAGACTCAGTCGTTCTATGTTCACGTCACTAGGATTCTGAAGGCCTGAATAAAAAATTTTTGAGAGAAAAAACAATTGACGTTGATTTTCTCTTTTCCTCGCTCTGCACTTACTAGAATATCTCTACATTTTAGTTTTTCTTTTCAAAATTAATAAATATCCCTTTACGTTCAGAGTTCCGTATAGGTCGTTGGATTGGGCTGTTATTTTTCTCATCCTACAACCCAAAGATATAGAAATCATTGTATTTGCAAGGCGGTTATTTAATATGTCTTTTGTAATTTAAGCGTCTCATGGTGGTCCACCATCTTGATTGTGAAAAAAGTTGAGAGTATGGAGGCGACTGGCATTTTTTGAGGACTCGTATTTTTTCCTACGCTTGTTTGGTTTGTTGAATTAGAGGTTTTGTTAGCTCGGTAGAGTCACGCTTTAGGCGAGGTACGGGATCTTTATTGGAATCACCAAAACAAGATACAGAAACTAAGATTTACGAATGTTCAGCTGTAGCAAGAAGTTCTTCTGACTCTAGGTTTTCTTCTTGGCGACTAGCTTCGTTTTCTCTGCTCGTCTGCCCTCTTTGACTATTCTTCGTTGGCTCCTCTTCGTTGGCTCCTCTTCTCTGCTCTCTCTTTTCTGCTCTTTTCTGTGGGCAAAGGAGCATCTCCTTTTATGCTTTGGGTGGGCAATTTTGGTTGACAGTGACTGACAGTAGAAGTTGACCAATCAGATACATTCTGACCAACTCCCTCACTCTGCCGGATGAAGGCGTTGTTTGGAATGTATCATAATTAACAAGGATGTTTGAAAAAGATTTTTCGGTACTAAATGTATATTGTTCTTTAAAAGTATATAGTAAAAGTGTATAGTTCTATAAAATTATAATAGTAAAATCAGAATGTACCAGTTCTTATCTCAGTTATGTTATTTCACAGTTTCACATCGTATTTCGAGCTCAGATCTGATGTGAATAGGAATTACATCATATCTGGAATTCAGCAAAGTATCCAATCAATATAGGCTGGACTAATACAAACCAGAGCAAGGGTTTAACAATACCAACTTGTACCTTGACCTTACATTCGATAACATAAACAAAAACCTTTTAAGCTAGATCGGTAACTATTATTCATGACATTTTCGAGAGGACTAATTATGGTGCTGGTTACAAAAATAAGATAAAAACTTTACATGTCTAAAACCAGACAAAATTCAAACAAACATTACAACTTTCGTGATACGATCGTCTACCTAAAATTTAGCAGCTATTTTCAAAATAGAGTACGTTGACGTTTGATAAATTCCATTTAGTTCATAATGACATAAATTGCAGACCGCCAAGTTGATGGAATGTGTGTTTCATAACAGGTTTATTAGTTTGGCCATCGTTGCACATCTTGCTTAAAAACCGGAGGTTATCGAGGTATGCAAATACATCTCTGCTTTCTTTCTAATAGCCACCTCGCAAGAAGAAAAAATCTTCAGTTGGGGAGGCAAAGAGAGAAAAGAAAGGAAAAACAGAATCGAAAAAAACGCCGAAAAAGGACAAGAAAGTCGTATCGATAAAAATATCGCCCGGAAAGAAACAAAAGAAGGCGAAAGGTAGATAGCACTAGAGCTAGTGCGATTAAACAGTAAATTTCATGATTAACCTATTCTGCTAGTCAACTCTCTCAAGTCAACTAGAAAATGTGACTTGAGCGGAATTCGAACTCGCATCGTTGGCTTTCCGGACCGCTGATCTACCAATTGAGCTGTCGAACAACTGGGAACAGTATACTTGTTTAATCCATTTTAAGAGCCCAAGAGGTTCAAGCGACGACTTAAAGCTTTTCTCAGTGAAGGTATGCACTGTTTCGATTCTCAATCATGAAATTCGTATCCAGACCATGGTTTGGAAATGTGATTTTGCATGGCATAAAGTTTGGTTGACTTTCAACCTGATTTCCCCCCCAAACTATGGATTCGTTTGAGATGCCGTATGATATACTCAAAGCGACTGTTTGATCTAATATCCAAACACACTGAAGTTGACTAAAACACTCGGTCGTCTCGGTTTTCAACAAAACCCTAGGTCTTTTGATATCAGTTCAAGCTACTTCTCTTACAAGAAAAATTGTTTAACTGTCAGATTTCTCATTTTATAGCAACCAAGGACGATACGGAGTCATCAGACGACGAGCCACTAATTAAAAAAACCAAGAAATCGCCTCCAACGGACAACGAGATTGTCGCTTTGGTGAAGGAACTCCTAGATGGAGCAGACCTAGAAAAAATTACCATGAAATCTGTCTGCAAACAGGTGAGAAAGATGGGATGGCATGAGGATGGGTCTTAACATTGGAGAAAGGGGGATGCATCACTGGAGTGAGATAACGGGAATTAGCATATACCTCGCAGATGGATAGTGTTTTTTGGGCAACCTGATTGGTTCGTCTACCTCGGAATATCCTGCACTATTCACCTCCGAGCAAAACAAGATGGCGTCCAGTTTTGTTCGAGTTACGGAAGAAGGAAATTGTTTTGAATAAACTAAGCCCCTGTGCCAGACAATAGCAAAAACGTGACGAAATTTGGCGATAAAGAATCCAGGAATATGTATTTCCTTTCCAATTTAGCAATAAATGCACTCAGAATGTGTTTCAAAATGTTTTGTTTACAAACAGCGAGTGGGCGACAAGCTGGCGTTCCGTACAGTTGACTTAAAAATTTAAAGAAGTGTGTGAAAACAATTATGCGAGGTATATGCTAAAACAATTATTCACTTCCACTTTGGTGAATAATTGTTAACTAGCAAAAACGAGGCAACTTGTCGGTTTGTTTGGAAGGGTTGCATGGTGAAGAAAACTTTTCAAAATAAAGGTATTTAGTATAATATCCATTAAAAAATTTTCAATTCTGATTGGCTGAGAATACTGCAATTTCAAGGTAACGCTGTGTGGTAAAGTCGTATTTGATAATTATTTGACCTTTTTGCTATGTTATTCCTTGCTTAGGTGTACGATCGATTTCCTGATTTTGATCTAACTGGTCGCAAAGAATTTATTAAAAATACCGTTAAAGAAGTAAGTTTGTTGCATATATTTATCAAAAATCTACCCTCCAATCCTTTTTTTGATAACTCACCCTTCTCTGCATCAAGTAGTTTAGGTTTTAGTAAACTAAAAGGAATCCATATTGAATGACTCAATCGGTATTTGTTTTGTATTGAAAAAAATTACTCAGAATGTAGTTACGGGAAACATACGGGACATGGTCATCGTTTCACCTTCCAGTTCACTGCGGAGGTACTGGGAACGATGATGACCCAGTGAACTCAATTTCCATATCTGGAATGCTAACTCCCAGTTATTTGCTCGGGCAAAGAGTGAAGCCAAGATGGCCACCCATGAAGGCCAGTTTTGGACGTCAGTTTCAGTCCTCTTCGTGGTATTGTACGTCAGTTCCAGTCCTTTGCACGAATTTAATTTTCAGTTTTTGTTTGGTTCGACTTCGAAAACATTTACAACTATGGAAAAGTGCACAGACGAAATATTACTGGACCAGTTTTACGTATTGGAGTGTTTAAAAGGATTCGTTATTGCCGTGTGGCCTAAGAACTGTCCTAAATTGTCTAAAGATGGTAAACTGACGGAAAAAAAGGATGTGCACTTAGTACCTTCCTCAAGTAATTTCTGGGGACCATTTTATCAGGTTTCTCGTGAGTTTGGTAATTTATTTTCGTGAAAATATATAAGCTGTAACTCGGTTTGACATTTGAAATTCTTAAACTCATTTCTACCTTTTGAAGACATATTTTGTGTGTATTTTCAATAAGGAAAATTTTTAGAAAATGTAAAAACTCGCGTGGGAGACTAAAACTGACATACAACCCCGCGTAGGGGACTGAAACTGACATCCAAAATTGGCCTCCATAGGCGGCCATCTTCGGTTCACTTTTCATTGGCCAGTTAGCATTCCAGATATGGAAATCGAGTTCACTGTGATGACCCAGTGAACTCGATTTCCACATCTGGAATGCTAACTGGCCGATGAAATGTGAAGTCAAGATAGCCGCCCATTGAGGGCAATTTTGTACGTCAATTTTAGTCTCTTACGCGACTTTTTTTACATTTTCTGAAGAGTTTTCTTTGAAAATACACACAAAACGAAATGAGTTTAAGAATTTCAAATACATTTCGTTGGTCAAACTAACGCGAAACATGATAAAACGATCTGGAAAAATGACTTCAGGAAACTACCAAATGCACGTCCACTTTCTGCCGTTAGTTTGCTACCTTTAGACAATTTAGCACACTTCTTAGACCACACGGCAATAATGAATTCTTTTAAATGCTCTTTTATGTAAAATTGGACTAGTAATATTTCGCCTGAGCATTTTTTCCATGGTTGTGAATGTTTTCGAAGCCGAACCAAACAAAATTTAGAGATTAAAGTCGTGTAAGGGACTGGAACTGACGTACAAGACCGCGAAGAGGACTGAAACTGACGTACAAAATTTACCCCCGTGGGCGGCCATCTTGGCTTTCCTTTTTGCGCGGGCAAATGACTGGGAGTTAGCATTCCAGTTGCGGAAATTGAGTTTACTGTGGTGGCCCAGAGTTCAATGCGATGACCTCTAACAGTGACGCACAAACGTAATTTCCGGTGTTCCAACATATTTGTTTCAGATCATAACATGAATCGAAAAAGCAAATTCCTGGAAGTTCTCGAAGATACCTACCTCCGCGAGAAACAAATAGTGTACAAAGGATTTTATCTTAAAATGCATCGTTGAATTTTCCAAGAATCTGAGCTAAAGACGCCCATCTAGAGGTGTGCTGCGTTCAGTATCGCCCTTGAATAGACCTAACATACATTTTTACTTTCTTTCATATTAATTAGCGCAGATTTTCACTCATGGTTTTACCTTATGCTTCATGTTTTTGATGAAAAAAACATTAGTCGTCACATGTAAACCTCTGCAATCAACTCACCGTTGGGTTTTTAACGTGAGTCGCTGGCCTCCTCCGTTACCGTATTTTTAGTAAAAATACAAGCGTATTAAATGAACTATTTTATTGCAGTAATAAAGATTTCCGTAAGATCGTAGAAGCACAAGTGCTAATAAAGACTTCAAGTAAACGACAAATTTCTTTATTGCACACATGTTTCGGCAAAACTCATGCCATCTTTGCACTGAAGATGGCATGAGTTTTGCCGAAACATGTATGCAATAAAGAAATTTGTCGTTCACTTGAAGCCTTCATTAGTAATAAAGATGTAAAGCTCTTTTACGTTAGGCGGAGATCCAGTTCGATTAGGAGTCTTCTCCTTTCGCAGATTCAGCAGTTCACAACCTTGATTCCAATTTTTGTTCTGTCTTTATTCATGACAACCGTTCACGATCATTGCTCGTATCAATCTGCTCTAAGCCTACTGTTACCTAACATTTCAACTTCATTAACAAAGAATTTTAAGTACTGATTACCGGTTGACAGTCGGGAAATAACTAATGAACAAGAGGATTGATCTCCTACTAATGAACCTCTGACGTACAGGAATAACAGGAGATTTTTACATTATATTTCCAACAAACAAAATAGATCAATGGGAAGAAAATTAAACTGTTCACTATAAGACATTTTTTCAGGTTTCAACCACAAGTCTCGCCTCAATTAAAAGAATTTAACTATTTAGAACGAAAAAGAACTGACAGGCAGGTAGAACTGTTGCAGAGCTGCCGCTCGTCTTATGCCGGAAAAACTTTAAGTTGCCGGTTTCTTCTACCGATAAATTTTGTTTTTGGCGTAAGATTTACGTCTGTACTTTAATTTTGGCTACTGTTGTACACTATCATAACATGATTGGAACTAATTTTGGCATCAGAGTTAACTGTTTTCTCTTGTGTTGGAATTGACAGCTCGAGATTGGTGAATAAATAAGTATTGAGTACATGTGCTGCCGCCGAACGTTAATATACACTGAATATAAAACTGGAGACAATCTATTGGGTTTATAATACTTATTAGTAACAATCGATACATGCAATTTTGAGGTAAAATATGCGAATTGTAGTTGTTAACCAAGCGTTACGATTGTGCATGTTGACAATGAAAGGACAGTTTAGTCCCATCACAGTTTCTTACGTTAAATATGGCACTTCAAGTTTACCGATTGTACATGAATCTGTGCTGAAAAAACAACAATTCATTCCAGTAGAGCACCAGCTAACTTGAGAGGCTTGAGGAATCTCTGTGTTAGATGAGAACGAAGAATAGGGAATTTTGGTCCCGTATTTTGGACTATAAATCATTTAAGAACGCGAGATTGCACGGCGTGCTAACGGAATTTTGTATGAAGTACAATTTAAGTACACTTGGCCTCGTGGATATCAAACATTTTATGTTAGTTCGGCAAAAATTGTTGGAATCGTTCTTAAGTTTCAGGAGCATCTGAAGATTTTGAAACCTTGAGTTAAAAGTTAGGTAACTTTCCCTTTGAGAATGAAATATCAATTGAAAAGCAGCAATTTAACTGTAAGTCATTTTGTTCGATCAAACCTAGCTGCAAGGAGAACTGTTTGAGTAAAGCGCTAGCACAAGAACTGAACAAAAGGTCAGACGAGCAGGCAGAAGTATGCCAATGGGAGAAAGGAACTAATCAAGATTCTTTAGCCTCGTTATTGTACATGTGCTTGCTTCAGACCAGTTCACAATTAATGTTTTTCTTGCGCAATTCGTTACGCTGCAAATGATATGGAGGCTCCACAGATGGCGTGTTCAAAAATCTATGGTTCTTTTAGTTAAAGAAAATAAAATTACTATTTTTCCTTTGAGTAAAGAAAAACAAAGGATATGATCTGCAATTGAACATAACAATTAACGACAAATTTATTTCGTCGATAATGGCTTGTTCCCCTTATACATCTGCTGAATACAACTACAGAATGCCTTTCGAAATCTTGTTTGTAATGTTAAGCGGAGCAATTGCCTTTCCATTCGCTTATGGAATTGAATGTTTAAATGAAAATGCTAAAACCTTAAATTGTTAGTTGACGTAGTAAGGAGAACCAGCCATTCCACCATCTTGGTACTCTACTCCTCCCCAGTTTCTCCTGCCATCGAGGCACCTCGGAGAAGTTCATGGGGAAAGGTTATTTCGCTGGCCCCCGAATGACATTTTGTCAAACATCTGAATTGAAATTTCGTTTAAAACTGATTTGGGGTAGGGGTAGAATTTCGGTCTGGACCAACCCAAGAGGGTTGGGTATCAGGTTCCTAATATAAATGTAAAGTACGTCAGATTTCTGGTAATCTGTGACGAACTCCCTGTAGATTGTTTATTTGGTTGCTCAGTATGTTTGGCTGGATGCGCACGTGTAAACCTAAGTATCAGTTTATGCCCCCCTTGGCGCTTGGGCGGCCCGCATGCGCCAGTTAAGGACCGTGGAAATTGAATCTTATCAGCCTTCTCAGTCAATCTCAGGCAATGTTAATCATAGTGTGATTTCGAAGTCTAAGAGCAAATCTGTATGGTAGGTTTTCACTAGCTAAATGATATTGGACAAAAATCAGTAACCTGTCATCATGATTATGGACCAAAGCAACCAGTTCCACATGCGTTCTGAAAGCCAGGCCACGCGCGTTATCCCTTCTCGATATACAGCCAGAATCAGTTATCCTGTGATGCTTTACCACTCTTACCCTGCTTCACCGCTTGAAAGAATAAAATTTGAACTGCCTACTCTGGTGGTACCCTTATCTCTACAAATAAGAAGCCAACTCCAGCCATTCCTGAAGACAGGCGTGGTTCGGAGACTGCGATTTTCTGAACAGCAGTACATTTGAAGTTATTTGGAGCATGAGCTGTTGCTCCCGAGAAAAGTTCGTCCATTTCGTGAATGACAGGTGGTTGTGGATATCAAAAGATGTTTCACTTCAAGGCCAAAAGAAGCACATCCCCTTTAACACTAAGGAGAAAAGGAGTCATTTTAAAGGTAGGACGATTTTGAGATCGTAATCTCATATTTCAAGTGTAAGGCCTGCCCAGTTGATCAAGTATACAGATATTGGATGTGTCATTTGTTTCATGAAGGCTCCTTATAAAAATTCATTAGCGGCGAAAACTACACAAAAAATTTTTTCCATAGTTGGTTTTTCTGTAGGAACAGCAAAAAGTGTACTTGTTTCATGGCTCTTGTCATAAAAATCTAATTTTCGGATGTTTTCCGTGGAAGAGGTACCTCAAAGTGAAAAAAGTCTTTGAGAAGCATGTTAGAAAAGGTGCAGCAGATCAGAATTTTGGGAAAATACCATATGAGAAAATTGAAAGGCCCAACACTGAAGTGCTTAAAGGTCACGTTTATTTAAAATCTGCCCGAACAAAATTATCTTTGTATGTTGTTAGCGAAACGTGGGTCGGATGGTGCAATTTTTAACAGACTGGCAAAGTTTTGGCGGGAAAAACTGAAAACTGGTTTAAAAACAGAAACAAAAACTGCTGCAATAGTTTAGACAGTTGCCAAGTGTTGTTTTGTTCTGTTCAGCATTCTGAGTTGGGTATACTAAAGTATGCACAACAGAAGGATGAAAAGTTTGTTCAGGCAACTTCGGGCTTCTTGTTGGTACCTTTTGTAATGGATGGACCACTTAGTAACAAAGACAAAAATTCAGGGATCCTCAATATGTCAAACAGGCTTCAGAACTGACAAATCTGACCACTTTTATGACTACTGAGAGATGTTATATTTTGTATATTTGATAAAGATAGCATGGCAATATTGTGCACTGCTTGTGAAACAAATAGTGTACATTTAAATGTTCATGTGTATCAGCTTAAAGGTGCGTGTCATTTTAGCTGAAACAGTATGGATTTTCTGTCTGATATCAAAATGTTGATTAATGGTAAATATTCTTTCTTTTTTTTCTTCTTGAATTGATGTGATTTTCAAGTCATTAAGAGGGCATTATAAAAATTACTGTGATTAAGAAAACATAAAAATTACTTTGATTAAGAAAACTTGTCTCTGTAGCAAGCAAAAGTTGATTCTGTATCTTTGTTCCAAAATAGTTTATTTAAACAAGTAAATTGCCTTAATATGCGATGAAGAAGACAAAATTGAATAATGCAAAATTTTGAATTCTATATGCTGTCTGATATTACATACTGCTAAGGACAGGCTGTTTTTATGGTGGATTGCCATTAAGAAAACTGCAGTAACTCACTGTAATTAAATATTTTTTACCATATGGGTGGCCCATACTAAGTTTATAGGTATAAATACACTAGTTAAGATGTTTTTAGTTATAACTTTGTATTTATGCTACTGTCATTCTATGCTCAAAGGGCCCCAACAAGGCTTAAAAGTAATGCTTGCATACTTGCAAAATGCTGACAATTTTTCTGATTGTGAAAGTGCAAATAAACATCCACTGGCAAAGAAAAAAATATGGAAATCAATTAAGAAAATTTTGGTAAATCTCATGATTGATTGTGGACTCAAAAGTTAAGTTCATCCTAACTAATGTAAGACTCAAAGGTTGGTTACTGTTGTGACTGATCTCAAAGGGCCTTTGCTCGAAATGTTGGAATTCTCCGAGATCACTCATGGCAGTTACAAACCTTTGAACTTTTTACCTAATTTAACACTGTCTACACTCTATCCTAGTTTTATGTATTAATATAAGATTCTATTATCTTGGCCATCCATCTGTGAGACAACCTTTGTCATTTTATCCTGGTAAATGCCAGATAAGCTTATTCAGCAGAGGGATTATGCTAGCCAGCCATCTTTGCAGAGATAAATTAACATGGTGTGGTGTATAGATTCAATAATTGTGCTGGTATCATTAACATGTCAATACTTTTTCTCCTGACAGAATATTTGTTGTGGTTCTTGAAAAAAAGCAACTTAAAGCTGTACTTCTTTCACCAACTTATTGTGCAGTAATCAATACAGACAGTTACAACTTACTCTACCTTGGCACTCTGTTCTCACTAATATAATATATTTAGATACTATAATCCTTTGCCTGTAGTGTATATGTTCTTAAGCTGTACATTAGTTGGTGAATTTTTTTCTCTAGCAATAAATAAAGTCAAACAAGTACAAGCATGCAATTTGTTTAAATAATAAGTAACTAGCAAAGGAAACATTAAGTTGGGTTTGAATAATATCTTTATTGCATACCCCAGGCAACTAAGGTGTCCTGCATTGATGAACATGACAGGCTATTTCATAAAATACCAATTTTGTTGAATCTGAAAAAAGGCTTGCTGTGAAAAATAATGGAAACTGATTTTATTGTCATGTGAAAGGTTTCTTAGCAAGACTCCCATCAGAGTTGACAAAAAAGATAATTCAGAAATGGCCTGTTGGGAAAAAATATATTGTGGTGAACTCAATATCACATATGGTAAAATTGCCATGAATCTCAAGCCACAGCTTGGACTTTGAGTTAGCTCTGATATGCTTGCTGCACTTGCCATTATAGTGTATATCCACAAATGCTTGAAAAGTGCTAGAAAGACCAGGAGTTTGAGCTTTGTAATGCTCTAAAAAGTCTTCCTTAAAAACAATTGTTTTGGTTTAGTCAGTCTTAAAGGTCATAGATATGGTTTTAGAGAGTACAGATATAGTTAAGGCTTATTTAACCCAGTAAGGGGTAAGGGTACACTTTAGAGTTTAATCTTATCAATGTCAGACTATTTTATTCAGCACAATGGGGCACCTGCCCATTAATAGGTGAACCGTCAACTTGATAAGGCACAATTTAGAACTTTATTCTGCCTAACAACTGATGATTTTTTTCAACATAGTGGGGCTTCCTGCTCCTTAATGGGTTAAGTTAAATATGTTTTCATTTGCTAAAAATTAGATAAACTGCATTGTTTATAAAGAGCTGGAATGAGGGTTGTGAATAGCAACAAAACACATTGGTCTGACATGTTTTTAAAGCTTGGTCTGAGACAGTCTGGAAAGTTTTTAAAAAGGTCTAGGAGCAAGCAGTTTACATCCTTAGTTACTGTGTGCCAAGAATTATCCATTTGTTGTCATCGTGAACAGAAACCTGGCTGGTGTTGTCAAGACTTTATTCAGCAGAGCAAGGTACCTACCCCTTAATGGTTTAATATATTCTTTTCTTTACATGTTGTTTGGCTGATGTGAACTCTTTATTGTCTATAAAATTCAAAAGAATTTTTCATTTAGCTCATTTAAGGGGCAGGGCTCATCCCTTTGATGAGTAAAATCGTCTAACGTTAGCCACAGTAAAATACTAAACAGTGACCTTGAAAAAAACTACAATTCTTGTGTTTACATGCTGCTTGAAATGGTTGAAATGAACTAATCTTCCTCCATCAGTTTATGTTCATGCATGATGTGTCAAAACATAAATGTTGGCTACCAAATTACTGATTCTGAAGTGCTGCCTGTTCATTATTCTCATTTGTGCATACATTGGCCTTTATACAGGGATCAATGAATGTTCTGTCTGGTTGTCCAGGACAAGAACATCTTGTTGTTGGGCAAGTAGCTTTAACTATCTATTGCCTGTTGGGCAAGGATCCAGATACACAATCCTGTGACTAAAAGATTTCAGGGCTAGAGGAAAAAAGTTTCTCTGGCGAGCACAAGTTGTGGTTTTCTTACCCGAAGGGCAAGCTGGGATTCAATACTTTTTTTAAGCCCTGTTATGTTTAACCCATTAAGGGGCAAGGTCACTGTTTAGTATTTTACTCTGGCTAATGTTAGATGATTTTACTCATCAAAGGGATGAGCCCTGCCCCTTACATGAACTAAATGAAAAATTCTTTTGAATTTTATAGACAATAAAGAGTTCATATCAACCAAACAACATGTAAAGAAAAGAATATATTAACCCATTAAGGGGTAGGCACCTTGCTCTGCTGAATAAAGTCATCTGGTATTAGCCAGTTGAATCATCTGGTATTAGCCAGTTGAATCATCTGGTATTGGCCAGTTGGGTCATCTGGTATTGGCCAGTTGAGTCATCTGGAATTAGCCAGTTGAGTCATCTGGAATTAGCCAGTTGAGAACAGGATTCCAAAGTGCACCCTTTGCCCTAATTGGGTTATATCAATTGCAATATATGAACGTGTTTTCTGTAGATATCTCTTGTACCAATGTCGATCCACTAACCATCTTTGGCTGAACACATTGTCCAAAATACTATTTTTCCATTAGTTTCTCTTTACATCACTCTTGGATGTCATCCACTATCGTCTTGTACTTTGTGCCAGTTTTTCCCCAAAAGATGGCTTCTTCACTTGGGCACTTTTTCACAAAAACGGTAGCTTTCAAGTATCGTAAAGAATCCTGTCATGTCCCATGACAGTCATACATGTCCTCATGAGCATGTTCCAGTTTCCCCCCACAAGTTTCAGCCTTTTTCTATCGCCCACAAGTACTTCCAACTCACGTGGATGCCCGTATTGTGTCATCACTTATGTTCACATTGAACATAGCCCATTCCTCAAGCGACGTTCCCGTGTGCATTTGCACGTGGGACTTGAATTTGTTGGACTGCACAAATTCTCGGGAACATATCTTGCATTTGTAAGGTTTGTGCTGGGAGTGTGTAAACATATGATCCTTTAAATTGCCATTCCTGTTGAATCCTTTTGAGCAGATTTTGCACTGGTACGGTTTGTTTCCAGAGTGGATAATCTGGTGTCGAGTGAGGCTGCTGGATCTTGTGAACGTCATATCACATTGGGGACATTTGAATGGCTTTTCACCTGGAATTGAAACAAAACAGAGTGTATAAATTAAACTTCAAAAATTCATTAATTAGTAAAACGACTGAAAACGTGTGTCGATAGCAGTACTCTTTTGTTAGTCTTTAATGCATTAGTTCAACCACACTTCGATTACTGTTGTGAAGTGTGGAATTCCATAGGTGTTACCTTATCAAGTTGTTCAGAAAAACTGTGCTGTAAAACTACTAGGATCATCACTGGCTGTCCAAATGTACATGACCAATTGGTGGTGGCACGAAATAAGCTTGGATGGAAGACTTTAGGTGAACGTTGAGCTCTTTTTAAAGCAGGACTTACGTTTAAAATTGCTCATGGTCTAGTCCCAAAAATGCTGATTGAGACGTTTAGAACAACTGACGCCTCCAGTCATTACCACCTAAGGGGGATCGAAATCCACGACCAGCCGATAGCTTTAAAAAGTAAAAGACAACATGTATTCCGAAAAATAATGTCATCTTGTAAACTCAAGATTCGAGTTATATAAGTGACGAAACAGAAAGTGAAATGGTGATATTTTGATTTTATTACAAAATCATCTTCAGACTAAGTGACTTTACATAAGGGGGATCATCTGCTGCATTTCATATGACCAAACCAAAAACAGAGTTTTTAAAAAAGAATGTCAGTTATAGTGGGGCTAGATTATGGAGTAGCGTACCAAGTGAAATGAGAGATATTCAGTCATTGAGCTCTTTTATTAAAAACGGTTCTTCCATCAATCTGGCTTAATATTCCGTGGTTGTCCTCATTTATGTTTAACGTTTTAACGTAATATACGGCCCCTCTTGGAAACCAGTCTCGTCTGAATGGGATCAGTGTGTTTAAATAAAGTTTTACTTGACTTGATTGTTAATTCATGAGGAAAATTCAAAGGAAAACCATAACCGTGTCATGTCTTTAAATGTGATAAAAACACGCTTACTTTTCTTATCAAATTCTTGCAGCTTAGGGAAAAATTAATCTTCAAACTTTCTTCGCGAATTAGCATATTAAGGGATTCGGTTTTGAATTCATTTAAAAAAACTAGCGGTGCGTGCTCTATCGAATTTCGAAAAGAAGCATTTCTATGTTCTGTTTTTTAATAGAACATTTCTACGTTCAATTTTGGAATTGAGTGCCATAGGCTCATGTATTCGTGAAAACATTGGGTCCTTCGTTCATGTAATCCATCAGTTATGGCTTAGTTCTCCTCGAAGTCGGTTCTACTCCCGGAAAAAGCTCGCTAGCTACACTCTTTCCAGTATCCAAAGAAAGAATTCGGAAAGAAAGTAACCGTGTCGTGCGATTTCACCTCTCCTTAGCCTACCCACCTGTAAAATGCTTCCTACACCCGTGAGAGGTCTGGGTCCAAGGGTATAATCCATGGTCGACGTACTCTGATTTGGGCAATTTATACGAGTGTTTTGGCGACTTAAGTCAGGAATGGGTTATTTTGGACGCGAACAACTTGCCTGTAGACCGTTTATATGACTGTTCGTTCCTTATTTCATTCACGGCTTAGTTTCCTTTATTTTAACTCTTTCCCGGCGGCACAAGACTTCTATTATTGGACCCTGGCCAACGCCTATTTTAAGGATAGAATACTGCGTAGACAATAAATGATGAATAATGATAAATAATGATAAAAAGTTAAAAGGTTGATAACTCCCGTGACTCATCTCAAAGTGAACCAAACTCCGAATATTAGCATCTTGTAAACCCATGATTTGAGTTAAAAGGAACAAGACGAGTAAGAAACGGTAATATTTTGATTTTATTCCAAAATCGTTATCAAATCTACTGCCGTCTTGCTTCTGAGCCTTCACTGATATTCACCTGCAGGTGATTATCGAGATTTATGGGGTAATTTTCTGGCCAATCACCACGCGGGGTTTTCTATAATCACCTGTGTAATTATACTACACACCAATAGCTTCAATTTCATTCTTTTGAATTCCATTCCGTTTTACTCTTTGTATCAAACTATCATCTTTTTGTCTGTTGATTTGCCTGGGATCATCTTTCTTTTGCATCTAGTCTCAGACTTTCAATCTGGGAGTTACAGTTTGGATTTCGGTACGTGTGCCAGTGTGGCAATATATCGGGAGAAGCCAAGCTACTATGGCTAATATACAAAGGATGTGTGGGTAAGTGTCAAGCCTTCACGCCATAGGTAGTAAATTTTTTCCGTTCATTGTAAAGTAAATTTTCCAGTTTCGTGCAAGAAAGAAGTTAGCGAGCATACTCTAAATGCTGTAAACGAAAAAGAAAAGTTTTAACCTACTGATCGCAATTACTAATTCCATACCTTTGAGCAACGCAGGAGTTACGCTCCGTTCACAGCAAAAGTTCATGTTAAATTTTAATGCATTTCCCCGAGAACAGTTGGAATTTTCAGCTGCCGTATGCAGTGATTTTACACTGGATTAAAACTACCTTAAAAAGCGTGTTTGATAAGTAATATTTAAAGGACTCCAATTCGGACAAGACGGGGTTTTTATGTACTCTTGGGGCAACGAAAACGCTTGCCAGATTTGACGTGTTGATTTCATGCATTTTTGCCTTCTTACCTCAGGCGATTTTCCCGACAGCCATTGTCACCATAAAATGGTGAGACAAATTCTCATACTCTTCTCAATAAAACTCATTTAATTCAAAGTAATCAATTGGCATTAAATTATTGCGAGAATTGCTGAATTTGCTTTTCTTCTGTTAGTGTGAATTCGGCATTGATAAATTAAACTAGAATTAATTATTACGCATTATACTGTAATAGCAGTTCTCGTCACGCTAGTTTAAGTTGTTTCCTAAGTACTCCCTACAGTCAGAGTTTCGCGAATAGAAACTCCTCTATTAGAGTGAACCACATATGGAATATGAGAACCAGACTTTAGTCTGCCTGATGTGCTACCGTATGAAATAAAAGTCTGTGTGTTGTTGCCAGTCGTTTCAATTGGTTGTAACTGCCTGGTATACAGTTAAGATTGCAACAGACTAATTCTGATGAAGAATTTGTCGGTATTTGAGTTGTAATACCCAGCAATAATGATAAACAGTTTCTTAAGGCCGGGTTATGTGAAGGCAAGCTACTCGCGAATTCGAGTTGAAATGAACGGTCTTTTAATAAGAAACTGGGTTTTGCGGATGGCCGGGGTGCAGGACGTAATTCCACTCTGCTGAAGCCATGCTTGCGAACATTAACGTTTCATCCTGGTATGCCCGGTAGTAATGTTTACCTAGGAAAATTCTTATTTCGTCATGCCAGGACCCCGGCTTTATTCCCGAGTTCTCAGCAAGCCGAGTTACCCGTCTTTATCATACAAACACAAACCGTGCGAACAGTAATTCCTTACACATGCCGATGTCTCATCTATGACGAGTAGTTTTCCTTGAGCCTGGTTCACACTTGAACGTAGGCATAAGCATAAGGTTAAAACAAAAGGCAAAGCTAAGGAATGAAGTCAAGCCTACCACATAAGGATCGTCGTAAGCATAAGTATAAGATCTTAGTCGAAACATAAGCCAACAGCCGAACAAAAGACGAAACAAAGAAAAATTATTGTTGTTTTATCTTCGCAAGTCCCAGGGGAGATGTCATATCGGATATAAAGATGAGCAGCCACTAATGAATTTTCAAAAAGCCAAAGCCTCAGTCGGTATGCTCTGTTTGCATTTTCTTTCAGATTTGCAGACGAAACACTGTCACTTAACCCCTTTTTATCCAAATGATGTTTATATTTTTCCTTTTACATTTGCAAGCCGCTCGTCGGATTTTATTCAGGAACTGTTTCATATTCTTCGTAGCACTTTCACGCCTACCGTAGGTATTCCCGAAATGATGTTCATTTCAAAGCTTAATCACTTTCTTTGATTTTCGTTGTCCGTTCGAAGTCACGCGATCACGACCGCCCGCAAGCTTCTTATCACCTCTATGCCACCTGAAACTCCTGATTTACATTACACGGCTTTCCCGACAGCCGAGAACATTTGAACTCGAATCTTCGCGTGCGGCTTCCCACACGTTCCAAGGGCACCTGGCATGTTTTTTGAGATTGGTATCGAAAATTCGAAACACTTAACCTTCATTTCAACCAGTGCGTCGAGCAAGAACTGTAGTTTATGTGAAAGGACCCATCGGATCGGTACAACAGATGTAGAACAACTGGACAGTACATAGATGCCATTTACTATCACAAACGACCATAACGTATTGGCGTCTGTGGGCTGTGTGAGCCGTGGCCTGGATTTTGGCTATGGCGTACGACAACCTAAACACCCAAGTCTCCATTAAAGAAAACAAAGTACTTTCCCGGTAGACTCGCTTAAAACATTTCACTCATGGCGAATGCATGATACAAACGAAAATTCACTCCCAACAAGATTTCCAGAGGAAGGGAAAAATGTTGGTATATTGTTATATGGACGCGTTGAGTGCAATGCAAATTAAAAACGGTGTGAGGGAAAAAAATTCGAACAACCGGAACATTTCCGCAGCAAATCTACCACATGTCCGACGGTTTCTTCCCGTCGTCGAAACAAACGTTCTGAAAGGTACAAACGAACTATTAAATGGCTAAAAGTGATTTACCTGAGTGGACCGGCATATGTTGCTTGAGGTGGTTCGATTGCGTGAAAGTTCTGAAACAAATCTCGCACTCGAAGACCTTTTTGGACACCTTATGTCGCGGTAGATGTCTTCTGAGTTCTTTCGAAGTACCAAACACCTTGTTACACTTATTGCACACGTGCCATCTCTCGTTATCACTGGGATCTGAGGTCATCCGATCGCGTCCATCGAGTTGATCTCCCAGTGTCAACTCACCGTAATCCTCCTCATCCAGGTCTTTGGACTTTGACGACAGACTGTACGTTGGCAGAAAGGTTTTGTCTTCGATGAACGCTGGATAGCGTCGTATAGTTTGTTGCTTTCCAGCCGGTTCTACGGCGTCGATTTCCTTCACTTCCATACCAAAACCAGTTCGCGGCCTTGCCGGTTCAATGTCCTTAATTTCTCTTCTCCCTCCTCTTATGTTTCTATAATCAGAGCAGTTTTCGAACGCAAATAAATGTTTGATTTTCATAATTCTGTTTCGTTGTTTCTGACTGTTTTCGCTTCGGGGGATTGTGCATTAACAGTTTTCGTTTTGAATGCAAAGGCTCTTTCAATATCACAGGGGTCGTAACGCCCAGCTTTTATGTTATTACTTGTTCCTCAAATAATATGTGATGCGATACGTAACAAAGTGTTGTTCCAGCTTCTCTGAGGAAGTAATATGCGATCGCCCGTCCATCAGCATTAAGCCGTTTATGGACTTAATATCACCTTTCACTTTGATTTTCTCAGTTGTTCCTCTCAAGGAAATTCGTCGCGAACATCGATTGATCGCCGACTCTATTCAGAAGACGAATCTTCAACCAACATTTGCTATCGAACGATTACCCTAAGATCCGAGCATTCGGAGGGGAAATCAAACGAAGTACAAAGCCGAAATTTGTTGTATTCTAGTTCACGATTGAACACGAGGCAATATCTATAACGACATCATCTCTAATCCAACCAAACCAGCTGTAGACGAACTCCGATTTGTCTGAAGTTGATATCCCTGTGGGCCACCGAAAACCCAGATCTCTTCTACTTGTGCGAAGGCAAAGAATTGTTGTTTTTTGGGGGTTTTTTTGTAAAAAAAAATTTCACCTGGACGTTGATAATTATTCTAGTATTATGAATAAATAATGTTTGACATGAGTTTTAATATATTTCGACTGTTCGCTTGCTTCGTGTTGCAAACGACAATAGAAGACTTTGGATGAGAGCAAGAGATTGACCATTTCAGTTCGACTTTGGCGTATTGTAATTGAGGTTGAGGTGTTATCCTGGTTGATCCCAAATCGCGTGTCTTATCCGGTTTAATTGCGAGGCCTCTGGTCGAAATTAAATATTCAACATGTGCAACTTTGTTCGTTTGTGCTCACCAGAACACGTCGAAAAGCCGTAGACAGCCCGAACGTCACGTTTTCTTTCGGTACTTAAAGATCCCCGACGTCGAGAGGGTAGGTTTTTGTTCCGAAAACGACGCAAAATCGGTGAGTTTTCACGAGTTTTAGCGGCCACGAAGACCTCGCGGAAAGCCCGCCTTTGTCAGCGAGATTGACCACAGCTACAATAGGGCCAGGTGCCGTCGCTACAACTCACGAAACACCTCGGTCTGGGCACGATACACGGCTAAGGTGAACAATGCTATGAACTGTGACTAAACATGGTCAATTCGTCACTTTCGACCAGGCGAAACGTAACTCAATCCCGGCTCGAAAGCGGCCCACACTGATATTGTGGAAGCCAGGTGCTCTGTCCCTTCTCAATTTGATCCCAACAACGGCGAATTTGACATGTTCGAAATTCTTGAAATACGGCTTCATTTTTCGCCCTGGCGCCTAAACTAGTCCCTTTGTATACCTCACAGCATTATCCGAACAGATTTTCGAAATTTACCGAGGTACTCTGGGGTGTTTCGACCGTTTTCGAAATCAGTGTAACACGTTTTTTTTTGGCCGGCTAACAGAAGGTTGACCGCGTTGGTCGAGTTGCCTTAGGGGTGCATCCGAGCGTAACTTTTCGTCGAAGAAAATCGAAACTCTTACTGAGGAAAACCTCCGGTAAGTTGCCGTAAATTGTCGAAGAATTCTAGAAAAAGCGCTTACCGGGATTCCGAGGCGACGATGTAGTACAGCGTCGAAGAAACTTCTTCGCTTTCCGTGACTCTTCCGATTCAGGTGCTGCGGACAATCAGGTTGTTGTGAAACCGACCACCTTCGCGTGACAAGCCGACCTGTACAGTGTTCACGCGAATTGTTTGCCTTTGTACATCGCTCACACTTCCTTTGTTTACATTCCGCTGAGCATGGCTTGGGAGGGGTAGGATATACTGGTTAGTTTATTCTGGCTTTCGTCATTGCTGTATTTCACGTGTGCTTTTAACCTTTGAACCGCGTTTGAATTCTTGTAGATCCTTCCACATTACTACGTTGAAGGATTTGGCATTAAGGGTGACATTTGGGCCAGCAGTGAAAGGCCGTTTTGCCCTCCCTTAGCAAGAGTTTGCTGCGTTGAGGACCACGCGCGCGTAACCCGCGAGACGAAAGGGCAAGAGCCACGCGGAAAAATGTTATGTATTGAGTAGAATGTGTATTTGGGAGCCATTTAGAATTGTAAATACGCCCGCTGATCCGTTCAAGGTGTTAATTCGACCACGCACAGAGCCTTGCAGTGCGTAGAATATTGATGTTGAAACCCTTGTTTAGCTTAGGGCGACAAAGAACCGAGTCATGTCTCAGTCCAATATTCTTCAACACGTTAGTTAGCTCAACATAAACTCTGATCGAGCAATCGAATTTTCCTGGTGAAGCAGACACACGTCGACAACAATCTTTCGTGGAACATATAACTCCTGTTAAAATTACCTTTTACGTTTTCAGTCGAAACAATTCAACAAGAACTCGGGTCTGTTTTATTTCCTGAAACTGTCATGGCACTCGGGTTGTTCTCCTGAATTAAAGATTCATGAAACTATACCCATTTTGAGCTCCGTCGAAGAAAACAGGAGCGGCGAAGCGTTGCGTCAAGTGGAAAAATGATTTACAGTACTCCTTTTATATTGTTGACACTTGTAATTCTTTACCCATTTAGAGGTGCAATACTGGCCATTATTCCCTTTGAACTGGGTGGCTATCCATGCTGTATGCCAGGATATGAGTTATTTAGGCTGGCTGGGATTGTAAAGTGCGGCTGTCCCGTTAGTTGGCACCCGAAGACATAACACAGCACGTATCTCATAACGTTCGAGTTCTTAAATAAACATTACATGACACCCGATTGATTGTAATGTCTGCTGCGGTGTTACTGATTGACGGCGTGCAGATGTAAATAATTCGCTACGTACACGACTGAGTGTACTTTGACGAGAAATAACGATGATGGTGATCGTGAAAATAATTTGACAATAACGGTTAACAATAGCGACGATTGAGGCTAGGCGTACAGGACATGAACAAAAACTTTTCTTGTATATCTCTGAGGATGATTCTGAAATAAATACACGACACCATTACGAAAAAAATTACGGCAGTGTCGTTATGGCGGTCAGCGCGTGAACGTGGATGAACCGGAATTGTGTAAGCATACTTAGGAGAACGATTTCACAAATTTTCGGCCAAGTGTCGCGAACACAACAGCTGTACGTAACTATCCCGACGCTCACGCGCCACACCGGTATCGTCTAAACGTAGGCGAGTAGAGAAGAAAGAAGAAACGCATTTATCATTACATCCTAACGGGTTGATTTACTGGAGAATTCCTGCCAGAAAAAAACTCTGGAATAAGTTATATTGCCATCAAATGACAACGATTTCACCCTGGGCTTGGGTTCTTCCATTTAATCAGCCGCTAAGCAGCATGAATGCCCAATATTTAAGCCCAGTCCACACTAGCACATTTTCTGTGGCAAGTTTTTCAATGGCCATTTTTATTTGCTCGTATACATGGGAAAATTTGCCCGAATTTTACGTAAGAAATGCATTTGCTGAAAAACTGACGCGTCAGCTTTTATGTGGCAATGAGAAAATGTCATATGCGAGTTTTTGTTGGTGTGCACGATCCGTCCCAGAAAATTTGCCGCGTACTCAGAGGTTGTCAATGGCTTCTTCTGTTTTGTCTCCACTGTCCGGAGTCATTTCTGGCGCATAGGCAAACGAGTCTTCAACATAGCATTTGCTGTCTTTATACACGAGCAAATATATTTGTCACAGAAAACTTGCCACAAAAAATTTGCTCGTGTGGACAAGGCTTAAATACTGATGACTTTCTTAGGGCGGAACGGACCTATGCATGTAGCCAACAATGTAAGGGTGTGGATTAGGATTAGAATTCTAGTAAGGGTTAGGCCTGGGGTTATGATGATTGATGTAGAGGGGTGAGGATTAGGTTAGGAATGGGTGGGGAAAGTTTTGCATGTGGGTTACGGTAAATTTCAGTTTCTCTTGGGGGGTCATTCATCTTTGGACGGGTTATCCTGGAAAGGGTTGTCATTGCTATGACACCGGCATCAAAGTATAGAGCTACGGGCACACCCAAGTGGGTGGCTTAGGAGGCTTAAGTCCCTTCCTTAGCAGCCACGAAAATGATTTGTATTTGAATCCACAGGGAAAAAACAATGAAAAATGTTACGTAAAATTAAAAGTGAACGGTGTGGAGTGTATGATACCTCTGACAGATGACCGTAAACTGTTATAATTTCTCCGTCACCTTACTAGAGTGTTGTGTACATGGACTGTCAATTCATAATGCCGGAACAGACCTTGTAGAAACTTTGAAATATACAATATTCCTAAGTGCCTCACCGCGGAGACTCATTTAGCCTTCTAGCCCCCACTTACAAAAATCCTGGTTGCACCATTCGAACTTATTTACATGCTGGCCGTTCTTTTTTGGTTTGGTTTCGTTCCATTGAGAACCCGTTTACAGGTGCGGCAAACTTTGAAGACCGGGTCCGTCCGTTATCAAAAGAGCCGCGTTTCGTTCACACGATGTTGGTATGATTTCAAGACAGATTTGCGTGAAAATGACGCTAACCCGTGGCAGACAACATGGCTGAAAGTCATGTCATTTTGGGGATAAATGATCTATTTACCTCGCTGTATTCCAGCAGCGGAAAAAATTTATACCATCCTCTTATCGTGCAGACGTTTCTTTTGTAGAATATTTACGTTCACTAAAAAATTTATGTTGGGGTGTAAAGGCCTGAGCAAGTGTCAAACGGTGCCGATTCGTGGCTTAGTCAATTATTTACGAATCCCTCAAGTTACTCAGGTACCATTATCGACTTCCGAATTCAAGAAAAGAGAATAATGGAACCAATATCAAGTGGTGTGAACTTGTAATGTCCTGACCAGCTGCCAAACACGTTCGAGAGCGGTATCTCTTCGGATCACAGCGGTACAAGGCGTTTTTACGATAGCGGTCATTACTAGGTTTTCGTTTCATACCACAAAGATTTTCAGTTTTCATATAACCGTGGTGTAAACAGAACGGCTTAAGGGAATAAATTCGTTTCGTTCTCTAGCTGCAGCAACAACGTAATCTTAGAGCAAATAGAAGCAGCCAACCGCCTGGCTCCTCGCTTCAGCCGCTACGGGTTGAATAGGGTCTTATAGTTACGGTTTAAAATCATTTCGGTTTTTAATGGTATCACTGTTTCGCGTCAATTCTTATCGGTATATCGTTTGAACGCATAGTTTGTCCTAAAGTTTTCGCTACGGTTTTGTGTGTACAAGGCCGACACACACATCTCTTCTGTATGGGGCCGCGTCGCTTTTTCTGATTGTCGCAGAAGGGAGTAATACTTATAATAAGTAATCGGCACCTAGTCAAACTATTCCAAAGAAAATACGCGTACGTTTTGCGATTACATGAAGAAAGTTTCATACCGGTTTGAGCTGCTCGAGATGAAATTTGCGGCCCAGTCAACCAGGCTGAAAAATCCCATGTAATAGCACGAAAAAATTTCAGCCCGGGCAGAAAAGAGGATTGACACACGTGGGAAAATGCAAATTGCCAAAACAGTTAAGACTACTGAGAAATTTCTGCACGCGCTCACTCCCGATTTCAGTGTCATCCCGGGCTGAAATATCTCGTGTAATCCGGACTTTTTTTCACCCCGGTTGACTGGGCTGAATTTCAGCCCGGGCTGAAATTTTCCCGTGCAATCAGCCTATTAATAGGACGTGATATCCATCCACGATCTTTAGCACCACTTAACTCGTAGCGGGAAGTCCATTTTTCGAGTTTTCGCAGCTCTAAAATCAATTTATTCGTCATTTTCATTCTGAGACCAGTTTTTTTAATCACGCAAACAGATTGTGTCAATCATATGAATAAGCTACTTCATTGAGCTCAAGGGTACAGAACTATATTCACTTACCTTCTTCTCATAATAGCTTCTCCAGACCATATCTTATCCGGAGGAGTCAAAGACAGAGGTGAATATACATACGGAAGGAAGGAAAGAATGAATGGTATAAAAATGAGTTTCAATATGTGGTAAGTGGGAGATAAAATATATTAGTTCCTTTTCACCTTCTAGCTGCTTCTAATGCCAGCAATAAGAATCGTAACCGTGATTCGTAATGCCTCATTGCCTATCCTTTTCGCATGCATTCCTCTCGGTTGAAGGTAACTCAGGGGTGGCGCCAGGAATTCCCTGACGCAGGGGCTAACATCCCCAACAGGGGGAACTAAACCAGAGGGCTAGGGCCAGGCTCCCTTTATAATTTCCATATTTCCAGGTCGAAAATGTAATGTTATTTTTACAAGATTAATCGCAACAACTGACTAGAAACAGTTTACTTTTAGACTTGACTTGAGGAGAAGAATCTATTATCTTTCTTGGCTAAATCAGTAACAAGTTCTCATAGTTAGTACAATATAAAAATCTGTCGCTGTCAGTGAAAATTCCGCGACGAATTGTTAATTTTTCCCCGGCAGGGGCCTAAAGTATCCCGACAGGAGGGCTGTAACCCCTTCTCCCGCCTCTGGCGCCACCTCTGAGTGACCTTAAACCGAACACGGGCCCTGCCTTGTTAAATGATTTGAGAAACTTCAGGTTTATCAAAACGTATCAAAATGTTACTCGATGATCGGTTATTAGTTTGCTGGACCTGGGACGATCGGCTATGGCATTTGGAACTCCTACGAATCAACAGTATTTTTCAATCCGAAGACTTCAAATGTGTACGATAAACTGAAACTTTGCATTGTCCAACGTTCTTACTGGAATCTAGGGAAATTGAGTAGCACTTGCAATGTGAATTGCCTAAACCAAGACCTGTTTCTTCACATCTTACAATGTTTAATTGAGATCCTTAAATCTTGCGATGCTGGAACCCGAACTTTTGTTAACTGCCCGGTTACTTTATGAGACATTGAAGATCTATGCGTTTGGGGTATCTGCTGATTGTATCCCAATACACTGTTAATTACCTAAAATGTTGTAATACCATAAATCTTCTAATAAGGCCCCCTAGAGAGGCTTATTTATTTCAACCCCGTTTAAGGGGGGGCTTTATAGATACGGGGGGCTTAATGGAGAGGGAGGGCTTATGTAATTTCGCCAAACACCTGTAGGTTAGTAGTTGTCAAGATCGAGAATTGGTCGGACATTTGCCTATAGAACTGTCGTTTCTATTGTGTAAATTTTTATCTCGTGAAAGTTGTAACTTAGAATTTTCACCGACGGAATTGAAGATTCTAGAGGACAGACTTGTGGTTCCGAGCTGCTATACCGCTTTCTCAAACAACCAGAAAATGGCATCTGTGCTATATAAGGAACTAGAGCGCGAGAACTGCATATGAATTCGTACCCGAATTGGGCGGTAAAAATGCTCTTCTGTGTATTGTATTGGTTGTGAGTGAAAACGGGAAAGAGGAGGGGAGGGGGGCTTAAAAGAGACGGAGCCTTAATAATTTTCTTGCTCCAAAAAGGGGGGCTTATTTGAGGGGGAGCTTAATAGAGTACTTACGGTAATCCTTTGTTGTGTTTACACACAGAAACGAAAGTTTTTGCTGTTGGAGCAAACCTGACTGGCCTCCGTGGCTACAGGATCGTCGCAGAATGAATCATCTAAGACGTCAAAAAAGGTACCTGATATTATAGATTATCCGCTTGGTCCCAGTCTAGAAGCTGAATTCCACCGGGCTGTAGTGACTCAAGCGTTTGATTGTTTACTTTCCCTCCGGATTTTATCAGATCTGCTTTATGGCTCAGATGAAGCGGTGCAGTATAAGGAAGGGTTTAAAACAGTCCCTTAAAATCAGTGAAGGAGCACAATCTCATACCTGGCGTCAACCATTCAAACAAACTATGGAAAAGAAAAACAATGTACGAGACGAATCGGATTCGACATCTTAGCCCAAATTTGTATTAAAAATTGGTGGTCCTATGATGTTGGACAACGAGAAATTTGCACCAGTGCAGAAGGTTGAAAAACTGCCGATACTTAATCCTGAGAATCCTAACGTTTTAGCGGAGGGCTTTCGTCAGAGTGAAATGAGAAGTAAATTAAAAACTAGAGATTTTCATATTAGCAAATTTTATGAAGCACATCCACCGTTTACAGTGAGTTAGAGATAATCACAATGCTTATGCAATAGGACTGTATCATATTTACCATAGTCGTATCGTGGCAAATTGTCACCTGGGACACTAGCAAAAATTGTTGCCTCACCGCCAGCACAACAGTTAAAAGATAAACCAAAAAGTACGCTTACTCTTACGTGCGCACTTACGTACCGCTCGCAGTGTCCAGTGACTATGAGTTAAAAAAAACCAAAAAAAACAAAAATACAAATAAAAACATCAAAACGTTAAAAGCATTACTTAAATCTGAGAACACGAAACTAGAAGATTTGGTAGTGGCTGTTATCAAATAAACTTTAATCGTAACAAGAATAAAAATTGCGGATTCCGTGCCATTTATTTTGCGGTAATATAATGCGCTTCTGATCGGTTTCATCTTTAAGTAATAACGTATATTATTTAGGCAAGATATATACCCTTCCTAACAATTAAACGGGAACCGCTATAGGAAGCGCCACTACCTAGACTTAAACAAAAGGGTTTCGGTAGAAAACTGCAGAAATAGTAAAATGAAATACTATAGTCTGACAGAAGTTACGGCAAAAGATAAAAAGCAAATGGGAACAAAAAAAGCTTAAAGTCATGTTTTTTCATGTAGTTCTAAGTTTGAATTGATCATCTCGGCAGTTTGACGCCTTTATACTGCCTGCACATCTTGGTCTTTTCTAGTGTGCAGTATTGTACACTTTGTGAACTATTTGTTGGGAAATGTGCAGTGTTGAACTAAATGCTGTGCAGTATTCAAATTCTACGATTTGTCAGAAATTTAGAGGACTGAAGATATGATCTTTGGTTTTCTCAGCAGGCAGGGAGTTGAGCGGCTGTTTGACAGCTACTTATGTTTGTTTGGACGTTGGAGAGCCGTTCATCAAAATTAATTGTACCAACTTTATGGGCTGTTTTTGTTTAGTCAAACAAGACAATTTGATAAACCCTGTTATTATAATATCGAATATTTTCTTATGATTTTCAGTCACAGACATTTAATAATACGTGCTTTAGACTTGCCCCTTCTACAAATAACAGTTGGGAATGCCAATGTACACGTCTAGTAACCATGATACTCAGCTTTAAGTGTGCAATATTCAAATTTTCTTAGAACAGGCCTTACCGCACATTATACAACTTTTGCGTCCGGGTGCTAGTTAGTCCATCTGGACTACCACGTGAATCTGCACTGAAAAAAGTTCTCGAGCTCATGAGACCTTCAAGAGCAATCCGTCATTTTGTGTATCATTACCAAATAAAACCAATCCGTGAGGGGAGCTTTAGGTATCGAACATTTCTTCCCACACGTAAAATAAATAATGTGACTTCTCACCCTTCGTTTACTAGCGTATTTGTTTCACACTACAACAACACCATGTGAATATCGGATAACAGGCTCAAAATTTTCGTAATAGTCTTTGCTGAAAGCTCGTTACATGCTCTTCTGAAACTAGTAATGTATGAGTGGAAAGCCATGTCTTTCAGAAGTCATAGTTTATGTGTATTCTACTGTACGTCAATTATTCATAAGATTATGTTGAGTGGATATAATTTTACTGGAAGTGATGTAGTATTGCATCATGTATTGTGGCTGCCATGATTCATCCTGTAGTTATTACATTTCCTTTTGCGGTTGTCACTTGTCTTCCCGCGTATCAATATGAATTGGAAAATACCCCAAGATGTCACGCCGTCTGTTTTCGAGATTCAAGGCTTATCGTGATCATTCTTGAACTGCTTCCGGCGATCTGATCCAATATTTCCCAGTTCCTCTACTGACAATAGCGCCTTCTTGCTCGGTTTATTTATAAAGTTCGGAAAAACCAACAGCCATCCACATGTGCTACTGTGGATGTTTCCGCTTTCCACGCCAAATGAAAATCACCCGAAATTAAGACCGAGCTCAAATTTCAGTCACACCTCCGAGTCCGGATGAAGAGATTATTTGGCATAAGGAAGATTTGTAACAAAATAGTTAAAAACTGTTAAAAATTATCGTTATTGACATTCGTTGTAGAAGACTCATTCCGGGAAATCTTTTTCTCTCATTCTGATTATGATCTTGAAAACCAGACATGGCAGAGAAAACTTACATTTTACTTTGGCAACCGACTTGGTTAATGGTTTCTAAATGTCAGAAAGCAAGCAGGAAGGAAGAGTTATTAACGCGGAAAGTCCGAAACAGATGGAACAAAACCAAGAGAACTGAGGACGGGAACTGGCGTTTCGAAATGATTAAAGCTTTTATCAAACCCCGTTCACACGACGCCGGTGCGAAATAAATACAGTATGAAATAATATCGGATTGGCCTTCCATCTACAGAACACCGGCATGAAAATCATTTGAATATGGCACGAATATGAATACGGTACTCCATGCAACTGGATTGATTTGAATACAGCATCACGTAAACACCCGAATATGGTACGATTCCATACCGTTTTCTCACCCGCGAACGAGCGGAGATTATCAAAGACAAGTTTATGTTTGGTTCCATTGCAAGCTATAATTCTTCATCAGTCCTCTTTAAAGGTGGAGTGATGTTTTCATTAACACTATTCTTACTATTCCCTTTGCTTTGAGTCGCTTTTCCAGTCGTTGAGTCATTTTACAACGTAACTTGTATTCAGAACTTTATGAGGTTGACGCGTGGTAATAAAATTTTTCCCAGTCGGGTTGACTTCACACCGGAATCGTGTAAAAGCGAATAACAAATTTGGAAACAGGAGTTTTCACGATTTTTCTCTTTTATGTCGCACTTAACTCCCTTCTCTGCCTGTAGGCTTTGTACCATGATGCTCTGGCTAAAGCCAGATGATTTTACTCGGGCTAACGCGGAATGATATTACTCGGAAGAGGAGACTTCTGGAAGGAAAACGTAAATTCCTTTCGCTCGTTTAGTTTTCGATTTAATGTCGTCCTGCAAGTCTTGCTGCTCTTCTCAACTGACACTTCATCATCTAAACGAGTCTTCCCTACAGTTGGGAACTGGTTACATAGATGAATTTCAGCCCAGCTGACCGGACTGAGAATAAAAACGTCAACCCTGACTGAGATGTTCGACATGTAATCGCCAGATAACTTCCAAAGGAAATTCTTCATGGACCCGGGCTGAAATTCTCAACGTATCGGTCCATGAGGATGTGGTACCGCTTGTTTGTGAGTTTCTTCACCTGATAAACGGTGAAAGATAGTGTCTACTTTGAATCGGCCGTGCACGGCCCCTTTACCATGTCTCATTGTTTCCTTTGTGACAAGAATTACTGCAGCCGAACGGCTGATAAATTATTGGTCGTTCCTATAGGAGTACTCAGGCGATCATTGGATGTACTTTTCACAAATTTGAAGTAGAAGTGGTTAGGGAAACGAAAGGTATACGAGATGAAAGTTTTTTTCTTTTTAACGAGGTACTGAAGAAAAAGGCACTGATTTCAAGAAAATGAGGAATTTGGTTTGCTACTCTGTCCAAACCAGCAAACCTTAAAACTCCTGCGACCTTGGGCTTAGTTGGCCATTCATTTGATCTACCTACGAATTATTCGATTTTTTTGTCGGTAATTAGGCTGGCAGAGGAGCAAGGCGCCGGTCTCCAACCCTGAGCTCACTTTTTGCAAGCTAATCATGGCGATGTCAACCGTCAAAGTTGCCCATCGTGTTTTCATTATACCTGCTTCCATCCCGGAATCAGCACTTGGCACACCGAGTTAACTCGAGAATGTCCAGGTTTGAGTGGATGTTTAACGATGTTTCCTTTAGAGGTAGCCAGAAAGAACAAAGTACTTTCTTTCAAAATTATGTGATTTTACCTCCTCCTAACAAATCGCAACTTCGTTGATAAGCACCAGATTTTAGCAAGTATATCACAACAAAAGCTGTCTACGGACAAGTTTCTTGATGAAGCCTTTTCTCTGCCTTCCCCATAACGACCTCACATCCCTGACGGCACCGTAAATATTCATGCTTCGTTAATCAGTTCGTTGAAAGCTGTGCGGTATATCTCGTGTCGACTGATATTAACTTTTGAACACAAGGCAGGTTACTGAATGAAAAATCAACCGAATCATGGCCGAATGAAAGCTGTCGTGCGATATTCGTAGACAGTAGTCAACTCAGAATCTTTCAAAACGAGTTCAAAACCCTAGAATACCTAGATCATTTCACCGTGGATCCGGCAGAAAAATCTTCTGAAAGGTTCAGTACTTCAATGTTGTTAGAAAACCGTTGAATGTTGGTTCAGTTTTTACGGTAGATTAGCTTCGACATAAGCATTGAAAAAAATCTCATTAGTGACCTTCTGCCTGCATTATACAAACACACCAAGCCACAAATTCCGTCGAACTAGAACATTTAACGACAGCCTTTAATCATTATCAAATTCACGCCATCCAATACGAAGCATCTTTGTTTGAAAATATTCGATCTTTATTCCGCGAAGTGACTTATCTTTCTAATAAGTTAGGCTAGGATTAGGTTGGCTTAGTTCCCCAGTATATCGTAAACGAGTAAGTTGATATTTGACAGCTTAACCTTGGAGCTGATAAACGAAAAATAAATGCTACAGTTTGCAGATAAGGATAGTAGCATGCAAACTAACTAGTGATTACCATTGCTGCAATTGCTGCGAACCAATGTCGAAATACTCTCCTTGTTTCCTGTTTTTTTTATTAACAGGAAAGTAGGCAAAAGCGTTTTTTTTCCTCAGAAAGTGTCTGGATTCGAATTATTTCAGTCTGAATTTCATAACTACCTGCGACCGATTTTTGCGAACATTCCGCCTTGCGTTTGGGTAATCGAATTTCATCTTTTAAATTCGGAGAAGTTGCTCCGTTCCGGTTTATCCTGTGCTGTGACGTCTTACTCCGATCGGAAAGTGGAGATTTTAGCCTCTTTCCCGCGAATCCGTGTATTCGTTTAAATTTCTCTCTCGCTCTTTGAAGACGGACTTGGGAATTTTCCCGATTTCTTGCGATACATCTATATAACTCGAAACCTTCCGTAACAATCACTTATACAGCGTTTCTCCGCATTTAAACTGCTTTACAAAACACGACCGAAAAGAATTCAGGAAAGTAACAGACGACTTTTTGGTCGCCTTGGTCAGAAAAATATTACCGGTTAATGGGGTAGGTTTTCCTTAGCTCAAGCGATTCTTTCCATTTGTACGAAAAGCTAAGACACATTTGGGCGAAGGCTATCGCTATTTGACAGCTAGTTCTATGCCACTGGTTGGATTTACAATAAGCAAAAAATATCTGTTAAAAAACTTTGATTTAGTCGATGAATAGCCCGCGGGATGAATTTAACGTGTCTTCAAACAAACAAGAACTTGTCAAGAAGCGTGACGTATTGTATTTTGACCTCGCTGCAAAATTGAATTAGCCGTGTTTTAAACCGACGAAAACGAAGAGAAAACGAGCTTTTGAATGCCGTGTGACTTCGCTAGCGAATGGGACGCCATTAAACACGTTCCTGGTGATGGTGAAACGATTTATGAATATAGGAAGTGTCATCTAAAAGGAAAAACGGCGACCTGTTTCTCTTCACCTTCGAAGTTGAACCTCTCAGGTTGTTATAATAATAAAACAGGTCACGTGGTGATCGTTTAGCGAGTTCTGATTGGTTCGTGGTGGACAAGCTTGAATGCGTCTCCCCTCAAGGTAACTCAGGTCTCAGCAGAAACAGCAAAGCAGTTGTTTCCCTTGGTGAGTGTGTAGTTTTCTTGTCTTTTCGCCGCTAAGAACCTTTCAGAACCTCGTGAAAGCCACTCAGGTGCCGTTGCCGCCACGAGGGCTTCGATTTTTACGCGAATTGTGGGATTTTTTTCCTGATTTTAGGGCAGTTTCAGGGAATTAGTGAAGGCTCTTCCTTCATTTACAAGTCAGCCATGATGTTCATGGTGAAAAAGGCAGCCTGTTTGCTTGATCTGCTTTCGATGTTATACTGGGGATTTCGTGATCGAAATCTCCCAGTTTACACACTTAAAGGCTTTCTATTCATTTTTAGGACGTTAAATGGATTCCAAAACGCATCTGATGGCCTCCATGGAAGAAGGAAATATTGATGGGCAAAATGAAAACAAGAAGTCCCGATTGTTACAGGCGGAACACGAGTCTGTCGAGGTCAAGTATATGGTCATGGCGAGTGATGCTTTGCTAGCAAGGTTTCGCGATCTACTAACTGAAAATTACGCTTCAAAACAAAACACAGCCTGCTTTCTATCAATTCGAGTAGTTTCGAGTGGATCGGGGCAACTGTAGTGTCATTTTAAACCAATTTTCCGAAACAATTTCACAAGTTAATATATTTTGAATATTTAACGCGACGTTGGCGTGATGGTTGAGTTAGTAGCTCGTGGCCAGGGCAAATTCCCATGGTTCTTCTATTTGTTGTCGTTTTTCGCTTCGAAAAGCCATGAAATGATTACATTGCGTAAGTGGCTTTAGTTCGACGAATCATTTCGAAAGCAACCAAGTAGACGCCGTGTGAAAACGTCGCAATTCATTCGGGGATTGCCTTCACATGTTGCCAAGACTGCTGGATTTAGTTGGACTCCTGTCATGCTCACAGATAGAATTTCATTGTTCGATGCCGTGTCTCACCAGCGCATAACACCTTGCAATCGACTTTCGTGGTATTGCTCAAGTCCGAAATATTTTCTCAAACAAAAAACAAATAATTGTTTTCCTTGAAAAAGCTTTCTGAAAGCCACTTAATTGCAACCCACGGGAACACATTTGAATGTCATCGCGGAAGCCCGTGCAAAGACGAGCCTAATTCAAAAACTGTTTGTTTTGGTAGTCAAAGTAAATGGACGGATATCGTTAGATAAGTCTTTCTTGGGCGCCCTTTTCTTTACAGGAAGATGTTAGCTTTCATTTCTCTGTCAAAAGGCAGTCCTACATGACTTGTACCAGAAATTATTTGCATTTTTCCAAAACAAAAGTAGACCTGCTGATGGTTGATAAGCAGCAACGTCTAGCTAGGGTGTTATTCAAATCTGCTGTGGATTTTTTTCTACATGAGAGTTTCGCTTCGGAGGATCCTTAGCTTCTTGACATTATTGCGGGGAAAAACAGAGTAAGGAAGCATTTTTTTCTCCCTTCTTTCTCTGAAGTATCTCATTTGGTTTGCTTTTCAAAAGGCCGGAACTCTAAGACTCCAGTGGAAGGCCGTTTTTGTCGTTCAGGTCGAGAAAGTATTTTCGAGTTCGCGTTCGGTCGGCCCTTACAACAAATTATTTATTTCAAGACGTTTTTCTTGCCGACCACGGATAGATTTTAGTGCGAGTTTTCGCTTCGCCAGACCATTTCTACTGCACGATTTTGGAAGCGTAAATGCTGCCAGTCACAATTGAAAACGAAAACAACTTTTTTTAAATGCGATAAAAGCTGTGTTTAAATCAATACCATATGGTCACATGATGCTAGACAAGTCGAAATCCTTCAATTTGCATTTAAAATACAAAACCGCACTTGCCAGGCTCAAAGAGCATTTATCCTGTTAGAAAAACAACTTCGGACCTCAAATCATGGCTATAGGCTCGAGTTCCAAGACTTGGTAAGAGGGCAGAAATGAGTCTTCTGCCGAAGATAAACGTCTTTGGGTGTTCATTCTCTTCAAGTATTGTAGGTCCCATATTCTTTTTCATGTATTGTTTTCCTCAAACAGCTGGTCGCGATTTCGCGTCGAATTTTTTCGCTTCTTTTTTTTCCTTGTTTAGAGTTGGCTATACGATAGCATTCAACTCTTCACTCTGGAATTTCGACTTCATCCGAACCATTTGTTAGCGAAACTCAAGTATGGGTGCAAAATCCAATAGCGCTTGAGTTGTTTCCTATAAATCCCCATTGTGTCACCCACGGGGAAAATAGCCGGGCCTTGTGGCCTTTGTTTGGACGAGTTATTAATTTATTACTGTTGAAATTAAGGAAAAGGTTTTCCATGTTCGATGTCTGAAAAGTATGAAAACGTTGAGGCCGGTTGTGACGGTTGAGTATCGGGTTGAGGTCCGCACTTCATAACCGATTCGAACGCAGTTCCGTTATGATAGAATAATACTCTTTTTCAAATGCTTTTTTTAACCACCTGTTTGTTGTTTTTTAACCATTGGTTTTCCCATGATTTTTGTTTGATAAACAAAAAGATTGGTTTGTAGATGAATAGATGGAACTTTTCCCCCTGAAGAGATTTTTATTGAAAACAATTTTTTTTTAGTATTTGAACTGCATTACTCAAGTCAATATCAGTTCAGGAAAATTGATTTAGCTAGTTTGCTGGTTAATGTAAATTCTCAGTCTTAGGTGTTCTGGTAATGGCATAATTTAAAACAGAAAGCTTTGAATTTACTTTAGTATTTCAAACATAATAATGTGGTTTTGTTTAGTTAGCTGTGGTTTTAATAAGCTCCTTTATAATAGTATGCTCAGATGCATGGCATTTCTATCTTTTTGGGTGTAAAAACCAATGGTTTATGCACTGATTAATTTTAATAACTGTTGTGTTCTTGTTACAGGTTCCAGCCATGAAAACTCATTTGGGATCAAGTTTTGTTTTTGCAAGGGAGATCAGACCTAAAGAAATAATGAGTGGTCATAATCTTGGAGACCCCCCAATGAAGAAATCCAAAACTGAACAACCAGGACCTAATGTACAAAATGGTGAGTATTATTTGCAACATTATCATAAAATAAAACAACCAAAAAATATTACAGTAAATTGATAATCAAACTGTAAACTTATTTGACTGGAGTGGAGTTAAATTATAATTAAGGCAATTGAAAATTTCCATATAATGCAATAAAAGATTAGGGATGAACTAGAACCACACTAAAAATCGTTGAACTAAAATTACTTACATTTTTCTGTCAATGGCATGCCAAACTTTGTGCCCATTTTATGTCATGTGTGGCACAAATTCCAAAATATGTCAGCTAGCATTGGCATTTTGGGTTCTGATGAAGTTGCAGGTCAATATCACAAAATTTTACAGATAGTAAAGGTTCAGATGAGGTTTCTGTAGCATAAGCCATTCAACCCTGATGGTCCTTTCAAATTTTAGTTTGGCAAAGACCAGCCTGTTTTATTAAGCACATAACTTGACCAAAAGGATTGGTGTGAGTCACAATATAACCCCTTTTAATACAACTCCTGAACTAATAAGTTAATTGTATTGTATAATAAGGTTTATATTCTTCCCCAGTTGCCTAAATAATTATTTAAATTGATTAGTTGCTAAACATTTAAATTGACTCAAGGGTAGAGGAAGGAATTACATGGAAATGTTGCTAAGTTATAAAGAAAAGTGTTGTTGCATGCAAAACATATACGTAACATTTTGCAATATCACTTTCTCAAAGGCTTCCCTGGCCAAAGTGTCTCTACTATGGCAGCTATTCACCATAATCCATCACTGTCAACATCAGCACCTATGATGAACATGCACAACAACATGTCAATTGCACCTTCAAACCCATTAAGCAAACTTCATGAACTTAACAAGAATATAATCTCAACATCCTTCTCCACTTCAAGCAAGACTTCTTCAAGTTCGTTTGCATCTATTGTCCATTCAGATGGGCCAAATCTACTGTTTCCCAATGGTGTTCCTGTTGTAAAGAAGCCAGTTTTTAGCTCTGGTACTATTAATGGTAAATCTAGCCCTGAGGTTGCAAAGGAGAATGGCAAACATGATGTCAATCATAGTTCCACCCAGAAAACAACTGAATCAGAAAATTCCAGTAGTTCAAATGGAGTTCCTGTTGAAGGCCAAAATGATGCTCTTTCCTCACTTGAGTGGAAGGATGGCATTGCCGACTTACCAGGTTAGAATTCTAAGAATGACTCCTTAGTTGTGATCTTTTCATTCAGTCATCTTTATGATCCTCCATTACTAAGTTCATTTATCTAACAGTCTTGGTATGTAGCATATACCACAAGAATGAAGCAAAATTCCCAATAAAAACAAAATTTTTGTCAGAAAAGATTTTGACTTATTATGTATCAATTAAACATACTGTTTTTTTCTGTTTATTGAGTTAATCCTTAAATGACTTTATATAGATGGCAAACAATAGGGAGAATGTGATTTTAAGTTATTTGAATATTCATTGCTGTTTTATATTAATAAGGGAAACTGCTGGTCAGCCAATGTAAAAGAATTGATATATAATTTGATAAGTTGATAGTTCCATCAATTTTAACCTGAGGGAAGGGAAAACATTTTGAACATTGCTGAAGCATAAGAGTTCTTAGATTCTTGGGATGTTGTAAGAAGCTTTTATGAGAACTACAGGGTAAAGTTTAAACAAACTAATGCTTAAAGTAAATGGGTTGAACCTGGGAGAATCATGACATGTTTGAGGAAGTTGATCGTCCAGGTTTGTGTAGTCTTGAGAAAGACTGTTGGTTGAAGTGACTTATGTTTCGACAGCCTTAGTGGCAGTCATCTTCAGAGTCAAACGGAGAGTAAATGTCAGGTTCACCTGAAGATGACTGCTGCTAAGGCTGTTGAAACATCAGTCACTTCAACCAACAGTCTTTCTCAAGACTACACAAACCTGGACGATCAACTTCCTCAAACAAACTAATGCTTGGTAAAACAGACTCAGAAGCAAAGTAATTCCATACTGGCTTTGCTAACAATGGTTTCATATGTGTCACCAGTCCTATGAACATCTTTAAACTTCTAATGGTCAGTGTCTGATGTAACAGGTGCTCAAGAGAACCAGAGAGAACAAAGGAAAAACAAAAGAGAGAACAAAAGAAAAAAAATCAGGCATTAAAGCATTATAATTGGAGTATTAACCTGTATTTTACTTAAAAAGACATAAGAGTTTCCAGTGACATCATGTTATTGTTAAATTTTGCTGAGTTTTGATCCTGGGCACTCAGGACTTCATTAGAGCAAGAAAATGAATTTTTGATATAAGTTTTGAAGTTTTGTTTTGTATTTTACTTGCCACTTTCTTTTATTTTGTTTGTGACATTTTGCATCAATTTATGAGGAAGACTCATGCAGCATAACTGAAGTTACAGTATCAAGTGCACCAATTTTGACATTTTTCTTGAAATGTTTTCACTTCTTAGGTAGTAAACTCAAATTCAAAATGACTGAATTTGGTTTGGAGATCATAAGTACTGTTGACACAGAAGATGGTGAGGTTGAGTTTAGTACACCAACTTCTGGAGATCAAAATGTCAAAAAGGATGCCATGTCTAATCAACCGGAGGGTGAAAAAGATAACAGAGATGATAAAGGTGGGTCAAAATATTTATGGCCTTCATAACTCTGTGTGTGCTTTGTGATTGTAATCATATTATGCAGAAAAACTAGGACAAAATTGTAAGCAAAATTGACTTCTAAAGATCAGATGAGTTTGAGTGGAATTGCACCAATTTGAAATAATCTGATAACTTCAATAAGTAATTTGATAACTTCAAAATCTTGTTTGGTGTTGTGCATTGCAGTTTTTTGATAGAAATTGTGCACCAATAGTAATGCAGAGAATGGAACAGCAAGTTCTTCATAACAAGAACTTATTCATATTCAAAAGGCAACTTTGCAATAAAGAAAACCATTGCCAGCCAATGATTTCAAGAAATGAAGTAGATAACAAGCCCAGAAAATATACAATTTGTCATTAGCTCATATTGATTTAACAAGATGTTTATTTTTGGGGTTGTTTTTGATTTTATAGCTTTGGAATGAACTTTCACAATTTTGCAAGTTAGTTGCATTGTGGAGAGTAAAAGAGACTTGTAAAGCTGGTTGTGAGAGTGGTAATTAGCTCATTAGAGGCATGCACTCCCCCTCTGCTGAATAACATAATGGGTTCTGCACACTCTGATCAAGTGTAGAACTCAAATTTTGAGCTATTGAAGTAGTTTCTCTATGAAGGTTTCATTCAAGGTGAAATGAGAGAATAAGTCAAAGAAATCGTAGTTAGATTTATGATGACAGCTGAGTACATGAAAATTAAATGGTAGAACCTATCCCTAACCTTAACTGAAACTCTAACCCTAAAAAGTCAATGGTTTGTCTTTGTTCATTAAACTTCACTTTGGCTTGTGAATCTCAGCTTATGACTAGGAAACTAATAAACAATGTAATGCACCTTTGCTTTCCACTGTTACTTGGTCACTCTGATTATATAGTTTTTGTGCATGGTATTTAGGGTCTTCATCTAAGAAGCTTTTGGAAGGCCCACCTGATTCCCATGAGTTTTGTTGTTGTGAAATATGTGGGAAATATGGTTTGAGGTCTGAGTTTGGAGCATCTGGCAGATTTTGTGGGTTAACCTGTGTTGGTGTCTACACTGGAAGACGAAATAAGGGCCGTGAGATGTCCCGGCATGTCAAAGCCTTTGATGGAAAGATCATAAAAAGAAAGAAGAGAAAAGGAAGAAAACTAACAGTTATAAAGCAGTCATCAATAAATGGGGTATAGTGATAAAAAAGTAACATGAGAGATGCTTGTATCTTATTTTTGTATGTTGTGGTGCTTTTCCTGCCACAGTGAAAATTAGGTTCATTTTAGATTTGTGGAATTTGTACACTAATGCCATCAACCCCTTCACTGCCAAGGTGACCATTCAAGACTTTTTTCTGGCTCCATGGCAGGCCATTTTACTCAGGATTAGTGGCAGGCTTGGAGTTAAAGGCATAAAACCAATTAACTCCACTTCCTCATGATGGCCAATCAGAAATTTAGTCAGTATAGTAGGGAAAACTTTAGTAAAAGGAAAGTGCAAGTATTGTGAAAAAAATGTGCATAAAATAGGAACCAATTGACTGATCTGAGTGAGGAACATTGTTATAAATTACTTAATTGTTTGGCCAAATATGCACAAAATGCATCATACTGCTTCATAGTTCTTGTAGCCCCAAAATTTTATAAGGTAAGGCCCCCATAACCTTAAAGGTTGGCAGGACAAAACCCAAAGGGGTTCCAACATGGACCTTGTATTCAAATGTCCAAAACTGTTGTACTAAGGCTGGCAATGTGTCATTACATGGAGGTTTTGTCATATCTGTAAATCTTTTTGTCTTAGTGGAAAATATTAGAGCTGGCCCTTATGGTTGTTGTGTTTCCATTATGCACAGTACAATATTGCCTAACATTGTCACATGTTTTGGAACTACAGCACAGTTTCTGCTCCAAAAATTTCATTAGTTGCTTTTAAGATTGCCTATGAAGTAAAAATGAATACAGCTTTGATTCATAAGCACACATGAAACTCCTACTGTATGTGTATATACATATTGTTTTATAAATAATAAATATATATTGACCATCATTTAGAAGTTAAAAATTCGTCCAGATGGTACTGAGGAAAGAACAAAAGTAAAAGGAAAACTTCAAGATCACCTTAACTCTGGTTTAGGTAAGCAGACTCACATTAACAATTATTAAACATGCATGATGGAGTATATTTTTGCAACTGTTTTAAGTTAGGCATTCTACAAGGCCTAGTAACTAAGCTATGTATTCTTGCTACTCTTATGGTATAATAATGTCTTTACAGAAACTGCCCCTCCCAAATTTTAGGTCATAAGTTTCCAGAGTTTCTTAGATTCCTAAGTTCCTACTGAAAGTTCCTACCTTTGTGTACTGTACTGTACTATATATATATATATATATATATATATATATATTGCTGTTGGATGATTGTTTTGTAGCCAGTTGTAGTGCTAAGCACATGATAGGGAATTAGGAAATAATAATAGGAAGTTAAAAGACATTCTTCAGAATATTTGCAAAGTTCTTATGCCTACTTCTACTGCTGAGTGCTGCAGTTAACTAGTAATCCTCCAGTACCAATACATAGCACAGAACAAGAAGTTAGGAACTTCCAGCAGGAATTTAAGAAAGTTTATAAGGAATTTAAGCAAATATTAAAGGAACTTTGCATATGCTCCCAGGAAATGTTGGAATGTGCCTATAATTAATCAAAGTTACTACCAAGTTGAGAATTCAAAGTGTATTAAGAACACCTGGTATAGTTTCACTATAAATACCTTTATCTGTGTGTGACCCAAGGTTAAACAGTCTCTTCATGATAGATACATGACAAATGTAAAAAGGGATGTTAATTTGGTTCAGTATATAATTTTATTAACATTTTATTAATTTAGACCCTTCTAACCCTCCAAAGCCTTTTAATTGGTCAGAGTATTTGGAAAAGACTGGTGCAGAAGCAGCAGAACTAAGCTGTTTTCAGCAGGTATAGGGTAATTCATTTTTCATTAGCACAAAAAAATGAATTTATTAGCTGCAGAGAAATAAGACTGAATTATCAAGAGAAGTACAGTTGAAGCAGTAATATTAAAAAAATATTATTTTGTTAGATCAAATGGTTTTGTTGTTGTTGAGGTTGTTGTTATCAATAAGTCTTTTCTTTTGGCCTACTCTGATGTAGAATGATCACCAGAATGAATTGTGTGTTATTTTTTTGTGAACAGGAGAACCCTGACAAAGAGTTGTTTATTGAGCCTGCTATGGAATTCCAGAAGGATATGAAGCTGGAAGCTGTTGATCCCAAACATCCATCATATTTCTGTGTTGTGACAGTTGCAGAAGTGAAAGGAGCTCGACTTAGATTGCATTTTGATGGCTGGTCTGAGAGTTATGATTTTTGGGCTAATGCAGATTCTGAGTTCATCTTTCCTGTAAATTGGTGCTCAAGGAACAACCAGACATTACACCCTCCTCGCAGTAAGTGAATTCACAGTTCCACATAGCAATTAAGTAGTAATGTACATGCATGATAATGCAGGTTTTGAAATTTTTCCCAACACCAGAACTATGTTTAGCCCCAGGCTACCTTGTAATCGAGCACCTAATGAGTGAATATAGATGCAGTTACTAAAATACCACACTGCATCAATCATAACTTTTTTTAGCATTCCAGCACACATCTCAACAAGTTTTGTCCAAAATTCTGGTTAAATTCTCACTATAGAAGCATCCATAATAAAGATAACGGAGACAGTAAATTCGTGAAATGAAAAGGATTCAGTGGCGATATGGGATTTGATGTACAGTAAGCCATTGTTATAGTATGGAAAGTACAGTAGCAGCGTATGGAATCTACAAGGCAAATTGCACATGAATATTCCATACAGATTGAACTTCAATAATCCATATTGCAATACAAATGAATTCAAAGGATGATTCTGTATCCAATTTACAGTACTACTACTGAATAGACAGTGATTTCTTTTGGTTTATTAATTAATTAATTATTTATAATTTGCCTGACTGTAGGTATGACACCTAACCAATTTTCCTGGGAGAAATACTTAAAGGATACTGGATCTATAGCTGCTCCAGAACATCTTTTTAAAGAGGTAAGAACACATCTTTGAAGGCAAGAGTTACATCAGTTATCCTGACAGTGGAACCATTTGGTCCTGTAGCAGTCTTTTCAATGAAAGATATTTTCATAATTTTGATTGAAAAAATTTTGAAAAATTTTGATTGCAGCCTACACATTCTTGGGCTGGTTTTGGAGAATGTCTAGAAAATAATTATCTATTCATACTTTCTAACTAGTAAATAACGTTTTTATTTTTAATTTTATTATTTATTTTTAGAAAAAAAAATTCAGATGTGTGGCTATTATTTACTTGGTACTTTCTTGTTTCTAAGTACTGTAATTCACTAAGAAAACTTAATTTGCTCGGTACTAAAATTTTTACAATAGGTTTGTCCAACCAAGCATGGCTTTAAAAAGGGGATGAAGTTGGAAGCAATTGATCGCAAAAACCCAGACCTCATATGTGTTGCAACTGTGACAAATGTTCTTGGGGATAGATTCTTGGTGCATTTTGATGAGTGGGATGACACGTACGACTATTGGTGTAAAAGGGATTGTCCATACATTCACCCTGTTGGATGGTGCCATTCACAAGGACGTCGTCTTACTCCTCCAAATGGTATTGTTTATATGAACATGCTATTCCTGGCTGTATCTTATACAATGACTTTGTTCTATTTTGGGAGTTTTCTTTAATTCTTCAGTACAGTATTTAACTTGCTTTGATTGTTTACCTGTTTTCTCCCACTTATAAAAGCTGCTGTACCATAGATTTACAATATTTTTTCATCCAGCCTTGGCCAGAAGCCAAAAATGAGTTGTAAAGAAAATTACTTTGTGTTACTGCACCAACAAATTTCACCTGATTGAATGAACATTTTGACATCCATGCCAGATATAATATGTAATGCTTCCATTCATCCAAGTATATTATTTGTAATAGCAGGATGACAATGGTGAATATTGTGCTTGGTATGTTTTCTAATGGCTGATTTACTATTGAGGCAGACACAAAATTTACTAAACTCTTGTCCCAAGCAGGCTTGTCATCCTTTGCTTATAAAAACATAAATGCATCTAAGTTCTCAAGAATGCTATATTTTGTATTCAAGAATAAGGTCTCTGTGTGAAAACTTAGGTGGCCAAGTCAAAAAAACCAAAAAATCATGAATTACTCTAATTATTGGATACTTTCTGATGACATTGTTTCAGTCAATATCTATATGCCATTTATCAGACCTACAAGTAATCAAGAGAACCCAATCCAGAACATGGATGGGAAGACAAGTAAAATTAATTAGCATATGGATTTTGATTTGCTTGATGAAGTTCACAATTTTTTTTATAGAGAACATTTTTATCATGCCAGTAAGTCATTTGACCTGGTATTAGGATGCACAATGAGTTGAAAGGTTTTCGATACTGTTGTAGATGTTAAGAACTTAAGAAGTATCTCTAATGACAGTTCTGTACAGTAAGCTTTTGAGATACATGTATTTCATTCTTGTACATTGTATTTACAGATGATGAAGTTGATACGTTTGTGTGGTCTACCTACATTCGAGTAACTGGTTGCAAGGCTGCTCCTCAGGAACTCTTTAAACAGGTACAATTAGTAGTCATAAGCAACAGTGAACAGTGTTGTAATAAGTCAAACTGAGGCTGAGTTGTGAGCTGAGTTGAGTCATTTATGTGTGTGATGTAGTTGAGTTGAACCACATCAGTGGTGACTGAAGTCGTACAACTTGATCAAGTCTAGCCAAGTGAAATTATAAAGTTGCTATTAGTCTCACTTATATGTTAAGAGGGGAGTAAAAACAAATAAAATTGTTTAGTTTTAGAGTTATATCATCTAGAGTTAACCAGAGTAAAATAATAAAAATTAGTGATGTACTGAAAAGACCTGATAATTATGGTAGAACATGACAGTCACTTTTCAGTTATGATTAAGGTCAACTCAAAATCAACTTGAGTCACTTATGGAGGGATTTACTCAGTTGAGTCCAAGTCAAGTCTTTTGGGTTATTGACTTGAGTCAAAATGGGTCATTTTTACAAAGGACTCAAGTCTGAGTCAATGACTTGAGTCATTTCAACACTGGCAATATACATGCATCTAACTCTGTCCACATTAATGTATGCAAATACAAAGTCATGGCTGCAACACATTACTAAACACTGCAGTAACTACACAAGGCACCTACTATTTTGACAGTTATATTTGTAGCATTAACCAATTGCCTTCCAAAAGCATCTTGCCCAAGTAGATCATTTGGCAGTAGAGTAAAAGAGAGTAAAACATGAAAGCTGGCCATACAGGCATGTTACTACATTTAGCTTTACCATATTTTTCTGTAAGAAATACCAAAAAATTTCTTCTCCCAAACTAGGGAGTGATACTTTTTGAGTGTCTCAGTTGGGATTGTTTGCACTGAAAAAAGATTTGAGTTTTGATTTTTAGAAAAAGTAGTTCCAAAACATTATCAGTAATTGTTTCCATTCACGTGATTAACTATGATGAGGCTGTCTGTGGCACATATTAATGGTATATATAATTTTTCCTTTTACACCAGAGGCCACGTACTTCCTTCAAAAAGGGCTCAAAACTTGAAGTTGTGGACAGACGTAACCCATCCTTGATTCGTGTAGGAACCATAGCTAATATTGAGGAGTTTAAAGTGAAGATTCACTTTGATGGATGGGATGATATATATGATGATTGGTTTGATGCTGATTCCAGTGATTTACACCCAATGAGCTGGTGTGAAAAAAGCAGCCATCCCTTGGAGGCACCAATAAGTAAGTTTAAGTTTTATGCTGAGTTTTTAGAGGATATCCTGAGAACATTTGGGATTTACACTCACTCTAACAAGTTGCTAGACTAAGTGTAAATGCCAATACCTTTTGGAAGTTATTGTATTTAGATAAAGCTAATTTTAATGTCATACTGGGGGCCACAGAGTTCCAGTTCTCCAAGTTAAGTGTAGGATTATTACAATCATGAATTAATTAGCTTTGGGTAGATATGATTCCATGCCATGTGATTGAGTGTAGATACCAAATATTCCTGAAATATGTACCTGTTGCTCAGTTGGCATTACTGTTGTAATCCTGTGGACCCAGAACTTTTAGCCATGCTATAAGCAACAGCTTTTGTTGCTCAAGTCTTGCAACATTCCACAAGTTTATGTGACATACTTTACATGATCAAAATGTGTAAATTAAATTACATAAAGTGTAATACACAAAATCTGTGGGAAATCTGTGTATATTTGGGACTGCTAATCCATAAAAATTGTATTTTGTGAGACTAAGCTTTTTTGTAAGTAAAAATTTTGCAAAGATGAAGTTTTCTTAATCTTTATTTTTCTTCTTTGATTGCCAGTGTCAATCCTGCATTACACTGAACTTTGCTATAGCTAATTTTTATTACTTGTTACTTCACTCTGAAATCATCACTGCTTCATTATGAAGTTGAAGGTAGCTTAGCCTTTTTGTCCAAAACGTACTTGGAGTATGAAGTTACATTTTTGGCATGTACCTTATAAATATTATTGGGGAATATTTCTGCACATGTACAACCAATTTTTCATTATTTGTAGCTGCTGCTGACAAGTTGAACACAGTTTCATGTCCAACTCCTGGCTGCCGCGGTGTTGGTCATGTAAAAGGTGCCAAGTACACAACCCATCACAGTCAATTTGGCTGCCCATACTCATTGCAAAATTTAAGCAAGGATTCATGCCTGGTGGATCGTCTGGCTGCTAATTCAATGGCAGAGGATTCTGACTGGTCATATGAACGAAGAAAAAATTCTGCTGGAAGGCAAAGTAAAGGTAGTTAGGAACACAAGCACCAACTAGATAAGCACCAGTGCTAAAATCATTCCAGTTTATGGAGACTGTGAAATTGGGATGGTCAAAGTTGTTGGGAAGTTTTTCTTCCTAATACCAGTGACAAAGTGATGTTTCTTCAAATGGTTTGTTTTATGCATATTTTTATATTTCATTTTGTTTCTTTGTCTTCTGCAGTTTCCTATTTTCTTGTCATTCTTTATTCTCATCCTATTCATTTTTTCTTTTTTTCCTCTTTTTTATCAGTTTTTCTCCTCTTCTTTTTTCTTTATATTTTATTATTGTTTACTTACTGTTTAAAATTTGTAATCACTTTCTGAAATTATGGTACAAAGTAAATGATTTAAACCTTAAGTATAGTACATGAAGATGATTCTTCATATTGAACTGAAAATTCATCTGTTCCTGTGGGGCAAATAGTTCTGATTGGCTTGTTTTCAGCCATCAACCAGTGAAAACACATTTGTGACAAAAAGCACAATGTCCCTGGAACTATGACAAGAAGATAAGGTTTTGTCTATAGCAACAGTGACCAGTAATGTCAATGCCACATCACAGCATCTAGAAATTTTTGTCATGAAAGTTTATTTTTGCAGTGATTTTCATCCAGAATCCTGTAGGAATTTAACAATCCAACAGTATACTATTATTTTTACAAAATTTCAACAGCTAAAAACCACTTTGATACAGTAGGACTGATGTACCATGATAATCACTATGCTCCAAACTGAATATTAGTGTGGTAATAATCTTATCAGTGCTAATTCTGCTGTCATTTAATTTATTTCATTTCATAATTTTTCCAGTACATGCTTCTAACACTGCAAACACAGACAGCAGACCTCCATCGCCTGGGTATGCTGACGGATTGGGAGTTTGTCCAACACCAGGATGTGATGGTGCTGGACATATCACAGGAAAGTTTAGCTCTCATCATAGGTATGATAACTAATAAAGTGTATTCAGATCATTGATCATATAATTATGTAACTTTTGTCAGTTCAGGTTTAGTTTCAGATTCAGATGTAAAAATGAGGTTTTTAAATGAAAGAAAAATTTTTGAGTCATGTGAAATTCTTGCATCTTTTGTATCTACTCTAATGCATGGTTATTAATTATGTATAAGTCATCCATCTGATACAGACACTCTAACCACAACAAAGGCTGCATAAGCATCAAAACAGCAAACCAGCCCAGATTCACTTTGTGGGTCTTCACCCAATGTTGGGCAGGGGCCAAAAATCCTCAAATTTTCTGAGTGGTCTGAGCTTGCCAGGTAAGGTTTTTGAAATGGGAAACTCATCAAAATATAGCTAAAATCAACAAAATTGGAATTCCCTGCCAAAGGTGAAGTCTGTGTATAACTTAGGGGATTGGTTTCTATAAATCTTAACATGTAATGGATTGAAACTAATACAGATCATTACCTATATGCTGCTACATGTTTAATTTATGAACTCATATTATGAACACCACCAACAAAATGCAAATAACATAACTTGTAGATAGGCCCATGGCAGGTTTTTGTGATGGGCTCTGAAAAAAAATTGGGGGACTGATAGCCTTGAATGTATAATAAACAATTACAAGTACATGTACAGCAATCATTCTTTCAGTGTAATTAGGTAATTGTTAGAAATTCAATACTAATATATTGAAAATATGAGCAATAATGCTATATTGGGCTTAAAGCACAAGGTGACTGCAAAGTATTTTAGATTCTATAAAGCATGTACTGCAGGCTTTTTAAATAGCTTTCAAAATGAATCCCCTTAATATGCTAATTCATGAAGAAAGTTTGACAATATTGATTTCTGAACTGCAAGAAAACTATGAACATGCTATGACACAGGCATGACTTCCCTTAGTGGTTTCCATGTGAGTACTAGTAATTAATTGGCATGGCCTGGTGTCAATATTTGTAACATTTGCTGTTACAAGTCTGATTAGCCTCTGCAATTTATTTTTTTGCTAGTGTTTCTGGATGTCCCCTAAATGAAGCAAATAGAGAGAAAGTCTATAAACCCATTCTTCCAAAATCAACTCATGTGAATTATCAAAAGTCATTCATGAAAGGCCACAAGTCTTCCAGACCAAGTATCATAACCACAAGAAGTACCTCAAAGAGCGAGTGAGTCCAAGATTAGCTGAATTAATTTATTGTTAGTAAATTTGAGTGCTTAGCCATCAGTGGGTAAATGTTTGTATGCCATACATTATAGCAATCCTTGTCACACTGCTGGATATTGGCATATTACTGTAAATGGTCAAATGCTGTATTGTGTTACTGGTATATCATTATAGTACTGTAAATAGCATTGTGATGTTTGTTAACAAACTAACTGGTGCCTACATGTATCCCATCAAGTACAGAAACTGAATAGTATTCCTGTGTTAGTAGTTCAGTGCATACAAGAGTAAATAAATACTAAAGACTTCATAGAAGCAGATATATCAGTAGAACAATTACTAAAAAGCTCAATACAATGGCATTATGAAGCTTCAAGTATGGTTGATGATGCTATATTGCCATCACCATTCATTGTGTATTGAAATTTTGAAATTGGTGTTATACCATTAATTTAGAGTTTCATAATCATTTTCTGTTAAATAGAGTAGCTTGTAACATAAAAGTTTTGTTTGACAGTAGTTTGATGTTTTTTTTCTGACCAGACTTCCAACATATAAAACAAGAAGCAAACATGACCAGGGAATTCAAGTTGAGAGTGAGTCAATTGTTCTAAAAGCACCATTCATTTTTCTGAGTATTTTTACCAGTGCCACTTTAAGAGCAAGGGAACATTTTGCCTAGGATTGCTGAAATCACTTTTAAATGTTTGATTATAATGTCCATTTTGCCCTTAGACTTTCATCAAGCTTACTGTACTTTAAATCTTTTTGTACTATTTTCCATGTAAATATTGACCATTATAGTCTATCAGTTTTGTAATTGCACAGGGTGAACTTGTGCAAGATAAGCACTTTGACCAGTGCAGTTTTACTCATTTCACTAACCAGAAATCTGCCTTTGATGTGATATTTATCATAAATTATATTTTAGAGAACATGCCTTTAAATGAATACTTACCAATGTATTAACATGCCAGGTGAATGGATTTAAAAAGTTCCTGGCATGTTTAGTGTTGGCAAAAACTAATTTCATTTTAGTTTTCATTTGTATCTGAGAATAAAGATGAATGTCAGAGGGATTGCAGTTTCACAATTCTTAAACTTTTCCTGCACTTCCACAGTAATGTGAGTTATTCCAAAATTTCTGCCTATGTTTATCATTACTGCAACTAGTGAGGCAATTTTTTTCTTTTTGTATTTTAGCTGCATCAAGGTCTAGGCCAATCAGTGGACAAGGCAGTGGCCAATCTTCCAAAAACTTACTGTCGTTCAGTTTGTACAACAATGTTTACAATAGTGGAGTGAGTCCACACATCAATCATGGTTCAAGGTCAAGTGAAAGAGAGACAGTGTTAAATTGGACATGTGAGCAGGTTGCAGAGCATGTAAGATCTATAGGATGCCCAAACCAAGCACAGATCTTTATTGACCAGGTACAGTAATTATTAGGAATGTATGTACACACTGAGGTTTCTTCATTATTAATGTCTGGCCTCTGTACTTATAATTATTTTAGTTTTTGTTTACACAGTGAAATCTGGTTACAGGCAAGGATGCAATACATATGATAGATTAACTTACAATTATACATGCAAGATACATATCTATGTGTAGTAGCAGGGTTTAAAATTTACAGTCTTCATAAGTGACCAAATCACAGAAGGTGGTTGCCCTTTGGTTGACCATACTTTAAGCTGCTAACCTCTTGGAGAGCTAATATTTAAACTAAAGACAAAAAGTTATAACCTCAGTTTGAAATTTTTGGATGAGAAGTGGTACAATTATGTAACCAGTGCATTTGTTATTAAATGGTTTGTACAGAAAACTTCTAATATTTGTATTCTCTGCCATCTTGTTTTGTGTCTTACCATTGAACATTGAATAACACCTAAACTTGTGGCAACTAAGATTTCATCTTGGATGGCTAGATCTAAAAAGATGGATGCCCAATGGGCAACCTAGTACCTGAAAAGTAAATGTCAGCCCCTGCATAGTTTTGAAGCATGAATATCCTACATATTTTGAAGGCCTGTTCTTTTTTTTTTCTTCTTCTTAAGGGTTGGGGTTAATCAGGAAGTATCAGAGAAAGAAATGTTCACTTTCTTTTTCCATTTTCCACTTTCTTTTTCAGCAAATTGATGGTGAGGCATTCCTTTTACTTCAACAAGCAGACCTTGTAAACATTTTGAAAGTGAAACTTGGTCCAGCAGTGAAGATTTATAGCAGTATCTTGAAATTCTTATGATTGAGTTGCTCTCCTGCAATAATATGGTCATGTTAACAGTAGCTTACAAGGAGACAGCATTGTATTGGAAAATGCTGATGTATGGAATTCAACATTCTATTCCAAGTGGCTGCAAACCTTGGAGAATATTTGTAGTGTAAACTGGCACAAAGGAAATGAAAAATTCACAGTTCAACTTGTTTGCACCTTACATCTGACATACTAAAGCAAGTTTTGAACAGGCTACATTGGATGTCTGCAGCAGTGTGGTAGAGCATTAACAGCTTTCAATGTTTTATTCATGGAAATAAACTGGTTGTGAACCAGTTGATCCTTATCCAAATATTACTTCAATTTGGCAAATTTGTTTTGTGATCATTTGAAGTGCATTTGCTTGTAATTTTTTTTTTTTTTTTTTGAAACAAACTTTTCCTGTGTTGATGCTACCTGGTGACATAATACAGTGCTAAAATGAAGTGTAAGATATATGATTTCTAGTTCAACTATTTTAAATAATTGGAAATTCCTAGCTGTGTTTTTCAAAAAGCAGTTGTTTTTCATATGTAGTTTTGCTTACTATACTATCAGCAACCAGTACCATTTCCTCTTATGGCATAATTAAAATTAGGCTGTACAATTCATGGTCAAAATTTATTTTAGGTTGATATTTTGAATTACAGTATCCTGTACTCTGTAGTTACATAAAGCATGAAAACACATTCTGAAGGCAATGTTGACAGTAACAAATTTATTTACAAAATTACTACATAATACCCATTCATGTATATAAGTTTAGTACATATAGTAGAACTTGTTTTAGGTAGTCACCTTACTGAAAATGTACCATACAGTGTATTTTGCCATAACTGAGTGATATCTACCACATACAAGTGGATTCAAACTGTTGCCATCATTGAATGCTCCCATGGGTTAAAGCTTTTCTAGTACAACCAGGAATTTGAAATAATCTCTATTCTTTCTTTAACTTTTTTGCTGTAATCAGATGGGGTGAAATGCTTTGATAGCAAAGGGTCTGAGGTTAGGTAAAGCTTGTCTGATGTTCTAAGTATTGTAAGAAGACAACGCATGTATGAGTCTGGAGCTGCAAAATTTAGCAGGATTTCTGATATCTCATTTTTGAGTTCCTTTTCTGGCCCTATATCAAAGTGATTCCAACAGATTTATGTCAGGACAATCTTAACATGTTTGAAACCTAATATACCATCAAATCAAATCTGGGACCATTAGAGAAATAAACACCAACTTTTTTTTATCACACACTCAGTTAACATTCAACTATGTGATTAACAAATAGAAAATTGCTCAAGTCTGTGCTGTGATAGAAACCTGAATGACATAATTTCAACCATGACAATGTGTAATAGAAACACATGGTGTGGCAGTGTTTTTTGGTATTTTTCCAGTTGAAATGGCATGAATGTTTCTGTCACAGTACAGAGAGACAAAAGCTATTTTCTATTTTACAAAATAACCAACAATTTTAAGTATTTGTGACATCATCTATGTCTCTACTCTAATACAAAATGAAAATGTTTTCCCTATGCAGGGATCAAATGACAAAATTTTCATTACAAAGCATTTGGCAAGGTTTAATTGAACATTCACCACTAATCTTATTCATAAATACTGGCATGGCAACATATGTCATGTGAAACCTAATACAATTCTTGCTGGCAAGGGAGGCAAGTAAACTTGCATGTGAATAAAGTATACAGATTATTTCATACCAAACCAACCAGTGCATGAGTACCACACAAAAGTACTTTCCATGCTGTAATTTGTCACATAAGATTTTCTCTTGAAATAGAAGAAACTTGCTTCATGTTCCTGATTTGATGGAACAGTTTCCCCTTGAGTGAAAAACTTGTTTTGTATTTTTTATTGCCTATGGGAGTTTGGAAGGACACTATTTTTAGTGCAACCTTATGAGTAAGTCTCGGGACTGATTTTAGTCATGAGTTGGTATTTACTAGGAGATGATTTGTAATTTTTGTTTTCGTGTAATTTTTATGGCAGCTTTCTTTGCAGATGAAACCTGGAGTGAACACAGTCTGACTGTACAAGAAAAAACATTTGCATGGAAAGGAAGAACAGGAAATGTTGGGTATGTGTAATGAGAATTGAGGGAGAGATATAATTTAGAGACAGAAAGTAAGACAAACTAAAGCATGTTGCTAACTACCATAATTTATCTATCAGTAAATGCAAAAGTGAAAAAAATATGTGAATTTAAGTTGCACAGAAGACAGGGCTTAGTTTCATGTGTCTGGATGCATATCCCAGAGAAAATTGTTAAATTCCTTAGATGACATCTTCCTGATATGGGCCATATCAGTGTATTCTAATTGATAATGTTTATGAAGTGGTTTCCACAAAATGGTTCATTTTTATTTTGTTTGATGAGATTCAACCTAGTTCAATTTTTAACCCATCAAAGGGCAAGGGCACACTATGTTTTTACTGTGGCTAATGCCAGACAATTTTACTTGAAAGGATGAGCCCTGCCCCTTAATGAGTTAAACTATGTCAACTATGGTCCCTGGGTCAACTATGTAGAATGTAGAACCAAATCTTACCAAATTTTACAGTTGGGTACTTTCTTGTCAATCCAAGCATCTTATGTTCTTTATCCAATATATCAATTTCCACCAAACTGTCAAGTGTCAGAGTAGCACAGTTTCTGTCCACTTGATCTCTTTTTACAGCTTCAAGAATGTATTCTGAAACCTCTTTAGTCTTTGATGGATGCTTTGCTTGGTACTTAACCATCTCGTCAAAAACTATAACATCCAGATATGTACCAGTTGGTTCAGTGTCCACAACCTATCAAAATATGTGAGCTTAATATTATAATTAACAACTTTCACTATGATCAGTAAGTACATAATACCCCTCATGTGAATCACTTGACAAAGTTTAAACTGTGTTTTCTCTTTCACTGCCTAAAGAATCTGTGATAAAAAATGAGACTTGATGTTTGAATTCATTACTAAGGGCATATTGATTTGGACATTGGTGGATCTTACAAGATAAACTGAACTTCCGTTGAATGCAATTCTTAGTGAATGAATAGAGAACTGGAATTGGCTTCCTGGTATAATGAGTAATTGGAAAAGTGAAATATCCTAAAACCAGAAGTGGAGTCAAAGAAATATACATTATAAAACAGTTGTGGAGAATGCTGAATATTATTGTGGGCATGTTTGTTTTTTAAAGTTGTATTTAACATTTCATGCTCACTTTATATTGATACTCAAATGTTTACCAACTTATCAAGTAAATGGCTTACTATTCTTTAATTGGCTACTATTATTTCTCCACTCCTTTCTCCTTTAATTGTCCAGTTGGAATGAAGCTAAAAGATCATTTTATCATTTTTTATAAGCTTGGGATCACGGCCTTTAAATATCAATTGAAAATGCCAATCCTAGGGCTACAACCCTATGTAAGATTGTTAAAAGTGCAATGAAGACATAAAATCTAGTGGCAGCAGACAAGTTCATAAAATAGAGAGCAAAACAAATCCTGAAAAATAATGACATAATAAAAACCCAAGATTTGAGTCAACAAGACATGCAATAATTACAGGAACCACGGAGTATTCTAATTAAATACATAACAATGGTAACTCCAAAAAGAGTTACCATTGTTGTGCATTTAATTACAAGACATGCAAATCATAGTGATAATAGTTCAACTTTATTACAAGGTCATTGACTTCTCATTCACCTTCTTCTCAACCTCTTCATTCCACCACCATGTTTGCACGTGCCTTGGTGGTCCTTTTGTCCATCCACATGCCTCACTTGCCGCATTCAACAAACAATTTCTTGTCTTCTCCCATACCCCATTCACATCATCCTCCCCCAGAACCAGTTTATCCTGGAATTGCCTTTGCACATTTTCATCATTCAGCCTCCACACTTTTCTCCTTGGTTGGAATTTCTTCCTCTGGGCTTTCACTCCACCCCTCACCTTCACATTGGCCAGTTTCAGATGGCAGGTTAAAAAGGGAAGATGCAAAGGATAGGGAGAGATGGAGGAGGCTGCTGTGTAGAGCCACTGGCCAACCCCTGGGTAAGTAGGGAAAACAGCCATAAAATGACTGTTGTTGTTGTTCATTATTAAATTGAACTGAATTACATGAGCAAGCAATGTCACTTATATATTACAACAATAACATCATCAAATGGGATGAAGACAACATGTGAACGACCACAAAGATATGGCTAATGACTGTTTACGAATTAAGTAAGAACTTATATATTAAGAAAAAAGTGTTTGTCCTTTGAATGCCTTCAGGCCATAAATTAATCTTTTTAATTTTTCTTAATGTTATACTTGGATCCCACTGAGCTAAACCCCTCACTTGAGAAGACCTTAAAATTGAATTCCAGAATTATATAGTGAACATGATAAATGAAAAAAGAACAACTTTAATCATCAAGTGTTCTTTGAAGCTACTGTCTTATTAGTTTTTCCCTCAATTTTGGATTTGAAAGCAGCAACAAGATAGGGTTGTAAGTAGTAACAGCTTGCAACTACAATTTGGTTACCATTAAGCATAACTAAGGGAAACTCAGCCTACATCAACCAGTTGAAAGCTTGACAAGGAATAGTTTTTGATGCCTCCACAACTTATCATATTGTGATATCATTCTCATAATGGAAACTTTTAAAAAATATATCCTTTTACCTGGACAGTAAGACTGTGTTTGTGCTCACTGACCAATTTTATCTTTCTCAAGGCCATAAGATCAACCAATACTGCAAAAAAGCATCCACCAAGTTTCCTTGAGGAGCCTTGTCTTCCTTCTACATCACCTGTTTCTTGATCTTGCCATAGCAGACAATATGCTTGGGACAGCTGTTGAACAATAATAAATTTTTGTAAAGATGGTACACATACATGTTTTTTCTTGATATTAATACCCAATATTTAAAGCAACATGTTGGGTGTGTTGCAGTGTGTGATACAATAATTATAATAATCATACATGAGGAGTGTCCGATCCAATTTCCAAATTCTGAGTATAAATTGAAAAGTGAGGCAATAGCTGAGTTTTTTAAACCAATTTCTCAAACTCATTAATAATTCATAAGTATATCATTCAATCAGACGTGCTGAATGGCACCACATGAGCAAACTTGAAGTACCATGGAAGTATTGGTCAGAGGACTAGAACTATTTTTTCAAGTCCTTGGACTGGAAATAATAGGTCTAGTCCTCATTGTCAACCTTTAAATAATACTTCATATTAAATCAAACATGACTTATTGTGCAACATGACTACTGAAAAATGCATATTTAAGCAGACAATTCCAAATTGAATGAGAAACTGTGCGATGACTTAATAACATAATTATATGAAAAATTAAGCAAGATGTTCCATATGAAAGCAACAAACCGAGACAGTCTACCAAAGAAAGTTCACCCAAAACTGTGGCCACTATTCTTACTCTTGACTTCTCCAAATTTCCCCATGCTTTAAAGATTGTATTTGATTAGCTCTCCACGAGTTATGCTGTAGTTTTTTAGTCAACTGAAATGCTTCATGCAGCAAGAAATTTGCACTGAGTTACCATTTCCAGCTTGCAGTTACCTTTTTTTTCTGCAGTTCATTTCCTTAAAACTGTAATGCTTTCACTCAATCAGAATTAAGATTTTTTTCATGTTCACTAGTGAAGAAATATAATTATCAAACATGTGGCAGATTGGCAGAATGTTTGATCTTGAGATCAAACACCACAAAGAGTGTTTGCACAACAAGGCAAAGCCAGGGATTATTTTCATCGCCTTAAGGTGTTTGATGTACCTACTCAAACAAACCTTCATTTTAGGAGAAGAACAACAACAATTGGGCCTAATTTATGGAAATATTTTGTCATGGGATCAAAACATCTTTCAGTTATGATTTTCCTTTGTGTTTGTGTGATGAATTTTTTTAATGTGTTTGAAAATGTTAACTCTGAAACTCATCATTAATTCTTAATACATATAGCTGATGAAAACTAGGATTTTCACAAATCCTAAACTTAGACCGCCGATCTGTGCCTTTCTGGTTGCTGAAACCCGTCCATCAGTGAATTCTATTGTTATACAGCTGAGGCACTGAAGATTTTGAATGTGGAAATCCAGCAATTTCATTCATTCATGAAGCAGTTTGATAATTCCTGTATCCAATCGTTCAAAAGAAAAATTTAAAAACCTAATTTACTTTGGGTAAACAGAAAGGTTGTTAGTGAAATGTCTGACAGAACTGTAGACCTTGAGAGTTGCTCATTATTTATCCATAAAGACATACTGCATAATAAACTACTTATTGACTTCGCCTGTTCGGTCTGAGCAACTGAAATTTGGACCTGTTTGTCCGTACGTAAAGATATCGGGCCGATTTTCACCTTTACGTTCAACAAAGAGTAAAAATTTAATTTCATCGAAGGTGATGTGCAACGGTGGATTAAAATTAACGTTAAATATTTTAAACATCTGTGACAGTTATAACAGGTATTTGGTCACTTAGTTTCATACCAGCTTTTTTTTTTGTTTGTTTCAAAACAAACGGCATTGTGTTGTTTGATAATCCATCGCATATAAATTGTTTTCACTTTATAATCAATTACTTCGTAAAATGAAAAAGCAAAATCTTCTAAATTTATTGGCCCATACGAAGTCCACGTTCGAAGCATTTTAAATTATTTGTATGAAGACAAAGATCGATGAATGAAGAGGACAAACACGGAAACCCCATTGTGCATAAACTACATACGGACCGAGATTTTCTTGTTCACAAAAGAAGCGAGAATAGCAGAAAGGTTTTTACCAATATTTACCTTCGACAGCAAAACCACATCCCACTCCAATGTGCAGAATGCTTGTTAGAGAACCAAAAGGGCTACGATATTATTTATTCATTTATGCCGGCAGCTGCTTTTTTACAAAGCCAGCGTTTTCGGTTGTTTTACCGCGTATTTAGTCAAAAAACGGCGCTGCATCATTTTGTTTAATTCATTTCAGAAAGTGCGTCTGACTTCGACGTATGAAAAGCACCATATGCTGCTGCGTCTATTATTCGAATGTATAAATCTAATACCGTCATTTTAATTTTGAAACAGATGTCTTAAGTTTCTCTTTTCTTATTTACCAAATACAAGTGTTCGAAGAATGTCGGAAAAATACACATTCACTAAACATTTGGAAAAATAGAATTCAACAAACGCACTGTTCTTGAAATAAAATAAAGTAAAAATAGAAATAGAAATATTTCGTCAAGTCCGAGCCAGTATTTTCATACTCTCTTTGACCTGTTCACCCATGTGCCATAAGCGTTCATTGTAACACGTAATAGCTTCGTAGAGGTCGCGCAAAAATCAGTAAAAGGTTCAAAACTAAGCTTCAGTAGCAATGAATAAACGCTTCAACGCTGTTTGTTTTGTTTATGGAAATTACAGTTGCGGAATTTTTTCCAAGACCGAGGGTTCTCTCCCACATAAGATTCTTCGACAGTCAAAGTAAAATTAACCGTTTGAAGCGTTTAATTCCGTCTGTCATCGACAGACGCTCTGTTGATTAGCTTTAGTTTGAAAAAAGAATTTAATTAAGCGCAAACAAGATCTGCCTACACGCAACATACATCGTTGATAGAGATCAGTACCGTAATACTCGGTTAGCTACGGTTATTTAACCCCTTCCTTCATGGTTCATATCTCACCTTAAGTGGTCGTCGTAGAATCGAAGTTCGATCGAAGTACTGCGACTGCTGCATTTCTAACAACTTTACGGCGACCTTCGTGACAACGTCCATTTCGTGCATCATATGATGTCCAGCTATACACCCTCCAAAACTCATATCTACACTTTAACATTGGCAGATACGGCAAGCTTGATTGTCCTTGACCCAACAAACCAAGATGCGCCCGTGCACTTTTATCAGCAGTTTAGCTATTTTACATATATTATCATCGTCATGCATTGTCTTCAATTATTTTTTCTTTTCTTTTATTTGTTTAACATTTTGCAAAGTAACTCATCATTGCATACTTGTAAATTTCATCTTAAAGTTTTCCCGTAAGAGGACATTAAAATAGTCATGCTCGAATTACTGAAATTATTTTTAGAAACTTTTATGGGAATAATTCATTGTTCTCAGGAAAAACTTAGGCTTCGCGCGTAGAGCTTCTTATCCTGATGTTCGCAGTCTAGGCAAACAAAGAACTCGAAGGTCATGGATTTAATATTAGGACACCATACACAGGTTCGATGGAGTACGAAAAACATACAATCGCTCATGTTGAGTATATTAATTTTTAGCAGGAAAAATTTCCGAGTTGATATGAAGACAAACAAATAAGATTCAGGTAAGTTTTGCTGAAGAAAATTTTTTATTAAGATCAAATGAGGCCAAGATTGCGGCTGTCAATATTTTGGATTTGTCTATGCTTATGACGTGGTTAAATGTTGTTCCTTGATTATATTAAGCCGAAAACTCAGATGCACTGTTAACAAAAGAAAAACAGAAGTATTAAGTCATTGGTAAGAGCAAGCATGTTGAAATATACCAACACCACGTAAAAACCGAAAAGGTTAAAAGCGATGAAAGATGAAACAAACAGCCAGGATGGGATACGTTATAAAATAAAGCCATAACCAAATGCAAAACCAAAATAGAAAAGCTTTTAACTTTAAAATTTAACATTTCATTGCTTAAAGTGCAAAATCTCCAGAGATCTACTTAAAATATATTAGTCACATATGTTAACCAGTAGGTGGAGGGAATTAAACATTATGGAGACAATATGCGAAAGGAAGAATAGCAGAAATAAAAACTAATGTAGAGATGCAAAGCCAATATTAGAGTTGAGAGAGGGTTTAAGTTTGCTAATAACGTAAGTTTTTACGCAATAGAAGTTCAAACTCATGAGTATAGGAGGAAAGAAACTTAAACCATCAAGCGATACAGGGTGTTCTGTGGCTTGCCCTGTACACGCGACCAAGTTTTCCTTGATAAGGAGCCTTGCTCAAAAGCTGGTCATGCCTGCTTTTGAAAAAGGTGACTTGTCAGTCACGAAAACTTGTCAGTTTGTTTTTCGTGCAAACAAGCAAATTAAACTTGTCAAGGAAAACTTGGCCGTGTGTTTTGGGCTTAACTGAAATTCCCTTGTGTTCTGAAGCACGTGTATAAAAATCTCGGCTTGTTTCACCAACATGGAAAGCTCCGCAGGTTTGGTACTGAAAACCGTAAACAATATGTGACATCGGAACTTTGGGAATGCGGTCCTTGAAGCCAGTTGAAGCAATAGAAATGTAAGAGACGAAAAGAAGGACGAACTGCAAAGCGAATTTTAACGTTAGAATAGACAGACATAAACAATTTTTTTTAGATTAGGGTTCAAGTGTGAAAGAAGGTGACAATTGTCTGAGTGTGAAAACACCTTATTCAAGTAATAAGCTCATGCAGCTGTTAAGTAGCTTAACGAGATAACCATATTTTATAAAATATTTTTAGAATCAGAAAGTTTCTAGTGAGAATTTTCATAGTCCGAACAAATATCAAAGCACTCGTTATTTAGTTCGAAATCTAGCTTTTTTTCTGGTCTGTATTAGACGTTAACAAAGTTTTTGCGCGCCTTGTAGGCCTGATCTACCCAGAACGATTGTCCCCTACAATTGTTCATCCTGAAGTATACGATTCAGCCACAAGAGTCTTCAGATGGAATTGCAACATTCGCGAACGAATAGTAAGCAGGAGCCGGTTGTTCAAAACACGATTAACGCTAATCCAGGACTACCAGTTAATCTGTTGTTTTGGTTTTGTTTATTTTGATTAAACAACCTAGTCCAGACTTCACAGCTTAAAACCTTTTTGCGTACACCCAAAACCTGTAAGAGAAAATTCCAACTTTTCTCAGCAATATGATCGGACATGTGTCCACAACATTTTCGCTAATCCGGGATTAAGCTGATCGCCTTTTTGAACAACCAGGCCCAGGAGTTGGACTTCTATAAGTTAGTCACACACGCCAGGGCGTCGAATAGTATGTAACGATCGTGTAGATAGGGCCTTAGGCCCAGTTCTAACTTCAAACCTCTCATGTGCCGAATGTAATGTTCATGAGCAAAATTCTTTATTCAAACTGATTTGCATTTGATTCTGCACATGAAAAGCTCGACGTTCGAACTGCGCCTTAGTTCTGGTTCACACGTGAGCATAAGCATAAGCATAAGGACAAAACAAAAGGCAAAACAGAGGAATGAAGTCCAGTCTGCGACATGAGGATCGCCATAACCATAAGCATAAGATCATAGTCGAAGCATAAGCCAAGAGCCGAACAAAAGACGAAACAAAGAAAAATTCTTATGGTTTTGTCTTCGCAAGTCCCAGAGGAGATATCATCCTTATGCTTATTTTTCATGTGTGAACCAGGCTTTAGGCTTGATCTGCACTAGGCGGAATTCTCCGCACGGACAAAGTTCTCTCTGTCTTCGGAGCTTTGAAGTGCAACTAATTAGAAAAAAACCAAAGAGAAAATTTCGTCCGAGTGGGACATTCCGCCTAGTGGAAATCAAGCCTAACACAATCCTTTCGTCCGATATGCGATGTCACAACAAAGACATATATTATGTAAAACTTGTCTTAGCCGGTTTCGCATTAACGGCCATTCTGTCATGCCTGATATGCTTGTGTTCCAGTGAAAACCAGGTTTGGTTGCAGTTGATCAATTTTGCAGGGGGGGATCCAAGGAGAGAGTTCAGGGGATTCCTTGCCATAGTCTCTATGTGTATGTATATAAAAAGTTTTATTTATATCATTTTCCTTTCATTGTGCACCCCTTTAAATGATAAAGGGACCATCACCATTTCAAAAATTTAGAAAAACCAAGGCCTGGTTAACCACCCTTTTCTCAAAACTGAAAAGCCTGGAACCACCCCTTGCCCAGCAAACCACCTCTTCCGAAAAATCCTATATCCGCCCCTGTTTTGATTGACACTTGACCTGGGCAATCCACCAATCGCTGCTCGTTCTTGTGTGCGATCAGCTCAGATAATATTCGCTCGGGGATTATTTGTATAACGGAACAAAAACTTAAATAAATTCACGCAAGGCAAGGAACGAGAGGAGAAGCAATGGACGGCGAGACAAGTCAAAACCGAGTTTGAGTCTGGAAAATGTCGAGGCACGTTTCTGGTTTGTTGGTGTCTCAGCTGATTAGTTGTTTTGAAGCGCCTCTGGCAGGAGAACAGGTGTGGGCTTTGTGCTACGAAATTTGCAAAACTCTGGTCGATACATCGAACAAAGACACCGAGGACGGGAATGCCAATTTAAGTTGTACACGTGTTGTGTTCGAACTGGACACCATCTACCTCCGTAAGGAAGGTAGTGTTGCCTTCGTTCTTGATGGAAATCCAGGTGAACTGGAAAGAGAACACGAACCCACTCCCTTAAAGCAAATGAACAGCTTCGGAAATTTTTTACACGCTTGTTTGGACCACAGCGCTTCCAAGTTTAGCAAGCGGCAAATCGAAGACGAACTGAAAACTCTGATTCGTCACATGGTCCAAGGGAAATTAAAGGATACTCATGGACACTGGGTACACGTGGTGTCAGACCGCTGCGTGCATCATGCGTCGTCGAAGAGAGTCATTCCTTCCGAATATTACCGGGGGCTTTGCAAAGCTCTAATCAACGAGGCTGTGGAGATGAACAACTTTTTAGAAATTCTTAATAACGAGTTTATCAAATTACGCTCTTACGATGCCTTGTGCACATTACAATTACTACAGGCACGCCCTACGGTCAGGTGCTGGTTACAGGTGATGTCCGAGCTTCGCCAAGACGTCGCGCGTCGTCGTGAGGCCGTAGCTTCCCCATCTTTTCCGATTACATGGCATCCCCTCTCTGTAGTGTCCATGAAAGATACGTGCTCACAACAGTACTCTCAAGGGCTACCTGAAATCCAAAATCCTCCAAGACAAAAACTTGTCCGGCAGACCCCAACCAAAATTCCAGAACAGCTGGACCTCGGAGAGAAAATTGAAGTGGGCAAACCATCTTTGTCCAGCACGCCTTCAGCTCCCTGCAAGCCAATTCGAAAGGTGTTACGTCCGCCACAACGTTTGGTTGATCAGGTGACCAGCTGGATGTTGGAAACGGACGACTGGATCACGGATGACACACCTGGCTTTTGTACTACGACAAGGGTGCGCGAACCGGGGACTTCGTACGAGCGCGAATGGACTGAATTGGATAGTCAGGGATTGGAGAATGACCTCTCATGGTCGTCGGGGAGACAGCAAAGTAGTCTATCATTGTCAGAGGAATGGTTCAAAGAGATTATGCAAATTCGCGGCGTCCTGACAGAGCTTCAGTTAGACACAGTCATGGACAAGGAGACCTTATTTGAGGGATTACAAACCGGTAAAATTTGCTTTTGTTGTCGTCGCACGAAGCTCTCAGTATTCAGCAGGGGTGTGATATGTGAGATTTGCAACAGGAAGGTGTGTTCCTTGTGTACCATACAAGCCAAATCCCGTGAAATGGGGATAACTGGGCATAACCAGCTGGGCACTTACCCTAAAGAAGGTGTCCTGAAGCATATTCATAGAGTTTTGACAACCCAACGAAACATCAAGGAAAAAGATATTAAAGTGTGCAAAGATTGTCGTGACTTTCTACAGCGCTTCTACAAATGAGGTTTGCCGTTTCCTAATGTAATAAGCTGACCTATATTGGAATATGTAGAACAATCATAACAAATTGAGAAATTTAGCAAGACTGATTACAGCATAATACTTGAAGACTTCTTTTGTCGTCTAGACGATTTAAAGCCTTACAGACATTACATAGCACCCATAGGTGTGTTTGTGGGTATGTGCCTTTGTGTGTGTCAGTGTGTGTGGCGATAGTATTGTGAAGCATTGTGAAAGGAACAGGGTTAGGGAGGTGGTTACTTGCGGACTTCCGATTGGGCCAGCGGTCGGCTTAATTGTTGCAATCGGTTGAGGGTAAATCGTTCATTTGGTATGCAAAGTGGGCTTTGTTTGTAAGTACTTTGCGAGCTCACTTGGAAAGAACGTATCGGTAGTAAACAAATGCAAGTGTACGGTCTGCTAGATGATTCAATTACTCAAGTCTTTAAAAAATCCTAAGAAATGTCAGCAGTCAATTTAGAATTAAATTCTGCAGCTACCGACTTGAAAACTGAGCGTAAATATCGAAAACGACATAAATATTTCTTAGCTCCATGACACAGCGTGCTTCTGTTGCATAGTAACAGTAGACGCAAAAATTAGTGCACAGTCCGGCGGTTCCCTCTGTTGCCCGCAAAAGATTGGATTTGGTTTTCGCGGGAACGAGCTTGGTCCATTCCCCTTCATTACCGACATTACCTTCTCATATTCTGGTGTGCAAAGTGGTTCTATTTACACAAATTCCGGACCAGTTTGATACTGCATTCAATGCGGATACGTAGTCTTTCCCTTCCATTCTAATTTACTGCCAAGATAGAAGTTCAATTTTGCATGTGCTACGATAATAACAATTTTTGGTCCAGAAATTCTTTTCATTTGAGAACGAAACGGTACGTAGGTCGTACCATTTCAATCTATGGATAACTTTCAAAATCGGAGTAGTTTTTGGAACGATACTTTCCATTTTAAATTCTGTTCTAATTTTTGGAATGTTCCTCAACAAAACCATGGTCAAATGCCTTTGTATTTGTATCTTGTCGCGATTAAATAAACTGGTTTAATTACATTGCTAAGACAGACGACTACATCTAACAACTTTTGATCTCTAGTCTCGTACGATAATTACATGCTACTAATGTCAATCAATCTTAGTTAGGAATTAACAATTACTTATTATGTTATTATTAAGATACAACGTCTGCGTCACATGATGGACTGATTTTTTATCCCGTGATACTTACCAAGGACCCATCAACGTCAAATTCGGAGACGAGAATTTAGCGTTCTGGTGAATTCACCAACATTGTGTATGTGGTAAAATTCTATGATCACAAATTTAAAAAATATCGCGATGCTTTCCGGGAGTAAATTTTAGGGCCAAAGCCCCCTTACGTGGCGCGCCCGCACCCTTTTCATGGCTATGGGAGCTACTGAAATAATCACAGGAGGTGGCATCGCGCCCATACCCTAACTGCAATCACACCTCTACAATTTACGAGTCTTGGATAATTACTATTTCAAATATCTGAGACACCTTGTAGAGCACAATGGCTGGACTGGTGAGCTTTGGTCGGTTGTGAGATGCGCGTTGCTGCAAGACTACTTGCATCAACTTGCGGTATCTTGCATTTTAAGGCTTTGGCTAAACGGGAACGCCGTAACTCGAAGAAAATCTTTTAAACTTACATCCAAATTTGAAAACGTGAAAACTTTTCCGGAGTCAAAACAGTCCGTTGCAAGTTGGTGGCCAAACGAAAAGCAAGTTGAAACTTGCATGACTTGCATCTGGATAAGTATGACAGGAATTGAATGTGGGACGTATCTGTGGTGTGGGTCATTTTGAGTTCCACAGTCACTAGGGGTGACAGGGTAGCGTTTGCCGAGTATGGTTAGGATTAGGCTTAAGATTTGGATTAGGGTTAGGATTAGGGTCAGTTACATATTAGATTCATGTTTATCATGAATCTTCACTGGATAATGCGGTGGTTCTGCAGCGAAACTTTGTGACCCGGTAAAGGCTCTGTTCAGTTTGTTGTCGTCGCACGATGTTTGTTATTCGGGAGGTAATTCTTAATTACAACTGGGGTTTATTCCGGAAACCTCTCTGCAAAATTTCGAGATAAATAAAGAAATGAGAAGAGCAGCATATCCGTGAATTCATTTTATGAGTAAAGATATCGTAAAGGATGGAATTTCTTAAGTCCTTAGATAAACAACGCAATGACCGCGTTTTTAGTCCTAGACCTAGGAATACTGGGGGGCCTAGCCTCTCGTCAGGAATATTGGTGAGCGATAGCTTGTCGTACGGGGTAATAAGCTATGCGGTGTGGCGTGAATATTTCGATGCGTGATGGCCGAAGCAAAGCTAATATTTGGTGTTTATTTGCTTCCGGATCGATTCTGATCACTGTTCACAGTTAGAACCGCATAAAATGGTATTTGCGAATATCTTCCACTTTCAAACCCAAAGCAGCGCAGCAACTTTACGGCTTAAGAACTGCCCCGGCACGCGCGTTCTGTTGCGTGAACAGGAAGGTTATGCGAGATGGTTGTCGTGCTGGCACAAAGTTATTCGCCTTCGTGTGAACAGGGCCAAATTACATGCAATCATTAGCCCCCTCCCCCTCTTCAAACAAACTGTTTACTGTTCCATGGCTGTGTGGGTAGATCACAACAGTATGCAAAATAAATTTAAATGACGGAGAAAATCTCTAGCAACCATTAAACGTGGAAGAGTCATTTTTTTTTTGGTTCGACATTTTTTCGCCTTGGAAACTTCACGAAACGAGGATTCGGAATATTCCAGTGAACTCGTCCCCAATACTTCGTGTTGGATTCGTAGGTCGCTCGATCAGTGATACACACTTCGAGAAATTACCCACGAATGCTTGGAGAAGAACTTCGTTCGGTGATCTGTGATCATTCACTAATTTCTTCTGTTAAATTTTATGAGATTTGTTGAGATTCACATGACACCGTATGGTTTTGGAAAAGGTGAAGAGCAAGGACATTAAGTACTTGAAGACGAAGTATCCATAGCACATTGCCAACGAGATGGCTTCGTATGTTACCAACAGGGCTCGACCATCCAAAGCTAGCGAGAAGCTAAAGCAGCCAAGGTCTCGCTCACAGAGCCCCACTTTGGCCGATAGGGCAGTGTACAGGGTAGCAGGTAAGTCGATTCCTTGTATGTTGCTGTATAAAGAGACTTTTCATACACCGGTATTAACAGAAGACGATCTGTTATGCTCTGTCAAGTTTATCGCATGCAAGATCAACTCGACAACAAATTGCTTGTTGCTAGTGATGATAGGACTTGCATCTTATCGTTTGGAGTATCTGTTGACTGCTTCACGCAGCTGAGCAGTATGATGTTGAATGAAATTTGATCCACGAACTTGTAGTGTTGAATCTACAAGGGTGTTTATTTACGTGTAGCCAAGTTATCTTACTGAAGTCCTTCCGACTTTTTTGGGTAGTACTATTGACCTTAGAGTTTTCTGATATCGATGATATAACAGCTAAATTCGTTAAGTAATTTCGAATCAACGAATACTTGAGGTCGTACTGAGCTGTAATGAGCTTTATAAAATTACTCAATTTTACAAACCCGCATTCGTTTAGCAAACTGCATGATTTAAATTGTTGGGTTCTCCTAAATTGGCTAGTACTATACTGGAATCACACAGTCGCACATTCTTTGAAAGACCTTTAAGTGGAGAGTATGTTTCTTCATGATTTAATGAGGAAAATGGCACGACAGCGAAGCGTTTTAGATTGAAGTGTCTCTTTAATTCATGCTTGTTGGTACTATGATGAAGTAAGCCTTCACGCACGATCCCGAGAGATCACGTTGAACTAGCCTCCTTACTCCCATTTATTTCCAAATTAAGTCCATTTTTTTGCCCCTCTCCTGCTGTCTTTCTGACTTCCAGCAGCTACTGGAGGGTCGTTATGGGTCGAGTGACTAAATTGTATCAACTGAGCGAAGATGAAATGTCCCGATGGTAATTTACCGTCTGAACTTTGGGACTGGGACGTCTGTTACCTTTGTCTGTGCCTTTGTGGTGCAGCATGATTTGCTTCCGTGGGTTAAAGTTCAAGCATAAATTACTGGTCGGTTAATCACAAGAGACCTTATCTTTCCCAAAGTGTCATTAATCCAAATTCTTTGTTTAACAACTTGTCCGTAATCCGAAGCATTCTCTTTTTACACAAGTTCATCGTTTTCTTCTCGTGAGCGAGCTCCAGCTTGTCAATATTTACAAATATTTACAAATTCGGTGGAAATGTCTGTAACATTTTCAAAATATCCGGGAAACTGTTTATGTAAATTTTATCGACTCGAGCTTAAGAACCGGTCAGAAAATGTGAATAAATGTGACTTCGCTTTGGTTTCAGCGGCGTCTTATTTATCTGTGTTTAATGAGCAATTTTATTCCCTCAAGTCGAAGCATTCATGATTTCATGATTTCCGCAGGATGCGTTTATAATTTGTTGCTATATTTTAACAACGAGGAAGTGCGAAAATACCGAGAAAGGCTTAAATTACATTTCGGGTTGTGTTTGCTATGTCTGTCAGCTCAGACCCTGTGAAATAACGCCGAAAGACACTTGTCTGGACAGGATTAACCTGAAGTTTTAGATCTGTGGCTCGTTCTTAACAGCCAATTTCGAGAAGCATTTTTGACATTAGTATTCAAATGTGTAAATGAGTATACGAGGACAAAGAATGTTCACTAAAAATTTTACGGAACACTTCACCTCTCTATTTAAAAGACTTTAACGAAAGTTTGGAGGAAAAAGGCAGTTACTTGGCTGAGCCATTTCACGTGAAACAGTTCGCGTGTAAATAATGGCGAGTGAGGAAACTGCACTCGAAGGCGAAGGCCATGAATATGATGTTATTCGTCGCTCTGTTTCAGATCAAAGAGATGCCGTGCAAAAGAAGACGTTTACAAAATGGGTCAACCATCACCTCCAGAAGGTAGGTAGTGAGCTATAAATGATGTGCACTGCAAGTCTTTAGTTCTGTTATCGGTCTGATGTCCAGCATACGAATTTTTCTTGCATGACCAATTGGTAGTTTGTCCAGATATATCGTTGTACAGTTTTAAAGTCGCATGTTTCGGCCACACTTCATTTGCAACACAGATGAATCGAATCAAATCGCTCCAAAATCGACCATTGCTTTAACGTCGTTACTTTGAACTGCACTGGTTTAGGAACCAACCGTAGAAATTATCCTGTAAAGCGTTGCTTGGCAAGATCACACCTGGAAATTGTTAGCTTAAACTCCCAACATTAAGCATTTCCAATGGTAATAATTCACGTCTGCATAGTATCGTTAATGAAGAAATACGAAGGTCTGCAGATTATTGAATCGTTCGTCTTGTTTTTACCCTTGTAATGAATGGCAAAACGATGACCCGCAGTCTTTGGTACAAATTTATCTACCTACTTCAACTTTGTGGAGACGCTTGCAGCTGAAACAACAGATGAAGACGATTTAACTGACTTCGGGAACTTTCCATTTCAATACAATGACCTTGTTCACTCAGGACTCCCACGCTTTTTCAGCATTTTTGAAGGCGAAGGCTAACACCTTGGTGTAGAGAAAACTGTTTACACCAGGCGTAGCAGGTGTTTCATTCTGACGCCCGACTCGCATGTAGCGATTACGGATGAATGAAAGATAAAAGATTATTCTCTGACACTTCCTCGACAGCTTGTTATCTTTCAAACAGACTTTGGTTAAGGAAACCAGAACAAAAAAGTACCATTGTTGACGAATAGGGAATTTCTCAACAGGGGCATTTAGTTAAGTAAAACCTCCCAACTGAGCAATATAATAACAACAGTTTTAATTTAACGAAGACTGCTGTTTCTCACCTGTCGTTATTTTAGATGAAACTGAAAGTCGTCAAGGTTACGACTGATGTTAATTACACTAAGCAAAGCGCTGCGTCTAGTTTGGATTGCAGCGCGTTTGTCTTATGCTATGTATACTTCTTCAGAAGCGTTGTTCCTGTGATTAAACGATCGATGTGGAAGCAACTGTGTCAATCCTGGGATCATCATTGTTTTGTAACGTATATGGCGCGTTTTTCAGGAGATGCTAAAGTCACAGAAAAGTAATAGTTACACTGTTGCCAAATACATTGACCAGAAAACCAACATATTTCTATGATGCATCAAAGTCGTTCCAATTTTGAATTGTGAAATCATTTAGCATCATGATACATCAAGTTAAAATTATTACAGTTTTTCAAGTTGCGCAAGAGCCGACACATACAGTCGAACAGTGCTTCTACTTCCACAGAAGGAAATTTCCTTCTTTTATCCTTGTTTGGACCAGATTTCTTTCCAAAGTTTAATTTGGTTTGATTTGGTTTGATTGATTGCCTATTACTCTCGCGCTATCAGATGGCATTCGTAAGTGGATTAACAACACTACAACACTGGTTGTAATCATAGATTGAGGAACATCTGTGGAGCAATGACTTTATCAGTGACCCCAGAAGATATCTTGGCACATGATTTTGGTGTAGAGACAATTCAGCAGCTTTATTAATGCTGATTCCTGCCAAATATCTAATCCTAAATATCTGAAAAGTCCTAAGGAGAAACTTATTTTAATGAACTGAGATTAATCAACAAACTTTAACTTCAGTTAGAAAGCAGTCTTGATATCAGCCAATGTCAAATTTGATAGGTCACAAGAAACGTAAACCAGAAAACCAACCTGAAATGATCAGGAAGTTAAACAACACTGAATGAGCTAATTTGTTCTCAAGAGTGTAAAATACACTATGTGGATCACCTATTTCCTAATTTGGGTTACTGAACTCATAAAAACGTCCACATTTGATGACAACTACTTGTTAGATAACACAGCCTCGTTGAGACGCCAGTGAAGGAATACTGTTTATTCCAAACACTGTCAGTTAATGTTCATTTATAACACTGATCAAAAAAATTTGCAGAGCACCCTCCAAGTTAACAGGCTAAACACACTATTATTTTAAATGCCCCTCTCCCCCACCTCCTACTGAATCAATCAAAACAATAAATAAATTAAGCTTGTTTATTAAAATGAATTTGAAGTGGGAAATCGCTGTGTCCTGGACACACCCTCCTCCCTTGTAAATTAGGACACGACACAGAGTTGGTTTGTCCATGCTTACATAGTTAAGCAGGAGTTGGTGACCTTTAAATGAACAGTCAGTACTCCTGGATTATGCTAGGACTTTAATTCATATACTCTGTAGAGGTTCACAACTCCTGGTTGGGTTCATCATAAACTGGGTACATATGTATTATCCATGCTTTAAATCAACATGAAAGATGTTTTAGCACATTATTAACTGAATGAGAAATAAGTTAATTATTCTTTTCAATTCACAGTAGTGGTATCTGAAAGTTGCCAACAGGAACCCTGCTGAATCATTTGATATTCATGTGACTTTTTGAAATTTAGCTCAAGGATATAGTAATTATCAGATCATATTGTTTTATTCTGTACTGTATATCCATTGGATCATTTGAGTACTGGAGTTACAATAAACTTCAAGTGAGCTAACAATTTTTTTAGTTGCTGACATGCTATGACAAAATCTTCTGCAATCTTTGGTACAAACTTGGTTATTTCCAAGCAGTATGCTTATATTGATGTAATTAAAGTTACTAAGGCATGACTCATCTACTGTAATAAAATTTCAGTTGGTTCAACAAACTGTATGATTAGAATTTTAAAGATTTGACTTGTGATGTATTGTGCAAGGCATCATATGTGACATCTTTGAATCTCTAAGTTTATTGCTTACCACACCTGGAATTTTATTGCTGGTGAATGTGTTAGCAATCATGTGAATTGAAATCAGGTGAACCTTGCAGTAATTGTGTCCAGTTGTCTCTGGACAATATATATATTTATAGCACAAGTAGGGTACCAATATAACCAACAAAATAAACTAAACTTTATTAATTTAATGTATAACATATGTTTTGTTGTCCAGCCCCTAACATTTTACTGAGATTAGGGATTTTGCCAGAAATAACAGCATCTTGCATTCTTTTAAACTTTAGTCACTCCACAAGGCCAATTTTAGCTATTTGCTAACACAAAATATGAGCAATTTCCTGTGCTCATATGTGGAAAAAAAATTTTTTATTTCATGATTTCTCAAGTTATTTGTCAGTTTCTAGCATGTGTGTTGTTTACCACCTTAAAATGGTTTCATTGATTAAAATAAAAGCAATTCAGTTGAAAAGCTTTGATAAAAAACTTGTTAAAACACACCTGATATAAGTGTTTATATCTTCATGTGTTTGATCTGTCTCACAAAACAGATAATTAACAGAGTAATGATAATTTCAGGCCCTGGAATAGCTCATTGGCACTGCAATTAACTTCCTTAATATTCATGCATATTGCAGCTACAATATTTTAAATGCAAGCTATTGTTATATCATTTTTACCCAGCTACTGTGTTTCTCAGGCATTTCTGTTAAGACTTGTGCCCATAATTGTGGAAGAATGTGTAGTTACACCTACTTGTTATATGGTGACTTGTTTCTGACCTCTATTTTCAGGCAAATATTAGTGTTACAGAAATGTATGAAGATTTCAGAGATGGACATAAATTGTTACTGCTCTTAGAACTTCTTACAGATCATAAATTGGTAAGCTATTTGGTATCAAAATGTAGTATTGTATATTCTTCAAGTACATATTACTGAATTTATTCAATATGGTTACATGTGAGAAAGGTGTGATCTGATTTAGCTCTACTAAGCACCCAAGGTTTTCTCCAGGTACTTTGGTTTATTCCTGTCATAGCACTGGACCAATAAGGGGTTACCCTTACTGAACTTCTAGGAAGAATAGCTTCCTAGGTAGCTGATAGGGCTATCCACTATAAATAAAGACACTTTAATTTACTTTACTTACTTTATTTACTCTGCTTACTCTAGCCACGGGAGAAAGGTCATTTGAGGTTTCACAAATTGCAAAACTGTCAGACTGCATTGAACTTTCTCAACAGCATTCAGGTATTTTTATAGAAGAATGTTTTTACCTTAAACTCACTAAGTGGAGAATAATTTTATGTAAAGTCTGCAATTAATAATATGGTGGTAGTGGTGCATATCCTGGAAAATTCTGTCAGAAGTAAACAACACTTGAAATGTGAGCAGTAAAAATGTTCACTAGTAATGGATAGAGACCCTGGAGACAGGTAGTGGTTGGTATAGGTGTCAACTCACAAAATATGCTGGTAAATTGCTAACAACAGACACAAGCATATGTGTGAAATTCATGAGGGAATGCAAAATTTAAAAGGGACCAGAGGCATAAAAGCAAAGCAAATACTTAAATTGGAAGACAAAAATGTTAACATCAGTCTTCCTTCTGGCACTGAAGTTGTTGATTGGCTTGTTTGCATTTTACCTCTCTCAAAAGCTACTATGTTTTTTGATTGAATAAGGTCTCAAACAGACTGTGTTTCACTTGAAACTCTGCACATGCACAGTTTCTCATCTTGCATGTTAGCATGCCTGGATATTAGCATCCGGTCACGGACATTGTCTGGTACAAATTTGTCATTTATAGAGTTTTGACAGTCGCAAATTTCACTATGTCTGTCACTTTGTCTGGAATGGTTTTTGGCAACATTGATTTCCAGTTTCATTACAAAACCAATTATTAATATTTGTCTTTAATCAATTGCTCTCTTCGTTTGTATATTAAATTGGTGAATGCGTGCGAGTTGCTGCAAGTAGTTTTGCGAGTTATCTGCGAGATCGTGCGTGGGTGAATACAAAATGGTGAAGTGCGACTGTCTTGGATAGTGATTGTTTGTAATCACTCTAGCGTTAAATTATATACAACATATCGAAGAAAATAACTTCATTTTTCATGTCTGCTGACATAAATAGTGTTAGCAATGATAGCCATATTGATCAAGACTTGACCACTGACAATGACTTTACATGAGGAACATTTGTCTGATTTGGATGACAGGGATTCTAGTTTTGCAGGTTTCCTTCCTGGGGATTTACTGTGACTTTGAGGATTTAAATTCATCAAATGATTATGATCTTTTTGTAGTCGTATACTACATGTATAAATCTACATGTATAATACTTTTAAATAAAATTGTGTGCAGTGCACGTATCATTCATACTTTTAAGTTTTAATATCCCATACCAATGCTTGTATACAATAACAATTATTAATATACGGTGAATGTACGAATATCAGTCAAATTATAGTCTTGTTAAGTGACAGGTACATTTTGTTTTGTGACAGGCACAATCTGATTAATGCTGGTCATTTTGACAGCCAGAGCAAAAAAAAATATATCCAGGCTTGCATGTTAGGGATAGGAAAAATGAAAGTATTTTTTTTTGCTACCGCAAAGATAGAGCAGAGGAACTATGCTGCTTATGAAAAATTCTTGAGTTTTATGTTTGTTCAGATATGCTGTCATATTATTTGTAATTTTTCAGTTTAATCAAATTCACAGTCCTTGGAATATTCAGACTCAGCTTCCCATCATTTTAAGATGTGCTAACTTAATTATTGCTAGTTGTTAGTGATATATTATACATACAAGTACCTCATTAATATGAATGAGAGCAAGTGAGAACAGAATGTCTTGGATTTGATTAAATTCTATTTCATTGTTATACTCATCTGAGACCTCAAGAGACATTTTAATTTATACACCTTACTTGTTTCATTGTTTCTTGTTTATTTCCTTGGTGTTATTTTAAGGTGAAAGTTGTCAATATTCATCCAGATGATATTGTAGATGGCAATCCAAAAATTACCCTCGGCCTAATTTGGATCATCATCCTACATTTCCAGGTATGACATTGCACACATGTCAAACTATCTTACTCTTCTACTAATGGGTACTGTAATATTGGGATGTGGTTGGAAACTTATGTAATCATGATTATGGATATTTCCATGGCAAGAATTTCCCATACAGAATTTCTGACTGGATTGAAAATCATGAAGGGGTTTTTGCCACTGTAGGGACTTTTCCCTTTGAATTTGACAACCCTAACATTCTTGATTATATCAGGGCTCAAGACTAATGGTAGCCAACTAGCCAAAGTCTGGTAAAAATTTATTTTTGGCATATAGATGTCAGCTTTAACTAGCCATTTTGGTTAGTGGAAATTGTGGCATACTGTTGAACTGGTGTACCAGAAGAAACCAAATGAAAATCTAATATTTTCTGATCAATGAGTTGCAAAAGTAAATTGAAAGAACCCAACTGCAGCACAGACTCAGTATATGGATATCCTGTGATAAATTAATAATTAGAGCTAAGTGAAAAGCAATAGAATTTGTTGAGGACCTGAAAAGCTGGTCAAACTGCATCTGAGAAGGTTTTAGTCTCGTGCCTTTGCTATTTTATTGAGACCCTCAGTGCAGGTCTGGCTAGTGAAAATTTATTTTAGCTAGTGAAACCAAACCAGTCACTAGCCATTGCACTAGTACAGTAATCTGAAAAGTTAGTCATGAGCCATGAATATTATAAAATACAGGTTGTACCAAGTATCATGGATGGGGGCAAGGTGCTGCTGCCCCCTCTTGCACGTTTTGCAGCACATTTTGCTGACAAAAATAACATAACACTTTTGACAAGATAGCATAATTATTTGCTTATAGTGGTGGTATGAAGGAAGACATTGGGGCATTTGCCTTGGAGGAAATTTTGCCCCCATTTTGCCCCCATTCCCCCCTGAACTAGTAATGAAAGTGTAAAATTTGTTTATCTTAGTTGCAATTTATACATAGATAATGCATTTTGAATGAAAAACAAGGGATAATATTAAACTGTTATGATATTTTATAGGAGTTATGGAAGCTGAATATTCCACTATCCTGATAGTTTTATATTTTGCCCTAAATTTAGATTATTTCCTGGAAGTTTTCCCCCTAGAAATTCTGTTATCCCACCCTGGACTAGGTTGTCTCAGGCCACCACTGATACTTTTCCCACACAAGCAAGTGTGATTCAGATCTTTAACATTTTCAAACTATAAGACACCTTGAATCTCACTGGCCACTTACTCAACTAGTTGTACCAATGAGAAAAATATGTTGTATTTTGTCAGATCTCGGACATCAAAGTTACTGGACAAGTAGAGGAAATGTCACCAAAGTCAAAACTCTTGCACTGGTGCCGGAGAATTACTGAAGGGTAAGAAAACTATTTCAGTCCGTCCTTTTAAAGAACAGGACTAAAGTTTCGACCATTCATTCCTGTTATTCCTGTGGCCAGACTGAATTACTGTACGTTAAGTTTTTGAAATCCTTTTTATTGTTGTATTATTTGCCTGACTGAACAATCTATTTAAAAATGCAGATAATTTTCAAAAACTAAATACGAATGCTGCCTTTCAGATATCCTCAGGTAGCAATACTAAATTTCACGACATCTTGGAAGGATGGATTAGCCTTCAATGCGATAATACACAGATACAGGTGCGTTACATTTATTGGTTAAGTGACAGTTATTTTTCTTTTTGAGGTTTTAGAAATCCTCATTTCCAATCCTGAGAAAAACTGTTTTTATACACATCGTGATCGATTTTCTTTGCCTTGTACATTGAAAAAAAAACAAAACAAAAAAATAAAAACAACAAACAAAAAGAAACTGCGAGTAGTGGATTGATGTATGTGTTACGGACCTGTTTTTAAACCAACTTCATGACCACTCGTCATTTGCGCAACGTGTCCCCCTAAGTGTTCATTTACCGGAGAATTGTCCATTACTTGATCGTCATTTGGCGCACAGTGAGAAATACTGACTGCCTAAAACTTACCAGATTGCGAGTCATGTTTTAGGAATATGCCCCAGCGCAATTTTTTTTTATTTCTTGTTAAAGATGAAACTCCGATGTATGTTCAGTTAGGAACATCATTTTGGAGCGAAGCACACTGTATTCATCTATTCATAAATTATGGTCAGGTTTTCTATGTTTCCATTTGTAGACCTGATCTCATTCATTTATCTGAACTGAATCGCGATACACCAGAGTACAACGTCGAGAACGCGTTTAACGTTGCTGAGAAGGAACTGGGGGTGCCTAGGCTGTTGGATGTTGAAGGTAAGCAGAGAGAGAAAAATGCTTGGAAACAAAATTATTCCCATAAATACAAAATAAAGTCAGGGGCGCAGTTAACCCATTTTGACTTGCGGGTATCCAGTTTAATTTGCCCGAACAATATATACTTTCAAAAATTGCCTGAATTTAATTTGACGCGCATTCAGATCGTGTATGGTGTACCGTCGCTTCCTCAACCCCAATACGTAAATTAAATATAAACTAGTAACCAAAGGGGATTTTGACCTACTTTACTTTTCCAAATTTTCCGAAATTGCTATCTATTTTTTCCCCGAATTTACCTTTTTTCGCAAACTTTGGAGAGGGTGTCACACTTCCCACACCCCCCATAATCTACGCCGCTGAATAGAGTTCTGTGTAGGTAGTGTTGAACTATGTGTAAGACGTGGACGTTTCACTCCGACGGGAGCGCCTTTGCTCGAAGTGTTGGTTTCACATCTCATACGTTTTGGCAGTTTGTTGACCCGTATGGCTATTTTCATAGAGGGCTGGCTTTATCAAATGTTAGGACGTGTAGTAACCTAGAAATGGGGGCTAGGACATCACCAAAGGGGCCGTTTTGATGTCATGAATAGGGTCTAAAGAGAAATGTATTGCAGGCAGCGGCGTAGACAATTGGGTGTGGGGGTGTGGGGAATGTGATTTCCCAAAGTTTGTGAAAAAAAGGAAATTCGGCAAAAAAAAGAGATAGTAGTTCGGGCAAAATTTGGAATGGTAAAGAGGGTCAAAATCCCATTTGGTTACTAGTTTATATTTAACTTACTTATTGGGGTAGAGGAAGTGAGGGTACACCATACATGGCCTGAATGCGCATCAAATTAAATTGGGACAATTTTTGAAAGGATACAATGTTCGGGCAAATTAAGCTAGATACCCCTCAGCCAAAATTGGTTAACTACGCCCCTGATTGCAGAAAGGAGGAGGATAAGGGTAAGAAGAACTTGGCAATGGGTTGTTTGAGGAGAGACAAAGTGGTAATACAAGAATGTGTAAGACAGTGGGCGAGAGAAAGGTATGGAAGAGAAAGGGTTGCAGTGAGAAGGATCCTGTAGCTAGATCGTGACCTGATCAGATGAGAACGAAGAGGACCAAGGAGAGAGGGGATTTTGGATGGACAAAGCCAGGGGTGGATCCAGACCGGTTCACTGGGTTTCCGGAAACCCATCAAATTTTCCTAAAAAATGAGCATGCGCAATGTATTTGCTTTTATTGTGTTTATTATCGCTTGTCGCCGCTGGCACCACCGGACGCCAAATTTGGCGGAATTCACCGCAAAATCGAACCGAATTAGTGAAGAGGATTCGCGTATGGCGTGAGCCATCGCGTGGAAACACGGAAACCAGTGCTTCTTTGCGTGAAGCCCACGGAAACCCATCGAAACTTCATGTTATTGGCTAAAACCTCATAGGCAATTAAAGTAAACCCATCTAAACTGTATTTTATTGGTCAAGCACCTTGAATTAATTAAGGTGAACCCATCGCAAACCCATCATCGATTAGTGCTACAATGTGGCTGCGCGTGGACAATCCGTGTGTCGCAAATAAGATTGTTCTCTTTTTGACATTGGGCTCGTTTACGTGACCATTGGCCGGTTCTCTCCGGCAGAAAAATTACGCTTTATTCAGAATGTCTGGAAACCTGACCAGCTCTTTCTCTTTCCGGCGACTTCTGAGAGTGGTGGAAAACATCGACGGTTCAGGTATGGATGGCTAGTGCGCTTCCCATGACTACCAAATGATTTCAAATTATTTGGCCATCCTACCTGCAATTCTTCAGCTCTATCAAGTTGATTTTGAACTACATGTATTTAGGCTTCCTACCTGCCATTCTGTTGTTGTATGAAGATAATTTTGAACATTTAGCCTTCCTACCTGCGATTCTGCTGTTGTATGAAGGTAATTTTGAACTATTTAGCCTTCCTTCCTGCCATTCTGTTGTTGTATGAAGATAATTTTGAACATTTAGCCTTACTTCCTGCCATTCTGCTGTTGAATGAAGATAATTTTGAACATTTAGCCTTTGTACCTACCATTCTGCTGTTGTATGCAGATAATTTTGAACTATTTAGCCTTCCTACCTACCATTCTGCTGTTGTATGCAGATAATTTTGAACCAATCCGCCTTCCTACCTGCCATTCTGCAGTGGTATCAAGATAATTTTGAACTAATCAGCCTTCCTTCCTGCTATTCTGCGGTGGTGTCATGATAATTTTGAACTATTTAGCCTTCGTACCTACTATTCTTCTGTTGTATGAAGATAATTTTGAACATTTAGCCTTCCTACTTACCATTCTGCTGTTGTATGCAGATAATTTTGAACATTTAGCCTTCGTACCTACCATTCTGCTGTTGTATGGCGATAATTTTGAACTAATCAGCCTTCCTACCTACCATTCTGCAGTGGTATCAAGATAATTTTGAACTAATCAGCCTCCCTTCCTGCCATTCTGCAGTGGTACCATGATAATTTTGAACTATTTAGCCTTCCTACCTACTATTCTGCTGTTGTATGAAGATAATTTTGAGCTGTTTAGCCTTTGTACCTATCATTCTGCTGTTGTATGAAGGTAATTTTGAACATTTAGCCTTCCTACATACCATTCTGCTGTGGTATCAAGATAATTTTGAACTATTCAGCCTTCCTACCTGCCATTCTGCAGTTGTATCAAGCCATTGAGGTCAATTTTGAATTAGTTCAAGATTTTGAAGTACTGGTATGCACCTTTTGCTAAGCTTGGGTACAAGATCCACCTGAATCTAGCTGTATGGTACAGCTATCTCTGATGAAACTTTTGGGGAGGTACTCCATAAATCAGTTTTGTAGCCTTTGTGCTACAAAAATGATTTGCGAAACACTATCCTTGGAAAATTGCGGCCTCCAAGGTTTGTACAGTATATCTATTGGAAGACGAAAGTGATGCTAAAATGGTACAATTTGAGGAATAAAGGTACCTGCATGTTTTCATAAAACGTCTTCTGAAAATGCAGGAAATTGCATTTCCGAGCATCTAAAACTTCAAAATTTTCCGGTGGAGCATGCCCCCGGAACCCCCTAGTATTCTCGCTCCTGCGGCGCTCGGAAACTCCTCACTAAATTTGCTGGATCCGTCCCTGAAAAGCGTTAAGGTTCATTGCCGAGTTACGGGGAGACGTCGCAACCCAAAAAAGGGAAAACGAGGGTTATGAGGATGTGACTAGAAAAAAAGACTGGTGGTCATGTAGGACGTTGAGAAGATAGTGTAATGAGGGTATACGAAGATGTGACTGGTAGTGAGGAGGGTAGGAGAAAAAGGTGGGATGAAGGCGTTCAAGAGGAAACAAAAAAACATGAGGAAAAAATGACGTGGCACTTGAACGTTGGAAGGAATGAGTGGAGAAGAAAACGCCACGGAAAGGAACTCATCTTGCCTACACTTCTCACCCTAAAGAAAGGTGAGGAGTTTCCTGAAAACATTAACACACAGATGTCAATATTTTTATGTCTTTCAAACGATTACGTTTTTGTTTTAAGATGTTGTAACAGACCATGCTGATGAGAAATCAATCATGACGTATGTGTCATCTCTTTACGAGAAATTTCCACGGGCCGTCTCATCGTTTGAGTCGAGCGAGGATGAGGTGGGTATTGAAGGATGTTGATGTTTAAAGTAACTAGGCTAACGACGCGAATTTCTAAAAGAGCTGTCGCTACTAAGCTACGTCGTCTTCACCTAGGACCTCGTAACAGCCCTCTTGCGTAAAGGTCGGGATTCGAATCCTCCAGCGTCAGTGTACAAGGATTTTGGGCGTTAAGTTAGACAGCTAATGAGCTTTTTAAGACAGTCACTGGTAGAATAATACATATTGACTGGCATTTTACATTTGTTTTTAAGGAGAAGGTTTTGAAGTACGAGGAATATTGTAAGTGCAGTGAGGAACTTGTAGCTTGGATCAAACGAGTCATGATCCAGTTAGAAAGCCGAACCTTTCCTACAACTATCCAAGGAATGAAGGTAAGTTCATCACTCTCCGTCCGCCCGTCCGCCCGTCCGCCCGTCCGCCCGTCCGCCCGTCCGCCCGTCCGCCCGTCCGCCCGTCCGCCCGTCCGCCCGTCCGCCCGTCCGCCCGTCCGCCCGTCCGCCCGTCCGCCCGTCCGCCCGTCCATCCATCAGTCCGTCCGTCCATCCATCAGTCCGTCCGTCCATCCATCAGTCCGTCCGTCCATCAGTCCGTCCGTCCATCAGTCCGTCCGTCCATCAGTCCATCCATCCATCAGTCCATCCATCCATCAGTCCATCCATCCATCAGTCCATCCATCCATCAGTCCATCCATCCATCAGTCCATCCATCCATCAGTCCGTCCATCAGTCCATCCATCCATCAGTCCGTCCATCAGTCCATCCATCCATCAGTCCGTCCATCAGTCCATCCATCAGTCCGTCCATCCATCCATCCATCCATCCATCCGTCCATTCATCCATCAATGCACCCATGGATCTGTCCGCCCGTCCGTTAACTTTTTGTATCTCTGCTAGGTGGAAGTAAAAATATTGATCAAATTTCTATCTTGCATATTATTCGTATAATCCTATAGTCTGTAGCGGTGTCCTTATATTTTGTTTTCCATTGGTAGGACGTAATCCATGACTTCGATCAATTCTACTCCGAAGAGTTCAGCCGGATTGAAGAGAATCGAAATTACGTCAAAGCGATCATGAAGGATGTTCAGGTACAGCAAATGAAAGGTTGTTTGTGAATGGTTGTCGATGTTAGTTGAATTGTGGAGACTTCGGTTTACTGTACTGGCTTCGGTTATTGCAATACTCCTGTTCAGCACGCCGCCAGATCGGACGAGCTGTCACAAGTTTCTATAGCTTTAAAAGTTTTCTATGAAACCCATAAAATGTGTTCCCACAGCTTGCACTGGTGTGTTGTGAGACGTCTGTGACTGGTTCAGACAAGCGAAAGCTTGCTGCACATTCTGATATTTCTTATGCCAACAAAACCTATTTATGGTTTTACCATGGCAAGTTGGAACAGACTGGTTGACTGCAACTTTCATACAACTTGATGTCATTAACAGTATTGTTACACGTTCTTAACATTGCAACAGTGTTATAGCAATGTTACAACGTTGTTACATCATTACTACAACGTTGTTGCAACATTGCTACAACATTAATATTGTTACAACCTGTTCAAAGCTTGCCGCCAGGTTGCAGCGACCACATCTTACAAGCTGTGGCACTCTAAGCAGTTTACGAGTGGGTTGAAAGTTAATGTGAAAGAGAGTGAATGGGCTTGTTGAATGCAGGATAAACAGCACAAAGGGTTGAGGTTCGGACACGCGAGGCTTCAAGTCGTAGAGATTTGTTGGGACGTATCTCAGAAACAGGTCCCTCGGGTGCACAATGCAGAAAATTTTGTCCAATGTAGAAGATTTTGTCGCCGCGACTTTTTGCATGAATTCAAATTAATTTGAATTCTGGCAACAATGTGCTCAGCTGTGTCTTTGCAACATATCCATTCGAGGGAACAGTTCATGCAACAGGTCTCATCGGCAAACTCGAAGGAGAGCCAATCAGAAAATGTTATTTAATTCGCAACAAAAGCTTGACTCACCTCCCCCCTTCCTTGTGGGATTCTTAATTAAAGTTGGTGACTCAAGACGAACAAGTCTTGTACGTTTGACAAGAGGGGACTTAACTCTGCGACATGTGTCCACGACTTGGCCACCCATGGTCCCAACCTTTACTGTTGGACAGATAAACCAAGGAATCACAAGACACAGTAAATTAGGAGTTAATCAGCCCATAATGTGGATAGTTACAGACTATAGCATACAAGCATACACTGGAAACGTTTTAACTAACCGTCGTTTCGACGCAATAATTATGCTGAGCTACTTAATGGAAGAACGACGAACAGCATGAGGATGCCTAAACACTAGAATAAAAAAAGCAGTTTTAATATCTGTAACAATTTTTTTTATCTTTCTTTTAGTTATTTTACGGCCCTATGTCTAGCTGGTTGGAATTTCCGCAAGGTTGTCACCCACGAGATATTGAAGTGGTAAGAGTTGACTGCTCCTTTTCTTTCGTAGTCCTTTCTGCTGTGCCCTACCTCTCATTACCCTATCCTGCCCTACAGATCCTCGCCCTATCCTACCTCACCCTACTGTAATTTTTACTTGCCTGATCTATTCTCCACACATTTCTACGCTAGATATTGTATGGTTGAACAATTTTCTTTGTTTTGAACCACCACATTGTAGCTTTGGTTAAAGCTTCTCCGCTGCATAGAGGAACGAAACAAAACTTTGCGCGTTGAAATGACCAGGTAAGATTGTTTTCGTATTCCACGACGTCAGGACCGCTTTTAAATTGGCCCAGCGAACAGTTATTTGATGGCGGAGTTATTTTACAAATTTATTAGGTTTATGCTCCGTAGATTAGGGTGCCATTCACGTTCTTCAAAGTGTTTTTGAACAGCAATTTGTTGAACATGTACGTGAACGTCGTATTGATGAATGCACCATAAACTTTGTTTTTGTATTCTTGATTAGAGTAAGGAAAGTGTACCAACTGGCAGATGAGATAATACACGAGGTATGTTTCTGTTGACATGTCTGTGAAAATACGTTGCGACACAACGCTCTCAGAGTCTTAAAGAATATTACGTGGTACAGAATACATTGCCTGATAATCAGGATCACACTTTTTTGATGGTGTGCTTATTTTCCATGGTGGCATTTCTTTAATCTTTTCTATTTACTGTATAAGCAAATTGACAAACAGTTTGCTGATAACTTTGGAGAAATTTAAGTAACGTACATTTTGATTTCGAATTACAGGCAGAAGAAATGGAAACGTTATTGCCAGAACTTGAAGAAAGAGTTGGCAAGGTAGGTGCTCGAGAAGTATATTATAACGGTTAATGTTTACAAGTCTTGTGAAAGCAATGGCTGTGATGGCGTCTGTAACAGAGCTGCCCAGGCAAATCCCACGATGTCCCTTAGAAAAGAAATACACAATTGTTTTGTTTGTGTCATTGCGTCTGCTAAACGAGGCATCTTTTCAGTGGGTGTGTAAGGGTTCGCATGCAAACCCTCCCTGTGAAATATCGGATGATATATTTCCCCGTATTTAGATTGACAAGAGAGGTCGTGTGCACCTTTAATGTACCCCGTAACTGACGTATATAAATAACTACCCTAACTCCTCAGTTAAGTCCCGCTCTCAAATAAGCACCCCTCTCTAATAAGGGCCCTCCTTTTCGGAACAAGAAAATTTATTAACCTCACCACTCTTTAAGCCCCCTCCTCCTCTTTCCCTTTTTACTCACAACCAAAACAATAAACACAGACAGCATTATTAGTGTATTTTTACCGTACCAATCTAGGTACGAATTCACAAGCAGTACTCTTGCTCTAGTTCTTTATGCAGTACAGATACCATTTTCTGGTTGTTTGAGAAAGCAGTATTGCCGCTCGGAACAACAAGTCCGTCCTCCAGAACTCTCACTCCCGTCGGTAAAAATTCTGAGTTACAACCTGTACGAGATAAAAATTTACACAGTAGGAACGACAGTTCTATAGGTAAATGTCCAACCAATTCTTGATCTTGGCAACGACTAACTTACAGGCGTCTGGCAAAATTAAGTAGGCCTTCCCTCTCTATTAACCCCCCATTCAAACTGGTTTGAAATACCCCTGGGTTGCTTAATAGAGGATTTACGGCAGGACGCTGGGATAAACCTTCGGCTGGGATAAACCTTAGGATATTTTAGCAGCTTACAAGCGTTTCGATAAGTTCATTTAACGTGAATAAAGAAGTCGAAGATATTTATGTCATGCTATCGATGACATTTTCCTATCGTTGATGGACTGATAGGAGATTGGTTACGCCCTCGCCACTGCCTCCTTATCTATTGTTCCTGATCAAAATTTTATTCAGGGTGTATCATTGGGAGAGGCGCTGGTCAGCCTTGCAACTGCCCCACCTAACGACCAGTGGCGTATCTAAGATATGGGAGGTATGACACGTGCCCTGGGCGCCACTTGAAGGGGGCGTCACTGAGTAGTTTCTAGTAAAGTCAGACAAGCCATCCTCGGATAGTGAAAAAAGAATTTTTTTTCAGATGTATGATCTGTCTTTGATTATCATGGGTGAGAAGTACTAGGATGGCTAGATTGTTATTTTTGAGCTGATTTTATGGCAAGGTTATCTAAAAGATGGGTGTCAGTGTTTGGACAAGGGCGCAATTTCAGTGCTTGCCATAGGCGCTATTTTCCGTAGATACGCCACTCCCGACGACATTACGTATAACCTTGTATTCATCGAATTATTGTTCTTATTTCAGGAAGAACGTATTTGGGATACGTTAGACGTGGATGTTGCACATGAGCACTTTAAAAATTTGGAAGTGTCTCTGAAGGTTTGCACATTCCTTGTTTTTAGCTAATTTGTCCTCTGTTTCTCAAATATGTACTTTATCAAAGTTGACCTATGTAGAAGAAAATCCTTTAGTTGCGCGTTTAATTGTTAGGAAATTTGCCTTTTGGTATGTCTGGTATATATATATATATGTAGGGATTATTTAGCCAACGAATTAACTACCGAATTTTGCTAACTGGATTCCGCGCCTATCTTCTGCGATTTTTACTCTAGATTTTCGAGAAAAAGCTGTACAGAATTTATCAAGACTTCGACCATTTGATTACTGGTCATTACCAAGGACTGGAGGACATACGGACGAGGTAAGCTGCAATACGTAGCAGTGGCGTAGCTTGGCTTTCTAGCGTCCGGGAACAAGAACTTGTCTGGAAACCCCCCTTCCCAACCGTTGAGGAAATGAAAAGATTTTGCTCTTAACTACAAATAATTTATACTCTATATTTCTGGTAAGTTGAGAATATTAATGCTACTTCTAAGTGAAACGAACCGATACCGGGTATGTTGAGAAAACTCTACTTGACCGCGGCTGGATAAGTTAGTTGAGTTTTCTCTACTTACCCGGTATGGGTTTGTTTCACTTGGAAGTAGCATTAATATTCTCAACTTTCACCCAAGTTCATAATTTCACACGATCACTATCTGGTAAGTTTAATAAGCGCTCTTAATCACGCCAAAAATGTGCTATCTTCTCATATAATGTCGATTTGGGGAGCTTCAGCCTCCAGGTATTTTACTGAACTTCAAAAACGAGGGTTTACATAAGTCTGAGCGACGTAGTTCACTGACGTGGTAACTTTCTCACGCGTTAAAGACGCCTTGCATGAAGACGAGGTGCACTAAACTTGGACATACGTAATAGCTCCAACAAATTCTTATCTTTACTTGCCCCAATTCAATCTTTACTTAAGCAAATCGTGCAATTTGTTTTTGTCGTTCAATCTTTGTGCGGTCCGTGTATAATTTATCACTCGTAATAGCATGGCGTTAGTTTCATCTAGACGGCTTTTACGTCTTCTGGTATAAGAGAAAGCCATTGTTGTAAAGGTACGGGGAGTTACATGGAATTGAATCTGTCGAATAAAACTCGTATGCCTTAAAACGTTCGAAAGTTGTCGTAGGCTATACGACTTTTTCACCAGTGAAAAAGAAATCATATCATCGTTTTGATTGGCTGACGGTTTTCCCGCCACAACATGGTCTCGGTGAACTCCTTAGCTTAACTCCTCCTCGCCTTCAGCAGTTGGTTTTAACGTTCTGCTAACTGTAAGTTGTTAACGAACAAGAAAAGGAAAATGTAATAAGAACTATATTGTAGATAACACTAGCAGAGATAGAAGGTAGGAGACAAGTTTATATCGCAAATAATGAGCACTTTTGACAAAGGAAACGTGCTGTAAAGTGCAATAGCAATACTGTTCTGTTGTATTGGAATTTTCAAACAAAAAATTTGACTTACATAATAAACCAATGGCATCCTGGCAAGTAATCTGCACAATTTTAATCGCTCTTTGTGATGCGTCGTAAGTCTCTCTCGTTCGTTTTAAACATTGATATATAATTCGTGAGTAAGTCGTACATACGTTTCTACCTGAATATAACGACCGTAACAGTTTTTCACACTTTTGTTTTTTTATATACGTTCTTACCGGCTGGAATGTCCGTATCGAAAAATATTTTTCATTATTTATCGTACAGGATACACAAAATCCAGACGAGATGGAAGGTGTTGTTGAGCAGACTGTCGCGGTTTAACATTCAGACATCACGACAGTTCATGCCTTTTGATACCACAGCAACAGTTACCTCACCGGAAAGGAAGACGAAGGCTGACTGGGAGGCAGACTCAGGTGTCTCCAGCGAGAAACGCCAGCGGGTGAGTAAAGTCGATGACACAAGGTACAACATAATACATGTATTGCTGCAGATAAGGGCCTTAGGATCTACGTCCTAAACAAAAGAATTCTTTATGCAAAACAAATAGAATGAATCATTTTTAATCTCCAGAGCATTCTCAATACCGTCGTCGTTCGGAATGAAACGTCGCCCAGAACATTTTCACGTGTTAAAGACGAGGTCAGCTCGCAGAGTGAAAATAGCTGTTACTTAAAATTGAAAGCAACCCAAGACTACAGTCGTTTTGCGAGAACTTAAGCGTTTTGGATGTTGTTGTTCAAGTTGACGTCGCAGATCTTAAGGGCTGTTTTGTTTACAGGTGCGATTTTGTACCTTGCGATTGACATCTTGGAGTATGTGTTTAACTGAAGAGTTCAACCAACCGCTGACCTTATAGGGTTAGGGGGAAGCCTCGTTTACACGTGCGATTTTGTGCCTTGCGATTGACATCTTGGAGTATGTGTTAAACTGAAGAGTTCAACAAACCGCTGACCTTATAGGGTTAGGGTTAAGCCTCGTTTACAGGTGCGATTTTGTGCCTGGCGATTGACATCTTGGAGTATGTGTTTAACTGACGAGAGTGTCGAGGACAAACTACAGTGAATCATAAGCAGATATCTTGCTTCGTGGACTGTCACGAGTTTATTACATATACCAGGATGACAATCGTAACGTGCAAAATCTCACGCGTAAACGGCGCTTTAAGGTCCCAAATGGATAGAGAAGACGAGGACGAGATTTTAAAGCAGGGGCAGCGTTATGAATAACTTCAAGCATATTAACTCTTTTCGGCCCGTATCCGACTTTTTAAGTTTACTCAGGCTGAGGCCAGACAATTTTACAGGTCATGAGAGATGTCTTGGTCCGGAAAGGGTTAAGGAAAGATTAAGGTCTGGATACTTGTAGGTTTTTGGCTTTCACTAATCAATAGCTTCACTGCGTTTCTGAGAATCATTGTGCCAGAATATGTCAGACTTACTCGTGAAATTGTTCCCAATATTTAGGAAGTAGATATTCAGAGATCTTATGCATGGCCTCAGCGAAAACAATATTATAACTTATTTGTACGTCCTTTTCAGACCACTTTTTCGTCAAAAACCTTACCTATGCAATTCACAAGCATTCAAAAAGTCTCGAAGAAAGCATTAGAGCAACAAAAATTACCTACATACGATGCACCGATTACAAAATCCGTCATTCGTTCGACCGAGTCAACACCGGATGGCCAGGAATTACTCAAAACAGTCGATATACGCGGAAGCCAGTTGTCCACGAAAGGAAACCAAGGAGCCAGATCACAGGATCCTGCCCAAAGGCGCAAGACAATTGAGGCAATTTTGATAACAGTTAAAGAGAGACAGGTAACATTTCTCCTCCCTTTCATGTAGAGGCGTTTGTAGTATAAACGTTTGGTATGTAATTCTTCACACGTAAAAATGAAAAACGTGTTCACGATTGTTAACTGTGTTAACTAAATACGATAGAACGTTATGGCATTTACAGTCGACCGCTAACTGTTAAGTTGAATTTTTGAAGGAGGAAAGTCTCGAGTGTCTAGATATTTTTTAAGATCCCAGTGCCTAGATATTTTTTAAAAAATATCTAGACACTCGAGACTTTCCTCCTTCAAAAGTTCAACTTAACAGTTAGCGGTCGAGTGTAAATGCCATAATGTTCTATCGACTACACCTTTCACTTAATCGGTATTACCACCATTATATATACTGAACTCATTTCCATGCTCTCGGCAACGACCTCCGTAGCCCAGTTGGCAGAGCATCGCACTAGATTCGCGAGGTCGCGGGTTCGATTCGCAGCCGGACTGCCCAATGTTGCATTGTTCGCAACAGGTCCCGGTTGGGTCTTAAAAAATATGTAGACACTCGAGACTTTCCTCCTTCAAAAATTCAACTTAACTAAATATGGTTTAATGAAAATGGTTAACTAGTTAAAGATGTAATTGTTGATATTAGATGTGGCTATGATTGCAATTCTGCTTTTATTATTTTTTGTAGTCATTATCTTCTCGTTTTCTTCAGGTCATCGTGCAAGCAGCTCCATACGGCAACGACCTACCTTCAGTTGAACATTATTACAAAGAGCACCAGAAGGAACACGAAGATATCATGAGTTTCAGGGAGGAAGTTGAGCAGGCCTGCAAACAAACGGTAATTCGTCTGTACCTCAAAAGATAGAAATTGTTCCTTCACAGGTTGTTTGCGTCACTTACCACGTTGGCTACGAACTGTGAGGAAGGCAAATCCACCTGCTATAATACACCACACCAGACCATAACCACATCACACAAGGTCAGATAACCCCACCGCCCTTCACCTTGAAGTACCACCCCTCACTTAGTTATATGGCATTATCATTGTCGAAAATCCCACCGCGCCACATCACGCCACAACATAACACTCCATGCCATACGCCAGTACACTACACTCTCAATCACTTAAGAAATACCAAATGGATTTCCGTGTTTGGATACTGTGATCCAAACACGCGGGATGTTGCGAGACTTGAGAAAAGCGTAAAAAAACACGAGCCGCTAGGCGAGTGTTCTTAGGTTTTCCAAAGTCGAGCAACATCCCAAGTGTTTGGATCACACTGTGAACACGGGAATCCATTTGGTATTTCTTTTATAAAATAACCACAGATGAAAAGCTGTTAACTTAATACACACAATGATGAAGTAAGCAGTTCTCCCGAAAATGATCAACTATCAATCAGAGACGAGCTTAAGAAGATGGAACCCTTTCAGCAAAGCGAAGCCACTTCAACGCGGTGAAATGGAGGAAAAGCAAATGGAGTTTTCCAAAGCTAGTTGAAAGTCAAGAAACGTACTAAGTGTTTGAATCGCTGTATTCATACATACGAAAACCGTCACGCGTTTCTTTAATAAAATAATAGACGGAAATTGCAAAACAAAGTTTAGTACACTTTTGGCGGAAAATTGTCCATGTTTGAATACTCTTATCAAAACACGGATATAAACCAATCAGAGATCGTGAACGATTGACGTTATTTTATAATACGCAATACAACAGATACCTGATCACACCGCCTTATACCTTCTCTACATTACGTGATCCCACCACCATATGCCACCACACATTACCACATAATACCGACATGAGAAAATTACATGCCAGGTTTTAAAAAGGCGCCCTATCTAAAAGGTCTTTTTGGCCAATTCAAGGACACTTTCTTCCAGTCAGTGGCACTTGAATGACCAAAAACATGCAAAAGTGCTGCTGGAAATCGTTAAAAAGCACGTCGGCAGGGCACAAAAGTCCGCCAGGTGTTTACTGTGATTAATTTATGGTATATGAGTACATAAATTTTTTTATGGATGGGCATAGGGGACCGCTGCTCTACAGTTGTCTGGGGTGGAAGTATTGAATACTACACTCTCTCAGAATACAGTGGCGGATTCAGACGCGTGCAGCTGGTGCATTTGCACGGATCATTTGCATGAGTTTGGTTTTCTTGTATGTGTTAGAACTTACAGGACTTTCTTTTGCAGAGTCAGGATGATCAAGTTGTTAAAGAGAAGACGACGGAGTTGAAGCGAATTTATTCAGAGTTAGTGGTAAGTGCTGCGCAAAGAAATGAAGTTTTGAAAGACGGGAAGGAGTGGGCACTGCGTTTGGGAGGACGAGGAGGCTGAAGGAAATTCAAGCCACAATTCTGGTCAAAATTCATTTAGACACAACACTTAGCGCTTCCTTTAATACAAGAAATCTCAACTAAAACCGTCGGAACAATTCTTCTCTACTCCCCATAGTATTGGTGAATGTAGGTCGGAGAAAGTTCTCAAATGGCAACTGCTTATGAAAACAGAAATGAAATGAAATGACTGGTGGTGAATTAAAATAGATGAATGAAAATTGATAGCATATAGAATTTGAACATTAAATCAAAATTGGTATGCATTAGTGATTATGTTTTGAAAATGCCCTTCTGACCGAAGTGATGTCAATTTTGTATTATATCACTGGTTTATTCGGGATTGTCTTGCGGGGGAAGGAATATGACGGTCACCTTGACCCTCATGGTGTATTGATTTGACGAAGGTGTAGAGAGTCCGAGGACAAGCTCACCAACGAAATTATACAGTAGCTTATTGTTTTCCTTGAAGTGGCGTTTCCTTGCATTTTGAATGTATCTCACTGTTTTCAAGGAGACCGTTGTACAATGTTGCTTGTCAGTGAGACTCATTTTCGTCCCATCTGCCTTATGAAATATTCCCCTTGGACTGCCTTGGGATCTGAGATTTCTATTACGTTAACTTTTCTCTTGACTTAGAGATTATCCGTACATCGAACGCGTTGTTTGAGGAGCCTTTTGACGTTCATGAGTGAAGCGACCAAAGAACTTGTTTGGATGAATCAGAAAGAAGAACTTGAGACGGTGAGAGACTGGAGCGATGAAGGTCTGGACGTGGACGAGATTGAAAAATATCGGAAGGTAAGTTGAGGGAAGCCCCGCATAACTGAGTTATTTCATGGACAGAGCATATTTTTGTCGACAGAAATTACTGGATGAGATAAATCCTTCATTTCTTGTTATTCCTTCGTGGCCTATCCTTCATATTGAAATGATGGGCAGTTTTTATAAGTAATACCATGAATTGAGGTGTATTAGCTATTAAACCTTCCGCTCGATGAGGGTCGTTCAGTAAGGTTCCTGAGGGCCGAAGGCCCAAGGAAATTTTACTAAATGACCCGAATCGAGTGGGAGGTTTAATAGCTAATGCACCGAAAATTCATGGTATTATTTTGTAATACCATGTTTGCCGAAATTCAACTAATACTACCTCTTGTGACGTCAAACCGGGTCGTATTAGTCCTAACACGACCCGGATTGACGTCACTGGAGGTAGTATAAGTACAAATGAATTTTAATGAAGTAAATTAGTTATTAATGGCACCTGGGAAAACAAAAGAAATTGAGGTGAACATGGTATTATTAATGTAAGACCATCCCCGATTGGAGCTCGCTCAAAAAACATTTTCTGAGGATGTAAGCTTGAACAACGTTTGGGAATGGTCTGCCATAACTCCACATTTGCAGATTGATAGGATTAATGCGTAACATTGATGAAATTGATTCGGAATTGTAGACATACCGTGAATATCGCTTACACTGTTCTCAGAAAGGTTTAGAAGTAGTAGGGAATTTTGATGGACGCTAAAGGAGAACGATAGTGGTTGAAGAGTACATTAGTCCGTCAGTTGTGGTGGCTCTTGGGGTGGTTGAAGGACTTTCAGGGGGCCAACCCCAGGCCATCCCAGTGACGTAACTACCGAGTTACGTCACTGGGTTAAACGTTCAGTTCCCGTCTGGGCCACCGTCAAAAAGATTTTCGGAGGATTTAACATGACGACTGTTTGTCTGTCCAATTATTGACGTACGTAATCTTTACTCTCGTAACCGTTAATCGTTTTTCGTTTTATTTTCGTGCCCTCATCCATTTCCTTCTTTACTTAACTCTTTGCTTTTCCATTTGACGAAAAAGTTCGGATTTTCGCAACCTATTTTGTTTTTAGGAGTTTAAAACTGAGATGGAAATGCACGAGATCGAGCAGCGATCTGTCATAGGAAAAGGCGAACACTTGATTCAGTCTGGTCATCCTGCTCCACATGCTATCGAGGTTTGTGTTTGGATTTGTATCATGAATTACGAACATGCTTATCCATGACTGGTCTTTTAGCATTAGATCTTGTTTCTTGTTACATCTTCACCTGTCTCAACTACAGTGCTTTGTATTTTTCAATATTTATGTATTTTTCGTGCGCCATTTCGTGGTGTATTGCTCGGCGCCTGTTCATCATTTTCGATAACCACCGAGTATTTTGATTAAATACACAACAATGGTGACTCGGAAGATTGAAATCATCTTTATTTTCAACGTTTCGGCCATCTTGTAGACATCATCAGGAATGCTGTAGGTGTCAGTGTGACACGCGTACACCCACAGCATTCCTGATGATGTCTACAAGATAGTCGAAACGTTGAAAATAGAAATGATTTCAATCTTCCGAGTCACCATTGCTGTTCATTAATGTTTTACGAATATGTCCATCTATATTTTACCGTTCACTGCTCTTGATGTTTTCATATAATCTAGTTTGCTTGTGTAAAGACAGCTCAAGGGTCAACATGAATATGGAATTACATTAAGAAAATGATTAATAAACGAGGAGTAGTATTTTCTAAATGGCTTGATTCACGTAAAGAATTTGAAAATTGATGTTTTCTAAGCTGCCAAAATTTGAGGAGAAAAGTAAGAGCGTTTTTATCACATTTAAAAACACGATAGGGTTATGATTTTCCTTTGGATTTTCCTCATGGATTATTAATGAGTTTTTTTAAATTGGGTTTAAAACACGGAGCGGCAGACGAGTAATTTAGACCCGATAAAGCACTCCTTGCAGGCTGCAAGTTACTTAAACGGTTGCCTAAAGAGAGCCTTTTAATACGTTCATTTGAAAACTAGTTTTAAAAATTAGTATTATTTGAGCTGCGGTGCCGAAGCCAGCCAAAAGTTAATCGAAAACAGGCAGTGTTTTTTTATCATATCTAAAGACAGCACGTTCATCGTTTTCCTTGAGAATTATTGATGAGTTTTTCCATACATTTTTACCCACCGTGGCGCAATTGTGAATTCAATTTCATTACTTTAACTTCTTCTTCAAGGCTTACGTGACGTCACTGCGCCTTCAGTGGACGTGGATAGTCGAAGTGTACCAAGCTCTGGAAGAACATCTCTTGAACGCACATGCGTATCACCAGGTTGGTGTAACCACGTGCCTAGAGTCGAAAAAGCTTGGGGTCAAGTGTAGTTTAGCGGACCCCTGAATCAATTAGGCACTCGTGGCCTGAACTATCATGAACCTTATACTAACGGTTAGTGACTAACCCCAATCCAAACCAACCCAAAAGTAAAGGTATCTTCGTCCATTAACTTTTTGCCGTCGGTATCAGGCTTCTAACAGGGACCTTAAGACGTCAGCTTAAACGACGACGCTCTTTAAAATTTCGGCATTTAAAGAAGCCACCGTTTATTGACCACCGTACTTGACACTTGTGGCTTGTTTTATGACTTCTAAAACACTCCAGTTTTCCTAAAACGACTGCAGTCTCGTGTTGGATTCAATCTTAAGTAACAGCATTGTTAACTCCGCGAGCTGATGTCGTCCTGAAGACGTAAAAATGTTCAGGGTGACGTTGTATGCAGAACGAGGACGGTGTTGGGAATGCTCTGGAGAATAAAAATTACTTATTGCCTTCGTTTTGCAGTAAGAATTCTTCTGTTTAAAGGACGTCGTTGATCTTAAGGTCCCTAATATTTACTCTGGCTAATGCCGAACGCCAGGGGAGAGGTCCTGCTTGGAAAGAGTTGAGCTAAAGGTTTCTTAGTCCATGCCGATACGCGGCCTCGTTCAGATTTAATGCGTTCTTTCGTACCCGTTACTTGTAGTTTTTCAACGAAGCTAAAGAAAGCAGGCTGTGGATGTCCTCAAAATCTGACGAGTTAAGGACTAAATTTGTTGAAAGAGACAGCTGGAGCAAAGAGGAGTTGATTTTATCGTGGAAAAAACTCATGGTAAGCATTGTGGTTGTGGTATAAACTTAAACCTGTTACCGAGTGACTGGTTACAGAGCAGGAAAACTGTAGTGTAATGTTTAGCTCATGGAGTAACGGGCTGCTGCAAGTCTATGAATTGCTGTGGTAAGATGTTTTGATATAGGGACTAACACACACATATCAATGAATTGTTGTGCTCCTGTTGCTCATCTGTTTAAAACGATCATTGATGTATCGAACCTGCTGTGAGAACACTATAAGTTAGTCTATGACTCACCACGGTTGCCAACTGTTAACCAACGTCACTTGTGACGGAATAAAGTTTCCTCACTTGCGCTACTTTAGTGAGCACTTTATGAAAAGCGAAGGAGCTCTTCATTTGTAATTTTCCGGGCCACATGCTTTCCGAAAACCTTAAATTTTAGGCGCTGTTCAGACTGGGTGCCTCGGCACGGTGCTTGAGCACAGGAACTAAAATGCGCGTTGTTGAGATCGGACAGAGGCTTGAGCCATTGGATCTTTGTGAATGCCCAGGTACTGCGGTTTTAACACCTGGAAAGGCTAAGTTCATGTTAGTGCCCATGTCTGAGCGGCGTGCGTGGGGACCTAGTCTATTGAGCAAAGAAATAGACAATTGGGTTCAATTGCGCAAGCTAGTCGAATTCTGCCATACTCTGGAAATTGGATTGGCCATGGTGAACCAGTTCCTAAAAATAAGTCATTTGCCCGTAACTTTATCTAGAAAGTTGGTTTTGTATTTAGGGGGCGTTCACGTTTATCTCAGGATTATGTTATTAGGGAGTTCAGGGTTCACGTTCGCGATTTACGGCGAACGTCTGAGTTTGTCATAATACTGAATTTTCCCCCAGGCCACCCGCAACTTAAACGAGGGAGTTCAGGAACCGTGGTTTAGGTAAGCACGACGCGAACGTCAAGAACGACGCGGCCTCACGATTAGATTAATCTTCCAAAAGAAAAGAACTGCTCTCCCCGAGGGAGGGGGCGTACACAGAATTTTTCAAATGGGGTCGTTTTTGACTCAAAATATTTTTGATTGGCGTACTGCGAGAAAGAAAAAAAATAATCTGAAAAACAAAAAAGAAACCTGTTGAAAATGCGCATAATGCTTGAAACGCTTTTAATCCGAATTGTTTGTCGCGTAAAACTCAATTTTAAACCCAATTACAGCTGTTTATGGCTTACTTTGGATCCAAAAACGGGGTGTGATCACACCCCTAGACGCCTCACTCGCTACGCCCTTGCTTTCAAGACGTGCGGAAGAGTATTTCCACTTCTTCACGGCGACTCCGGCACTTAATCCTTTAACGGCTGAATTTGTTTTTTTGTTTGTTTTTTTTCCCTGTTATTTTCTTTTATTGATTTTGCTTTATATTTTATCATTTCTCGTGTTGTTTTTTTCTGTGTGTCCTTTATAAAAGACACGAAAGTGAAAGGGGCTGTGTTGAACGAAGGACGTTAATCTACCAACTAGAATTGTTAGGAAGCGTTTACCGGGAAGGAACAAAATTTCCTAAGTTTATTACGTGTGGTTGGCTTTGTGGCCCTGGAATTTGAAGTACTTTGTTTACTGGAATCGGCGTTGCAGCTTTTGTAAACTCCCCAGCTTGATTTCTATTGGTCAGTTAAGCGAATTCACGTCTGAGTTAAACGAGAAATGTTTTCTAGTCTTATTTTAAAAGGCAATTTGAGCTCAGACATTCAACGTTTAACGTGAAGATTAGTGCGGCGGGGGCACAGGGTTGGCTCTGCTCCCACCTCCAAATTTTACTGGATTGGTAATGTTATTGCTTGAAATTTTACACCATACATCTTGGAATGCCTTTAATCAGTATCGGGGGGGGGGATCAGCTACGAAGTTTAAAATGTTGGTTTACTGCCAGGGCCAAAATTTCCATAGCCATGCTTTGAGTTCCCAGACATTCCCTCCCGAAATGTATGTCTGACCACGCTACTGGCTTAACGACGGCGTTCTCGAGTTTGTGACGTCCTTTTGGTTCATTAGAAGAAGAGTTGCTTTCGACCTTCAGGCCAATGAATTCCTTTTAAGAATGCCTGAACTTTCTCAACCTTTTTGTCATTTAACAGCCACTTCGTGCTGTGATAAACAACATCAACCGAAAAGAACCAGTCAAGGTGATAGCATATCAGCAAGTGACATTTAGCATTAAGTTCCTGTTCATATTGATCACTTGACTTTCGGGAATTTCAGGTATTCTGCAAGCTGACAACAACAACTTGACATTGCGCTTTTCTGGTTGAAGACCCTTGTCACTTATCCCCAAAAAATCATCAACAAGGCTGGTCCAGCGTAGGCAGCGGCGCAACAACACAACACCAAGGGAGGGATTCTCGCTTGCCACAATCTGAAACAGATAAAAATATTCTATCCTCGATGTTTCGAGCAAAGGCCCTTCGTCTGGAGAGTTGGTAGAAAGAGAAATAGAATAAACAAACTTGTTGCTTGCATAGCAAGTTATACAAGCAGTCACGTGAAACAAAATTAACCAATGACAAAAACGTAACCATAACAAAATGAAAACTTATTCAATATTGAGCCCACACACAGCAACAAACCCGATAGTAAGGGGTATGCCTGCATATGCAGGCTGAATATAAAACAAAACGCTTTGAAACAAAAGCGTTTCATTAATTATTGGCTCCGTTGAACGTCGGGATCTTTACGTTCTCCGGAATGGATTATTGACGTTACATTAAGAGTCGGTGATTTACAAAAGGTGCTTTTTGAGAATTATATTTCCGGCTTCTCTCTGTAGCAGAAATATATCGTGCATATTTGGATATTTTGCAATATATTTTTAGCGCTTAGGTAGCTCATACACGTGTTGCTTTAGAATGGGAACGGTATTAAAGATAAATATAATTCGGCTTATTCTCACATGTTTTGAAACGTCGCTTCCGGTGGCGATACCAACCTTCAAATCATGCATATATTGTTATACCTATAGTCACGCTGGATTGTCCATATTTATCAGAAATATAAACAGAAGTGCAAACTAAACTAATAGTCTTTTCTCAGATTTTTCCTTTTGTCGGACGACAGATTTGGAAAACGTAACTCCAAACGTGTGAGGTCTGGGTCTTCAAACCTGCTAACTTGTCCTTTAATAATGAAACTGTTGCGTGACATGACCTTGGAATTTAAATTTATAATTAGTTTTTGTAGCAATTGTGAAGGGCGGTTACGAAAATAGAAATAACTGTTAGAAATATATATATATATATATTTATATGTATAATAATATATAATCTGCTCCCCAAACTCCAGAAAAAAAGGGTTGACAACAACCATCACAGCAGTCGCTCAAAATAAACCTTTCACCGAGCCTTTGATGTGTAGACATCTTACATATAACATTTAACTACGAGCTTTTTGCTAATCGTTGGTGTCATTGAAAGCAGATGAATTGCTAAGTGCTCGTACTTTGGTTTTGATGACTTGACACCTAGGAAGTGTTTTGGCACGAGTAGGCTTGATCAGCTTACGGGTGGCTGTTGGAAATTCGATCAAAAACAGGCCAACGATCTAACCTTTCGCATTCCATGGATTAGCCCTGAATTACCGAGTAATTGTTCTGGATGGTTGTGCTTGGTCTTCCAAACCCGAGGTAGCCAAATGTCACCGGAATAATCACGATCGTTAATCTCGAACATGTCTGCCGAACTCTCCTTGGAAAAGTATGTGATTGCTGGCCTCTTGGGTTTAGTATTCCTTTTGCTGCTTCTGTTGTGTTCTGTGTATAGAACTAAGAAGGAGCACTTGAAACTGCTGAAAGATAAAAAAAAGCGACGAGCTCCCTCCGAACATCGATCACATGGCGAGCAATTCGGTAATGATGAAATTTACCCTTGCAATCAACAAGCGGTCACGAGGTGTCTCGATTTCCCTAGAAGGTTTGTGTTTGCTCGTGCAACTTCCAGGGCATATTTTTCTCGTTGTTTACTCGATCTAAGCAGTTGTTTGTTCTTCAGACTATGGCAAAAGTATCGGCACGGTCGAGTTATTCCAAGCAGCTCTCCTGAATCAAAGATGGCGAAGGACACAGGCGCTGAAGCGTTTCCGTTATCGCGCTTACTTACTTCGCCTGGTATAGTAGTCGCTTACTCAAGAGAGTTTGTGAACGATTTTGCTTCTGGGAGATCCCCTCGTCGTGAAGCTGGTCACAAGCGCTACGCATTGATTCTCAAAAGTGCCAGTCGTGAAGCGAAAGCGGATTTACATACGTATTTCGAGGCCGTTTTAGAAGACATTTTGAACGTGCGACAGGTCAGTTTGTTTACGTTGTTCATTTCCGTCACGTAGGCAACTTACACACTTCACGGCTGCACTGGGTACCGCACTTTTCAGGAGTCAGAACAGTTGACTTCAAGCCTTCTAGCGACAACTGCGCTGTAGACTGCGGCGTGATTTCACCCAGAGAGTACACGTGGTGTGGAATTCAAGTGGAGAAAAAATTATGATAAAATAGGACTGTTTTGAGTGGTTAGCAGTTGGCCGTTTCTACTTGTGCACTTCACTTATAATGACAACAATAAACAAAGGAAATTAGAAACTATTGAGCAAGACTTGTTTAATTCTCAAAACCGCTTGGAGACGTCGACTACAGTCTACAGACACGATAATGGGGCTAAAACGCATAATACTAAAATGGAACGTAAATTGATACCGCCAGACTACCGGTAGCGAATTTCAACTTGGAGCGTTTCATACTTTGACATTCCAAAATGCATATTTGGAAGTATAAAAAATATGACAATCGAATGGCTGTGTATAGGTTTGAGACACTGCATGTGACTAAAGGCGTTGTATTAGAAAATCGATCAGAAGTTTTTTTGTTGGAGCTTGTTGGATCTTTAGTCATGTGAGCAGCTGAGACTGACACAAGGAGTTTGGTTGTTAAAAATTTCCATAAACCATAGCTCCGGGGTTCAGTTGCAAGTTTTCATTAGACTTTTGGTTAAATTTTGTCTTGATAGTACGAAAAGCCAGAAAATAAAAAGAAAAACCCAAGCTTTACAGATTATTGAACCGGAATATTTAGGGGAAAAAATTCTAGACGTGCTTGTTGTGACGTAAATTGAACTTGAGCTGTTATATTTGGGTTTAACCTGATTATTTCCAGTTAGTCATAAGCCTTGCAGTATTCAACAAGTATTTATTATACTTACAATGCAGTGATAAAATTTATGCCATAATAAAAGTAGGAGTTTACCAAACTTAGGAACATGAACCTGGTGACAATGTTTAGTTGCAGCAACAAATACACCGAAATTTCCCTTTGAGTTTAACTTTGTGTATTTAGAATTGCTTGGTGTTGTAGCTGCTTATTTGCTGTCAATATATCGATATAATTAATGAATTACAGTAAAGTAGTTGTGTCTTTGGCCAAGGAGTTGTAGTTTGTGTGGGAAACAATTGGATAAATTCAATTCAATTACCCAACTATTGACAATTTAATGGGAAACCTTCACTAAGATTGCCAATCATTGATGCAAGGTGGATTCATTACATATTATAGCTGAAGCAATGCACCTAAGAAGTGCTCAAAGACTAGCTGCAGTGATCAGTTATTGGTGTTGATATTACTGACTGAGTAATTATGATCTAATACTTACAATCTGGGCATATTTAATTTTACAAAACTTACTCTAGTGTATAAAATCAGTCATTTCCAGCTAAGGATTAGTCATGTCCAGAATGTAGATGGATGTTGGTTTAATGTAAAGGATTAAACCAGTGTGCTAAATTAAAGTCAACATCTAATATTGCAGTATTTCCTAACTCAAAATCATGGGAGTGTTCAGGTGTTCAGGTGTTCAGGCTCTCTAATATTAGTGCTATTTTGACTCATTTATTTCTACTAGTGAAAAAACTTATCAATAACTTATTTTTGAATTTAGAAATTACTTTGTTGACATGATTTTTAATGCAATTGCAAAAATATTAAAAACATACAAAAATTTATCCATAATCTAAATGCTGATTGTTGTAAATACAAAGTTCTGTGTTTAACAAAACTTTCCTACATGAAGTAATTGTAATTGATATGTTCAGTAAGATGTTTGTGCCTTCTAAACACTGTTGTCAAGTGAAGCAATTTTGCCACATAACAGCAGTTCAGCAAATATATTACCCACATGGTATTACCTACTTGGCAGTTCATGTACTTCTAGTTTGTACCATTATGGATTTGTATGTTCTACTTTCAAATGCCAAATAGAGAGTAAAATTTAATTTTATACTTCACTTTTAACCTTTCAATCCCAGTACAGTCTTTGGGTAATAAGTGTAGGTTATATACCAAACCTGAGGTAACTATGTGTAAGGTGGATAACCAAAGTAGTTACTGAAGGTGGCTTAAATTTGTCATGAAGTATAGGCTTCCTGTTGCTGAATGTCAATTGCCAATGGTTCAATATTTTTGAAGAAAACTTAGTGATTATGCAGAGGTAATACATAGAAGCAGCTTTTCATGAGTGTTTGGTTCCAAAGAAAGCAGGAGAAGTAAGAATCTGGGGGCAGTAGGGGAGCATATATCCTTTTAAGAAGTGCCTCTTGGTAGTGGATAGTGCTATTTTTGTTTGGCAGGTACAAAATTTACACTGAATTTGTAAAGTTGGTTACCTGTTTTAGCATGTGTTTGGTAGAGTCCTGTTCCTAAGGAAAACTCACTGTTTTACTTCCAAAATGACTCTTGGCTGGTTCACTATGGCCAAGGGCCAGGTTCTTTTTTTGGCAGACAGCTGCATCTGATCAGTAAAAGGTAGATACTAAAGATTGTATGACAAATTAAATAGAATTCTTGCTCACTTCTATTAAAATACCATTCCCAGTCATAAAGGGAAACCTACCAAATAAGATAACTAAAAAAAGATATATACAATTTGAAGTACATTTATTGTTATTGCATTCAGTACTGCACTGGATCTGCATAAGTGCAACTTTTTGTTGGTGCTTTTTAATATGATGCATTGTAACCTTTTAGGAACTGAAACAGGAACTTGTTGACCAGAACAGGAGACTTAGTTCTCTAAAGCTTCTTGGAAAGAGGGTTGTCCCTCTAAAGCAACGGGGAACACCAGTCACCTCAAGAACACCTGTGCAAGCAGTATGCAATTATAAACAGATGCAGGTAGGATATGTTGTAGGGTAATTTCCTGAATTTTCACCAGATAGTTGTGTGAAAAAAGTTTAGCTATGTTGCTGTCTAGTCATGTGGGTTACCCAGGTTTAGGAACTACCTGCATTATAAAAATTTTGATGAATTAGTACTGCTGCACCATGAGACAGCAGTGGTTGTTGCTTCCTCTTATGTTTGCCAAGTGAGCATGCCTTGTATGATTCTGTCACAGATTTCCTCTGTGTTTTTAACAATCACTGATTTTTCCCTCATTTGTTTCTGGAATCTTGTTTTGGCCTTGCAAATTAAGTGGTGTCATAATCCCCTAACAGTGGCTGCCCTAGCCACACCTGGATTTTGGGCTGTGTTTCACAGCGACCTTTTTAGAGGTGGCAATTATCAAACAATAGCTCTTATAATAAGTTTTGTATTACATTAGGAATCGATTTTTGATGGCACATTGGATTGTAATGAAAGTTAGTTGACTGATGTGTTGTAGACCTTATTCATGAATGGCACATTTAATGTTCTCTCATTAGCATGAGAATTATTCCCTTCTGCCTTGTTGTGTATCATTTCAAAAAAAATTCCTGCACTCAAGCCTTTGAAGTGGGTGGTTGGGGGCTGACTGATAAGAATAAAAAAGAATATCACATAAGGCAATATTTATGAATAAGATATGTGCATGTATGTAGTTATAATTGCTGATTGGTTTGTTAGGTGTTGTTACAGGAATCATCATTGTTGCATTGTGATAATTGTAAGGACTATAGTTTATTTATTATGGTGGCATTGAATTACTGTTTATTTCTGGTAGTTATGATAAGATCAAGTCTACCAGTAAGATTCTGAGTAGGTGGCCATCCTAGAAATGTATTGGTATGTAGATCTGCTTAGATTAGTTAAAAATTTAGTAAAGATAACAGTATAGCTTGTTATCCAGTGGGTTTCAGCTTGGATACCTGCTGGAGCTCCAGCAGCTGGGTCTTAATGAAAGCACAAAAGTAGGTATGAATTTTTGTGCCAGCAATAATTTGTTATGCAGTGGTTGCAGTGATGTATATTTTGGTCATGGCAATGGTGTTGATCATTGGTTTTAGTTGTGGTGGTAATGCATGTTGTATTGGTTATCACTGTGGCAACCTTGATTCTTTTTATGGGGGACTGGTTTTTATTCAAGGGGAGGATAAATGTTTATAGTGGTAACTACAGTATGATGGCCTCTGAAATTTTATAGTGCTTGAGGCTGTTATTCTTGTAGTTATTTCGGTGTGTTGTCTGGTGATGGTCGGTGTAATTAAGGTTTGTTGAATGATGCAAAATGTTGTTGGGTTGATGAAGGTGGTTTAGCTTGAGGGTGTGTATTCATGCTTATCATTGTGGTTGTCTTGGTAGGTGTGTAGGATGTGAAAATATACTTAGCTAGCATGGTGATTTGTGATTTAGTGGTGTGTGTACTGTTATCAGGTTGGTAGTAGTGGTGGTTGAATCTGTGGATTACATTTATATTTTTGGTGGTGGTGACAGTAAGTATTGTGGCGAGTATTGGTAACTGTTTTGGTGACTGTGATGGGAATTGTAGGGGTAGCTGCAGAGTATTGATACTGTTAGTTTGATTAATGTCCATAATGAATTTATCATGCTTGTTGTGTTTATTTTTGTGATTGTTTTGCATTGTTATAGTTATTGTAGTGCTTCAGTATTGTTTCTCTGGTGGTCATATTATGGTATGTTGTGGTGCTCAAAGTTGTGCTATTTGGTGGTCTTTGTAGTCCTGGGGCATGCTGGTGTTTCCAGTTGTGGTATGGGGTGGAACTTGCATTTGTGGCACATGGTAGTGCCTGTAGTTATGGTAAGGCAAGGGGTGGTCCCCATAGTTATGGTATGTTGTGGTATTTGTGGCATGTGGTGTTGGTTGTTGTTGTGGAGTAGAAGTGCTGTTTGACGTTGGTATGTTGTTATGCATGTAATTGTAGACTGTATGGAGTGGTACGTTTAGTGGATGTATGTGGTGTTATTTGAATGGGGTGGTGCTTATGGTAAGGGATGGTACTTATGGTATGGGGTACTTGTGTTTTGGAGTGGTGCTTGTTGTGTTATGGAGGGGTACTTGTCGCACGGGGTTACTTGTAGTCGTGATATGTTGTAATCCTTAGTTGTGGAGTAGGTTGGTAGTGATCTCATAAAATCGTGTAGTTATTGTAGTAATCAGGTGTTTGTGTTGGTTGTGGTGAAGCTTGTGATATTGACAGTGACAGTATGAATAGTGGAGGGAATGGCAGTAATGAACTGCATGGCGTTGAAAGTATAGTGATGGTATACTTGTAGTTTTGATTGTAGTCGTTTTCGAAATCATTTACTAGTTACATATGTACAGGAAAGGTTCACTTGTTTCAGTTGTAGTAGTGTTCATCACTGGTGGTAGTTTTTAACCCCGTTTACACTGTAACATTTTGGGCACGGCACGGCTAATCAGTCGTGCCGAGACCTACATATACAGAGGTGCTTGGCACGGCTAAATTTTCAGTCACGGGTACCAAATTTTAAGAAGTTCGCACCGTTCACACTGTGAAAATCACCCGTGCCGCGCTCAAAAATAACGGCAGCCGTGCCGAGCCCAAAATGTTAACAATGTAAACGGGGTTTCAGCAGTTGTTCTTGTAAAAATCACGATGAGTGCACTTTTTTAGAGCCATACCTCGGTGGTAATTCACCCGGGGCACATTCTGTTGAAGACACCCCCTCGGCCCTCTCTAACGCACCCCCAATCTTCTTATATTATGATAATAGCTCACCGACACTAGCGGTATACAACAAAACAAGACACTTCTTTAGAAACAAGTGTTTTTTGTGCTTTTTGTTTTTTACTACTCATAATGTATATGAAAATTTAGAACAGGTGCTTCTGTATAAGGACTGGTGCAAAGTCGTCAATTGACAATAAGAAATCGAGACATTGATGTATTTAGTTTCCACTGCATCTTTTCAAGATATTTTTGAATCCAGAAAAAAGATAAAAAAAAAAAAGCCAAAATGAAATCTTAATTTCTGAAAATGTCGCCCCACAAAATTTTGCGCTCGGGGCAAGCGCCCCAGTGGCCCACTTCTTGGTACGGCACTGCACTTTTCTGAATGAGGGTTTCGTGGTGTGCAATTACGATTGTGATTAGTTGTTTTGTGTGCATTACGCTCGTTTTGTGTGTATAATGAAGTTCCGTGTTTGGTTTCCCATAACCCAGATGATGGTAATCGAGAGATTTGACCTTTTCCTTTAGACTGAAGTTGCGCGAGGAGAAAAGTGTACCTTGTTGGATAATTCACAGCAACAGAACTGGAAGGTATTCTCGTTTGATGAAAAGTTCATCCACGTTGCTCTGTAGAAGCATAATCAGTAATCTGTCGCGATGTTTTCAGGTTGTGACAAGCAAAGGGAAAGAATGCGAAGTTCCGTCCGTTTGTTTTGTGATTCCTGCTCCAAATGTTGAAGCTAAAGATTATATGACCAGGTGAAGTAATTGTCTCTTGGCACAAAGGACACGAACTTCTTATTCACCAGTTGTCAATTGAATTTACGTTATTCATTATCTTGAAACACGGTGGACTTTATCGTACACGAATAATGGGGATTGATTGGAATAAGTGTTCTGTGACACTTCAAATGGTTGAACGTCATGGACCTTGGTAGTTTTACTGAATTACAAATTTAAAACACGTCATTCTTGTTGGTTGGTACGATCATTGTTGAAGAACTAAGGGTTCCTTCACACGACCACGGGCTGGCTGTCAACCCGGATCAGTTTGCTCACTCCGGTTGACGCTTCTGCGACGTTTATACGAGCCCGGGTTAACCCTTTCCAGTCCGTAGCCGACTTTTTAATTTTACTCTGGCTAACACCAGACGATTTTACTCATCAAGGGAAGACGCCTCGGACAGGAAAGGGCTAAGAAAGGCAAAGGCAGCCCGGGCTGACCAGGGGTGTTCCGATACTCTCTTTTCTAGTTGCGCTGTAGTGAAAAAAAATAGACATTATTCTGCCTTGTCATCCCAAACCAATTGTCCTTCACTTGTTTGACCAAACTCAAAATGGGAATGTCAACAAAGTTCGATCTAACGTCGTGTTTACATCACAAAATCAAATTGTTCAACCCGGGTCAGCATGTAAGCGCTATCAATAATTTGATATTTATCGACACGTCTTATCTGATCTAATTGTAGCCTGGAAATTCAGTATAAACATCTGCTAACGTCGTGGAAATCTAAGTACTCGTCACTTAAAGGAACACTTGCCACTCAGGAAGTGTCTTCAAGTGTAAAAGTTCTTGAACTTCCAGAAAAGGTATGGTACATTAAAGCGAACTTAAATGGCGATTTTTAAATACTAAGTAGATCGACTGAGAAATCAAGTGGTAGTCATACAAATTGTTAGCAGTGGCTTTTGTCCCAAGGGAGCCCTGTATATCAGAGTTCCTCACCTTGGAATGAACTAAGCCAGATAGTACAAATATTGTTTACGAAGGAGCCGTTTTACGAAAAGTTACATTATAGATAATGAAAAGCCCTCCGTTTGGGAATAGATACCCTCGTCCTGTTTTCTTAAACTCCCTACTAACTGAATGAACGGCTAAAACTGTTAGTTCAGTTTGACGTGAAACCATTGAATAGAATCCCGTCAAAGGTTTTTCGAAGCAAAATAGCTAACATTGAGTATCCAGTACGTCAGTTATCCATGGTTTTTGTTAAATTCTAAAATGGTGATTGTCTATTCATCCCAGTCGTCGTCCTAGCTTGGTTAAAGTCACTGGTAATCAGGACTGGTTACTGAATGTGGCTCGGCACGCGAATGAAGTAGGTGATTTTGTCGAGTTGTATTTAGTCACCACACCAACCGCTTTTGTCAATTTAATTACCAAAATTTTGCATGTTTGCTTCGGAGAATATCCTTTAAAATTCCATTAAATAAAGCAAACAAAACAAATGTAGCGACATAGCTAATTTTCAATATTTTTCATGACGCAGGATTTTTAAAATTGATCGTAACTATGTTGTAAAAATGTTTTGATAACTTTCTCTAATATTTTGATGTGGTGGTCGGTGTAAAATCTGTCTTTGTTGAAGTGCTGAAAAATGAAGGTCATTCTGACAACCAAGTTAAAAGTTGAAGCTGTGGGAGTGACTTTATTGGGACAAATCTTCGTTATTACTCTAAGCTGAGCGTACAACTTCTTTATTCTTTCTGCAATTCGGGAACTATTCTTGAATTCCTTTCGTATATGCGTACATATTCAGGTGTTTTATACTTTTAATGAAGGGTCACTAATTACGTTACAACTTTGAGGAGACTTCCATTCAATTCTATTTCGCAGGTAAAACTGCCCCGTTTGGAAGATGCGGCCAGTCGAGATTTAGAAAAACTTCTGAAAGAAGTTAAGGAATGCGAGGATGTTGACTTCGACTTAGATTCGTCAACTAACAATACCAGCCAGCCAAGTTTAGTTGAAGAACCCATAAAGAGTCAAGATGCCTTGCAGACGTTTGCCAAGAGTTCCGGAAGCCAGCCACTTACGTACTCAGGCAACAAGGTGAGATCCGTTCACTTTCAGAGTTCAAATATGGTTTTGGTATTCCGTAAGAAATTAAGAGCATGGCATACGTCGTTGTGTCGATAAGGCTAACAGGGGCGCTCGTACATTGTGTCCACTAGTAGGCTCACCATTTTACATCGGTTGTTATCCATTAAAGATGACATAAGATTTAAAGGATGGTGGTATCCACTATCTGGTATCCTTTCACGGTCGCGGTTTTGTTTTGTCGATATAAGTAACTGTATTATCACCAACTATTTAAATAAAACAAAATTAACCGATTGACGAGTGGTCTGTTAACCCAACGATTATTTTGATTATTTGATCCAATCACGTCCTTTGGTGAACTAAGTTTTGGTTTGACTTGATTCCACGACGCAGAATCTACAAAAAGGTTTTGTCAAGTAAGCGGGGTTTGATATTTTGACTGAGATCAAGGCGAAGTGGAATATGTCAATTGAAAGTTCCTTCAAGAAAAATTCATATCGGCTTTTAGCATTTCAAGAACAAAGCATTGCTCAGTACCTCAGCGAAATGCACCATCGGTAATTAAAAAGCTATCATTATACGGAAAAGCACTTTGTTCTTCACAGTAAAGACTGTAACCATGCAAGGACAATATCAACAGTTCCGGTGAGCGAAATCAATTCTAAAGTATCACTCTTTTTCAAGCGATATTGTGCTATACAAAACCAAATGATGTAGGTTTGCGAAGACGCGTGCGTTGTAACCTTTCTTATTGTGTCTTCGCGGAGAAATTATTCTTGGTGGTTAAACATTAATCACGGATATGAGTCGACGAAGATCATTTTCACCTAAGGTAGGAAGAAGTGCATTGACGTTATCCTTGTTCTGGTAATCTTGACGAGAACGATTAGTGTTATGGATGTGACTTTAACTGTCATTGTGTGTGAAGGCAAATCGATATGGCACGATGATCGCGTATGATTGTTCGTCCTGATTTATTTGATTGAGTCACAAGAGTTTTCACGACGTGTTGCAAGGGGTGTGCTTGTAAGGGATAATTCCATATGCAAGGACGACGAATCTTGTGCGACACTCGTATCGTGTGGTTTTGCCTTTATAATCCGTAAGTCTAAGACTACCACAAGAAAGAATGACATCCCGAGAGAAATCTGTCAACTGTCGAGTCACTCTTAAGTTCTGAAAGACCACGGTCAGCTGAATGAAGTGTATGTGTTTCCTTGACAGTGTGATACTAAATATACTAAAATCAATAGCGTTGGGTAGACAAGAGGAGGTTAGATCCCTACAAAAATGTCTTTAAAAGGAAATGACTGAAGTATTTAAGTCGGTCCTGTTTCTGGTAATTACAATCTCAGTAATCTCGTTTTTAGTTTTTATGCTACTCAAGTTTAGATACAAAAAACAGGAAAGGGTTCATTTGCTCCGTGGAAAGAGTTTGTTCGCTCAGTGTGGATGTATTTATTCGTTAGCACCCCCCGGTATTTATGTGATGAACGACCACTTTGTAGTGCCAGAGAAGATATTGCTAAATGCGTTGAATTCACTCAAAATGTTAATTTAAGCTGAAGTTACAACCGAATTCCATAAATCGCAACTGTGATGAAATAACCCAAGGAAGTGATTGTTCCAATTTTCAGTGGTATTCCTTTAAGTTACCTGTTGACTGGACTGAATACCCTGTATGAAAAAGAAAAACCGCATTACTATGTGCTTTTAATCAAAACGCATTATCAGAGGAACCATGGTCATCGGAAGTGATGGTGAGCCGGGGGCAGTCCCTTACTGAATACTTTCAAAGAGAGGTCATCGTTCCCCCCGCAATATTTGTTTCGTATTCGACAAGAAAATACCTATTTCCTTAATTAGGCAGAATTCGTTGTCTTTTTTTCTTTATGGAAGGAGAATTTAGCATCTTTTTTATTCCCTAATGATATCAAATTGCTTCCGCCGCGTCTAAATAGGAACCCCGTGAGTTATTTTAATGCTATGTTTGCCGTACGACAGTCACTTGTGTACTCGAGAACTCGAAACAACGTTGTCCAACTTTGATCAGCTATAGGTACTATTTCTTTGGCTAAAATAAGCCTGTTGACTGTGTATCATGAGACTTCTTTCATAATAGCCGCAAATTTTAAAAACTCTTTCAAACTTTCTGACAAATCCTAAATTAAATCGTTCATGCATCCTTCATAATAATCGGACTCCTAAAACTTGTTTCTTGTTATTTTGACTAACAGTGTTATGTTCGTTCTTTCACCGTTCGCGGAGCTTCGCATGTCGTTATTCTCCACGAACGCCCGAACATGATAGATGATCTCAGTAACTTTTTAAAACTTTTGATATTTTCCGTCAAATTTGCATTATTCTTGAAACGGAAAGTGTACTTTCATAATGAGTAACCCACTTGTGTTGATCATACTTTTTAATAAAGATTTCGCTGAGTGTTCAATTTATGATCTTAGCTTGAGTCCAGCTTTAATAAGGATTGGAACTTGCATGTGATAGCGATTGGTTAAGGAGCTCGGCTGCAATGGAATATTCAAGTAGTAACTATCCGCTGTTAGGCTCCATTATATGCAATGTAGGGAAAGTGAGTTGGGGTAAATCGACAACTTTGCATTCATAAAAATAACTTTATTTGTACAAAAAAACCCGAACAACTCGAGATCGTATGGACGGTTGCCGGAACAATACCATACTATGTATACTAAGAAGGTGTGCACAATTAAAAGTCAAAACTGGGGAAGTAAATACTATGGATAGAAGAGACCTTAGGAAAAATGGCAAGTCGAAAATAGCACTTCCATTTTAACAGACTCAATGCTACGTTCGTTTGAGACTATTTTGAAGTTTATTACAGCTTTGTTTATAAAGATCTGTTTTATGAGATATATATTTTGAGTTGTGGGAGCTTGGAGATATTTTGAATGAGAGATGAACGTTCGTCAAGCTCTATCCTTAGAAAAACGATTTCTGAGCCCCAGACGGGGATCGAACTCGCAACCTTCTGATGACCGGTGAGAAGCTCTAACCATTGGGCTACCAAGACTCAGATGGTGAGCTAAAGTGCAAGTTCGACATACGTGCAACCTGAGCGGAAGCCACTATATGTTAATTATGTGATCGATGAGATATATATATATTTTGAATTGTGGGAGCTTGGAGATACGTTCATCTCTCGTTCAAAATATCTCTAAGCTCCCTCAATTCAAAATATATATCTTGTCGATCACATTATTAACATATAGTGACTTTTGCTCATGTCGCACATATGTGGAAGTAGCACCTCAGATCACCATCTGAGTCTTGGTAGCTCAGTGGTTAGAGCGTCTCACCGGTCATCAGAAGGTTGCGGGTTCGATCCCCATCTGGGACTCAGAAATCGTTTTTCTGAGGATAGAGCTTGACGAACGTTTATCTCTCATTCAAAAAGATCTGTTTATCACAGGCTTTTGTATCAATTACGTACTACATTTTCACTGGGGCTTTATCAGCAGTATTTGTGATTTTGCTTCAGATTTACAGCTTCGTTTAAACCCATAAATTAATTCCTCTTTGCACTGTGCTACACTTCTGTTCTTCTCCAAGGAATTCGAGTCTGTGGTACATAAATGTACAACTTATCTTAAAGCAAATTCGAAGCATAGGGTAAAATCGAACCTGTTGTTGTGAAATTGAAATTAAGAATTTTAATATATAAATCGAAATATTTTATCTTGAATTTTTGACCTGTGATTGTCTTCCGATTTACCAGGAAAAGGAGGCCACTATTGACAATTTAATGCGATGGATCGAAAATACCGAGACGATATTGAAGAACAAAGACCGTCGTGTTTCTTTAGATATTGATGTCATAAACAGCGAGCTCCAAGAAATTAAAGTAAGTGGTTGAATACCGTTTGATATGCTGCAGAACAGTTCAAGTACTAAGATCGCGCAGCTTGTCGTGATGACAAGCTTGCCGTGTCTTTTAAAATGGATTAAACGAGCATACTGTTCCCAGTTGACTCGATAGGTCACCTGGTAGAACTGCGGTCCGGAAACCCGAAGATGCGAGTTTGAATCCTGCTGATGTCAACTATTTTACATGACCGTGGCAGTGTAGGTTAATCATGAATCTTCTCTCTCGGTGTTACCCTGAGGTTGATTCTGCAATAGAACCGTTTCTGTTACTGACGTATTCCATGAATGGACACTACACTTTCCCTTTCGTTACTTAACGATGTCGACGTACCATAGAATGTATATTCATATAACTTGTAAAGATGGAACTTTTCAACCAATTAAACGTTTTTGAGGTCGCCTTTCTTGACGTTCTAAGTTATAGGAAACCTCTAAAGGTCTGAAATATACGCTTTGAATTAAATTTAATAAAGTAAATTTATTCAATTTTAAGTTAAGTTCAAGTCCTCTTGATGTTACTTGTTTGTTAGAACCTGAACAGTGGGTGCTCTCCGAAACATTTATTTAATTGAAAAGTTCTTTCTAAAGACATCCACAGCCGTTCCTTTTATTATTGAACGGAGATTATGGTTTATCCCGCATTTAGTTATGATGATTAAGATGTTTATTTGCTTTACTTTTGGATTTCCCATCGCATCATTACATACACGTTGCTCTCGAACTCGTGTTCACAGTTGCTGATGGTTGCCAAACACTGCACATATATTTGGCTTTCTTTTGTGGCAGTCTGCATTATGTAGAAACTGAGTAGCCAACTTTAGATTGTTCTTAAATTGAGTATATCTGGTAATTGAAGTTTCACCAACTTGTCGATTGTCGCTTCATCCCGCGGCGCGTAATGTAAATCATGAAATTTTTGACAGCACTTCTTCAAGTCCTTTGTCAATTAAACGAAACAAAAGAGATTTACTTAGATTCATTTGTTTTTCAGGAACTCCAAACAGAACGTTTGTTTAGAAGAGAACCACAATATGAGGCGTTGCAAGGAGAAAGACTGGATCAACCAGCGTTGGTGCAAAAGTACGAGGTACTACAGGGGAAATGGGAAAATGTTTGCCGCAGGCTTGAAGATCGTCAAAAGAGGTTAGTTGCTATAATTCTGAAGTGAAGTAGGATAACCTGGGAGGAAAAAACTTACCAACGTCAAGTTCTTAACTCAAGAGGAAAAAAAATTTCGAAGTGAGCGCTGGATGTAATATTGGCTGAAGTTCAGAGTGACTCGCACGAGTTTCACTTCGTATTGAACCGAATATGTCCGCTATTGTTGAAAAATTTTCGATACATTCTAAAACAGTTATTGTCCTCAATGACGTAGAACGTACAATGGTAATTTATTTTGTTTGGGGGCGGGAAATATCAAAAAGTCAGCACGAATGTTTTCGAGATTTGTTCTACCGGACCAAATTTTAATCATAGTCAACTTCAACTTTGTTTTTTGATATGCCGGATTTAGGACAGTTTCCCCCCAAATTGTCTGTTTTATCCGAGACATTAGGGTTCACAACTCCATACTCAACAGCAGTGCTACAGCTACGGATACCTTCACGTAATTTCTAGGCCCTCTTCCATAGTGCTTGGTTCTCAATCATGAAACCACCAATCGCAGACCAGCAGCACGTTTTATGATATATAATATAATGTATGATATATGATATATGATGTGATATATGATACATATATATATATATATATATATATAGTCGAATGATTTATCAACAATTCTCTCTCTCTTTCTCTCTCTCTCTCTCTCTCTCTCTCTCTCTCTATATATATATATGTATGTATGTATGTATGTGATATATATATAATAGGATAGGATATACGATATATATGTATGTGTTATTGAATTAGATCAAGAGCCAAATAAAAGACGTAATTTTCTCAAGAGTCAAACGGCCATATTTTTCTTACAGGGTGGAATTATTACACACTGTTGTTGAGCTAGTCGGGGATTTAGAGAGATGGATATCCGGAGTCGAGAATAAGCTCTGTAATCAACCTGGAATGAGTAACAAATCTGAGGATTTACGCAAGCAGTTGATGGAATTAAGGGTAAACTACTTTACTAGGGAAAAGTAAACTATGAATTTCAAAGCCAGGTTATCACAACTTTCTATTAAGTAGCGCTCGAAGTAAAATCAAGTAGTGTTTGTCTTCTGGAATCACTCAACGGGCAAGAAAAGGCTTCGCTGATTTTTACGTATTCATCAATTACGTAAGAACGTGTATTCATTTAGAAATTACATTTGTATGAGTTGAGAAATATTCCGATGTACTCAAATGCTTTAGTGTAGTATTTTAGGTGTGATAAGGCAGCTGATTCAACGACCTGCTCAAGATTTAAGACTGCATGCTATAAAACGTGCGTAGTCCGACGTGGAGGTGAATTCTTCAGTTATTTCCACTCATCAGGTTGTTTGATCATCATGGTAGTTAACTGATCTCAGTACCTGAAAATCTTTGATCTAACGCTAACTGTACAGAGATGGTGGTTAGTGGTTAATAAATAAAAAATTACTATATCCTGATGCAAAGTCGCATGCCCGTCACCAATTCACTGTTGGCTTTTCATGCCTTGGAACTTGCCTCCGATAAACTCGTCTTAGCGGTTGAAATTATACGGACACGCAGAAATGTGTTTTTGTTTTTTTTTGTTGTTTGTTTTTTTAAAAATCAAACAAATTTCCAGCTCTGATGCATAGTGCGTAACATCGTGTTGTTTTCCAGGAAATTCAATTGGAAATGCAACCACGACGAGAGCGAATCTATCAGTTGAAACAAGCTTCGCTAAAGCTCACGTCGCCCGAAAGTGGCCATGCTACGAACTTGATCACTCGATGGGAGAAGCTCAGTTCTGAGACGCAAGCAAGATCATCGAGGCTACAGGCAGCCATAGGTGTACTGGAGAACTTTCAAACAATGTACGAAACAGAAGTGATGTGGATCATGCAAACTGAGCAATTATTAGCCTCCGGCGAGTTTCTACGAACATCTGAAGAATCTTCGGAGAATCGAATGGAACGATTTTCGGTAAGTGCGGACGTTGAAAGTTAGATGAACGTTGACCCACATTGCCTTCGTACGCAGCAGTTGTCTTGCCCCTGATTGCTTTTGTAAGTTAAGTCTTTGGTTTGGTTTTGGACAGAAAATTCGCAGAAAAATGATACACCTTTAGGGAAAAAAATAAATAGACAAGACCAACATGTACCAATGCGACCTTCCCTAGAACGAGTTCTGTTCTATTGTCCAGATTCCGGTTGCTGTACTTCGTTGGCTATGTGGCTCACCCGGCGGGACTCTAGACTAGATTTCCAGTTTTGTGGGCCCTACTTCCATAAAGTCCTTGAAGTTGCATTTTTCGCTAGAAGTCACATTTGGGACTTATGGAGGGGGTCGCGCCATCATTCGGCCTCGAAATTTAATCTTTGTACAGTTTTTAAGTGGCGGTTTTCCGGGAGTTTTCCACTTTACAAGTAAAATAGTCTGGCGTCAGACAGTAAAATATAAGTAGCAGAATTGCAACAGTGCCATACAGAACAGTTATTCACCGAAGTTGAGGTGAATAGTGATCGACGTCACATGTTTTGTTTGTACCTTTTTAGATATTAACCTGTCTGTTGTTTTCTTTTTTTGCTTGCAGGATTTTTTTTCCGAAGTTCGAAAACATGGCAAGGCTATCGAGAGTATCGTCTCTCAGGGGAATCAATACGTGTTCGACTCGGAGGTAAGCAAAGACTTTGCCCTTCCTGTGAAGTGAATCATACCCTTTCCACACCGCGTTAATAATTTGTAAATGGCTTGGAAATTCATGAACCATTCATTTCAATTTACATTCTGTTTCACCGTCCGCGTAATCAGAAATTGTAAGTTATTTGGAAATAAGGCGGCGATGTTAAACATTTTTTTTCTCTTGCGGAGAATGGCGTAACGAGCACTTAACTCCTGCGTGGGCAATATCAGGAAAATTTCGTTAAATTGAGTTTCAAGCGCAAGCAAACTGCGTAGGATCACGGGACTCGCCTTGGAGCCTCTCGTGAGATTCTGGGCAAAGTCTTCGTTCATCAAATTCTGCACAACAGAGCAATTACACCACTCATGCAGTGAAAGATGATGAGGTTCCCCGTTGTTTTTTCTCCAGGACTTCGAAAATACTCTTAAAAGCTATTCCAGAAATGTAAATCAATTCCCCGAGGATTCTACATTCGACGATGCCAGACGAGGACGAGAAGAAATTGACAGCGATGTCGAGTCTATCCGAACGCGACACGTGGTGCTCCAACTGGACGTCGAGAACACCCGTGACACGCTATTGCGCGCTGTGCAAGAACACGGTTCAGAACACCCCGAGATAGGAGACGAGACAACACGGTTGAACTCGAGCGTACAGCGGTTGCTCGACTGGGTAGAGTCACAAGAAGAATCGTTGGCCAGTCAGAGTCCACCATCCTTAGACCACAAAGAGCTGAAAGAACAATTGAACAAACAAAGGGTAAGCGTGCTTGAGAATTGGCTTTTATAGCTCACACGAGTAAGCTTTCCTATCACTAATCCTGAAATATTTCTAAGAAATCTCATTCGATACTATTCCATGCGACCCAAAAGTTTTCTTATCTCTCGAAACTCAAGGGTCTGGTCGCAGCCGACCATACATCAGAAGTAAGACTATCCGTGAAATTATTTGGATTACCGACAAGCTTTTTTACCTTATTGGGTATCTCTGAACAGTTATTTTTCCGAAGACGATACGTGGACTTTCGTCAAGGTCAAACGCTCAGAAAAACGATTTATGACCCCCAGACGGGGATCAAACCTAAAACCTTCTGCTGACAGGTAGACGCCTTAACTTATCCGCTACCGATGCAGGATGTTTGGAATATTGGAGCTTTTAGATGTCAGATGACCGATGAACGTTTCTCAAGCTCTAATCTTAGAATAAACTGCAAGATGTTGGGTATCGTTAACATACCGGGCTTCCGCATTGACCGCACATATGTCGAACTTGCACCTGAACTCGCGCCATCTGAGTCTCGGTAACTCAATGGTTAGAGCGTCTTACAGGTCATCTGAAGGTTGCCGGTTCGATCCCGTCAGGGGCTTACAATTCGTTTTTCGGAGATTAGAGCTTGACGAACGTTGATCTGTCATCTGATATTAGCTACCGAAACTCGGAGAGCGAAGGCGTAAGTTAGACACATGTGCTGCACATGCGGAAGCAACGTCATGCTAATGTTGTTGAATGGGACGAATATTGCACATTATTTGCATGTGAGAGCTTGGTAACGTCCCGGACGATATGTGAACTTTCCTCATGCTCATACATAAAACATAATTAGCATATCGTGGGTGTAGCAGTGGCAGCACATATGTTTAACCTGCGCCCTAGATTGCTGCCTGAGTTTTGGTCGCTTTTGATGGTTGTTAAATTTAATATTTAAGTTAAAGTTAACTGGATGACCCTATCAGCTACCTAAGCTGTTCTCCCGAACGGTCCTCTAAGGGCCACCCCTCATGGGTCCAGAGTTACTACTGGAGAAAACCGGAGTACCCGGAGAAAACGTGCGATTCTTGGTCGAGTCAAACTGGACAACACTCTTCTCACCCGTGACCAAGGTAAGTTTAATCGGGTAACTCCATGAAGCCAGAATCGAACCTTCGTCAATGGTGAGACAAATGCATTACCACTGCACCAGCAGCACCCCTTTGTTGTAGTGCTGGTGATACAGTGGCAGACAACCCCTCAATGGTCACCAGAAGGTCACAGCCTTCTGATGACTAATGAGAGGCTCCGTTGGAGCGTCTCATTGGTCACTAGAAGGTTGTGGGAGGAATCCCCCACCAGGGGCTCAGAGATCGTTTTTTTGAGTGTATGAGAACGACGAACGTCCACATATTGTCCGTGATATCACCAAGCCATCACATGATCATTATGTTCCAATGGTTCAGTGGTTATTTGCCCAGGCAAATACTGGTGGAGGCACCCCCCTGCCCATTCTAACGCACCCCAAGCTCTTTATATTATAATAATTATGTACTGGTACTAACGGTATACAATTATACCAGATACTTCTGTTGAAACAAGTGTTTTTACTGTTTTTTGCTCTTTTTTATTACTCAATATGTCATCGAAAATTTAAAACAGGCGCTTCCGAGCCTTGACAGGGGCAAAATCGTCAATTCATGATGAGAAATCAAGACATTGATTTAACATTTTTTCAAACGTATTTGAATCTAGAAATAAAAGATCAAAAAATTCGAATCTTTGTTTCTGAAAATGTTGCCCCATAAAACTTTGTGCGCCCAGGGGAAGCGCGCCAGTGACGCCCTTCTTGGTACGGCATTGTATGTTACATTCTTTATTGCTGTTCAGTTTCCCCCGTTACATGACTCATGATGAAATAAGTAAACGAGAAAAAACGCTGAGGTATTCTGGCTTTTCTAAAGATGATCCACGTCTTTTTTCTCTAAGAAAATGGGTCTGCATTTGTCTTCGTTCAGGGGATTACATCTTAGCTGCTGTTGAACAATAGCACTTAATTCTCGAACGTATTAAATCATTCATGAACCAAAAGCAAAAGACGTTTATGTTGAATTAGTGTTTTGAAACCGTATGGCCACCTGTAGTTCATACAAATTTGAACGGTCATTGGACCTTTAAGGAATGTCCAAATTACCAGTAGTCTTAGAAACATGCAAATTCCTTTGTTTGAGAAGTAAGTACAAGTACTCGACGTTGGACTTCACTGGGACTCTGAAATCTTCTTGTAATAAAAAGCTCGCGTTTCTAAAACACACTCGGACTTTGAAATCCCCGTATGAACTTACGTCTTTTATTTAAACTATCATGTTAAATGTATATATCTTTAATATCAAGCTATTGTTGAAACTAAACCGACAAACAGTGAAGAGGCTGTGACGTATCCTACAAAAACCCTTCAAAACGAAGACTTACTCTTGACATGTCAATTTTTTTCTTTGTTTGAATAGTTTTTTTCCTTATCGCTTCATTATTTATCTTTGAAAACTGCCTACGCACTTACCAAACTCTGAGAATAAGTCTCCCTTAAGCTGTGCAATTTGGGAAAGTGAGTTGACTGTTGTTGCATTTGTGACATATTTGTGCGCAAAAGGACTCTTCTGGAACGTTGTTATCGCGCCATAGAACCACGTATTAAAAATAGACATGGCATTCACTCATGCAAAACTAAAGTCACCTCAGTCACGGTATGGGAAATGACAAAACTATTCCCAAGTCGTGTTTCAAACTCGTCAGCTTCTCGAGTTCGTTCGATGTAACTTGAAGCCATCTTTGTGCAGGATTATTTTTGCTGCTTCTTTTAAGTGCTTTGACAAGCGTGGCTCTTGTGATTTGCGGTTTGTTCGCTTGTTTTCCCGTGAAACCGACGACTAATTTATGCGTATCTCATTAGGGAATCACTGAAGTGACCGGAAATATTGAACAGGCTTGTGAGCTGGTTTGAAACCGCCAAGATGAACACTAACTTCAGTTATGTGCTGTTCTTTTTCTTCAGAAACTTTCAAAAGAGGTCCTAGCCAGCCAACAGCCAGTGGAGAACACCTTAAGACAGGGCAGGAGGTTTTTGGAGGGACACACTGATCACCTCCCTACCTCCGCTCGAAACGAGCTCGATACGAAGATGGTGAGCTTGGAAATTCGTTGGATGAGGCTTCAGCGAGAGTCAGACAACCGTTATCGCCGTTTGGTTGTCATTCACGAAAAACTATCCATCTTTGAAGAAGTGGTGCATCCATTTGTGGTATGTGTGCAGTAATTATTTTTTACTTCATCACGTAAATTATTTACATAAAGTCTTAATTCACACATATCTCGGCTAACGTTGATCAAAGAAGTGGTTTTTGACTATTAATTTAATGTGTTTAATTGCGGCACGGCAAACCTCAGTTCAATATGCTGTACTGTATTTTACTTCAGCGTATTAATGATTTAGATAAAGTCTTGGTTCTTACTTCTTTCCGGTTACTTTCGTTAAAGAAGTCGTTTCTTCCCTCAGTATTTTTGTTCTGTCACGCAGGGGACGTAAGAAATTGCACTCGGCAATATTTTGGGACTGTATTCATAAATTACATGAGGCGTCGGTTAGGATGTCTGTCTCGCTGCATAATCTGAATTAGTGTTCCTGTCCATTGTTCTTCTCCTTCGGTGAACTTTTAGCTTCAAGAAAGCGTTCCGTGCAAAGTAACTCTACGGCGTTCGTAAAAAATACCGGTTACTTGTTATTAGACTTTCTCTGGCCTATTTTAATGTTCGCTTTTGTTTAATGAATCTATGGTGAACGTGGTTTCGCCGAATGGACTCATGCTGATTTTACGTCAGTTATCATCCCTCTTTGCCTTAGATTGGCTCTTTGTTGTTCACTGCAGATTATGCAGATTCGCTCCACACTAATTCGCACTATTAATGCTGGGATTCTTATGAGTGTATACTTGTACTTTCTTTGTCTCTTCAAAGCTATACCTGATTGTGCTAACATGATTTTCTCACCGCGACCTCCACTCTGTTTGTATTTCGTTTGTTTTCCTTTCTACCGTTAAATCGCGGACGATTGAATACGCTGTGGACAGGATTATTTGTGCAGGATTACGGCCGATTTGCACACGTACACGTTGGTAGATACCAACGGATCAAAGGATCGCTGTTCATCTTGTGAGCTGCGTGATACTTTGTGAAATTGAGCGTGCAAGTCAGTATATGGATAAATAAACTCTGAAGTCGTCAAACTTCTGAACTCTCTTAATGAATCATTTGTTATGCAATCCTGTCAATCTCTAACCGTGAGAATGCGACATTCATGTTTACATTTTGTGACTTAAAGCCTATTCCTTTTAATCTCTGTTTATGAATCTATGATACTCATGAAGACGTTTGTTGCTGCTCCACTTCGGAGGATGCATCTATTATGAATAATACAATGACATGTGCTAAACTAGGAATTACATATCGAGAGCGCTGGGAAAATTTGTTCAAGTTCTTAGCTGTGAAAATTAGAAACCAGCTGGTGATCGAATCGGGCATCTGAACGGGCCGATATTTTGTACGATCGACAAAACAGTGGATCGGCAAAAGGTGACAAAATATAATCGATTTTTTTTTACCCATGTCAACCGGAAAAATCCTCGTTGGGACCCCAAAGCCACAGTGCGTTTTTATGGAAAGAATTTTCCAGAAACTTCACACTAATACCCAGTTCGACTCTGAGTAGAAATTTATTTCGGAAATGCAAGGAAAAACAGAACGTTTGGATCTTCGGATGCTGTGAGTAAACGTCGGCCATCGGATCGACTGGAAAAAAATATCTTAGTTGTTTGCAGTCAAAGATAATCATGTCACATGTCGTTCCAATATTCCGTCATCCATGTAATGTATGGTACACTTAACGTGTTCAATCCGACATCCAAATTCTTAGAAGTGTGCAGAAAAAAAGTGGCCTACCTCAGTAATTTCTTGGCAAAACTTTGAGGTGTTTGTATAAAGGATGAAACTTTTCTTCAAGCATGTGATATGGCTACTCAAACAAATCGCCTTTTTGAGAGAAAGTCGAAGCGGAAGTTGTCAAAATTTTATGCTAATTAATTTCATATCAACTAACGATGAGTGTGAAATGTTAATTGAAATTTTTAAGACGGGAACTAACCTCCGTAGTCAAAGTTTAAGACTTGAACGCTTCATGTAATTTAAAATTTATATGGCATAGATTGCATATAAAACTAAGGTAAAAAGTTCAAAGGTTGGTAACTGCTGTGTCTGATCTCGAAGAATTCCAACGTTTTGAGCAAACACCCTTCGTCGGAGAAAGAAACGGAGAACAAGTTGGAATTTTTTGAGATCCGTCATGGCAGTTACCAACCTTTGAACTTTTTACCTTAATGCTGTCTACGCAGTATTCTATTTTACAAGTAAAACTAGACGGGCATTAGCGCCACCACTACCATTAAGCCTGGTTCACACTTGAGCATAAGTATAAGCATAAGGACAAAACAAAAGGCAAAACAAAGGAACGAAGTCAAGCCTACGACATAAGGACCGTCGTAATCATAAGCATAAGATCATAGTCCTAGCATAAGCCAAGAGCCGAACAAACGACGAAATAAAGAAAAATTCTTGTTTCATCTTCGCAAGTCCCAGAGGAGATATGCTTTATTTTCGTATTGATCTTATCCTTATGCTTATGTCGCTCGTGTGAACCAGGCTTAAACAATACAATCGGATGGAGACAAAAAGTTGTAGTGCCATTTTTTTTTGATATTCAACGCACCTAACGTTTGTCCCCCGACTTTTTCTATATAGCGGCTCCCTGTTGGATACCCGTTGTAGACTGAAACTTCCAGTTTTTAAAATAGTTCATATGCTTTAGCTGCCTGAAATATTGTAAAATAACCCTCTTGTGTATTGAGAAAGTTTCAGAGTTTCAGCCTCAAAATTCCAATATCAAATATTGAAAGAGTCGTACGTACCGTAAACGCTCTATTTAGCCCCCGGGGGCTTATTTATTTTCAGGCCTTTTAGACGGGGGCTTAACAGAGAGGGGCACTTACTTAAAACTCACCGGCAGTCAAAGACGGAGACACAATTTTTTCTGAAATGCCGGCGACCTTGATTAAATAACGATACAGCTGGCATGTACTTGCCACGTGCAGTCTTGAAGCTGAACCAAATTCAGACTTGGAGGTCGGAAATGTTAAGATCAAGAATATAATGCGGATTCTAACCAGTCCTAAGTCGCCATCTTTTTGTGGTTTTGTGGGGGAGGGAGGGGCTTAAGAGAGAAGGAGCCCTGTTAAAAGCTTGAAGCTGTTATGGGGGGCCTACGCGGGCAGTCAAAAAGAACTGCTCACCAGCAGGGCAGAAGAACACACAGAACACCAAATCACTAAAAATAAGACTTGAAACTGTTAGTGAGAAAAAATTTAATAGTTTGTGGGCCATGCTCTGGCCTTGATGACAGCTTCGAATCTGCTAGACATGCTGTCAATCAAATTGACTAAGCCATGGCGTGAAAATCCGATGGTAACACTTCGGTGTGCAAGAAATCAAGCTTGAGCAGTTCTTTTTGACTGCCTGTGTAATAGAGATGGGGGCTTAATAAAGCGTTCGCCGTATTTTAGATGTTGGCCGCAGACGTCGAAACAGTCCCTTGTCGGATTTCCACGGTCTTGCTGCACGAACTAGTACGGTTTTTGATCACCTGATATAAAAAAGAGATGCATCATCCACCCTAGTACCTCCTCGGTAAATTGGAAATTAGAAGTCTGGTTCGAAGACGATATGTCCCGGATTTTGGGACATTTGTTCAGCACTTTTAGGTTCCCAACGTGATCTTGATGCTTTCTTGGAAGTCAGACATGATTTGCGATGTGTGAATTTTGCTACCGGAGTGTCAATTTTGAAACAGATCATCAGAGTATCTGGGAAACCTGGCAAGTCTGTCTCAGAATCTGGGATATATTCCTCGTCTCTAGCTATTGATCTATATAAAACTGGACTGCGTGACCCAATTACATTCTAGTTGCGAGGAGTGTACCCAATAGGATGGTGTTGGCATTGAAATTTATAAGTCCTTCTGCCAATGAAAACGACCAACTGACCTATATTTTAACGAAATTGTCGACGATGTAAGAGTCTTTTCGGAAATTTTTTTTTAACATCTATGTACATATAGAGTGCTTTTCTTCCTTAACGTAGTTGGTTATCGTTAGTTATGGAACCAGGGGTTCAATAAGTGTTTGCATAAAAGTGTCAGTAGAATATAAATCAGTTTTTAATTCAGCGACTTCCCTCAAATTTTTCTCAAATGTCAGACGATCGGTCGGTTGTCAGGTGTAAAGGTGTCATCCTTACATTGCTTCGTTCGGTAAAACGGACTGCTCTGGACAATATTTTACGACATTTTATCGGTTGTTGACGATAACCCGAGCCTTACAAATTCGGTCGTTGGCCTGTGCCATGTACACAAGGTCCCATAAATAATACCATCATTTTGGGAGTACTTCTTATTTTTTTACTCAAGCAGTCCAGGTTTTTTTATATACACGAAACAACAGCCCCCTACTTTCATTTTACCTAAGAGGTCCTGGGAAGGACGATGCATCGGATCCTGGATGATAACCCACCTCTCTAGTGATTTCAATCATATTTTTTCTTCGACTTCGATATTTTTTATTAGGCATGGCTCGGTCGGGCCGAAAAACAAGCGGATGCCATTATGACAGAAGGGTCAGACCTCGACACGGTTCAGGAGAGAATGGAAAGGCACAAGGTTAGTAGAACTTACGATCATTTTCGTACTGTTAGAGTTAGTTTTGCCAGCTCAGCTAGTTTCGATTCCTTGTATTCGGTTATAATACGTTGACTTTTAGCATACTAAAACGCAAGAAAGATTATCCCTTAAAAATGTCCCATGATACAACGTCTGCTAATTTTTAACTAGATCCCCGACCCAACTTCGTAGTGGTTAATTAGAAATTTATTTTATTAGGGGGATATTTATACAGGATTTTCACATCAGATAAATTGTGCACTTGTACACAAAGAATCTGTTACCAACGTGGGTCCTGCTCATAAGAGCCTAATAATATACGTACAAAAAATAACTAAAAGAAATACATATGCTTACAAATATACAGCCAATAGTAGGTAAACAGTAAATGATAACGTTTATTTTGAGTAAATGATAATGTTTACTTTGAGATTATATAAACAAGTATATGCATTTATTTTGTATACTGTAATACAATTTATTTTATAATTTAAATTTAACATAACTTACATAAATCTAGCTGTAATATACAGTACAATATAACACAAACCCTATTCAACCTACTGTCTACCTACTTTTGGCTCACCCTGTATAAACTAAAAAATTTTATTAAAAGATTGGTAAAAGACTCATAATCATCAGTCTTGCGTATTTGTAAAGGCAAATCATAATAGAGTTTTGCTCCCAAGCATAGAAAGAACTTTAATTTTCGGCCGCGAACGTTGATGAAGCACAAATTCTCAGAAAGTCATGTTAAACTCAAGATGGACGTCGAGATCGAAATCAGTAAGACGCTCCAACTATTAATTACGGGGACGAAAGGAGTGGCCGCAATCGTGTGCTTGTGCGACTGGCGGAAATGTGTGCTTTGTATTCGACAGCTTGAATATTGCAATAATTTCGGGCGATCTGGAGGTCATGGATTCGACCTCCGTCTGGGTTACAGAATGACACTTGAAGGCGTTGAAGTTCACGAGCGCTCGTGCTCGCTTGTAAACTCCAAGTTTGCACGAGCACAATAGATACCGTATTAAAATGGTAGCTGTAAAGTTTTGGAAGGGGGGCCCTCCCCGACGAGTAAAATCGTCCGCCGTTAGCCATGGTATGATAATAAAATTACCCCGCCGTAAAAGAGTTACGGCAGGTTTGCACTGGACTTAAGCTCCGCTGTAAATGGTCACTCCTGACATACAACAGTCCAAAGCTATTTATGCGAGCGAGTGTAGAGGCACTGTTATACGTAACGTTTTGTGTCCCACGATTGTCATCTTAATCAGGGACGAATAAGAGCGAATCACAGACGAAAATCTCGCTGGATAGACTGTCTTGGGATTATTGCATACCCCAGGTTGACAATCTCGCGACAAGAGAAATCAAACGTGGTACAGCCCCTTCACGCATCGCGTTGGAATTGATGCATTTAGTGTTATCGATGCAGTGCTATATTAACAATGTGAGGCTGTTTTTCTTCTGCTACGGCTCCAGGTTACCGCTACACTTTACTTGTCCATTTTGAACAAACCCTTAAGGTATGGGCGAAACAATGTTTTGCCTATTCTTCTTTGCACTACCGAATCCACGTCATGGAAAATTGGTGGACTAACTGAAAATAGTCAAAATTTTGTTTCTTATTGTGAATTAAATGTAGTCACCATATCCCCAAAAATACTCACCCGTATTGTTCAGTTTACTTAACTATCTTCGGTCTATTATTGAGGTAGGAATTAAAGTAGCCTTGCTAATCTTGATTTCTTTTCTCTAGGATTTCGTCTCTGACGTCAAGCGTCACGAAGGGGATCTTAAAGAGGTGAACCATCACGGAGAAGTATTCTTACACGAAGCTAAGGTAGTGTACGACATATGAATCTTTTTAGGTAGTTTAATCATACTGTGTCTCTATCAACTGTGGTTTAATACGCTTTCTTATAAACCATTAGCAGCCGACAACTTTAAGAAGTAGAGCAAGAAATATAACTTTGAGAATGACTTTGACACGCTAATGACTTTGACATAAAGTCGAAATATTACTGCGATTTGTTTCGTATTGTCTGATGGCTAAAATATTGAGTTTACAAGACGTTATTCATCAGAGTATGTTTCTTGCTCTACGATTTCTTATGGCAACCGAGCCATCTGGCGTAGTACTGTGTCACTGAACGGTCGTAATTTTCCCACGGCAATTTTAGCAGCAATCTTATTTTAATGAATCACGTATGCAAACTACGTTTTGCTTTACTGTGATTTTTCCTAACAAACTGCAATTCTAACAGCGACTCTTCACAGGGCAATCTAACCTGAACTTGTAAGGTTTCACTCCGTGACGGAGGGTCTCCACTTGAAACGTTAGGATTTTCTGTCTTAAGTTTTTAAAGTTCCCAAACCTATCAGCTTTTCACGCGTCGTTTAAGACCGTCTACACTGCATTCTACTACTGTATTTCAACCTAAATCTAGTTTTGTGGAGTCCTAAAAGGTTATAGGTATGCATATTTTATTCTGGAAAGCACAACTTCAAAGACGGAATTGAATTAAAACTGTAACGAGGAGACGATTCAGACTAGTCGAGCCAATTGTGGTGAAGAGACTACCGTGAATGATAGAAGAATGTTCGTCACGCTCTAATCTCAGAAAAACGATTTCTGAGCTCTGACGGGGATCGAGCCCGCAACCTTCTGATGACCGGTGAGACGTTCAAACTATTGAGTCACACATTTTGACGAATATTCATCGATCATCCAAGATGCCTCCAAGCTCCCACATTTTCTACATATATTGGATGAAATTAGATGTAAAAACATTCAGTGTAATAAGGAGACCTGTGTTGGATAAGGGATAGTTCAAGCCGTAGTTGAAACGGCCATTAAATCCGAGTGCTTCAGCTTTGTTTCTAAAATCTTAACCAGACCTGATGTCGTTTTCTGAACGAGCAGTCCAAGCTCTTCACTTATTCCAGCAAAACGTCTTAGTTTTTACTTTCATTGCTTTCAGACAACAGTTTTGACTTGAATCTGTAGGACGAATCGGTATTTCTGCTTGTTTGTTTTCCTGTAGTCTTGAACTTTGTTTTATTGTTGGAAAACAAAAACATAACTCAAACTCTTTCAAAATAAAAATTTCCAGTAAGATTAAGAAGCCCGGGCTGGTTGTTGAAGCCTGATATTAATGCTACCGTTCAGCAAATTAGCTTGTGGATATTGCGACCAAATTAAATTTCTGATATTGGACCTGTTGTCTGCCATACATCCTTAAAGGCTTTTAATAGGCATCGAAAATTACCCCTTCATCCGGGCGGAACGTTATTTTGACTGACATTTTTTTGTTAATATTTAATTGTTCTCTTTGTGACTATATTCATATAACTTGTTGGAAGAAATTGGTAAGAAATCACTGGTTGCAACTTATAAGTAAGAGATACGAGATACGAGATACGAGCGAACGAATTGATTGGGGTTTACAAGACGAACTAAGAGCGAGCTGTATTGAGTTCCGTACAGTTCGGACGCGAAGTTTGTATATTATTTCTGATGTGAATGCATCATAATGTCCATGTTTACTGATTGCGTTCACGAAACAAGCAGTCTGTATGAAGTCCTATTTAACAATAGCTATAGTTTAAACTGAAAAGGTAGTACTCTGCATAAAATCTTATTTAACAATGGAAATAGTTTGAACTGAAAGGTAGTACTCCGTATAAGATCTTATTTAACAATAGAAATAATTTAAACTATAGGGTAGTAGTCTATATAAAGTCCTATTTAACAATTAGCTACAGTTTAAATTGAAAGTAATTACTCTACCAAAAAACTTGGTTTAACCTTGTTCTCTCGTTTAATTTGGCAGAGTACTACCTTTAAACTTCTACTACGTTGATTAAGAATTGTCTGCGCAGCACTCAATGTTTGATCGTACTAAGTTTGTAGATCGACCTTTCGATAGCTTTGTAGGCATAATGAGATTACCGTTCAACATCTGAAACAGTGACAAATTAAAAAAAAAAAAAGAGGCTTTAGTGATCGTCAGTGATTCTGAAAGCGTATCATGCGAGTGAAGAGGTACTTCTCTTTGATGAAGGGCTATCAGTAGAACCATTGGTCTCCCGACCTTTACCTTTAGCGGGCATGATTATCTGTTCCCTTTCCGCCTGTTTCTCTGTATGGTCTTTCTGCCAAAGCTGCTTGTATTTTGCAACCCAGAACGGAAGTACGTTTAGAATTACGACACGAGTTTCTAGCACGAAAAACAGGACAGCCGCAGGCGAAACCTTTGACTGACATATAAGAGTTTAAAACAACTTTACTAACGTTTCGTTGCGGACGTGCAACATCTTCAGAGTGACTAATTACAAATGTAACTAAAACCTATATATTTATAGTCACATTTGTAATTAGTCACTCTGAAGATGTTGCACGTCCGCAACGAAACGTTAGTAAAGTTGTTTTAAATAGTTTGTGTTCTATTTCTGTCATTATATAAGAGTTTATTCACTATATAAGTCAGTCTCGACGATAAATGCTACGTTCGATTTACTGGTAACATTCAGCGACAGTATATTAATACAGTGTTGCATCTGAGATAGTTAAAATTCTGAACGTCGCGTTGGTCAAACGTTTTCATTTACTAAATCAAAAAAAATCTCTTCGTTACGACCTACTTCTCGTTGGAAAAAAAGTTGTATTAACTTTGGAAAACTGCAATATAGCTTTTACTGAAACGGAACTAAGTGTTAGCATGAACGCCCGAGAGGACGATATCCCGCTGATTACGTGCAAAAACAATGATTTCCGTTAGTTATGCGGTGTATTGACTGAAGTGGAACTTGTTGATTGGCCTTTTGAACTATTTCGTTCTCACTACGCTGTCGGAGGTCACCTGATCTTCGAGTTGTCATCAGTGAGGCAAGTCGAACGCAAGTCGCACGCAAGAACCTCGGAATTTGTCGCTCGCGAAGTACGGTTTACGCAGTTATAAGTACTCTAGTTCTGGCAACATAGCAACAGTCTTCAGTATTCATCTCTGCGATTGTTTGCTTCTATACTATGAGTAGCCACAGCGTTAAAACTCCTGTCGAGAAGAAGTCGCAGATTGCAACGTGTTCCCAGAAGGAGGACAGACAAGATCTTTGCTATCTTTGGAGGGTAACTATGCAATTGACAGTTTCTGATAAGGGTCGTCTTGCTTGTTTTTCATCGTAGCATTTTGGGATTGGTAGGGTTGCACTTCACTGTTGTTTGCCATCTCTGCACCCGTTCATATTGAGATAAGGAGGTTGGAATACATTTTATCATTGATTCCAGAGACGGAAACGACAGCCTCTACAAAGTGATTTAAACTATCCAGGGGCTTCTTGTATCGCTGTGTCTCCAAGTCAACGGCACCTCTTGTTTAATTATATCTCTTAAGATGGTCTGGATGTCGCGTTTAGTGTAGGGAAAGGCTCTTTGAAGGTTTATTGTTTTTCGATTGTTTTGGAAATCATATTACTTGGGGTCTTTCATGGACAAAAGACGTTGCAGCGAAGTGCATTCTGTCTTAAGGTTCGCTGAGTTGTGTGATACTGCAGGCTTCTACTTACTGTCGTCCTATTTAATTCGTTCGGGCATACGCCTTACATGGCATCACGACTCGATGTCTGGTTACTTCTCGGAATAAACTTTGTCCACGTTCTTAGCCGTGGCCTGTAAAAATTTCAACTTTTGATAGACGTTTTTAATTTCAGCCAGACATCACCGGAAATTTGTTTTTCCATGAAATATCAGGTTGCTTGTCTTCTCCAACAATTTCAACTCTTGACCTACTGCAATTTCAAAGATTTGTCAAGCAAACGTGTTGCAACATGAATAGTTACTGATTAAAATTTGAATATACCGACGTTTCTGGCATTTTCGCTGACCGTAGTTTTTCAGATGTTCATTTTAAGAACACTATGGTGTCACATCAAAGGTCAAGTATTAAAATTCCTGTGTAGTCAACTGAAGCACGCGCAAACGGGGCAAAACCCAGTCTCCTGACAAGAGCTTCATTGACTCGTACCAAATTTATACACGTCCTCTTCTGTAACATCTCTTAGATGTCCGAAAGTGTGAATATACTTTTCCTTCTGCATTCTGAAAGCTTCGTTCAGTAAAGTCGGGTTTAACTGTTCAAATCTAAATTCCCTCGGAGCTTAAGATATTTAGGATGTAAGACTATTCATCTTTCGTCTTCTACCTAGGAAGAGTCTTTTCTAATCACGAATAATGCTGAGTTTCTTCAGCGAAATATCGATTCCCCGATATATCCCTTGGGTGAAAACTGTCTATCTGTAATCGTTCACTTAGCGTTGGAAGTGAAAACAGATCGATTCATCTTGGCAAGACTCTGTCATCAGGTGGTCTGTAGTACCTCCGGCCCGACCTCCATTCTGTTCGTTTTTGCCTATCTTGATTACTATCGTTGGTTACTACGTGATGTCGCTAGTTTTGGCCTTCCATCTTATCATACATCTATTTCAAACAACGTAACATCCTTAAAGTCTAAATTGATGTTGATACTAGTCCAGCTTCCCGGTTTTTCACAGGAACCTCTTTCAGCGGAAGCGTGCTCGTCAAAAATCGGTTATTTTGAATTTATTCCAAGATACTCTACCCCACAAGTCTTTTAGAGTTACATGAACATGCGAATTAGCAACAATTAAGGGTTTCGTAGGGTTTTTTGTACGTATTCGAGTGTTTCCTCCGCTCTCAGTGTCAAAGAGCGCGAGAAACACCCCCGGTAAATGTTCACATGGTTGCTCACGTGATCGAGCACAGCATGGGCTAGGCCAGGAAATTTGTGGTTTTGTTTTAACTTAGTGTACATTTTTCATGCAGCATTAAAAAGACAAATATTGTAAAATGGTTGTTGTTGCTTATACTAATCCAATTATACCCAACTACAACGTTCTTGTTGCAGTCATTTATTTAAATTCCCAATTGAACGAGTGTAATTCCCGGCTCGGCTACGTTTCTTAGCTGTAACTGGTTAGCCTGGTAGAGCGTCTGTGAGGTCGCAAAATCATAAAACAGGGGCCGCGGGGGCTTTAGCCCCCCCCCACTTTTTTTGGAAAGAAATTAAATATTTCAGTATTGCTTTGGAAAACGTCTTAACCATGGTGAATGGTTATAGAAGACAGTTCTGAAAAGAACTAGAGGAACCAACACACAGAGAGAAAGTAAATACTAAAAAGAAGCACTATGCATTTCAGCAGACCACTCTTCAGGTGCAAACGTTTGCTAACTGTTGAGAAATGAGTTATCAGGTTATATTTATACTTGATGTAAAGGCAATGATGTCAACCCACGTAGGAGGGATTAAACATCAAAATAACGCCAATATACACGGATTCCATAATCTTTAGAAAGAATGCTGAGCGGCACTTTGCCAGGATGGTAAATTTGAAGTGTGATTAGTTATTGGCACAACATCTGTTTGACAACGAGTGTCGACCGATTGCCGAGTCACAATCGTTTAATCAGCAGAGGTACATTGCCTTTTCGGTTGATTTCTTAATGGTATGGTCTTGTTTCGTATAACACTTGGCACATGTTGCTTGATCCTTTCACTTAACCGTTGAGTTGTTCTACTTGCATAGCGAGAATCACACTCCCATTTTAGTTTATGATTTTAAAAATCCGATAAACATATCCGATGTTTGAGTGACCAGCTAAATAGTATTTGAGTTGTTCCTGTTAACTTAACCAGTGTTTTGTGATTTCTGAGTAATCATTGAAATAAGAAGTGTTGAGGACCGTTTCAGAAAATAATTTTTTCAGAGGGTCATGCTATCACCCCCTGTCAGCCCCCCCACTCAAAATATCGTTTCGCGGCCCCCGTAAAAACAATCGCGGTTTTGCATAACTACAGTATGTTACGTTAAAAATGTTTCTGCGTTAATCGGAGTATTCGTGTTTTAATCCGGTAAGCTTTCCAAAAAAAGCTTTAGCCTGAAGGTTGGATAATTTTTACGGTTTTAAGCAAATTGTCGTCATGCGATCAAGTTGAGGTACAGGGAGAAGAGTATTAGCAAACAAGACTTCGTTGTTTACGTTGTAATTGTCGTAACTGACAACAGACGCACGAAGGTGGTCGAGTCAGATGATTTTGTCGGAATGTTTTCAGGTTTAGTTTTACTTATTCTGATGGATATCAGCGCGGAATCCCAATAACAAACGTTCCACCAAAACAACCTCAGATTTGCGATACCACGAAAGCAGTACTTCCCCAGATTGGTTGGATGAGCATAGATTGCGTAGTACGTTTTTTTTTTTACGTTTAAACATATAGTGAAAAAAGCCTGCCTTATGATAGCATTATGGACATCAGAAGGAGCGAAGGAGGAATTAGTCCTTTTTCTCGTGCTTGACCCGGATAAAGATATTTTGCTCAAAGAAACGTTGAAAGTATAATTTCTCTCATCGGTTGATTAAGTCAATACGGTGTTAAATTTCTACTCTCGGCGTGCGTTAAGTATAACGGTAATCCATCAAATATACATTTGAGACGTGGAAACGAATTAGGTTAACCCAGTAAGTTAAATAGAACGAACGATTTCACGTTCTAAAGTATTTCAACCGTCCGAAAATAGCAGTCTCATCAAATTTAGCTGCGGTCCCTTATGCGTGCTAAATTTGGTCGGGGCTGTAACTTGCGGATTCCACGGTAGCTATATGCTTGATTAGCGAACGTTTTATGGGCAAAATTCATTGGATACCGTTACGGAAACGTGGAATATCCTTGAACAGATTTTCATGGGTTCAAAAAGATCTTACCCATCGAAGTCTGAACTTAGTGTGCCAACCAAGACACGCAGAGCAAAAATTGATCAACTGTTAATCCCTGGGTTATTGCCAGTTGGCTTTGGAACAGCCGGTCCTTGCAGATTAGCGGTTGCTGTTCGTAGTCCATCTGATACCGGATTTTAGGAAAATCTGCTTTACTTAAAGTTAAAGACTCTAAGCAGAACTAAGCATTAGACGTGAAACGCAGGCCTAACCTGGTGAAGGGGATGACAGAAATTATCGTTATTTCTATCGCAAAGGGCCATGTTTCTCAATCTTTTCGTCTCTTTTGTTTCTTAGCTTTTCCAAGTGGAGCTTGAGAACTATGTCACAGCTGTCGAGAAGCCGGAACTCTTGGAAGGCGTGGCCAAGGACGCCCAGGAACAGTCTTGGGCCCTGGAAAACAAGCTTTCCGACATCAACGAGCGTTATAATCGCCTGCTCATTTTACTGTCCGAGAAGGGTTCTGTGTTGAACCAGTCGTGGCTTCAGTTGCGCGAGTATCACATCAAAGTAAACGAACTCCTCCCTTGGCTGTCAGCTTGCGAGCACAAGTTAGCTCTCATGATGCAAGATCCCACAGGGAGCGACTCTGAAGACATCGGCGTAAAGTTGGGCGAACTCAAGGTAAAGCTGAACGTCGTGCCATGCTCTTGAAATGTGTGTACGTTGTGACTCTAGCTGCCATTAGATACAAATAGTTTGATTTAACGGCCGCTAAACTTTGATAATTTTGGCGTGTGTGGGAGATGGTATTTTTAGTTTATCCACCATGCGAAATAAGACACAAGCATCACGTAGAACATGTGAAAATACGGTATATCATAAAGTACTCCCTAACCTAGGATATTCGTGTCTGACGACTAATTCCTTGTTATGTGAAACGGCGACAACATGTCCGTCCTTCGGGCGACACCTTTGCACATGTTCGTCGCTTTTCTGTACAATTTCCGATCGTTCTTGTTGTTCGCGTCTGCGTAGTCTTCAAGATTAAAAAGGTATTGTCACTGTACAACGGAAGAGACTATTCAAGTTTGGGTTTTTAGTCAGAATTGAACATCTGCATGCGTGGGTGAATTGTGAAAGTTCAGATTGTCTTGACCTATATTGTCATTGATTGCTATCAGAAATTCAATCTTCTACCCCAGCGCTCCTTACCATCTCTGACGTCAAATTTGCTATCTGCAAATTTAAATCCCACACTTCCACCGCGCTCGAAAAAACAAAACTTTCGCCTGTGATGGTAAGAGAAGAATTTCATGACTAAATATAGACTGCGGGTGGGTGACCACGCGTTAACACTCATTTTTTCCGCTTCGTGTACTCTCTAGACCAAAATTAGAAACTAGACCAAAGGTAGCCTGCGGGTAAACATCTGCTCTGCAGGCCATGCAAAAGATAGACTTTGAGCTAGTCTAGACCACATACTGTCACCGGTAAATACAAGGCAATGACAGACGCTGTTGAGAATTGATGTTTTCGATTTTGAAAGTGATGAGACTCCTGTTACCTGGGCTGTCAGTCAGATTCTGGCCGCCTAGAAAAGTACTAGTTAGTAAATCTTGTCAGTAAAAGTTGTAAAAGGTAATAAATTCAGCCAGTGATTCTTAGCAGAATACTCGCCCAAAGTGAGTCGGCAACCGGGTATCAACTAAAGGACTTTCTTTACCGCTCTAAGGTTTGTTCGTAGCATTGTGTTATCTTCTTGCACGTCATCCTTGGCTTTATATATATATATATATATATATGTGTAGTGTTAGTAATTGTGTTGCATAAGGTGCACCGTTTCTGCAACATGCCACTTGCAGCCCAGTAGGCTCTAAAGAATTCTGCTCTGGAGTACGATGCGCTGAAAGAATGCAGAGCATCGCACTAGATTCGCGAGGTCGGGGGTTCGATTCCCAGCCGGATGGGCTAAAGTTGTATTTTTTGCAACAGGTCCCGGTTGGGTCTTGAAAATATCTAGACACTCGAGATTTTCCTCTTTCAGAATTACCAACTTAACCGTTAGCGGTCGAGTGTAAATGCCATAATGTTCTACCGAGTATACCCTTCATATGATACTCTGAGATTGAAACTGGATATGCTAACAATGTGTCAGCAGGGATGCTGAAAGGGCCGTAGTTTGAGTTGGATGTTGCCTAAAAAATTCTCACTCATGGTCAAAATGAAGTGCGTTGCGTGAGAATTGACCATCTTCCGCATATAAGTGTGGCACCCAAAATATTTGGTAGAACATCCGGCCGGACTTAAGATAGCCATGCGTTGAATCGAAAATATTGGATGCGGTGCAAGCTGACCATATAATGGTTACACTGAAAAGTTTGTAATACATTAAATTTCATACGTGAATTTGATTCTGATGATTTCGTTTCCAGGGAAAACTAAAGTGGTATGATTATTGTTGATTCAGAAATATCGCAGACACTGAGACTGTGGGACCTAGGGAACAGGAAACATATTTGTTTTGGATGCGTCACTTCACTAAAGCTGTGGTAGCTAACGTGCGATGTCAGTCCACTACAGGCTACATAATGAAACGTGTATAGAAGAACTGGTAATAGGACTAAAAACCCCAAGTTTTATATTGCGAAAACTGAGTAGTCAATGAATTAGTTTTTGTTTCAGAGTGCAAGTTCTTGCCTGTGCAGAGCGCACTTTCCAGCCCCAGCTTGGTGTGGCGTTAACTAGGTGTTTAATTGCGGACAGCTGGAGGAACTGATTTTAATAGAATAAGAAACTTCTGCTTTTTATTGACAGTAATCACTCACAACCGTAGCTTCTAATATAGCTTCTTATTTGTCAAATAGGACTAGAATAATGGGCGCCCGGATGTTTTCCTCAAAAACGCAAACCGCAATATTGCTATTTCATTTAAATTAAATTGTTTTCAGCTGGACAGTTGAAATAGTTTACGAGTGGGTACCCTATCGACTAAATGAATAATAGCCACAACCAACAATTATAACATGAAAAGTAAAAACATTTGATATATATATATATATATATATATATATATATATATACACATACATACCATATATACCATAAACGACCAGACGTGCTAATTTACGTTAAGTCCTTATGGACTATGGAAGCAACAAAAATTTGTCTTCGTTATTAAAACAGTCCTAAATTTATCTGAACTATTAAGCATTGTTATACTTAAGTGGTTGAGTTATTCTATCTGGCACGTCTCGATCAAAAAACGCGAGAATCGCTCGATTATTAGAGACTCACAGAAAGATATGTTGTATAGTTACTAGATCATTCTGATAAACTGTAATGACTTGATTTTCAATTAAAAATCGTTTTTTCTTTTAGTGATTCGAAATTCCGACCCTTTTTGCAAATCAGAATTTTCCAACAGATGACAAAATTTTCCGACGAACAGCCCTTTAGAGCTCCGGTGGCGGGGGGGGCCGCCTCCTGTAGCTACGCCACTGCAGTTTTATCCTTTATTATGTGAGCCGCGTAGAATGGAATCCTATGTTAAAATATGATTAAATAGAGGTAAACAAAATCCGTTTCCAGCCGATAATTTCAGAAAATAAAGTAGAAAACATACTCCGAAAAATAGTTCCATCTTGAACTCAAAATTTGAGAAAAACAAGCAGACACAGTGTTCAATAGTGTCCGCTTGTTTTTCTCAAATTTTGAGTTCAAGAGGTAAACAACATGGTTGAATGAAGAACTAGATACCTCGAAACTCGTTTTCTAGCTGTAAGAACGCACCCACCTGCCTGTTGGCTTGTTGATCTGGGGTCGGTGACCTGGGATCTAGTGAGAAACCACACTTTTTCCCGTACTGTGGATATTCTTTTCTGTGTTCTTTCTAATACCTCAACCACAGTGAAATGCTTAAATGTTTGAATACAGTTAAGAGCATTTAATAAACAACTTAATCCGCTTCAATCAGCTGTACTTTACTGCTGGTATAAATAGCGGTGCTTTTTCCCCTTCGAAAAGCTGTTTGAATTATGGAAGTCAACATTTAAGTTATCCTACGCACGCGAGTCCTGGTTTCAAGTTATATGAAATCCTGGTTTCAACTGATACGAAGTCTTGCTTTCTTCTAGTATCAACACTGTTGTTTTTCTCTTATCAGACCTTACAAACTGACGTACATTCTCACCACCCGCAAGTGGTAGCTGTCAAGGTGGCTAGTCAAAACCTCCCCACCCCTCCTGAGGGGGCCTCAGCCAAGACACCTCAGCGAAAAACTGTGCCCCAGCGCTACGACGATCTGGTCACGGCCATGACATCGTATGAGAGCCAACTACAGGCCACTTCCGTGACGACAAAAACTGTGAAGGAGGATTCTAAGAGGTTGTTAAAGTGGCTCATTGATATGAAGAGAAAACTTGAAGACCTCGGACCATTCCAGGAGAACATTGAAATTTTGCAGCATAAAGTTCTTCAGTTTAAGGTATGAAATCTTTAGAACCCTCTTTACGGGTAAATTGGACCATTTCGATGAAGTCGTTTCTGAAACCCCGTTACAAAACTCGAAAATTTCGAAAGGCATTGTCGATTTAGATAGAAATTATGAATTAATAAACCCTGACGTTAACTATCAAAACTTGCAGTGAGACGGTATTTATCTTTTCATCAATCTGGTTAAGCCGATGAAAAATTTTATATGTTGGCAGATCATCCAAAACGACATCAGCCGCCATCGCTCAAGCATAGAGTCCATCAACGAGCTACACCGCAGGAAGAAAGTGAAAGCCAAAGACATCAAATTGGATCAAATAAACAGCGCTTGGAGGGAGGTGAACGCATTGGGCAGCTCTGCCTTCAGTGAAATCAACACCGTCTTTCTCAGAATCCTGAAGACTTTCGATTCATGGATCCTTACTCTGCTGAAGAGACTGGAAACTGGAGAGTTGGTGACGAGTGATCTACTTGTATTTGAAGAGAATTTGTCGGTACGTTTCAAACGTGGCTGTGTAGATGGGGATAGAGGGTACGGGCTAAGTTAGGGAGTGGGATAGGTTGGGATAATGAGCAAAATGGGGGTTACGGTAAAGTGTGGGTGAAGAATGGTTATTAAAAGTTTATTAAGGAGGTAGACTCTAGGGGCACAATCAGGAATTCCGAAGAGTAGGGATCAGATGGTAGTATGAAGGCACCGTTGGGGCGATTTTGATCATTTTAATATGAGGCTTCGGGAAGTGAGAGCAAAAAGCTGTCTCTAATAGGGCATAAATAAGATTTCCCACGAAAAAGGCAGACGTCGCGATCCCACCCCCACCCTCCACTAATTGCGCCCCTGGGTTCCTACTGATTTCTCGTCGATATCCGTCCGGAATAAGTATTTCTATCGTTTATAACTCCTATCAACTGAGCTTGAAGTCCAGTTAGGCCCATCCTCTCGTGGGTCCAGAGTTACTACAAGAGGGAATCGGTGTACACAAAAAACCTGCCGTGCTTGGTGGAGTGATACAACACTCTTCTAACATGTGACCGAGGTAGTTTTAATCAGGCAAATGCCCAGAGCCAGAATCTAACCCTTGCCCCGGAGGTGAGAGATCCACCGTTCCAGCCACAGCCCACTAAGTGAGCTTTAATTTTCCCTAAAATGTTGTTAAAACTGGTGTGTTTTTTCCTTCCTCAGAAAATCCAATCAGAAGTGGAGGGCAAACGCTTGTTGCTCCAGTCCATCAACCAGAGCGGTCACGAGTTAATGGGCTTGGAGAAGGATCCACGCCGTAAAGATTCCCCGGTGATAAACGGTTTGGATAAAGTTAACAAAGACTGGCAAGCGCTGTGTGTGCAGCTAATGAACGCCAGTTACAAGTTGACTGAAGTGCAAGAGCAGATGCGTAAATATCACTCGGCGAAGAAGGTTGTAATCACTTGGCTTGAACAGATAGAGACAAGGTTAAGAAGTTTGCCGCCATTTGGAATCGATCCGAAATCAATCAAGAACCAAATGGCCGAACAACAAGTGGGTATAAATAGCATAAGTTGTGGACGAGTGCTTTGTAATTCTACCTACATTACACCTCTTAAACTTACTTTGCGTTTTGATGGTCAGTTGAAGCGTGTTTGAAAGTGTGACGTTAGCTCGTGTAATATGAAGTATAGCACTACCCTAGTGTATGGTTGTACCACTTTGTTCAATCATTTATCAGGTAGAAAAGGTTTCTGTCGTTCATTCAGATTCATCAAAGTTGGGTTCCTTTCGTTCTCATTACCTTGTTAACCTCCCCGAACTTCTTGACCTCCTTCTCTTTGTATCAGTATTCAACAGTTATTCACCGAGACTGAAGTGAATAATTGTTTTAGCATATACCTCGTGTAATTGTTTTCACACACGTACTACTTTAAGTTTTTAAGACAATTTTACGGAACGTCGGCTTGTCGCCCGCTCGTCGTTTGTAAACGAAACATTTTGAAACACAATGAGAGCATTTATGGCTAAATTGTAAATGAAATACATATTTCTGGATAAAATCTTGAGCAATGGGTGCCAGTGTAGGTAGTCGAGGATAACAGGATGCGATGACTTCCACTAACTTCCCGACAAAGGGCCTTCGCTCGAAACGTCAAAGTTTCTTTTCGTATATTTCAGGTAGTTGCTTCACCCAAAGTTATCGCATCCTATATTTCTGGATACTTTATCACCAAATTTCGTTACTTTTTTGGTATTGTCTGGCACAGCAGCTTAGTTTATTCAAAATAATTTCCTTCTTCCGTAACTGAAACAAAACTGGATGCCATCTTGTTTTGCTCAGAGGTGAATAGTGCAGGATATTCCGAAAGAGATGAACCAATCAGATTGCGCAAAAAACACTGTCCACCTGCGAGGAATATGCTAAAGACTGATTTATATCGGGTTTGAACCACTTTCCACTCATTCCATTTTTATCTGGAAATTCGGTATCAAGATGCATAAAAAAGTTCATAAATGTCTTATTCGCTGGTCCTTGCAATGTATCATGTGAGGGTAGCGAACAGTTTCGCTAGTGCGTACGAACATATGCACCATTTCCTCATCAATTTTCCAATGAAATATTTCAATTTTTCATGCAACAACTGCGGCAAATTTTATGCAAGGTAAGTCCAGATATTCGTCAGTTGGCATATTTGTCTCGGTAATGTTATAAATTTATTCCATACAAAATATATGCAAGATCTGGCAAGATTTAACACTTTCCCGTTGTGAGGTGCTACGGAGGCAGCAGCGCCGGTGAAACGTAGAAAGCTTGGATGAAAGTTTGCGTGAAGCCGCTGACTGTCCTGCGTCAATTTGTCATCATCAAACACGAATCCAACAATTTATCAAGTTGAGCAGATAACAGAATCCAATAAAATCCTTTCTCAATTTGGGCTCGAACTGTTCTTTTTGATTAAAGAATCGCTTCCTTGTTTCAGGCATTACAGGAAGACGCTATCAAGTACAAAGCTAACATCGACATGTTGGTCGGGATTGGTAAAGTAATCATCACCATAACTGCCAAACCTGGCCAAGATCTCTCCAAACAGCCCGATCTACCGATCACGCGGGAACTACAGACCTTGAACGATCGCTACGATAACATTTGGCGCGACATCGAGAAGAGAGGAATCGACCTGGAAACGACGCTAAGCAATGCCGACAAATATTTCACAACGCTGAATGAAGTGTCGACGTTCTTGGACGAATGCGAGAAGACATTAGCCAGCCAGCCAGCCATTGCTAATAATCTCTCGTCCATTCGAAAACAACTCATGGCAGTGGAGGTTAGTTCAAGAATTCGAGGGCTTTGTATCTTAGCTATAATTTCACAAATAGTACTTTTCCTAATAACGGGTGTGATAACCGGGTGTAAATGAATGTAATTGAAAACAACCGAGCAACATAGGTTTTTGTGTCTTAATATTTATATCACTTTATTTGGTGAATTGTTCGAGGGAATGCATTTCCTCGAAATTAATCTCATAAGATCTTAGTGTAAGCCAACAAACTAAATTTTTTTTTATTTCCTCTCGTTGTACTCTCTGGAAAAAAAGAAGGCAAAGCACATTTTGTCCTGATTTATGCAAGTGTTGAGTCACATTTTACGATTTAGCATGTCATTGTTTTGTGTTTTCCACGGAAATGATCAGTGAGCATTGACCTTTGTTTCGTATAGGAATTCCTCTCTAAAGTTGAGGATTATTTGCCAGTCCAAGTCGCGTGCAGAAGTGGTGAAGATTTGATCCGTGGCCGCGAAGAAGCACCTGGGTGTCAGGATGTGAAGAAGCAGGTTTCTATATTACGTGACCGGTATGCGTCCGTGTTAGAGCGAGCACGAGCCAGAAAGGACAGAGTTCTTGGCGCAGCTGACCGGCCCATTGTAGATCTCAAGAGCGATGTACGAATCATCAGCGTTTGGATCCAAGAAGCGTGGAAAGACGTTACTGTGATAATTAATGGAGAGGGGCACCTTGAAAGCAATAAGAGGAAGCTGCAGGTGTGTTTGAAACTGACGTAAGATAATAAAGAGTCATTTTAAAATAAATTTAAGAAATAGAAAATAAGTCGTGGAAAATAAAACTGGTATAAAGGAACTGTCTCTAAGTCATATTCAAGAATATTTCATGAATCCTTCTCAGATGACCACAGGTGTTATAGGTTTTGTGGCATAAACAGGAGATCATTACAACATGAATGTCGCACTTTTTAATTAAGAAGATGGCCCTTACTGGAACTCTTGTAAGGAGAGTTATGCCGTCGCTGATTGGGTAATCCAGTGTAAAAAAAGAACACATGAAATCTAGCAGTGCGCTATCCAGTAAATTGACTTCGGAGTTTACAATAGTCCATCTCCATTTTTCCATTCTTTAGGAAATAGACGTTGAGAACAAGAACATGGAGACCAAGATGAAGGACGTCATCAATGACAGTGAAAAAGTCATGGAGTTTTTGAAGAGCACAAGACAAAATGCTGAACCTGTTTTGTCGATGATGGAGAAGTTGGCCAAAGCGTGGAAGGAGTTCCAAGAGAAATTTAAGCTAGCCAAGGAGAATGTGGCCGAAGCGAAAAAGCCATCCAAGGTACTGCATGTGTTTCTGCTGAAAAGAATCTTCCTCTGTATGTTTACCGTTTGGTTTTGATATCAACACTGCACTGCATCCTAACTCCAAACTTGTTGGAACCATAGTTGATAGGCGGAATTTGTTAAACTGTCGTGCGGTCAAGGGAAATTCTGGCCTCGTCTCTCGTGGAGGGTGGAACAGTTTTAAACTAATAGATACAATATGAGGGGCCGAACTGTATGGGATTTACAAGGCGAGCTGTAGTAAATCCCATACAGTTCGGCCGTACCTTTCTTAAAATACGAATATACTTAAACGGCCGTTAAGTTTCGGTATAGTTTAACATAGACAATTGAAGGGAAAAGTTCATAATCCTGATTAGTATTCTGTATCCGATTTTTCAGCGTGCTAATTAGGAGCCAGTTTCTGTTATATTTTCTTCGTGATTTATTAGTAAGCATGTTAAGTGCAATTATTATACATTCAAACTTCATTCTTATTTCTTGTTGGTCGACTTTCACTAGTTAATTCTAAATGTCCAGAAGCCATGACATCATTTCCACCGAATATTGTGAATTATTCGACGGTGCTGTCAAAAAAAAAGAAAAAATACTGTACGCTGATGACGCAACCACCTCAAGGCTGCGAAAATTACCAAACAACAAAAATGACCTACAGCAGTTTGGAGAGTTTATTGCACGAGTCTTTAGTGAAATTCTTTTCTTGCATCTGTTGCTGTTTTGAATGTATAATAAAACAGTTATTGGATTCGGCTTACGCATAATATCAATACGCAATATCTGGATCTGCATTCTCAAAGTTTTTGACGAGAAAGCGTTGCATTAGCTAGCACCCGATAGTTGAATCCCGCAAAGTAAATTTTCACTTATAATGATTCCATATATTTTCTAGAAGAGTGAAAGAATGAAACTTTGATCTTCAATAAAATTATAAATAAAGACGTAGATTGTTCCTAGATATCATTCAACCTAATTTTGTTTAATCAGAGTTTTGGAACCATCTGTTTTACAGTGAAATTTGCCTTCAACTTTGGATAGTTTAGCCACATTAGTAAAAAAATTGTATATCCATTTTTTTCGAGGGAAAATCTCGATTTTTTACTTACATCAGGGAAAAAAACTTTTAATATCGTTTTGCTACCCAAACTTGAAGCAGCCGATGAACTCTTTTCTCGGTAACCGCCTTAATCAGAACCACCGCAACTCTGTCCCGACCGCATAGGACATCTATTATGTTGCTCTAACGCCAGATTATGGTACTCTGGCTAACGCCAGACGACTTTACTCGTCAAGAGGAGAACTCCTACAGGGAAAGAGTAAATGTACGAAGATAACATCTACAGATGTATATATATATATAACATCTACAGATATTGTATGACCGTGTCTCAGTAGCTCAGAGGTCAGAGCACCAATGCGTTGATTCAGAGACCTTGGGTTCGATTCCCGGCTGGGGCAGTCGGAGTTTTCATATATAAAATTATGATCGTATCAAATCCTCTCTTCATATAAAAAGACTTTTTTTTATCGGAAATTTTTACGTTTTGTTTTGACAGTTGCCCCTCGAAGAAGAGGTTCAGCAGATGTCAGTCGCCGCTGTACAGAGTGCTCCACCAAGCGAAACTTCGGCGGCGAAGCTGGAAAGCGAGCTTCCTGATTCTGGTGGCAAGCGTATCAGGGTGGTGACAACGAGGGTAACGATGACAGTGGTGGTTGTCACTAAACATGGGTCGACGAAGACGATTAAAATCCCTTATGAAGAAGTAATGACCCAAGGCGACTCATCTTTAGATGAACGGCCGTTTATACAGTTTGAAGAAAGGGTCGATAACCAGCGGAATCCATTAAAGGTCAGAGAATCGTCAGGAAACGCTCAACCATGCAGACGGATTACAATTAGGTCTTACACGAAGTGTACGGGAACCGAGAAAGGCGTTCCCAGAACGCATCTGGAGCCCAGTGAGGAAGTGATTGCTTTGCCTGCTGATAGTCCTCAGGTTGAGAGCTACGATCCTCTTCCTGAGGATAAAGTCGAATTCTCAAAGGACAAATCTTCGAAAAATATCAGAGTAATCACCAGGTATCTAACCCAGCTCTCTCCTTTGGATTATCAAATCCAACCGAGCGACAACTTGGAGGAGTACACGAACTCGAGAGGAAAACCCGTACGGAGAATTGTCCGTACACTTTATCATCAGAATAAACCGGTTGGAGAACTGATAATCGAGGAATACACGAATGACGAGGGGAGACTTGTGCGGAAGGTGACGAGACGAGTTCTCATCACGAGGACTGTGACCGAACGAGGAGTGAAGAAACAGAGCAAACATCCAGTAGAAGAGATCCAGAACGAAGTGATTGACGGACGAGCTGTTGTGAAACCGGTTTTGGATGAAGACTTTGAGGAGAAGGTAACTGTAGCTGACTTGAGTATAATTGAATATAACTAAAATATGAGTAGGATAGGGGGATGTGCGTGCAAACGACCTGGAGTGTTCCAATGAGACGGCTAAGCTGTTGGTGTTAGGGACACGTATAGGAAAGCACTGGATAGGTTGTCGGGCTGAAAAATACGAGAGGATGATGGATTCTACTATACGGTTTCAGGACGGATCATCGTATGTTTACTTTTCAATTGTGAATACGTCTCTTAACGCGAAAGAATGACAGCAGTAGTTAAAAAATAAGTCATGAAAAAGTTGCTGCAATTGTCTAACAAGACCTGTTGGATAAAAACTAGCCAAAGTTTGCAAATACATCTCCACATAGCCACCCGGTGCAGGGAATTGTAAATCTCAGACACCGAAAGCTGGATTAAAGATTAGTGAAAGGGGATTATTGCGAAGATTCTGTCTCAAGGTTTAACCCAAGTTTTGTGTTGCTGGTAAAGGTTTGAAATTACTTATTTTGCATCGCAAGGGGAGAGAAAAAGGAAACCATTATCTAACTCGGTCGGATGATCCGAACGGATGTTATTTCACTACCTGGCTTGTTTGGTTTTCGGTGGATTAAAAATTTATTTTGCTAATTCCTATCAATGTAAAACCTATCTGAAAGCTGAGGTTGTGTGTGCTACTTGAAGCCAAGAGGTCAGCCTGGTGGGCAGACAAAAGAATGTGACCCTGTGAGGAGTGGCCAGTTCATTATTGGGGTGTTCCGAATCTCTGATCAGTGCCCCATGTCTCTTGCAGAGTAAAGCCGGCCGGCGTTAGCAAGAGTAAAGTGGTTGAGTTCGTGCACGACAGGGGAAGGGTTAAGCGTTTTGCTTACACAATTAGGCAATTTGGCAAGCCTGATATGATTTAAATCATTGTGCCCAGTGATGGCGCCAGCAATTCCCCGACGCAGGGGCTGAGGTCCCCGTCAGGGGGGGCTAAGACGTGTTGGTCGGCTCCGCGCCCCCTTAATAATGTCCCGATTTTAAGGTCGAAAATGTCATGTTGTTTTTAACAAGAAATAATCGCAAACTCTGACTAGAAACAGCATCTATTTTTACATTTGACATGTAGAGAAGATCCTGTTATCTTTCTGGGCTTAATCAGTAACAATTACTCATAGTTCGTACAAATTATAAATGTATTATTATCAGTGACAATTCCTCGATGAATTGTTAATTTTATCGGACGAGGGGCTAAGGTTTTCCAATGGGAGGGCTGTAGCACCCTCTGGCGCCACTCCTTATTGTGATCCTAATGTAATTTTGGAGTCCAAAGTGTTCACAGATAGACTTACAACGTGGTAGATAGGCGTCACTATAGCTAGAATGTTAGCTTCTAAAATAAATACAACACTGGAGTGCAGTTAAGTGGACCTACTTATCTTGATATTTCTCTCGGTCCACTGCAATCATAACGGATGGCGATAGTTATTGCCCAGGAGGTAAGGAATCTAAATAGCAGACACTTGATCGCAGGTCTGAAATCATGTCAACGTCAACCTCTCCTTTCTGCAAGCAACTTCGCGACTAGGAAGAGATCAATTACGAACCCATCTTCGTGACAAAATGAATGTTTTGGTCCTATAAGGACATGTGTCCTCTATATTCGCTTTCAAAGAGAGAAAAAATTGGGGTTTTTTTTATTGCCACCATGTACAAATACTGATGTACCTGTCCTTACGCCTTATCTTCACTCCCTTTCCAGTCGTAGAAACTAAGATATAACCGTCATTTGACAATTTTCCGAAAGATTTAAGTCCGTTGCCACTTTTAAGTCGTGAGTAGGCCTCTAGTAGGTCTCTCATTATCTAAAAATCTTAATCGAATCTTTCAGCTGGACGATCAAGGAGAACTAGTCCGCAAAGCTTTGGTCAAAGAAGTTTCCACCTTTCCGATACCATCAATGATTACTGAACCAATGGATGTCGATGAGCAGTATCCCGAACAAGTGGAGGAGTACACGGATGATCAAGGACGACGGGTAAGGCGTGTTCTGAGGAAGACAGTGGTGCGAACCACAGCAACCGGCGTTGGATCTGAACAGCCCGAGGGCAGCGAAGAGCCGGAGGAAAGGATCGAAGAGTACACTGACGAACAAGGCCGCCAAGTAAGACGTATTATAAAAAGAGTTGTTAAGCATACACGAGTGGAGAAGGAAGTTGAGCCATTAAGTAAATCCAGTTTGGAATTCCAGCCATTCAAACTGCAATTCAAGCCGAAAGGGGACGCCAAGGCATCCAGCAGTCCTGACGAGGTACAAGAGTTTGTCGACGATCAAGGGAGAAGGGTTCGAAGGATTGTGAGGAAGACTGTGGTAGGGCCACTGGTTCTTCCAGAACAGAACGGCGAAGGTGTAACCGAGAAGACAGAAGAGTTCGTCGACCACGACGGTAGGAAGGTCGTCCGCGTTACCCGGCGGAGGGTTGTGACCCGATCTGGTGAAGTGCCTGAGGAAGAAAAGGTACAAATTGTGTTTAAAGTAGCGAAGTGTAATTAACAATTATTCACCGAAGTGGAGGTGAAGTAATATTTAAAGGCCAAAGCGGGTTTTCAACTACGATTCGTTCTAGTCCGAGGCGAAGCCGAGGATTGGAACGAATTTCCAGTACTTGAAAACCCGGTTTAGTCCAAATAGGAAGCCTTTGAATGACTTCTCGGAATTAACTAGTGTATTGGCACGATGAATTAGTGTGTTAGTAATGACTGTATCGATGGATAAAACGATTGTGTGAAGTTATATTTTAAGTCCAAGAACTTTAACTATTATTTCCAGTCCAAGGAAAGGAAAAAACAGTTCCAGTCCTCTGCCCAGTACTTCCATGGTATTTCAACTTCGCTCACGTGGTGCCATTTAGCGTGTCTGATTGAATGATATACTCATGAATTATTAATGAGTTTAAGAATAATGTGTAATATACCATACATGAGTCATGTTCGATCTGACATCGAAATATAGGGAAGGTTTTTCTTATATAAGAAGAAAATTAGGTGGAGGGTTGACGAAATCCTGTAGTAATTAACATCAAGTTTGGTTCGGATTTTCTTTGTTTTCCTCGTGAACTACTGATAAATTTGAAGTGAATTGTATCAAAGGACGATGCACAATAACAGTTTCTTTTGAAACGAATTTAAGTACGAGAAAAAACAGACACTAAGTTGTCAAAACTCAGGGAAAAAAAAAGCCAGTCCAAAACCACGACGTTGAGTTATGGACATTTCTAGACACACACTCTCATAATTGATATTTTGATTCTCGTTTCCTTTTGATACGTAGCTTTGTTTTGACTTCTTAAATTGTTGAAGTAGAGGACCTTGTATGGAGAGTAATCTCGTTACCGCCTTTCTTTCTCCCAGGCCCCAGAATTACCGGTCCAGCAGGATGTGCCAGTCGAATTTGTCGTGCCTGTTGAATCGGAAGTGAAGATGCCAGAGGAATTCGAACCAGTTTCCTCCGAGCCTAAACCATCCGAGGAGCTGGTTGAAGAGTACTGTGATGCAAACGGCAGGAAAATGAGGCGAATAACCAAGAGGACTTTAGTTGTGCGTACAGTTGACATTAACGGGAAATCAGAACGCATCGAAGAGCCGGTTGACGAAGTCCAGGAGATCCCTGTCCCAGACGACGAGAGACCGGACCGAGCGACAGTTGACGAACGAGTAGGCGTAGTAAGGGTTAACAAGAGGGTGGAGCTTCCAGATTGGCAGCCCGTGGAAGTCAAATACAGACCCCGACCTTTGCCAAGGGATGAGCCAAGCGAAGAGAAACCATTCAAACCGACTTACGGTGCGAGATCATACAAACCAACCACTGAGGAAGTGATTCAACCATCTACGATAGATCGCGCATACACAATACCAGACATCCCGGATGCTGACGAAAAGGAAGTCAGCGCGAAAACGAGTAAACCCGACGACTTTCCGGTGGAAGAGTTGAGCGAACCGTTCGAGATCGAGGAGTTTGTTGACAATGATGGACGACGTATGAAGCGCATTACCGTTCGCACCGTTGTAGCTCGAAAAGTCACCCAAGGTGGCATCCCTAAGGACGTCCTAGAGCCAATGGAGGAGGTTCGAGTTGTACCTGCTGACCAGTTCGAACCTGCACTCCTGCCAAAACTGTTCAACAAACCAGTGAAGATCGAGGAGTTTGTCGATGAGAACGGAAGAAAAAGACGTCGCATCATCAAGACGACAGTTGTAACGAAGACCATTACAAGAGGCGGAGTAACGACCACAGTACAACAACCAGTCCGGGAAGTCGAGGATTATCCAGCAACCGAGACTGCCCATCCTGAACTTTTACCGGAGGTGTTCAAAGGGCAACCTGCCGAAGTCATGGAATTTGAAGACGAGCACGAACGACGAGTTCGAAAGACAGTAAGAAAAATCGTGGTTGTCCGTGAGACGGTCGTTGATGGTCGGCCAGTCGTTGAAGAACGACCAGTAGAGGAAGTGTGTATCGAGCCTGTCACGGATGGCATTGAACCTGAGGAAAAGCCCAGGGTAAAGGAACATACCGAGGAATACACCGACGATCAAGGAAGACTGGTGAAGAGAATTGTTCGACGTACTATCGTGACGCGGCGAGTTACGAAGGATGGTTTGTCGCGAGTGATTACCGAACCGTTAAACGAACCGAAAGAAACGACCGTGAGTGTGCGCACGCACGACAAAGATAATCCGCTAACATTCAAGATTACAACTGTTAAGAAAAGCCGTGTGGGACATGTGGAAACAACCCCGATGAAATTAGCCGACGAGCCTGGTGCAGAGGAACCAAGCAAGGTTGTTATTTTTACTATTTTGGTCTTGGCTGGTTAATAGTAAATGTTGTTCATACACTGGAACATAGGGCAACGTTGCACGCAATATTGCATCAGTTTTGAAGGCTGCGGACAAGATCAGGATAAGAATTAGTTTGAGCATTAAAAACACAAGGTTTGATATGTGCAGAATTATTATGTCACTGACGTGTAGCTTAATTTTCCTCTTCGAATTTTCTGAAATATAGTTTTTCTGTTGACTATTCAACATTTCACGCAATATTGTCTGCAGTGTTGCACCGTTTGTCTGACCTGTTGTTGTTGCTGTTGTTGCTGTTGCTGTTATTGCTGCTGCTGCTGCTGCTGCTGTTGTTGTTGTTGTTGTTGTTGCTGTTGCTGTTGCTGTTGTTGTTGTCGTCGTCGTCGTCGTCGTCGTCGTTGTTGTCGTCGTTGTCGTTGTCGTTGCTGCTGCTGTTAATGTTCTTGTTGCTGTTTCTGTTGCTGTTGTTGCTTCTGTTGTTGCTGCTGCTGCTGCTGGTATTGTTGCTGTTAATGTTGTTTGTTGCTGTTGTTATTACTGTTGCTGTTACTTTTGTTGTTGTTGTTGTTGCTGTTGTTATTACTGTTGCTGTTACTTTTGTTGTTGCTGTTGTTGTGGCTGTTGTTATTGTTGTTGTTGTTCCTGCTGCTGTTAGTTTGGTTGCTGTTGTTGTTATTGTTATTGTTTTTTGTTGCTGTCAGTGCTATTGTTATACTATTACATACTTACAGGTGTTTGATGAGTAATATCTTCCGCACAGATTTCTCCTCGCCTAATTAACAGGGCTCCTTGCTGTCCGGTTTCTGCATCTCCGTTGATTTTCCGTTTCCACTGTGGCTTTGAGTATCCATATAAAAGAGAATCCATATAACCACAGAAGTAGCTAATTTATAAAACAAAGTTTGCACCATCAGAACTGTGACAGTTTGAATCAAACACACTCACAAAATTATTCATTCATCATAAGGAAATCCGTAATGTTACGATGACGACGGTTATGTTTGATCGAAATATGCCCATGAAGAACTTTGAATGCTCTTCATTTAGAATTACCGGGTGTCGTAAATCTGTAATATAACTTTTTAATTCACAACAAGAGTCCCTTGCTTTTACACTTGAGGACAGTTTGATTTAATCAGTAGTCAAAGAGTTTTAAGTTGTATGCTAAAGTCAGTATGTCAGATGCTTTATTTGAAGTGAAAATGTTAAATTGAATCGATACTCAACTTTCGATATGAACGCGTGAAGTGTAATGTTAGAGTATAAGTAAAAACTGCTTCTTATAATTCGTTAGATTGGACTGTTTTTACGTCTATAACTGCAAATTTTGAGGTAGGGACGTGCCTTTTGACCGCCTTCCACGTCTGGCCTCCGGGTATAGAAATTTATGATCTGTTTGCACCTTTAATAAAAGCCAACTTCTTTTCAAACATGTTCAACGCTCTCTGTTAATCGATTACATTTTATTTGAAGGTTGACGAGTTTGTTGACGAAAACGGTCGTCGCGTGAGACGAATAACCACAAAGAAAGTCGTGACCAGAAACGTTGTTAATGGGGACGTCGGGGAACCTGATGAGGAAATGCTTGTTCCCGAAGAACATCTTGAATTCCAGATTAACGCTGGCGTCAAGGAAGGCAAACCGGTGGAAGTCCAAGAGACAACTGATGATGACGGGCGAAGAATTACAAAGATTACGCGTAAGACACTGGTTACTAAGCACGTGACTAAAGATGGCGTGAAGACGACGGTGTCCGAGCCTGTCGAAAATGTGAAGGATATGCCTGTTCTTGTTCCCAGGGAACCCGACAGCGATAGCCAGCCTGACGAAATACAGGAGTATGTGGACGAGAAAGGGAGACGCGTGAAACGAATTCTGCGAAAAGCTACCGTAACCCAGACGGTTACCATCAAAGGGCAACCGGTGACAGTGCAGGAGCCTGAGGATGAGGTTCGTATCATGTCTGCGGAAGAGTTGGAGCCATCTGTTGAAGGTGGGTAGCTTTTAGCTATTGATGTTTTTGTGGTTGTGCAGAGAACAGCCCCCTGCAAGGGTCATGGTTTTCCTCCTTGAGTTCATGATACCAACTTGACTTGAAAAAATGACACGATATAATTTGAACCAAACTTATAGTCTAAACCTGTAATTTAACCGAAGCGACACTGATAGGATAAACGATAGACGGTGCCATCGACCACGGTGTTTCTCTTAACAATTTTATTCATCAGTGACAGATAACGGGATAATATTTTGACTGTACTAGGATTTAAAAGAAGGGTGTACTTCATTGTCAGGTTGGAAGAATGGAGATGTCCGAAAGCGCAGATCATCCGTTAAGTAGAGCACCAGTCGGTCTCTCGTAGTCGTACGAGATGTTTTGTACTATAAACAAAATGAGTGGCTGTTATGTATTGGGGTTTACAGACCACGAGGCCAAGCCGAATGCCTTTATTTCCCGATACACAACAGAAACGAAATCTGTAAATAACACTAAGTCATCTTTGTATGACTGGAAAAGTAAGAACAAATCATCTTTTCAAATAAAACCGTTTCCAGACGTCAACCTTAAGAAATAGAGTGTGAAATATACTCGGGTGTACAGTATCTGGTCAACTCTGATCACGTTGGTATTTCGACTTTATCTCAAAGTCACCACCGTTATTAGTTTCAACTTGTTTCATTACCCAGACATTGAGTATACAAGATGCTCGTCGGCTATTTCTTGCCCTGCTGCAAGTAAATATTCTCTGCGAATGCTAGAATCGGTGTCTGTAATTGTGAAAGTGAACAGATTAATAAAATATCAGTCTCGCTAAGTGTGACGCAAAACTGGTGTTTTATTAATCACTTGTGTATCATATTTATGGACGATGATTAACGCTTTCCGGGCCTTACCCGACTTTTTAATTTTACTCTGGCTAATGCCAGACAATTTTACTCGTCAAGGGGAGACGTTTTGGACGGGAGAGGGTTCAACATTAATTTCATCTGAATTTTGTTCATGAGTTCTAAACGAGTTGTCGATCTTTCATTATAGATGTTCCCTTGAAAAACGTTCCAATTGACCAAAGCAGACCAGTGCGAGAGTTCATAGATGACCAAGGCAGAGTTGTAAAGGTTGTGATTGTGAGGACAATTGTCACAAAGACTGTCGTTCGAAATGGTGTGAGGACCGTTACGAATGAGCCAAAAGATGAAGTTGTATATGTCATTGATGGCAAGACAGTAAAACCTGATAGTGTAATAGTGGATGGCAAACCAGTTGAACCAGAGCAACCAGAAGAATTAGTCACACCATTACAACACGTTCCGGAGGAAATTTTACCATTCGATCAAGGTAGACCAGTTGAAGAATTCACAGATGACCAAGGCAGAGTGGTGAAGATGGTCATTGTAAGGACAATGGTCACCAGAACTGTCATTCGAAATGGTGAGAAGACAGTGACGAAAGAGCCAAGAGAGGAAGTGGTGTATGTGATTGATGGTAAACGAGTAGAACCAGAAAGTATCATTGTGGATGGTAAACCTGTCGAACCAAAGAAACCAGAAGAAGTAGTACCATCTGCAGCAGAGGTTGTCTCGCCACTGAAAGAAATTCCTGTGGAAAGCCTACCTTTCGGTCAAGGCAAACCAGTTGAAGAATTCACAGATGACCAAGGCAGGGTGGTGAAGGTGGTGATTGTAAGGTCAATTGTGACCAGAACCGTGATTCGAAATGGTGAAAAGACCGTGACGAGAGAGCCAAAAGAGGAAGTGGTGTATGTGATCGATGGTAAACCAGTAGAACCAGAAAGTATACTTGTGGATGGTAAACCTGTCGAACCAAAAAAACCAGAAGAAATAGTTCCATCTGCAGCAGAGTTTGTCTCTCCTCTGGAAGAACGTCCAATTGAAAGTCTACCATTCGGTCAAGGCAGACCAGTTGAAGAATTCACAGATGACCAAGGCAGAGTGGTGAAGGTGGTGATTGTAAGGTCAATTGTGACCAGAACCGTGATTCGAAATGGTGAAAAGACCGTGACGAGAGAGCCAAAAGAGGAAGTAGTGTATGTGATTGATGGTAAACCAGTTGAACCAGAAAGTGTACTTGTGGATGGTAAACCTGTCGAACCAAAGAAACCAGAAGAAGTAGTACCATCTGCAGCAGAGTTTGTCTCGCCACTGAAAGAAATTCCTGTGGAAAGCCTACCTTTCGGTCAAGGCAAACCAGTTGAAGAATTCACAGATGACCAAGGCAGGGTGGTGAAGGTGGTGATTGTAAGGTCAATTGTGACCAGAACCGTGATTCGAAATGGTGAAAAGACCGTGACGAGAGAGCCAAAAGAGGAAGTGGTGTATGTGATCGATGGTAAACCAGTAGAACCAGAAAGTATACTTGTGGATGGTAAACCTGTCGAACCAAAAAAACCAGAAGAAATAGTTCCATCTGCAGCAGAGTTTGTCTCTCCTCTGGAAGAACGTCCAATTGAAAGTCTACCATTCGGTCAAGGCAGACCAGTTGAAGAATTCACAGATGACCAAGGCAGAGTGGTGAAGGTGGTGATTGTAAGGTCAATTGTGACCAGAACCGTGATTCGAAATGGTGAAAAGACCGTGACGAGAGAGCCAAAAGAGGAAGTGGTGTATGTGATTGATGGTAAACCAGTAGAACCAGAAAGTATACTTGTGGATGGTAAACCTGTCGAACCAAAAAAACCAGAAGAAATAGTTCCATCTGCAGCCGAGTTTGTCTTTCCTCTGGAAGAACGTCCAATTGAAAGTCTACCATTCGGTCAAGGCAGACCAGTTGAAGAATTCACAGATGACCAAGGCAGAGTGGTGAAGGTGGTGATTGTAAGGTCAATTGTGACCAGAACCGTGATTCGAAATGGTGAAAAGACCGTGACGAGAGAGCCAAAAGAGGAAGTAGTGTATGTGATTGATGGTAAACCAGTTGAACCAGAAAGTGTACTTGTGGATGGTAAACCTGTCAAACCAAAGAAACCAGAAGAAATAGTACCATCTGCAGCAGAGTTAGTTTCACCATTGCAAGAAGCTCCTTTGGAAACCATTCCGATTGATGCGGGAAGACCTGTTGAAGAATTTATAGACGACCAAGGCAGAGTGGTAAAAATGGTGACTGTACGGACAATTGTTACCAGAACCGTCATCCGAAATGGTGAGAAGACGGTTACGAAAGAGCCGAAAGAAGAAGTTGTTTATGTCATAGATGGTAAGCCAGTAGAACCGAAGAGTGTAATTGTGGATGGTAAACCAATAGAACCAGAGAAACCAGAAGAGCTGGTCACACGAGTCGAAGATTCACCTGCCGAAAGTCTACCATTTGATCAAGGCAAACCAGTTGAAGAATTCACAGATGACCAAGGCAGAGTGGTGAAGGTGGTGATTGTAAGGTCAATTGTTACCAGAACCGTCATTCGAAATGGTGAAAAGACCGTGACGAGAGAGCCAAAAGAGGAAGTGGTGTATGTGATCGATGGTAAACCCGTGGAACCAGAAAGTATCAACGTTGATGGTAAGCCACTCGAACCTAAGAAACCTGCTGACATTACAACTCAAACAGTTCGCATGTCACCACCCCCCGAAGAGAAGCCGGTCGCTGACAATCTTAGAGATGTTAATACGATTTTGGATGAAAGTCTGTTGGATGTTCCAGTGTCGAAGAGCAGCATTTTGCCCGTTGAGGAGATGCCAACTGTGACAACAGTGCAGTTCGAAGAGCGTTTCCCTGAACAGGTACGTGATAAACTAAGGTGAATAATAACATTGCGTTTATACTCAAACAAGGAAACGACGAATGTTGGGAAAATCTCCGGCTAGAATCATTGACGAACACGTTTTAACCGTTTGTCTGGAATAGCCATGTGCTACTAATTTAGTCTGGCTATCGCCAGGCTGTGTTACTCCGGCTAACGTTGGACGCGTTTACTCGTCAAGAGGAGAACTCGGGCAGTGGAAGTGTGAAAATGATTATCTCTTTAACCATTTCCCTTCTGCAGAGATACTCCGCTGTTTGACACTGCCCAGCGCTAGATAATTTTACTTGTCAAAGGGAAGACGTACAAGAATGAAACACCTGAAAGAACTGATGACAGCAAGGTGGCACTTGTGCCACCTTGCTGTCATCAGGAGTCACTGCAATTTTCTTAGCAGCTCTCATATTTTTGTAAGTCTCGTACAGAGCAAGTGCGGTCATGCACGTGTAGTAGTTGGACCACGACAGTCAGCACCGACGTAGGCTAAGTTCGACTAAGACAGTTGTTAGTGTGATAAGGGTAAAAGTTTGTTAACAGAGTGAAAGTAATCGAGAAGATTTATGTTGCAGAGGCATGCCTACCTAAAGTTGGCTCTGGCAGTGGAGTGATTTGTGACTGTGTGCTCACTTAACTTCACTGACTGCTTGTCATTTCAAGTCATGCATCTAAGTAAAAAAAACAAACAAAAAAACCCAGTCCGATTAGTCACATCGTGTAAACGTATCTTCAGTCGATATCTCTTCTTAAAAATTGGTCTTAACACATGTACTACGAAGTGAAAGGTAATGGCGAGGATAAGTTATGAAGGAAAGACACAACCAAGGCAAGTAACACAAAAGTGATGAAGGGTTTTTGACAGGGATCAAGACAAAGGTCCACATTAAATTTTAGTTATGTTTTACAGGATTACAACCATGTAGACTTCATCACATCGACTGTAGAACGAGACGTGCCATTGGAGACAGTCATGAACCAAGCTGTGGCTGAACTGGAAGAAACCAGCCAGGAACGACCTGAAGTGATGCTACTGGCACCTACGGCTGACCAACAAGATCGCGTTGTCCGCCGTACCGTCATCACGTCCCTTGTCGAGACATATTCCGTGGTGCTCATACGGGAAATATACCTGCGCGTTATCCATGGCAATTCCCTGCTTGCGCAAAAGATTTACGACAGCGGAGAACTGACGGAGTTATACGAGGAAGTGCTCAAGTGGATGATGGACATGGGAAAGAAACTGGATGATCTTAAGCCAGTGTCAGGGGAGGTAGAGGTCTTAAAAGATCAGTCTGAGGAACTCAAGGTAAGTTTTTGGACATCGTGGACCTTTAGGTAGAGAAAGCAGTAACTGTTGGCTACCGACGCTTCGTCTATGGAACGTACATTTGACGTCATAGGCGCCATGTTGGTGCTCTGTAAAAAGAGAATTTTCATGATTATCTTTTCAGGTACACTGACATGGCCGCCATGCCCTTTGTTATTCGGGTCTTTTGGAACTGAGTGAATACGATCTGTATATGATGATCCGACAGTGGAACAATTTTGAAGTGGTGACTGTGCAGTCTCCATTTAGAAGGGAAGGTTTTTGCGAAAGATTGAAATAGTTTTACCTTATTCTTTCCGGCTTCCATGGCAGGCGTTTGCGGGATTGGCTTCATCCGACCACGAAAACCGTTATTGAAAATGGGAATCTCCCCCCAAAGCCATTTTAGTGGCCCGTGTGCCTGGTGTTATAAGTGTGGGCATTCGGCATCACGTAAACAAACTTGCTTTCATGGTTTACTAAGGTTTCCACAGCTGTCTAAGCAATCAAGGTATAAGAGACTGATTGCAATTGGTATAAATCGGGGACGAACCTCAGGAATGGAAGCGAACACGAGAACGTTGCGTCTTAGAATCGCAGGGTGAGATGAGGAGCTTGGTGTTAACCATCCGAATCTTACGTCGACATTTTTTATGGGCGGTTCCCGTTGAAAGGAATTTAGATAGGCCGAAGTGTTCTGCTTGTCAGCATACGAAAGCACGAAAGGATAAATTATCTCTGCGCGGACTCAGTGAAGTGCTCTAGCCGTTTAGTACTGGTTTAGTACGAAGCTTTTGTTATAGTGGAGCACTATTGTGGAATAGTCTCCCTCAAAACATACGAAAGCTTCAATCGATTTCGCAATTCATGGAAGCAATAGACGAGTATTTAGAAACTTAAACCGACTCCCACACGGCAATCTTGTAAACCAGTATTAGACATTTTAGGTTATTTTGTTAATTTTACATTATTTGCTTGTAATTACTGAAGATTTTTACCGTGTTTAAATAAATTGTATTGTATTGTATTGTATTGTATTGTATTGAAGCTTAATTTTTGGAGTGTCTCGCTGGTGGGCAGAAGGTTTAAAACATTTTCTATGAATTTGAGCTTGACAAGAGTTTGTAAATCGTCCAAACTCGTCACTTCTCTACGCCTTCGCATGTTTGTACCTTAGCTGATATAAAACGTACTTATTGTGGCAAATCTATTTCCTTTAGAAATTAGAGACTGATGTCAACCGTCATAAACCAGTACTGGAGAAAATTTTTGAAATTGGCGAAAAGGAGCTTGAACACGCCAGCGAGGACGACGCCAAAGAAATCCAGGACGAACTTGCAGATGTGAAGACAGTATGGTACCAGCTTACAACGCTGTTGACAGACCGACGAGATAAAATAGAAAGCGTCGAGCCACTGGCGAAGAAATACCACCAGGAATTGCAGAAGTTGGCGCAAGTGATGTCCAACGCGGAGGCAACATTAGACGAACAGAAATTCATCGGAACTGAACCCGGCAAAGTACATGATGAACTGGAGAAAGTGAAGGTGCGCTTAGTATGTAAAAAAAGCATTACCAGCCGACAACTTCAAGAAATTGAGGAAGAAACAATCTCAGGAATAACATTTTGTAAACTCACTATTTCAGTTATTAGACAAGACGAAACTGGTCACGGTAGTTTTTCAAATTTACTTCAGCGTCATTATCAAACCTGATTTGATAAAAAAATAGAAGGAAAAAAAACAAAAACGACTTTTGAATAATTTGATTTAATTCTTTATTTTTATTTTTTTTACTTTTTTTTTTCCAAAAAACGAATTTTTAAATGACCGCAAAAACAAAGCCCTCAGTACGCTAATTCGCGAAGAGAGTATGAAAATTAATGTTTTCTAAGAGGCAAAAATTTGAGGAGTAAAGTAAGACACGATACGGTTATGATTTTCCTTTTGTTTATTTCGTGAATGATGGAGTTTTGAATCCAGTAGGAAATTTGCTGTTGCACTGAATCAAAAGGTACTTAGTTATCGGAATATTTGAAAGCTGGAGAAGAGTTCAACTATTCATTAGTTTGAAATGATAGATGAACGTTCGTCAAGCTCTATCCTCAGAAAAACGATTTCTGAGCCTCAGAACTTGCACCTTAGCTCACCATCTGAGTCTTGGTAGCTCACTGTTTAGAGCGTCTCACTGGTCATCAGAAGGCTGCGGGTTCGATCCTCGCCTGGGGCTCAGAAATCGTCTTTCTGAGGATAGAGCTGGGCGAATGTTCATCTATCATTTCAAGATGTCTCCAAGCTTCCACATTTGTAAAATATATCTCAGTTCATTAGTTTTTTTGAACTGGAATATCAGCTGATAAAAAAATTCTACTGGTCAACTTAAGTTCACACGCTAAAGTGCATTCGAGCTTAGCTGGTTAAGTGTTAAATTGGAGTTGGTAAAGTGTTATGTAAGTTAGTTAAATATGGGATGTGCTTTTGCTGTGTATTCCGTCGAATGTTTAACTGGAGTACCGAATTCCCTTCCGTTAGCTGGGCACGTAACTGAGCTCGTATACTAGACCACCAACATGCGGCCGTTTTTATCTGTTGCAGGCCTTAAAGAAGGTTGTACAAGAGCACGAGACCTTGTTCGAAAACAGTGGATGGAGTTTGATCGAGGAGCATAACTACTCTCCTTACCATCCCCAGTCCACAGCTGACATGGCATCAATCACGGAACAGTTGACGACGGTAAAAATTAAGCTCAGCGACCTTCTACGTAATATTGGCGCCACTGAAGAGAACAAGCAGGCTCACTTGGTGCAAGCTGAGAGGTACACGAGAAACAACGAGAAACTTGAGGAACATCTGAAAGATCCCTCTGCCATAAAGGGTATTACGGATCCCGTCGAGAAAGATATTCAGGTCATAAAAGATGAGATCTCCGAATTGCAACAGATTCAAGATGTGACAAATGACGTTTGTCGACCATCACTGAACGCCGTGGAGAATGCAGGACAGTGGATCATCACGAATGCTACAAAGAGTGACTCTGGGTACGTTTTACCGCTTTATACATGATAGATAAACGCGGTTTGATTTTAAAATGGACAGTAACATAACTGATAGACTCAGAACAATAACTCATCAATTAATAGCACATTCGTTATGTCTGAAACCCGGTTGAAAATTGGAATGTATGTAAGAACACATCCACAAATATCCGAATTCTGATTTGCTATGAAGCAGACTTGATAGTTTTCTCTTCTTAACGGCTTTTACCTGATGAGTCAGTGCAATTGCAACCACAAGGTTGTTTGCCATGGATTAAGGTTCATTTAGGAGATTTCTCCCAGCTGTACAGCATTAATGGGATAAACTACAAGGTAGGTGAACTTCAAGCCGATGACTTTCAAAGGAAGTGTGCTTCATGAAGTGAATGTCCAACGTAGAATTGACGTGAGTTGAGTCAATCATCTCCTGAATGTTCTGTGCCGGATTCTACATACCTCTACTGCTTTTAGAGTATCTTCATTGTAAACTAAACGCTTGAAGAAAAAAAAAGCATGAGTTGAGTTTAGATTTTATTTGTAGTGTCAGTGAGTGTTCGTGCAACTGTTCGGAATTTCTATCTAGAATGACTTTCAGTAAACATTCAATCCAGCTGTGTAGTATGTCTTCCGTAGATAACTTAACGTTCTTAACTTCGTTCTTGCACTTTTTTCTGTTGCAGTAACAAGGATATTGTCACAGAAATTAAACTGAATGTTGCCAAGAAAAAAGACGTTGTGAAGGAACTTGACGGCAAGATTAGCGACAGAAAGGACAAACTTCACGAAGCACTCGCACGTTTACAGGAATCCACACACGGTCTGGACGAGATGCTCCGCTGGCTTCGCGCTAACGACAAAGCCATGAAGTCTTTAAAACCAATGTCCGAAAACATGGAAGTCTTGTTCCAGTTGAGGGATTTTTATGAGGTATGCCTGATGTTTCCACTGTGCATATTTATTAAGCAGTCGGAGCTTTTGTAATTTTATTTGTCTTTTAATCTTCGAAGGAGATTTCGCAGGAGGGATTTGACCTAAATCAAAGTTTATTATATTTATTAACTTTATTTTACGAGGGTAATAGATAACAGTTCTTACAAACTGAAAAACTACAAGCCCTCAAACTACATTGCTACAGAGTATTATGAAATGAATGCCCAGCAAGTGATTCGTAACAAACAAATGTTGTTTGAGATAAATTATTAACTCTTTTATAATGTAGAATCTGCGTTACGAATTGTCTAATCACGAACCGCTGTACGATAACGCTGTTAAATGGAGTCGTGACGTAATCAACAAGGAACGATCTGGACCTTACAGAAATGGCATTGAGAAGAAGTACACCGAAATAGTGACACTCTGGCGTGAACTGAAGATGAAAGCGCGTACTAACCTGAGAGAACTAACCGTGATCATACCGCTGGCCAAGAAGTACCACGACGCCGTAAAACCGGTACGTGACGTCATAGAAAGCGTGGAGAAATCCTGCGTGGACCACCAACCTCTCGGTTCGAACGTGGAGAAAGGTCGGCTGGAGATTCATCAGATGGAGCAGCTGTTGAAGTCGCTAGAGAACAGTCGCGAGGCTGTGGCGACAATGAACAGTACTAGCCAAGAGCTTATCTACACTTTGATCAATTATTCCGACGCCACCCAACAGATCATCGAGACCTCCACGTTCCTCATGAAGCGCTACGAAGCACTGATTCAAGCCATCCGCGAAATGTTGATCCAAACAAGAGAAGAAGTGGATTACATCGTGAGATTCTACGACACTTTGCAGGCCTTGGAGAGGCAGTTGATCAAGATCGCTAAGATTGTTCGAAACACGAGGAAACGCTCAAACGATCCCAGAATCATTAAACATTACAACGAGCAGTTGAAGGTCAGTCATATAAAAGTATAAAAATCGGTTGAATAACGGTGTGAATTACAGCGTTGAATAACGTAAAAAGATCAAAGGTTGATAACTACCGTGACTGATCGCAAAGAATTCTTAACGTTTCGAGCAAAGGATCTTCGTCAGAGTTGTGCCCTTCATTCTCCTTTCTTTTCCTGTCGTTATGCCTCCAGTCGTAAATAAAACCCGTTAGGTAGTACTTTTTATGGAGCTGTTTGAATGAGAAACCAGTTTAACCGGTTCTCACGCCCTTTAAACTAATTCTTTTTGCAGAAAAAATAATTTAAATTATAGAATTTGCTCGGGCAAAGTGCATGATCTTAAAGCTACTTTTTGTCTCTTCCAGCTGTAAAGAACGTCACGTAATAAACGAAGGTTAAATATATAATGATAAATGCATACTAATTACAGACATTAACCTACAGAATAACAGAATAAAAATAAAGATGGATCATACAGCGTAATTTTTATTCAGTTATACTATTGGTTAATGTCTGTAATAAACGAAGGTAATTTTCCAAAATTAACAGTGAGATGCTTTTACCTTTGTATTCCTCGAACTTAGACGATGAACGAAGGCTGATAATACTTCTGATAGTAACATGTATTGCTACTATTGTACTGTTCACGGATGTACACACGCGGAAGCAATGTTTTGCAGCTCACCTTTACACTTTTGTTCAGAACCTGTCGAACAGGGTTGTCAACGATATAGTTCAACCATGTAAACAGAGTTACGGCAATAAGAAACTCGCTCTACCTAGTTAACATGGTCGTTTAATCACTACATTTGTCTGTTCCAACAACCGTAAGCAACCGGCGTAGTTTCATCAATGCTGGACAGCGTTATTTAAACGGTGAACAAAGTTGTTTGTTCTTTGGTGTTGCTTAACGATGACAACATATTATTGCTGCGACATTGTTCAGCTGACAAAACTGCAACAACTTGTCAAATTTTAGCGTGTGAAGTGGGTAGCAACAAATAGAGTGGTTAGTGACGAATGGTAATGAATCGATTACAAAACGTCTCGTTGGTCATTGTTAGGTTGGGGTTACGATCCCCATGAGAGTTCAGACTGATTTTTATGACTGTGTTAACTTGGAAAATATTTCCATAGAATCCGTTGCCACAAATCTCTCACATTCGCCTCAGATTAATTGTACATGTCGCTGTGGCATGGTCGGTTTTACTGTGCGTTGTGTAACCTTTTTTGAACGTTGTTTTATTTTGACTGCAGGCGGCGCGGAACGCATTATCCGAGATCGATCCCCAGATGCAGTCCCTGCAGAATACCGGAATATGGCTGCTTAACGTGAACCGTGACAACGAACGTTATGTCCTGGACCTCAAAGCGAAGCTCAACGATGTGAGGGAGATGTACAGCGACCTCGTGCGGCAGAGCACTGGCCAGCAGACCAACAAACTAAGCGTTATTCAAGAGGCTGACGATTATGAGGACCTGTTGGAAGACTTATGTCTCTGGCTGGATGAGAAAGAGAAGTTTGTAGCGAGACAGAAGCTAGTGACGGCCAAGGGCGATGAGTTAAAGGCATTGGTTGCAGAACAAAAGGTGAGCGTAGAGTTGTGAGTGAAGAGAACGTGGGGAGCAGTGTGAGACGAGGGTAAGAGGGAGGAGGTAGATCTATTGGAGGTGTTAATTAACTTTTTGAATGAAAACCAGCACTTGGTTGACGTGAAAACATGTTTTATCAAAACAACAATGGTTCAAGATTACATGACATGGTCAGGTATTCCTCAGATGAGTAACCTTTCCACGCTGTGTTCGAAAGTAGTTTATCCGAATTTTGACATGTATAAAACTTCGTCATGCCATAAAGGATATGCTTTGCGTAAAAATTACGCTGCTAGTTCTCTGATAATAAATTAAACATGTCTTAACATGAACACATACTTTATAGCCATCAATAAAGTGAACTGAGTTTCGTTTTTAAACTGTTTCTCACAAAGTAACTGAAAACCGTTGGCTAATTAATTCGCTGATGAGTTTGTTTTGGTTTTGTTTCACGAGTTAGGAAAAAAAAGTTCAACAGCAAATATCTTGTGAGTTTCACCCGATTCATTAGTTATTCAAACATCTCTCTTAATAACATACTTTTGGCCATGTCACGTAGATTTTTATCAAAGACATCACCAACAACAAACCACTGTATGAAGACGTAGTGGAAATGGTCTTGGAAGTTGTGTGCACGACAGCACCCAGTCCCAAACGAGATGCTCTTGAAGATAACGTAAACGACGCAGTACGCCGCTGGGACGACCTCACGAAGAACGCCATGAACCGAATGAAACAATTGAACAGGCTGGAGCCGTTGGCTGACGAGTACGAGAACACCAAGCATGAGTTTTTTCGCTGGTTAACTGATACTGAATCTGCTATAAAGGAGGTCCCCACTGATACGGTGGATCAGATCAGTTTACCGAAATACCTGGAGCAAATAAAGGTATGGAAGAATCATAGCTTGCGGAATTTACTTAAGTGAATGTAAAGTTATAGATTTATCCATTTTAAGGTTATTTGTTGTCATCAAGTTTCTCAGGTAGGGTAGTGGAATTCGTGGCTGTCGAAGCTGTAGTTGGACGGGTAAACTGCCGTTGGTGGTGGTAGTAGTGTGGAATAAATATTCGTAGTATTGGTAGAAATGGTGGTTGTGGTGGTCATGGTGGTGGTAGATGGCAATAGACGTTAATAGCAGTGTTGTGAAAATTACTGAACTTTTGTAATGCGTTACAATTACAGTTACTTTTTATAAAAACAGTTAATTACTTACCTAATTACTTCACAATAAAATTAATTAAATTCTACAAAATTACATGACTACGAAAGTAATTGCAATTACTTATAACGGATTGCTTTTCTACGCCACAAAAAAAAAAGAAGTAAGTTGCTTTATATTCTTCGCTAAAGTGTCTCCTTAAAATGACCTGTGGTGACGTAGGATTGTAGCTAAAGGTGTGGTAAAGCGCACTGTTGACGTAGATTAATAAAACTGGCGTGAAACCATCTATCTGAGCATCCAAGCATCCATCCATTTCTCGCTAGGACCTCCACGAAGACGTGAGGAAACACAAACCAGTGTACAAGCTGTACAACAAAGTCGCCGAGTCGTTGATCGAGGCCTGTGAGGCATTAAAATTAACGACAGAAGTCCCAGAACTTACTAGAGAAGTTCAGAAAACGAACACGAGGTGGGAGAACTTGAACGAGGAGCTGAACACAAAATCAAAGAACCTGAAGAGCTCCAAGCAAGGTTTGAGAGATTACCAAGATGCCTTAGTACCTTTCCAAGAAACGGCGACCAAAGTGGATGAAGTGTTTGCGAGTCGAATGGCAGTAGGAATGGACAAAGACGAAGCAAAAAAACAACTGGATACAGTAAAGGTAATAAGATATTTACATTCGAGACCTGGCACAAAAATGGGAAATAAAAAACTTGGCGGTAGTTGTTAATTTAATTTAAGTGCACTGCTGAACGAGTCAAAAAGAGGTTCATTTATTGCTCTCAATTTTAACGGTTTCCAGTTTTACTATTGTGGAAGGTTCCAAAGGAACGTGTCGGTGTTTTGAAATATCTTTTGAATCATGTTTGGACCTGGCCTGTGAAAAAATCATGTGAGTTGAGTATTTTATGTTTTGGTTGGTCAACTTTTAAGGAATGATGAAACCATCTTGCAAGCTTTCAGAAGGGTGCAATGTTTCTGTTCTCAATCAATTTGTCCCATTTACAACGATAAATACTCCAACACACTCATTCGGGTTCCGGATTGTTTCTTGGGAGATATGACTTGAGCTGTCGCAAGTAGTTTCAAGATTCGACCAGACACAAACTCAAATCTGGCTACCTTGACTCACTTTGAATGACGACCCTGGACCAAAATAATGAAAAAGTTGAATACTGAACATTTGCCGTGACCAACCATTAAAACAGTGACGAAATAAGCGCAGTCAAGGCGTCCTCATCTGCCTTACGCTTGTGGACGCGCTTGACAACCAGGACGGATTTTCAGTGATAATCAATAATCAAGGTTTTTGTTTTGTTTTGTTTCTGATCGACACTTCACGTGAAACTTTCCCGCATTTTTAAGGAACTTATAATCACGGTCGATACCGCTGAAGAAAAACTGGTGAAATCGGCGAGACACGCCCCTATTCGCGAGAAAACCTTAGACACTCTGGCGGAGCAACGCAAAACGAGAAACAAACTCGAGAAACAGCAGTCGTCACTACATCGACATATCAAAACTGTCGAAACCTTCGAAGAATTGATCAGTCAAATGAAGCAGTGGGCGAAGGAGATACGAAGAAAAACCACGGCGATTAAGGAGGCACCACCTTCTTCTGAACCTGAGCAAGTCAAGGAAAAGTTGCGGGATGTTGAGGTATTGCGCATAATGTAATTAAAATGGATTTAGAATGCCACACATTGTCAGAAGTAATTTATTGCCACTTGTGAAAGCCCATCTGCGACATGCGAGGGAAATATATATATATATATGAACATTGGCACCTTTCCTTAGAATATTATAAGTTGACAAATTGGTGAAGGAAATATCGGGTGCCCATTATCGTCGAGTTTTTAAGACCTAACCGAGACCTGTTGCGAAAATGCAACGCCGGCCTTCCGGCTGGGAATCGAACCCGCGACCCCGCAAATCTAGTGCGATGCTCTGCGAACTGAGCTACGGAGGCCGTTGCCGAGAGCATGGCCACGAGTTCATTATTTTATGAGGTGGGCTCACCGATTTTTTGGTGAAGAGATTATTTAGAAACATTGGCACCTTTCCTTAGAATATTATAAGTTGACAAATTGGTGGAATATTATAAGTTGACAAATTTGGTCTTAAAAAGTCGAGGATAATGGGCACCCGATATTTCCTTCACCAAATTGTCAACTTATATATATATATATATATATATATAAAACACAAGTGTCCCAACTCCACTCTGCAGCAGAGAAACCATATAGTAAACAAATTAATGCTACCACGACTTGCAGAATTTTTAAAAATATATTATATTTTGGTTATTTAAATTTTCGGCCGTATGAAGCAGCCTTCATATTTCTGATGAAATTGTTTAATATATTGAATTCTGATGAATATGAATTTGTTTAATATATATATATATATATAGATCTGTGTGTGTGTAAGTAAATTTCATCTTACTAAGTGTAAATGTTTGTAAGCTTGGATATATATGATGAAAAGTTTGTTCTCAAGCTTTATCTCAGAAAATTTCTGAGATAAAGCTTGAGAACAAACTTTTCATCATATATATATATATATATATATATATATATATATATAGGCTATGTTAATTTTGACCTTATAACTTCATTGTGACAGCAAAACACTACAGTACTATATCATAATGCTCGCGGTTTCCTTGCGCAATTTTTCCTAATTTTCGGCCACTACAAACTCCAGGCCACTGTAAACATTCTTTTTCTTCTACAGATCTTTTTCATTGGGAAAAGAAATGTTTAGTCTTTTCCGCCTATTCAGACACAGGCGAGGTTTTGCACATAATAACTGGGAAATCTGTTAGCTGTATCTCTCGAGATTCTTTGTTAACTTGAAGAACCGCAGTGAAATTGCTTAATGTTTGCCCATTACACAAATGGTTTTACTTCTCCAATAAAGTTGTGGAGAAAACATCACTGACTTGCGTAATCAGAGAGATACTAGTGGTTTTTGGAAGCCTTTTAAATTGTGGCGTTCGCAAAACTATACAGATTGGTTTAGTACATCACCTGAAGAAGTGAGGGTTATGCAAAATTAACTTCTACTGACTTCCATTTACTTAAACTAGGATCTTATGAATGGAATGATTAAACTTCGAGACACGTACAAGACAGCTGAGCAAGCAGGCCATTGGATTATCGAGCGCAGCCCTGACAGTCCGTCGATCGTTTCCGAAGTCAACAGCGACTTAGATGAGGTCAAAAAGGACATTGATGACCTCGATAACGAACTTGTTGAGCTAAAACAGCAATATCAATTGAGCATTTTGGAAAGCGAACCTGTTGATGGTGTTGTCGAGGACTTTGCCAAATGGCTAACAGACGTAGACAGGAAACTGATGAAAGCCAAACCTCTTTCAGCGGCATACCCAGAAGTTTCAAAAGAAGATGAAAAATTACAGGTAAAGTGAAGTCTGTAAATTCAGTAATAACTAAATACAATTAAGAAATACCGTTATTACAGTTATCGGGTTTTGACTTGCAAACGAGCATTGTTTTGAGCGTTGTGTTGAGCCTTTCGTCTCGTTTGCATGCTCTTAAGACAGGGGATTATTTAACCACAGATTCAATTCTACAAAGAGTGCAATTCGTTGAAGAGTAAACTAAAGAAGTAAATGTTCAAACAAAGAAAAAACATTACTAAATCCTGGAAAAATCTTACAGAAATTATTATTAAATCTGTACTTGATAAATGATGATAAATGATGATAATAAATTTACCTATCGATCTACCAACATGGCTACACCAAAGTAAAGAATTTTAGCTTTTCGGCACTTGTTCTTGCCTGGATTACTTCACATGTAAATGATAAATATTAAGTTATTAATACTCTGCAATATTTGCGCCTTTTGTACTGTATGTTCAAGGCGTAGCGTTCTTAGTTTTTTCTTTATGTGGCCTAGGTGATCAAGAGTGAACTACTGCAACTTCAGCCGATCTATGAGTACATCGACAGCAAAGTTGCAAGCCTCCAGACAGAAAAGCAACCAGAGTCAGATATAAAAATCGTTGTTAAGAAATTATCGAAACTGAAGTTGTACTGGTCGACTGTGGAAGAAAGGGCTCAAAGCAGAGAAAGCGTAATTACTGTTCTTTTGCCTGCTTCTGAGAAGTGGTACACGACCAGGCAAAAGTTCGTTGCACAGAAAAGCACAGTCGAGCAGAAAATGAACGCTATACAACCTGTACCTGCCGACGATGCAAGTCTTCGTAAGCAGCACAGCATCCTTCAGGTAACATTTAATTTCAATTTCAGAATACAGGCATGACTTATGTGATTTGTAAAGTAAAAGCAAAGCGTCTTTATTTATGCTGGATAACCATATCAGCTAGCTAAGCTGTTCTCCCTAGAGGTCCAGTAAGGGCCACCCTTCTTGGGTCGAATGTTACTACAAGAGGAAACCAGAGTAGCTGGAGAAAACCTACGATGTTTGAGAGTCAAACTAGACAACACCCTTCTTACATGTGACCAAGGTAACTTTAATCAAATAAGTAAACGAAGCCGGACTGCAACACTCCTCTCAGAGGTGAGTCTCGTGCATTATCACTGTGCCACCAGCATCCCAAACAGATTCATCGTAACTTCTGTTGTGTAATTTTTGCTACCATGACAAAAGAGAACACTGACAAACTTACGTGAGAAGTGTACAAACATATGCATCAGAGCTTGAGTATTTATGCATTCTTTTTAGCGTCAGTTTTGTTCATAAGGAGCTGGCGTGGGGGAAAGGACCATCGTTCGCAACTTAAGCGCCTACTCAAAGAAATACGTGTTGATGTTTTTCACTTTCTGTTTGTAAGGCACTCGGTACCGAGGTGGAAAATGGAACTGAGTTATTCGAGGATTACGCGCAGGCATACCAAAACCTTGTGCAGGTTTGCGAGGAAAAGAACGTGACTCGTGATTTGCCCACAATCAAGGCGGAGTTTGCTCAAAGTAATAACTCGTGGCGAGACACGCGTGTGAAAGTCCCGAACGATACATGGAACGTGGAAACCGTGGAAAGCGAGTTAGAACGATATGAGCAAAAGTACTCTCAAGTTATAGCAATAGTTGCTACCACAGAAGAAGTACTAAGTGGTGAACCATCTTACGGAACTGATGTGAAAATCGCCTTGAGTGAATGGCAAAAATTAAAGGTAGGCGGTACTTGGTGCTGCTGAGGGTGCATTTGGTTGTACTGGTGGTGGGTTTAATAGTCGTGGCGACAGACTTGGCTCTGGTTGAGATGGTTGCGGTGTTGGTGAATGTGTTAGTGATAGATTTAATTGTGCCAGAGAAGAGCTTGGGAGCATATAAGTGTTTGCTATGGTTGCCGTGGTAACGGGAGTTGTTCTGCTAGCGATTGCTGTGATTCTTGTGGTGTTTGTTTGAAGGATTATAGTGTGTTTGTGTTTAGTTTGGTTGTTATTTTAGTGGTAGATTTGGTGCTGTTGGTAAACATAGTAATGGTATTATTTTTTAATAGATGTGTTATTGCTACTGGAGAATTTGTTGCGTTCGCGAAATGTTTGGTTGTATTGGCGACGGATAGAGTTCCGTTACTGAATAGTGTTGAGTAACGGAACTCTATCAGTGTTCAACGCTTTGATGGTTGTGATTTGTGTTGAGAATAGATAAGGTTGTGCTGGTGAATGTTTTACTGTCGTATTGGTGATATGTTTCAATGTTTGGTTGTGTTATAGATATGGTCCTATTGGTAATGTCTTTAATAATGCTATAGTTCATTTGGTTCTGTTTGGGTTTAGCCTTGATGTCTTGTGTCATTTGTTATGTTACGAAAATGCATTAAAAACAAATCCTACAAATGTAAAGATATCTTTTTTCTGTAGAAAATGATTTCGAAACTCGAAAACCAAGAACCAGTCTTGAAGGAACTGTTAGACATTGAACGTCAACTCATCGAAGTGACCGATGAAGACCTTGTAGATGTCAACCCTGTTCAAGAGCGAACCTCATGCCTTGTTCGACAATATTTTAACCTTTATTCACTGCTGCAAGAACGCCAGTCTCTGTTGGCCGATGTTTACGAACATACCAAAGCATTCTCTGAGTCGAGCAAAGAACTTGAGGACTGGGTACCGAAAGCAATCGGTGACGTCGATTCCGTGGACATCACGGGCGCTGAGCCAAGTGTCAAAAAGAAACTGGAACTCTTGCAGGTAGGGTTAGTGCGATTGTGTTTGTTCTGGTGGGTTTATATTTTCTTATTTATTGTTACAAATTGTTGACAAAAAGTGTTATCGCATGGAGAAAGTCGGACCGCATTTGGATTACATTAAGATTGTGTTTAGTTCAACTGGTTTTGTTCATATTGCCACTTAGAACTTGGTTTTCGCTCGTCAGACTACATCGCAGTGTTTTTAAATTCTGAACACTCCTATGTTCACTGGTGTCCACCCATACTTGGGACGACCGGCTCACCGTGGAAACCTGTCCATTCCTGGAACAAAAACATCGCGACTGCATTCAGACTTGATCGAGTCGAAAACATTGCCAGTTTTTTGTCAGACCACCTCAAATGGGTGGGCTCAAAACCAGTTCAAACCCAGTTCAAATCCAGTCCGATTGGTTCACACTGGGGTATCTAAATTCCTGTCCAGTCCAAATCCAGTCCGAGTTTGCCGTTGTTGATGGACTTTCTGATTATCTCAAATGAACGAACTCAAAACTAGTCCAAATCCAATCCGAATGCTGTTTGATAAGATTGCGTTCGCATTGGGAGGGTGGAGTGTCTCAGTCCAAATGTCATCCAAATCCGATTCGAGTTTGCCGATGTGAACGCAGCTTTTGAATATGCAAGATTATCATTAGGTTTGACAGGCCATGTGTACTTTCCAGGGCGTCAAGGAGCAGGTGACTAAAAAGAACGCAGTACTAAACGAAGCTGCTGAAAATGGATTGTGGCTCAAGGACAACTGTGAACAGAACACGCCTGTGAAATTGCTAGTGGATGAACGTCTTAATACCGTTGAAAAAGATTTTGATACACTGAAAGAAAAATTAGCCGAAAAGACTGCTCAGTTGGAATTGCTATTGTACAAGAAGCAGAGTTACGAATTATCGATGGAGCAGTTCATGTCCTGGTGTGTGTCAGTCGATAAGATGTTTAGGAAGCAAGAGCGAGTGTCGTTACGTTACTACGAGATTCTGAGACAACAGCGTGAGCTGCAGGTTAGTTGAACATTGAGAATTATTTATATAACTAACCCCATGACATGAAGGATGTCACTGATAAGCAGTCTACGTGTCAAATATTTAATAAGCGTTCAAAATTTAAAAAGCAAGCTATAAAACATACGACGTTTCGACCTCGGCTTGTGTTGACATCATCCTTAAGTTAAAATACCAGAGTGGAATCCACAGGCTTTTCGATATATCCCAGGTTATATATGTATACAAAAGTTCATGAATACTCAAAATTACTGGTAGTAGATAAAAACGAACGACGTAGATGTAGTTACGTAAATAAAGCAGAAATTATGAATAAAAATTTACCAATTAATATAGATTTAACTGTGTCCGTTTGACAATTTCATGTCGGGTTTAAGTCCCTAATAAATAACATTACGAATACCGAACAGTCAGATTTGCTTTCATATTCTTGAAGAATCGAAAACTTCGTCGGATGAAGTATTTACGCCTACGTTGCGTACATCTTTCATTTGCTTTTCGGTATGAATCTTTCACTTGCTTCCCAAAATTTGACTACATTTCCCCGAAAGCCTTGGTAAGGTCTGTAGACGTTCCAAGGGTCCTTGGCCCGCGGGACTTCTAGAACCCCTTAGGAGGCTTACGAGGTTTGCGAAACGTGATGTCAATTCATAGATATTTTATTTCATATCTAGGATATCCTTCACAAGACCTCTAATGCAGAACCCCTGTACGAACATCTGAAAAGTGCCAGTTTTAATTACATCGAAGGTGAAGAGCTTGGGGTCAAAAGGGACATTGCACGCCAGAAGGTCGCTCACCTAACAAAGTACTGGAAAATAGTTCAAAGAAAAACCTTAGATCGCAAAGAGAAGTTGGACGAAGTTTTTCCTCACGTTCGAGATTGTCATAATGGTATTGCGTCCTTCTTGCCTTGGTTGGTAGGCGCTGAAAGAGATATGCGCGCTTTTGGAACAATTAATCTTGATCAGGAACTACTGAATAAACAGAGAGCCGAACTAAAGGTAGTAAGATATTTTAGTGATGTTCTCAGTGATATATTTTGAAGGTCCGCCAGACGGGTAGCGGATTGGGACGAATTGGTTTCCCTATGTCAGCACGTTTCTTAAGACTAATATCATTTTATGTTAAGGAAGCGCTTCACCTTTATTTGGCATTAAAATTGACTAAATTTTGACCGTCGATAATTAACAGCTTTTAGCCCCCAAATATGCAAAGTCTGTACTTTTTGAAAAGTATGGACTGTCAGCTACAAGTTGAAATAATATTTTACCCAATTTAGGTACCTGGGTTGTAGTAAAAGACCAAATAAACTACTGTCCACGAAAAGTTTTATTTCACTGACTAAAGATGCCCCACCACAATATCTCACAAACAATTGAATGAATTGAAATAATTTCCCAGGTAAAAGGTTATGTATCAAACTATGCCTCTATGAGGTTTCTTTGGTTTGTTTTTTTGTTATTCACTTTGGTTGCCATGGAAACATTTCATTCTAACTGACAAAAAATTGAGGTGAAGCGCCCCCTTAAGCAAATATTAATCGACCTCTACTCGTCCCATTACTTCTTCATTCCCACAATCCCCATTGCGCTTCCTGACCTCATCCCTGTCCTTCTATCCCTCGACCACCCCTCGCCAGTCATCGTCTTCTCTCTACCATTGTCTTTGAATTCGTTGATCTAGTACTGTCAAACCGCGTTTAAAAATGAGCAGAATATCGTAACTTTCACGCCTTCAACAACTGGGCTACCTTGAGCATCCACTGGAATTTTCAAGGGAGACGGTCTTGATGGTAAAAGGAAAAAAAAAAAAAAACAAATGAAAGAAATAATTACCCTGGTTGAAGCCAGCTAAAAATGAGCAGTAATTTCGTCATTTTTAACTTAGACCCAACCTTTATCCCGATTATGATCGTAATAATAATAACAGCAACAGCGATAACGGCAATGATACCAGTTCTCAAAGACGTTTGTCTTATTTTGTAAACAGAGATTGGATGACGACGTTAACGCCAACCGTCCTGTGTTACAATATCTGTGCGATAAGGCAGATAATCTAGTTAAGATTTCTGTGAAGAAATTCGTCAAGTCTGATGAAGTTGGTCTCGCAGAAAATGAAGTGAATGATATCGTTGACCGATACGAAAAACTGAGGGCGACCATTGACGAGCGGAAGAAAGAATTGCACGAAGCTGAGAAAAATGTTGAACAGTACAATGTCGTGTTGCTTCCAGCGAAAGAGACCATGTCGGCGGTAAACTTTGCGTTGGAGAGTGAAGTTCCAAGTGTTACTGAAGCGGAACTGGTGAAAGAAGAGATCAAGAAGATTGAGGTTAGTTTTTACCTAATGTTTTGAGAAGGCAAACAAGGCACATAATATAGTAGTTCAGTTTTACGGCTAGTGTGAGGTTCAGCGGATGGTTACCAATTACTGACCTGTGAGGGTTAGGGTGAGGGTTAGGGTTAGGGTGAGGGTTAGGTTTAGTGTAAGGCTTTGGGTAAGAGGTAAGGTTAGGGCATTGAACTCTAAAAAGACTGGAACCAATACCTGCATACTGCATTTTGAAGCGAACATGGAGGCTGACATGTAGGTCAATTTGCAGGTCATTCCAGTCCCCTGTGCGTTAAAACACGCAGCCTATTGCGAAAAACTTAATCTAAATTTCGGATTTTTTGACAGTTTTCTTTTTATCCTTCGTAAATAGACTGCATATTTGTCTGAATTACCTGTTAATGAAAGTAAAGGTTCAATGCCACTTTTTCCTACGCTTGTTTTTGAACTACATGGCTGCCCCCATCTCGGCTTCATTCAATCGTGAGGCCTGGCATAACGAGGTATCGTTCCAGTCTTTTTAGAGTTCAGTAGGTTAAGGTTCTGATTAAGGTTTGGGTTAGACTTAGGGTCAGGTGAGTTGTACCAGATTTTGCCTGATTAATTCATGAGCATCCGCCAAATCTTACTTCGACCCAATTATATTGAGTTGATGTGAACTTACTTTAAAATCTACGAACAGCTGTATTGTAAGAAATAACTTCTGGTAGTAAGAGATGTCTATGTCAATTACTCTTGCTTCGTAAAACTTTCAGTATAATTGAAATCTTAATTTCAACAAAACCATTACAAAACAAGGAACGTTCTATGTAAGAAATAAAAGGCAATGAATTTATATAGGTTTTCGTTCTATATATTTGATTAGATGACAGCACGAAAATGAAAAACATGCTGCTAGCTTTACAAAGTAACTAAAAATTATAAAAATCGAGGAATACCCGAAAAATCACAGTTTTCTGTTTTGTTATTACCCCCGAATTTCATTTTCTGATTTGTGGGTATTTTTTTTTAAATATAGGACACCATTTGTAATGTCGAAGCAGTGAAATATGAAGTTGAAGCCATGGAAGAGCAAGAAGCCGTCATCCCGCTGTCAATCTCTACTGCCAACCAACAGTACAGTGTGGCCTTACTCGATTTACAGAAGAAGAAATCATTGCTTGCCAAACGATCGTCCAAGATGGATGTCTTTGATACGACCTCTCACGAAGTTGTCCACGCGACCGATGACATTACCAAGGAAGTGGAAGAGTTGGAACCAGTGAGCAACGATCCGGAGAAAGCGAAAGAACAGCTGGTGGAAGTCAAGGTAGGTTAGGCATTACGATTAAAACGAGGCAACGAGAACATCTTAACCTTGTTCGCAAGGATGGAATTATCCCCTAGCTTGGGCGGGGATGTCTACCAAAATTTATACCGGAACGCTAAAACGTCTGGCTTTCGGATTTCTGGAAATGTAACTTATTGTATTCGCCTAAAGGAAACAAACAAACGAAAAAACATACAAAGAGAAAAACGCCCAAAAAGCACGAGCGAGAAACAGTTCATAAAAAAAAACACCTTGCGAAGATGCTTTGTGAAAAAGATGCGGCTATTAAGTCGCTAATTTTTTGGGTTACGCGATTCCAACGTATTACAAAGGTAAAAGGATCAACGTGGTGACTCGTCATTTTTTAATTGGACATGCTTCACTCCTGTCACTCACTGTGGATATCATACTGTGTTATACTCATATATATATAACTATACTGTGGTGTATTACAAATACAGACCGCCCACGCGCATTCAAGGCGATCAGTAACCATGTCAGGAGTAACCATTCTGTTTTAGTAATATCTAGCAACCTTGTTTCCTTTTTCCTGTTATTTTTTCCGGATCATAGGTTATAAGGACCAAACTCCATCCCGTCGAGATTAAACTGGTCGTCATGGAACAGACTTTATTCTGGTTGGTTGAAAGCAGCCGAGATGACCCGACTACCGTGGCTCTTCTCAAAGGACGTTACAGAGAAGTTGAAGAACCGGTTATGAAGCTTGTTGCAAAGGTTACCGCTCGTGAGGTTAAACTGTCCGATGTACTGACTGTTGTCTTAAGACCCGAGACCAATGTAGAGCAAGTGGAAAAGAAACTGGAAGAATTTGAGCAAGAGTGCAGCAGTGTGGAACCGGTTTCCGCGAAATATGACGTTGCGATGGCTGTCCAGGAGAAACACAAGGTAAAGGAATGTGAAAATGCAAAATTCCAGCTTCTTTGTTTAATTGGTGTCATTAAACTGCAAATGCCAATGTCTGTAATTACATTTCCATGTAAAAAAACCCAGTTTATAGAAATGTCAGAAAACCTATGCAGATAATTGATGGTTATAGTCGCCTTCGTTCTCAGTACATTACTGCGGATATTTTGGGGGCTAATTCTTCACCAACACGTCGGGGTTTGTTCAGGCAATATTCAGTTTTAAGGGCCCTTTACACGTGCGATTTTGCACGTTGCGATTGTCATCCTGGTGTGTGTAATAAACTGATGACAGACTTTACAGCAGGATATCCACATATGATTCGTTGCAGTTTGTCCTCGAAGCTCTCGTCAGTTAAACACATACTCCAAGATGTCAATCGCAAGGCACAAAATCACAAGTGCAAACGAGGCTTAACCCTAACCTTATTATAAGCTCAGCGGTTTGTTCAACTCTTCAGTTAAACACATACTCCAAGATGTTAATCGCAAGGGACAAAATCACAAGTGTAAACGAGGCTTAACCCTAACTCTATAAGGTCAGCGGTTTGTTGAACTCTTCAGTTTAACACATACTCCAAGATGTCAATCACAAGGCACAAAATAGCACGTGTAAACAGCTCTTTATAAATGCTAATATTCAAAGTAGCTTTGTGATACACAATAAGTTGTCAGCCATTCACTGGATTGATTAGTTAGTCCTCACGGTGTTTCTGTAAAGTCACTTGGAGTTGTTGACAGTAGAATAAAAACGTAAAATGCACAAGTTGTTAATCTATACATCTTGCTGAAGATTTACGGTTGAGTTTATTACGATTGTTGATCTTCTTAGCAGAAAACGTCAGTGCAACATGAAGTCAAAACCAATATTCAAAATTCAAAAAAAAACGTGATGTGCCATACTGGAACAAAATGCGCTTGAAAATCACGTTAACGTTATTCTCAGTAGATTTATTTTCGAGTGTTTTTGACTTTAACTTGATTCCAGTAGTTACCGTTTACATTGTCTTTGAATGCGTTGGTCATAGTGCTTTGCAACGAACACCTCTGCATGTACCTGTCAAACTACATTAACTACAGTATGACCCCGCTAACTACCAAGGACAATGAGAAATAGCTCGAGTTAGCGGGGGTTCGATATCGGGGTGGGCGTTTAATTTCAAGTATCCTGTTAACAATTTGTAAGTTATCGTGATTTTATGATTCATTCACCTATTTCGACTCATTTTGGTACAGTCAAAAATATTTTAATTTTTCTCGGATTGAGCTGATTGTGTTGTCCTGAATACTTTTATTACCATACTGCAATGTCTGTCACTATGGAGTTGAATAACTGTTTATAATGAAATGACTATTCCAGAATACATGGCGTGTTCAATGAATGTTTGGCTCTTTTACATGTGGCTGTACAAATTTGTGAAAGCCCTACGAAATAAACTGGGGCAAACTAGAACAGTTATGACGGACCGCTACCCACGACTAATTTATGGGGACATTTTAAGAATTTCGTTGCTCAATATTCACCCCAGGATAATCACTCTGGAAAGGTCTTTCCTGGGCTTGAATTACGTTTCCATACATTGTCACGTAGTTATCAGTGAAGATTCAAGATTCCAACTACTCAAACAGCTACGCCCTGACAATTTCAGGTTTACCGACCGACGTTTTCTCAATGGAGTTCGAATTAATGGAGTAAATTTGAGCCAAGGGGGTATAAAATTAGGTTCGAGTTAGCGGGGAGTTCGAATTAACCGAGTTTGAGTTATATGATAATAACTGATAGGGAAAATGGGATCAAATCTGGGGGAAATTGAATTTATTTCGAGTTAACCGAGTTCGAGTTAGCGAGGTTCTACTTTCGTGCACATTCCCTGATTATTTCGTTCATGTCCCCAACCTTTTGATAAAGTATGACTGAATGATTCACGCTTAACTTCTAGCCTTTGTACCACGAAGTTGTCAACTACGAACCTGTTCTCAAGCGAGTTGTTTACGAAGTCCAGGAACAACCTAATTTATCCCCTGAGATCAAGACAAAACTGGGGGACCTGAAAAACCGCTGGTCAGAGGTTCGCAATAAGGTAGTCGACCAACAGCAAGCTCTGGAAGAGGTGGTTCCAGTAGCCATTACTTGCGAGGAGGCCTGGGAAGAGTTTGAACCACATCTCATTGACATCGAGGATCGCATACGAAGGATAAAACGCATCCCAGTAGAACAGAAGGGTCTTGCCAAGCAACAGAATACTCTCAAGGTCAGTGCAGCTGTGATATTTTCGCCAACGATTTGTGAATTTGTCAAAGTTTATCACATTTAACAACAGGAATGATATTCAGATAGGTTTTCTATGAAAAAGCTGCAGTGAAAGAAATGATATGCTAGACAGAACGTTAGGGGAGGAAAAGTTTTAAATATGTTTAAGAAATAGATACAATATTCGCGTCCCAACTGTATGAGAATTACTACGGCTTGCCTTCCGTTTGCCTTGCCTTGTAAATCCCATACAGTTCAGATGTGAATATTGCGTTTCTCTTAAAATCTTAAAATACGAATACTTTTAAATGACCGAGTTGACCGGCTATTTTGAAGTTTCAATAAAATTAAACATAGAAAATGGAAGAGAAAAGTTCATAGTTCTAGTTAGTATTCTGTATCCGCTTTTTCAGCTTACTAATTAGGAGTCAATTTCTTTTATGTTTTGTTCGTGAATTATCGAGTATTATAAATACACTGGCAGTCAAAAAGAACTACTCACTTGCGGTGCAGATAGTAACCTGGTTTGGGGCCGTTAGGACCAGCCTCTCTCAGTCTTCTTCAGGTATTGGAAGTAGAGACACTCTCACCATGTTCAATCCGCATCTCTGCTTTATTCTTCGGGGCAGTCTCATAGCGATTTGACTTGCTTCTTCTCACCATTATTCTGCCCTCTCTCTTTGTAGTCTTTCTTTTTCGTCCCGGGATCTTCAAATCTTTAACAGTTCCAGTAAGTCTCTGCTTCTTCGAAATATTGCTGACACTTCTCTTCGTATAGCCCACTCGATCAGCAATCTCCCGTTGTGAGTAACCTTCCCTCCATTTTCAAGGCTGATCTTTGGCCGTAGACCCATAATTTTGCATGTTGCTTAGAACACTTGTTTTACCAACAATTAAAAGTAATTTCCTGCAGAACCAGGAATACATCTTACTTTCCCATAAAAAATTGCTTAACATTACTGGAGCTCAATCAAAAATTGGGGGAGATACGTCAAAATTATCTGAAATTGACTGTTTTGGCATACGAGTGAGCAAAAGTCACTGCTGCAACCCTTCATTACCCAAGAAATGGAGCTTGAGCAGTTCTTTTTGACTGCCTGTGTAAATTCACAAATAAGAAATTCCGAATGAAAAAAAACTTTAATGATCGGTGCACTTGAGTGCTGTAATTGCTAGCGCAAGCAGAATTTACGTGTGACCCGGCGTAAAACAAACTCTAACACAAGGAAAATTTACGTTTGAACCACAGTAAAAAACCGCAAACACAAGGAAAATTCATGCGTGAACCGTGATAAAACAAACGCCAACTGTCCAGCCTAAACTGAGAGTGATTAAAGTTGCATAGCTTTAAACGAGGGCATCTGGAATAATCTTCGTCCCGTTCTTCTATATAGTTTTAAATTGCTGTTCGTTAGAACCATTTATATGTTGCCTTTTTCCGTATATTGATCTTTTTAACTTAAATCACTTAAACCTTCGAATTATAGAGTGCTGAAGACACCATTGAACGAGTCACGCCTATATACCAAGAGTACGTGGACACAGCAGCCGCTCTCACTGACACGTGCAACATCAATCACGTGACTCGCGATGTCGCTGTTGTCCAAGAAGAGGTCGACGCTGCCACGAACAGATGGCTGAAGGCAAAAGAACTTGCCGAGGAGAGGAAAGAACAAATCCTCGAAACCCAGAAAGTGGTTAAGAAATTCCAGAACGTTATCAAGCCCTACGAAGACTCCTTGAAGAACTGCGAGAAAGTCTCCAAGAAACCGCGCGAACTGGGATCTGATCCTGAAAACGTGGAGAAGTATCTCACGAAACTGAAGGTAAGTGTTCTGTGGATACAATGGGCCTTTTGCAGGGATGCATCGCGTGGTAAAAAATCCGCTGTACTGCATGGCAAAATCGCGCTTCAATGATTGATATTCTTTTGTTTTTGGTCATGTTTACATTCCTATGCCATCCAGTACAGCGGATTTTGTACCACGCGATGCATTCCTGCAAAGGCCCATTATAGTGTAGATCGTGTGGAACGCCGTAGCATGAAGTCATAATGATATCTGGAAACGACTTGGGGTGGGGGGGGCAAGTTCAGTTGGACAAACGAAGTGGACTCATAATAATACTTAATAATTATCGACTGAGTGTGAGGTCTGTACTAGTGAAATAACGGACTGACGTTTTTAAGTACGGAATGAGACGAGCGCAGTGAGTTAAGGTCTGCAAAAACAGAGGTCCGATACTTCACTAGTACTGACCGGACAAGTGAGATCAATTAGTAGTTTATTATATGGCTTTACTGGAATGTGATTGACAAATGCAAAGGTAGAGAACTTCAAATAAACACTTGCAATTCTGTTGTCATTTCATCTTGAATTTCTTCACTAACTTCACTCTACGTGGTTACTGTTCCTTTTCTGATTGTTCGTAATACACTTACACTTCATATTTTATCAAGAATTCATAATTTTATTCGACCGCTTATGAACCAATCAGATTTCAGAATTTCCGTATTCGGACCGTTAGCTGCCACAGCCATATAATAGTTGAGAGCATCACGAAGTTTCAATCAAAATTATGTATTTTTTGTATTTGTTGCTTATTTTTAGAGCGCACAGAGTGAACTTGAAGCCATCAAAGCAAAAGCTCTTGCTCTCAAAGGTCCACTTCAAGAAGCAGACATCTCCAGCGAAATAATCGATTATTCCCCAGCTGTAAATCGCGTGTCCCGTTTGTTAGACAGGACTGAGATGGCGAAAGAGGACGTGGACGAGAAGGTATTGTGGACTACAACTGTCCTGCAAAAGACCGCTGAATTTAATGCTGCGGTCACAGAGATGGCATCATGGTTATCCGAAATTGAAGAGATTGTAAAGGGTCTTGGCCCAGTTAGCAGTGATATGGAACTTACCAAGGAGCAGATGAAGATCGTTGAGGTGAGAAAATGGATTTTCTGTTTGCAGCTTTGTCGACTATGGCGTCACTACAGTACGGGACTCCCATTTTACAATTCCCTGTGCGAGGCCCTTGAAATGATCTGAATGTTAGTGAACTTCATTGAACTGTTTTATGGCCCACTGCGTATATTCCTCTTGCGTGGTTTACAATACTCTCAGAAATCCCTGCATCGTTGTAACTATGTCCTGTATCATCACGGTAGATATTAGAAATCCAATTCTTTAGTCATAATGCGTCACTCTCTAAAATACACCGTCAAATTGAACACAACTAAATTGTAGTTCACATTATCTATTGTGACTTGCTGGTAAAATTGCATTTGAAATTATGTTGAACAGAAAAAGACTACGGAAGTACAGGACCCGAAGCAGTCACGCCAGTAATGCACCCCTGGTAACGGTCTCGCAGAAACAGTTTTTAGTGTCTATTTTATATTGATTAACCCTCTCGTGACTGAAGTTCTCCCCTTGACGAGCAAAATCGTCTGGTGTTAGCCAGAGTAAAAAAGTAGATCTCGTCCTCAGCCGAGAAAGTATTAACCTGTGACATGACATATTTGAATATGAAATATCATTAAAATTCATTTTTTTCCCGTGAATAGCACTTTTGAATGTGAAATATCTTTAAAAGAAAAATGTTACTAAAATAATTACGTTTACTGTAATTTCTTTTTCTACAACGCGTCGATTGTGGTAGTTGTAATACGGCTACGTTTCGTTGCTAGCCTGATCATGCCGTACAAAATATCAATGCTTTTAAAATATTATGGTGACATCATCTTAGAATCTCAAATCCTTATAACTGCTCAACGGTAACTAATAAAGAGAAAAATAAATAGGATTCTACTTCAGAGCTTACGTTCGAAAGAAAAATGACATAGATTGTCAATTTTTGTCATTTTGTGGGTGTTTTTGAGGTCCATATACTCCGAGTGTGAATAAATTGGTAGTCCTAGTCGAGCTATGTGGCTAGACCCCTGCTTCTGAAAACTCAAATTCCAAGTACCTGTACCCGGTATGGTTCTACATCACTCGGCTATTTCTAACCTTTTTTTTACCCTATTGAGACACGCTTGTTTTTTTTTGCTTCTCAGGATCTCTTACAACAAATGTTATCGAAAAAATCATTGAACGACGGTATCCAGGCAACGTCGAATTGGTTGACGACACAAAGGAAGGACGAACCGAGAGAAGTCTCCAAGATAAAGGAGCGAAGGAACAATGTGATCGACCGTTTCAGCGAAGTACTGAAACACCTTGAAGAACGGAAACACAAGCTGGAAGTGATCCAAAAAGAAATGAGTGCATCTGTTCAAATTATTGAACCTCTGGAGCAAGTGTTGTCGCAAGTTGAACTGTTAGTGGAGTGTGCCCTACCAGTCACCATGGAAACACAACGAGTCGAAGACCACCTGGAGAAAATGAAGGTAGAATGTTTGCTCGTTTAATATTCTGTAATAATGCATTGTTTGAAAAATCGTTCAAACATGAGATGACTTAGGTCGGTGGTAATCGCTGCGACCATAATTATGTTGCTGTTCATGACGACAGTTGCTGTGGCTGTGGTCCTGGAGGTAATGAAGTTTTTTTAACGATATCGGCCTATTGACTTATACCTACTTACCCACCTCCATACATACCCAGCTACTAAGTAGTTACCTACTCGCCTATTACCCTTTCACTCGACGATCTACCGATGTACTTGACTTTCCTATCAACCTACCTCCCTACCTACTTACAGACCTTGTTAGTTACCTACTTATCTACCTGCCTACCTAGTTTTCAATAAGGATCTAATAATTTACCTACCTACTTCCATTCCTATTTCCCTACTTATCTGCATGCCTAGATGCCTGCTTTCATGTCTGACCGCTTTCTTGCCTGCATACCAACCTGCCTGCCTGCCTGCCTGCCTGCCTGCCTGCCTGCCTGCCTGCCTGCCTGCCTGCCTGCCTGCCTGCCTGCCTGCCTGCTTGCCTGCCTGCTTCCAACCCACCTACCTACCTACCTACCTACCTACCTACCTACCTACCTGCCTGCCTGCCTGCCTGCCTGCCTGCCTACCTGCCTACATACCTGCCTACCTGCCCGCTCTCCTACCTACCTACCTACCTACCTGCTTGCCTGCTTGCCTGCTTACCTGCTTACCTACCTGCGTATCTGTCTACCTAACTATATGCCTGCTTGGCTGTCTACTGGCGTGGGTTGTTACTACTAGCCAACACACGTTAACATATTTGGGAATTATCTAATTCCAGGAAGCGAAAACGCAGTTAGAAGAATCCAAGGTTCAAGTTTCTAATCTTCGTCGTTCAAGTAATGAAATTCTACAAGCAGTAGACCTTGACTCACCCACTTCTGAAACGGTTCAAACCCGACTTTCTGGTGTGACGCAAAGACAACGGCGACTGCTCGCGAAAGTTCACAAAAAGCAGTCGGACATGGAACGTGATATGGAAACGTTCAGAAAATTCCACGATCACCTGAAGACTTTAGATGTTTGGTTGGAGGAGATCGATACCACAGAACTGGATCGACCGATTAGCATTGAACCTGACGTTGTACGGGAGCAAATTTACAAGAACGAGGTAAGTCCCCGGAAGATACTTTGCTCAGCGAACGATGGAAGTTATGATTGGCGACATGTGTCCTTCGAATTTTTCTAACATAACTACTTTCAATAACTACATGGCAAGTGAAAGTCATTGGTATTTAAGAGATAAATGCAAGTGGGCGCGCAAATCGGTAAACTCGGATCAGAAACTTCGTAGAATGCAAAAAAGTTATGTTCAATTTGAGTAACGTGAAGAACCGGTTGAAAAAGAAAGCTAGGAATCTCAGCTTACAGATTTTGACGCCGAATTTAAACTCCTTGTTTCTATTTTGCCCTAGACATTGAGGGACGAAGTATACGAACGATTGTCGGTGTTGGAGAAAGCGCAAAAACTTGGCTCGAAAATTATTAAAGCCTGCGAGGACGAGCCGTCTATTAAACAAGAAGTGACAGAAAAGATTGCGAAATCCGAGAAAGGCTTGACTGATTTGACGGAGAAGGTGAACGACCGCCAGCGGGAGTTAAAGGCAGCGTTGCTGGAAAGACAGGAGTTCCGAGAAGCGTACGACGACCTGAAAGATTGGCTGGTTAGCACAGACCAAATACTCGCTCTGCAAGGACCTGTTTCTGTTAAAAACGATGTACTTGTTGATCAAATGGCGAAACTCAGGGTAAGTTCAAAGGCTTGAAGGGCTTCCGCTCGAAATGTCAATACCTTGTTTTCACTACTTACTAGTGTTAAACTTTTTCTACGTCGATTTAGAACTGATATCACTGTTAAGTTCAAATTAGATAGTTGACTTCACGTATCTGAGGTAACCTAGGAAATTCTAACATAACAGAGCCAAAGCAACAACATTTCAGAAAAAGATTTCATGAACAACCTACACTTAGAAAGTCTAATCCCTGGATTGATTTGAACTGAATGGGATTCGAACTCGGGTCTTCGTTTTCGGACTCACACATATGGATCCCAGTTCGAATCCCGCTCAACTCAACTTACCAACCTAACAAATACAGAACTCGAGGCCATGTTGATGGCAACAGCCTTTGTAACCCAGCTGATAGAGCATTGCACTAGATTCACAAAGTCGCAGGTTCGATTTCCAGCCAATGGTCCTAACGTTTCATTTTTCGCCGCTGGTTCAGGTTGGACTTTAAAGTGTCATTGTCAGTGAGATTCAGACACTCTAAAACTAGATTCCATTTCAATTTTTCCAGCTGAGTTTTGAAGTATAGGTTATTGAATTTTTGCTTTAAAGGAATAAGCTATTCTTAACCTTTGAGATACGCAAACTTCTCTTTTAGATAAAAGGGTATAATCGGGCTTCCAACAAGGATTGCTTTTAACCGTTCAACCACCGTTCTGTTAGGACCACCCCCTTGACAGGGAAAGTCGTGTGCGTTAACCAGAGTAAAATAAAATTGCCATTGGGCAACTATTCAGGGTTAAAGCGTTCTTACCTTATCAATATTTCCTTGTATTTTAATCGTGTTACCATTACTTTACAGCCTGTCTCCGATGACATTTTACATCATACGTCCGCCTTTGAGTACGTGATGAGGAAAGGTGAAGAACTCTTGGAAACTAGAGCTCCCGGAAAGGAAAAGAAAGTATTGCGAAAGAGAATTGACGACCTTGATAGAAGATGGAAGGATGTGTTGTCGAGGTCAACCACGCGCGAAGCACAGATCAAGAAAGTTTTGCAACTGGTCGAAGAATATAGCAACGTAAATTCCGAGTTTACAGCTTGGCTTGACGACACTGAGAAGAAGCTGAGCTCTTGTTTGTTCCCTGCGCAGAATGAAGACACGGTTGGCAAACAGCAAGAACTGCTCGAGGTTAGTGGGTGTCTTGTAACAAGCAAATACTTTTCAGTAAACTGTCATAAAGCAACATACGGATGCGATTCAAAACCGTCTACCAAAACATAAAGGATGGGTGTCGCGTTCACACGATGCCGGTTTGAAACGGTGTGAAACCATAATCCGAATCGGAACGATGTGTATCCGCATACCCAAACGTAATTGTATAAAACCGTAATGAAACCACTGATCAGCTGATATCGTGAGGACATGTTTAGACCGATTTGAATTGGTGTTAGTATGATTTGGATCCGGTATCATGGGGTCCAAGGAAGGGAAAGGTATCTCTGAACTATTTCAAAGTGTTTTGTTTTTGTTTTTTCTTTTGCAAGACATCAGATGGCTTTAACCTTTGAGATGTGTAATCGAAGAACCAGGCGGGAATCTCAAGCGAAATATAAAGAGTAGTGCCCAGCATATTGCACGGAATAAAGGCAAGACAAATTCGTAACTTTTAAGAATGATTTATTAAGGAACAGAGACTAACATTTTGTTGCAGCACGCAACATCATCAGAGTGAGACAACCGATGTAATCCTACCTATTGTCTCACTCTGATGATGTTGTGTGCTGCAACGAAACGTTAGTCTCTTCCTCAATAAATTGTTCTTAAAAGTTACGAATTTGTCATGCCTTCATTCCGTTCAGTATGCTGGGCTCTACTCTTTATACTTCGCTAGAGACGTGTAATTATGTATTTGGGAGATTGATTAGATGAAAGAGAATGGTGCATTCAAAGTTAGCTCATAGATATAAGATACCATCCACAACTATGTCAGTTACGTAGAATAAGCGAGATGGATAATTGAGATACTGTAGGAGTGTATTTTGGTGGGCTTATTACCCAGCGAATGTATCCCATGAAACATGGAGCCAGAATTCTTGGATCAACATGAATTCAGTTTGGCTTTCTCTTCGTCTTTGCAACTTTTGTATTCAATACGAAACTAAGTTGTTCAAGGAAACCTTTGAATTCAGAAACGTTAAAACTTATTTGAGGAAATTTTGTAGACAATAACTATGTAATTATTCTGGTTGGTTATTATAACGCTAATGCAGATTTCATTTGTCAGATGATTGTGTGTGTTCGTATTCCGGAGTCCGAATTCACAACTAGAACGTAGACGGAAAGATTGGACGATACGTTGCGTTTCCTGGAACGTGGCAATTTCATTATAATTTTATTTACAAGAATTTGTGTCTTTTTTGGCTGTCGCTGGTTTTATCGTCAATTCTTTTTACTAGGAACTTCACGACAGCGTGGAGCGACACAAACCTGACCACGAGAAATTCAACGAAGTCGCAGAAAAACTTTTAAAGGTCGGTCGTGAACTCAAGATGGAAGACGACACACAAGCCTTGGAAAGAGAAATGGATGATGCAAACCGCCGATGGACTAAACTAAACCGTGAGATTCGCGAGAAACTTCACGACACTGGCCAAGTGGAGCACGAGTTGGCTGAATTCCGAGAATGTGTCGATACTCTTCAGAAAAGTTCTCAAGATGTTGTCAACAGTATCAGGAACGTTGGCATTTTCGATGTGCCAGAAGGCGATGTAGTTGATCTTAAGTCAATTGAGGTAAAGAGACGAGTTTCGAAACCAGATGATGCGAAGAAGGATCTTGAAAAAGTCGAGGTACGATGTACTTTCTCTTTCTGAATGCCACCAGCGGTCAAAGTTTGTGTGAAGTGTGAATTAGTTTCGAAAGAAACTCTCACATTCAAAAAAAAAGCTGTTGAGGTTATAAAGATTGGCGTTTACCGCTCTTAACATCTCACTTTGTTCTTTATATGAAATAACTTTTGAATCATACTGCAGTATGATATCGAGGAAAATCATGCATATCGTACAGGGTATTTAACTGACTGACTTGAAATTTTGCTTGTTCAAGGGTGTAATCACTTGATTTTATAGTAAATCGACGTCCTTTGACCGACAAAAAAAAAAATTTGATTCGAGCTTTCGACTAACCACAGCCTTCAACAGGAGAAAAATGATTTTTGGAAATAAAAACATTTTTCGGTCAGAAAACATCGATTTACTGTATAATCAGTTGTATACATGCCTGACCGCGCGTCATCTGTATATTCTGTGATGTAATCATTTAACAATAAACATGCAAAATTTCGAGTGATACCAGTGAATAATGTCAATTCATGAAGCAATGTTATGGCAATGCTATACATCAGTTACGTATGATTAAGTTATTTTATTGTTCGTTATTGTCGTTGTGATTGTTGCCGTTCTTATCAATAACCTCCTCTACATCCCACTTCTTTTATCATGCTTTCTCTTTTACTTGGTACTTTTCCTTCTTCCAGTTCTTCTTGATCTCTTTATCTTCTATTTCTTGTTGGTTCCCCTTTTTTTCTTTGGTTCCCATCCATGCTTCTTCTGTTCCTCTTTGTTTTGTGTAACCAGTAGTTTTGTTAAATTTGCCTCCACGTCCGTATTCATGGTCTTCTCCTTGTTACCACCCGGAGAAGTAATACGAAAAGCGTCACTATTTTCTCTCACCATTTCTCTCTCACCATTTCTCTCTCCATATCTCTGTCTACAGAAAGCGCTTGAAGTCATGGACCAGAATGCTCCAATCGTAACAAGAATGAACGAAGTTGGTGAAGCAGTAGTCGAGAGAACTAGTGCTCCCCAAGTACAAACTCAAATGACAGAAAGCAACGATGATTACAGCATTTTATGCAAGCGTCTCGCTGAAGCCAAGTTCACTTTACTCGACATTGTACAACGCACAGACAAGCTCAAGTCAAAAGCAGGTGAAATTGAAAAGAAGACTCCAAAACTGCGAGAAAAAATCGAAATTATGGAACCCGTTGCTAGCCGACCACATGCAGTAAAAAAACAAATGATTCAAACTGAAGAGATTCAGAAAGAAGTGAAAGAAATCGCTGCAGCATTAGAGTGTGCCCAGGAGGAACAAGAATGGCTATTTGAAAACACTGAACTGGAGCCCAAGATGAAGAAAGAGATAGAGGAAGTAGTACACCGCTTAGAAATACCATTCAACGAAGTTCAGGCAGAGTTGAATAAACGGCAAGGTGAACTGCAAGCAGTGTTAGTTGTGAGTCAAGAGTTTGAAACGATTTCAGAAGAGTTCATTACGTGGTTGTCGACGGTGGAAGAAGAGCAAATTAAAGAAAAGACTGTTTCGGCCGTGTACAATACAGTGAAGAAACAAGAGCAAGAGCATAAGGTAGGGCTGGTGTTGTTTTAGGGACGTGGATGCCAGTTGTAGGTCTTGCTGAGGCATACGTTGGACTTTAAGTGATAGTTACACAATATGAGCGGTCGTACTGTATGGGTTTACCGAGCGAGCTAAATCTACAGCATTCTAATTAGGAGCTAATTTCGTTTGTCTTTTCCTTGTGAATTATTGAGTATTTTAAGTTAATATAGGACCGATAAAACTACGATGGAATTCGAACATTTTCGTTGGCCTTGTTTGTTACTCATTGTGTTTCTCAACTGTTCAATACATTTGTCATCACTTAACTGTTACAGCTGTTTTTGCAATGTGAACGAAATGATAGCATCCAAAAGTAAGCCAAGAGTCATTTTTCAGTTTAGAGTCTCATTGACACTAACCAAACCGTTTGTTTACGCAGCCCATATCCGAAGATATAAAGGCCCACCAACCGTTCTACGAGAAAATTATGAAGGACGCCAAAGAGATCCTGAAAGATATTGAGGACAGTACAGAACGCGAATCTCTCGAGAAACAAGTGGCGGACATAGAACATCGATGGAAGAACATTGTGGCGAAAGCGGAAACGAGAGACGGCGAAATAGCTCAAGTCATTCCAGTAGCCAAGCGATGTCAGTTGAAGGTCCAAGATTTCACACCAAAAGTAGCTGAACTCGAGAAGAAGGTGCAAGACTTACCGTCTGTTGCTGTGGAGAAGGAAGACCTAAAGAAACAAGTCGCGAAAGCAAAAGAAATCCGGGAGGAGATTGATGATCTAATGACCGTGAACGACGAAATGACTGAAAGCTGCAATACTCTGGTTGGAAATCCGCTGGCAGACCTTAACGTTGTAGCGGCTGAAGTTGAAAATCTCAAAGCTCGATATGTGATGGTTCTTGAACGAGTGTCTGACTGGCAGCAGAAGGTTAACCATGTCGAAGAACAAGTTGCACAGTACGAAGAGGCTAAGAAACCGGTTGAGGAAAAAGTCATGGACGTCGAGGAGACCATTCCTGTCTACAACCTACCTGTCGCCGATGCAGAAACGGCGAAATCCGAGCTGGCAACGGTGGAGAAGTCGATCCAGGAGTTGGATGGGCTTTGTTCCGAGAAAAGCGACGTCACAAAGATTGGTAGTGGTATTCTGAAGCATGTTGGTGAGGAGTCTCCGAGAACCGCAGTGTTAAAGGAAAGCATGGCTACGTTGGATAAGCGGTTTAACGACGCACGAGAGAGAGCCGTGAAAAGAAAGATTTTCCTGGAATCACAACTGAAACGACTCGTCGTCTACGAAGACACTATTTCCCAGGTGGAAACATGGATTGCGAAGACTCTTCTAACCCTGGACAAGCAAGAACCCATTAGCACAAAACCGGAAAAACTGGCAGAACAACTCGAAGAGGCGAAAGTTTTACAGGATGAGATGGTGAAGGAAAAACAAGTTGTCGAGACTGCGCTCGAAGCTGGTCAGTGGTTGGCCGAGAACACAGCAGATGTTGAGCAAAGGAACAATATAGTGGGTAGGATGACAAAAACACGTGCAAACTTTGATCGAGTTGCGAAGCGCGTGGACGATCGCTATGATCGCCTGCAGTTGTCCGAACTAAAGTCAAGAGATGTTCAAGATGTGTTTGATGAGTTTAGTGAAGAACTTAGGAAGCTGGAGGAAGAGTTCGAAAGTCAAAGACCTGTATCCGCTGTGCGTGAGACATTGGACGAGCAGAAACGCAAAACAGACGTAAGTGAACATCACATTTGGATGAAATTATTCTCTTCTCTGACTCTTGAAACGCTTTATTTCTTTACAATACAAAGTTTCAAATAAATTTTTCATTGTAAACGAATAAGGGGTTTCAAGAGTCAAAAAGAAAAGAAAAAGACATAAGGATAAAATTTTAAAATGACTTAAAATGAGACAGCCTTACTGGGTTCTTTCACGGATTTTTTTAAATATTTTAATAATATAGTAAGTATGATAATGAAGTTTATAAATATCACTGATTCGGTGTAAAGAATTTCCAGAGAGAGCGTACTTTAAGTAACCTATTTTAGTAATGTATTACTCTTTGATACAAAATTCTCGGCTCTTGCGTTTTATGTTGTCCATTAGTTAGGGTCACATGCAAATGTTGTCTTCATTTTGCAGGCCATCGATGAAGATTTATCTCGAGTGGAACCAGTTTTTGAGAAGCTGGTTGACATGGTTCACTCATTGCTGGACACCTCCGAACCAAGTGAAGATCGCAAACTCTTGGAACAGAAGCTCGATGACGTCAAGATCCGATGGTATTCTTTGCGGGAGAAAACACCCGAGCGTGCCGAACAAATTCTGCAGGTCCTGTCATTGGCCAGAAAGTACGGCAACATCGCAGATACCTTTACAACTTGGCTTGAAGAAGCCGAGCGACGGATTGGGGAGCTGGACCCTGTCGCTCTGGGCAAAGCGCAGGCAACACATCAGGCAGAAGAAACAAGAGCACTTAGAGATGGCGTCCTTGGTCATCGACCGGAGCTGAAAGACATTGAGAACGTGGTTGATGGTTTAGTTAAGACTGCTTCAGCTGACCACTACATCGTGGAAGCGCAGGTCAAGGATTTGGCTGAACGGTACGAGAGATTGTTGGAAAGTTTAGAAAACAGAGAACGGCTTGTAGAGTCCGTGAAGGCCGCTATAAAGGAATACTACAATAGCTTGGAAGTTGTAGAAAGAATTCGAGACGAGGCTGTAGACTTGGCTGAAGCACCGGTAATTGTGGCGTCCTCTGTGGAAAAGATGAACGATGACCTTAGAGAGACAAAGGTAACGTATGACTTTTCGAGAATAAAGATGACACACTCCTGTACAGATATGGCTGAGCTAGCTGTCCGGTCTGTACGCAAAGTCACGCACGTTCATTGGCTGCCTAGCCCTGCGATAAATCTTTCGCACAGACCGACTAGTTTTGGTGGGAAAATTTCCAAGTTCGTTTGAAGACAAATAGACCAGTTTCAGGCACGTTTTATGGAAAATTAACAACAACAAACACTGCTAAGTACTTTGCTAAATCTTCTCAGCGTTGATTCTTAGTTGAAAACGAGATTAAAAGGTGGAAAGAACACGAAGTAATGGATAAAAACACGCAAGTAAAGCTAAGTTGCTACCTCGCTAATCGAAAAATCCGTTAAAAGTGATGAAGAAAGGAACCAAAAGTCATATAATAAATTCCATGTTAACCTCGTTTGTTTGGTCTGTACGGGAAAGTGTTTTCACTCTATTTTTTCCACGTAGACCTCGCTCCTTTGTCGCTCGGTCTGAACGAAAAACTTCAGGCAAATACGTTCCCTCACCGACTTTACATTTGATTAATAAGTAATCATTACTTTACTTTAACGATAAATTAAGACAGACAAGAATGTAAGCTGGATATTAATTTGCATGGAGGTGGCTCCCTAGGGTAATTTTTATTAGGTGACTGGTAACTAAAATTGCCTCAACAAACGTGCATAGATAGTGAACTTGTGGAGCCGTTATCCTTTCACGACGACACCGTCCGTGTCAGTAGAAGTGACACGTGCATAGATACGCACGTGCATAGATATGCACAAACGTGCATAGATAGTGAACTTGTGGAGCCGTTATCCTTTCACGACGACACCGTCCGTGTCAGTAGAAGTGTTGAATTCCTGGACATTGGTTGTGGTGAATATCCATGCCACTTTGTAAATGAAGCAAACAGTATAACAATAACAGCATACACATTTTTTTTTAAATTGACAAAGACAGAATTTTTTTAACTATGTTCAGAGCATAATATCATGCATGACCTATCCTGACATTTTGCTATTTTGTTCTTCTTTGGAATATGCAACCTAAATCGGCGTTTGGTAATTTTTGTGTCAAAATTGGTGTGGCAACCTTATCGGAGATGAGATCTCCATGAACGTTGTGTAGGTTGTTTGGCAATCAGGAGTTAGTCACCACTTTTGAAAAATGAGGTTCAGTGACAGATTGATTTTCACTTTATTTTCCAGGTAATGATTAACATTCTTGATAAATCGGAGCCTGAAATGTCTGAAGTGATAAAAAAAGGCAACGCGTTGCTCCAACTTGTTGATTCTCCCGACGAACCGATTATCAGAGAAAAAATTGCTGACTTGTCAAGAGAATTCCCGGATGCTAAGAGACAATTGGAAGAAAGAGAAGTATTCCTAGAAACACTGGTTGAAAAGACCACGAAATTTGACAAAATATCAGGCGAGTTGGAGGCATGGGTCACAGCAACCGCCGGAGAACCTGTTTTTGCAGAGGGTGCCAAGGCAACAAACCCAATCACAGTCAGTAGACGTCTGGAGCAACTTGAGGTAAGCCTGGGTATTGACGCAAACGACATTGTCACGAATTTCGAGTGTTTTGACCTTGCGATGCATGTATTTGATTAATTCTTTCTTTCTGTCAGGGTAACCGAGTCAAAGCTGCTGCTCCTGCGAATAATTAATATTCGGTATATTTTGGATTTTGTTGAAGCCGTTGCTGTTGTTTGATCTATTGTTTGTTATGTTTCATTAGAAACTCCGCCTGGAGACCACTGACCGTAAGAAAGACTTGGAAGAGTTAGAGACGCTTAGTCGTTGGCTTCTGGAAAAGGGAGAGGAAGAACCTAGTGTGGTGGCAAGCATAGAAGGCCAGCGGTCTAAGCTGGCAAAGCAATTAGGTGAGCAGCAACAGAAGATTGACCAGCGATACCTGGAGTTACAAAACATCCTAATGCATGGCCAAGAGTTTGAAGTAAACTGTGACAACCTGGAGAAAAAGCTCGTGAACCTGGAGAGCGAGGTGCATTCGTTACGACCCGTGTCGGCGATTTACGAAACCCTTAAGATCCAGAAAATAGACAGCGAAAGAATAAAAGAAGACCTAAAGCAGTGCGAGCCAGTTTACATGAAGGTTATTGAAGAAGGCGAAGAATTGGTCGAAGAAACTTCTCCTGGAGAAGAAAAAGATGTACTGTTCGAGAAACTCTCCAATTTGAAGACGAGGTGGAGCGAAGTCAAAGCGAAGATAGAAGATTTCGAGAAAAATCTTGAAAAGACCTCCCCATTGGCCAAGAAGTATGAGACCGTCAAGTGGTCGTTCGCTGGTTGGATTTCAGCCACAGAAGCCAAAATGGACTTGATAGAACCAAAGACTTTGAAAAGAGACACCATCCGCGACTTTTTACTGGAGCTGGAAAGTATTCAGGACAATGTCAATGTGCATGGCCGCGACTATGATGAAGTTCAGCGTGCTGGGATAGACTTGATCGAGACAGCCGAAGAGGACAAAAAAGTTGTCGATACTGAGCTTGGAAATGTCGAGAAAAGATGGGTGGAACTGCGAAAACGGCTCGAACTATCGAAAAAAATGCTCGAGGAACGAGGAAAAACCATCGAAAATTACGAAGAAAGAGTAAGTGTTATCGAAGAAGTGTTCGCATCGTGCGAGCCTGTTCTGGTCGAAAGCAAACCGTACGGGTTGAGCGACAACGTCCGCAAACGTGACGTGCAAAAGATCGACGAACTACTCGCGTTGTTCGAAGAACGAAAACCAGTTGCCGATGAGCTTCCGAACGTGTACGAAGAATTGGCGAAGGATATCGACGAGAACGATCCCAATGTTGTTGTCATGAAGGAAAAAGTGAACGAGATCTATATGAATTTCCGAGAAGTCCCCCAAAAACTCGTGTCAAAGAAATCCACTCTGGAGAAAGAAGTGGAGTACGTTTCGAGCTTCAATGAAACGATCAGGAAGTTGGACTCATCTGTCGCAAAGGTTGTGGAAGAGTTTGGCAAACAGCCTCCAGTGAGCACCAAACCCGAAGAGATCAAAGAACAAATACGTGCCATTGAGGTTATTGAAAAGAAGGTCGAACAGTGTCGCGACGAAGTACAGGACTTGGAGGACTGCGGAAAATGGTTGGTTGAAAACTTGCCAAGTGATCCACGGGTTATCCAAGAAATTCATGAGCGAATTCAGAAGTCACGCGAGCCCGTAAACAGCATAGCTGCGAAAGTAAACCAGCGGCAGAATCAGCTGCAAACCGCTGCCCTCCATGCACAGGAGTTCTCAGAGTACTTCGAGGAATTCAATTTGAAAATTGCTGGTGTTGAGGATGAATTGGGGAGCCTGCTGCCCGTCTCGGGTGTGTACACGACTTGCTGTGACCAGATGAGCGAAATTCAGGAGCTTGAGAGAGTTCTGAGTCAGCAAGAGCCAATCGTTGAGAAAGTGCAGGTTGTCGGTCGGAAGGTTATAGAAAACTTGGACGAGGGTCCAGAAAAGAAAGACACTGAAGAAAAATTGTCCGATCTCGAAAAGCGTTGGGAAAATCTAAATAATAAACTTGCTCTCAGGAAGAGTACGGTTTCGAAAATTTTGGAAATCTCTAAGGAGTTCGACCGAGATTCTGGGAGTTTCCGGGAATGGTTGACCCGAATGGAAAGCAGCGTGGAAGACTTCTCTCTGGAGTCTTTCGATATGGAGAACATCGAGCAGAAACAAAAAGTATTCAAGGGCATCGTGGAAGAGATACGATCTAAGAAACAAGTACAAGAAGGCTTGGAGAAAACTTCGGGGAATTTGACAAACGTCTGTGAGACCGACGAGGAAATCATAGAGTCTGAAACGAGCTCGCTGAGAAAGCGCTGGGAGGCCTTAGCAGCGACTTCGAAGTCAAAACAGGACTGTCTTGCTGAGATGAAGCAGCTTGTGAGCGAGTATAACAATACATCAAAATCCATTGACGATATCTTGGACGAAGCAGACCTTACCATTAAGTCTAACCGTTGCATAGGCATAGGTAGGACTAGTGTACTCAAGTACCTGGAGGATGTTGAGGGACTTTTGGAACGCATAGCAGACGCCGAAGAAGACGTTGAGAAGATAAAATCGTTCAGTGACGAAATGTTGGCGCAAGTTGATAAGAACTCGCCCTCAGCACAGCTGTTGGAAGGCAAAGTGAAGACTACAACGGAGAAATATTACCAGAAGAAGAACGAACTTGTCGAACATTTCATACGCATTCAGAATGATGTCTTAGTGATTGTGAAGTTCTGGATGATCTACGAAACTGTGGAAGATGGTTTGCCTTTGTTGATCGAGGAAGTTGAAGCTCTTGCCCCCGTCAGTGCGAAGCCCAGCGTGGTCGTTAGACAACTGGATGAGACCGAAAGATTGCTCGAGGACGCGGAGAGATATAAGGAGAAAGTGGAGGCCGTAGAAGAGTTCTCTGAAGATGTACTGAGGATCAACAAGAATGAGCCCAATGTGGTAAAAGTTATTCAAGAAAAGTTGACCGAGGTGAGGATACCAGTGCAGAAGGTGAGCTATGTCCTGGAAGAGCGTCTCAAGAAGCTTCAAGCTGCTGCGCTGAAAGGTAAAGACTACGAAAACTTGAAGGAACAGTTGCACGACAAACTGTCCAGTTTGGAGATGGCCATAACAGCCGAACAACCCGTTTCTGGAGTTTACGAGAAGACCAAGACGCAGAAAGATGACTCCGACAGATTTAGCAATGCTCTAAAACAGCAGGAGCCTGTGTACGAGAAGGTCATCGAGATAGGCCAGTCTCTTCTGGAGTCCTCTCCCGAAGGCAACGAAAGAGCTGAGTTGCAAGAAGAGGTCGACCAATTAACATCAAAATGGGAGAACGCGTCTGAAAAAGCAACTAAACGTGGAGACAGCTTGCAGGTTGCTCTACCGCTGACCAAAAGCTACTGCATTACGCGGGATGATTTTGTCACATGGCTAAGCGAAGCAGAAAAGAAGTTCGAAAATATCGACGAAATGCCCATGGACATTGACACTATAGAGAAAATACAAAAACAGTTGACTGAACTCAGTGAAGATGTACAAGCTCATGAAGGAATGTTCAGTGATTACGTTGCGATCACGAAGAAAGTCAAAGAAGTATGCGAAAATGTGGTTGTCGTGGAAACAGAAGCCAAAGACGTTGAAGGCAGGTGGGAGAGTTTGAAAAAGAGATTGGAATCGAAAAAGCTTGATTCGGAAAGAGTGAAGGAATTACTGACACAGCACTACAAGGCTCTGGAAGAAATCAATAGTGTGAATGAAGAAGTCAAGAGACTGGTGAAGTCCAAGGACTTGTACCACTTGGAAAGTGAGGAGATGAAGGCGACGCTGGCGGAAGTAAAGGTACTAATATCGCGTCTTCACACCAACGATTGTAGAAGTTTACAGGTAGTATTATGCCAAAAAACGCGAGAACAAAGTACTGAAGTTTCTAACGAAAGTCCTTTATCAAAGTACTTTATCAAAGCCCTTCATCAGAGAAGTCCATCATTTTTCTCTGGTGAAGCACTTTCGCTCGAAACGTGAATATCTTGTTCTCTCGTTTTTTGGCGGAGAACTACCTTGAAATATTTTCTACTAATTTCAGAACTACATACACAGCATTCCATTTTTTGATGAAACCCACGATTGCCGAATGAGCTTGTGTTTCGACCTTTTTTGTGTAGACTTCGGTCGTTGTTGAAAATTGTTATCATTTTGGTAACTTGCTTATCCTTGAAGTAAAAGATTTGAACACAGAAATATCGGAAATATTTGAAATTAATAGAGGTACACTAGAACTTGGTTGCGACTTGTTACATCCGACCGAAACTCATTTTTCTAACTTCTGATAGTAGTTCCGAGCGGAAACTTTCGGCGATTCTTGTCTTTGAAGGATTTTACGGGAAAAGCCTCCCTTAATTTCAGGCGTGTTTTCATGAGAATTGAAACCAAAAATTGCCTGTAACGTTGAAGGCGAACTACCCTCTTAACAGCTCATATTATTGTAACGAGATTCCTTTTTACCTTCATGGACCCAACAATTTGAAAGTCGCAAAAGAAAGATGCAAAATGATGATAAAGAAACAAAAGGACGGTAAAGGGCTATACTTGCCATCTAACTCACGATTTTGCTTTCATTCTCTAACAAATATACTTCATTCATTGCAGGTAATATTGAAACAAGCTGACCAGATTGAGCCCGTTGTGGAAGACGTTAAAAAGTCAGGTGACCAACTGCAGAAGGAACTCGAAACTAGACCCGAGGGCCAACGTGTCAATGCTCAGACGACTGACGTGACCAATGATTTCGTCGACTCTAAGCGAGGCCTCGCCGGTTTGGTCAAACGGTTGGACGATTACAGTGGAGTTGCGGAGAAGTTTACGAAGTCATACGAGGGTCTAGAGGAGTGGTTGCCGATCGTCAAGGAACAAGTGTTGGAACTCAAGCCAATCAGCACACAGCCAGACGTAATCGAGGAACAAATACATGAGACAGAGGTTTGTTGGACATGCAGTATTGTCGATAGTATGGCGAGTGGTGTAATTTTGTTTCGCTGTGTGTACATGAATGTCCCTCTAACCAAGCCCTAATCCCTCTTAACCCTTAATTTTTAAAAGGTGTATGATTACACGAGTTTATCGCAGGTACCAGTATGTTATGTGTGTTTCAATACTGGTGGCTTTCTGTCCTGAAAAGAGTACACTGTGACCGTATTTTCACTAGCGCTTCTTCAGTTCTAAAACAATTATTCTGGTTTTCCTGTTACTCTCGGTAATCCTGAACTGTCCTTGAAGTACTACCACCTGTTTACAGTGATATTAAAATCATTGGATGGTCTTGCCTGATCTTCTCTATCGTTTTTTTGTCCAAGATTGTGCACACCAGTATCTCAATACACTTGTATTGTTGATCCTGTTCATGTGAACGGGGTCATCCCACAATTCAATGAAGAGCGTATTTTGAGGGCAAAATAACTGATCGCGATAAACTTAATGTTTGCACTTTCTCTGCGTGGTCTGTATAATTCTGGTCGTGAGTGTACGCATTTTTACTCGCCGAGTATTCAAAAGAAATTTACGAGAGAACTTTCATCTCGGACTTCGTGCACTATATATAAATTTTCATAACAGTATGTTAGCCACGCTGATGTTATTTCCTAAGCGACAAACGCTACATTTCCTTCAAACTGCTCGATGATGTGTGGATAGTTGGCGTTTGTATTGTCAGATTGTGTTATTTTCTTAGATATCCAATTTGCATTGTGACGATAGTTTATCATGAGAAAATACAAGAATAGTTAATCTGAACATCCCACCCCCCCCGCTCAATTGCGTTTCATCACTGGAAGGGAGAAGGACAAACATTGCTTAATTTTTGAGATGATGTGATCGGTTTCGTGACACACCCTTTGAGCAATAAAATATGCTTTTCAAACGAAACCTTCACAAGAATGAAATAATCCTTGAGTAAGTCCATGCCTGGGAGGGCTGGTCAGTTCATCACTCTTCGTCGTGGTTTTAAGATTTACAAGGATGTTTTGTCTACGATATGTCTCGACGTACAAGCTCTCATTCCATGAAGGAAACAAAGGATCGACGAGATGTCGTCTTGAACCAGTTTTATTACCGTTTACGAGTGACACTTGAACAGAAGGTATTCGCTACTTGAGTTAGCGTAACAAGTAAACCGTAGATGTTCCTGTAGTTTGAAATACGGAAGACTTTACAGCGCTAGTCACCCAGGTTATCTCCGATGACGACTTAAGAAACATTTGCGTCACGTGAAACATGAAAGAATAGCTGCACGACGGTGTCTTAATCCAGGGACTGTTGGATTATTTCATATTATTTGGACTAAATGTCCATTCTTTGAAACACACACGTTGCTTTTTCATTTTTTATATAGTATCACCTTCCATAGTCTTTCTTTTTTATCTCAGATGGTAAAGTCACTCGATGGCATAATCCTGTTAGATAACTTGTATTCCGTCCGATGTTTACTAGCAAAATAAAGAACTTGCTGGTACTGTTTATACCAATGTATACACACATCAAAATTGTTTATTTGTAAATCTCGTGAAAAGCTTTATCTTGGTTGAAGCTGGCCGGTGCAGGTTATGGTATTATTCACATATGGTATGATTTTGACCCAGAGGATTTCAACATTTCCCTGTCCACAACTATAGGTAGCCTGCACGTGACGTCATGGCGGCCATGTTGGTGGAACTTTCACAAAATATTCTCAATGTCTATTGTATATGGCACCAATATGGCCGCCGTATCATTGTCTTTTCAGTCCCAAGCGGTTGATTGGAACTCGTCAATATGTAGAATTTCCTGTTATCAGTATATAATTCTGTACAAAATAGGAAGTAATCGCCGTAACCAGCCGACAACTTAAGAAAATACAATAGAAAAACTAAACCGAAAATATCCGTCTTGGCTCTTGATAATGAAGTTAACACAAGAAAAGACAGTATTCGTGGTAATATTTCGACTCTGTTGCAGGGTCATTATAATAATTATTATGATTGGTTTGTTTATCATTACCATTACCATAATCATTGGTTTGATAATAACCTTGCAACAGAGTCGAAATACTGCCACGACCACTGTCTTCTCTTGTGTTTCCTTGAATATCAAGTTCTAAAATGGATATTTTCAATTTAGTTTTTCAATTAGAAAGTAATTAACCTGAACATCTTAGTCGGTATGGCTTTGTCAGAAAAAAGCCTTCCTCCTGCTCCCGAACATTCAGGCTATGCAGTGCTTAGGACTTCTCGCGCTTGTTTGTTGTTTCCATAGTTTTTGTTCAAAAAAAGTCATCAGATAGTACTTTATGTAATCTTGTTATGTTGGGACCTAGTTATCCTAGCCATCCTCTACTATGTAAATTAATGAAATGATTATTGGTCTATTCAAATGAATTGCGTACTTTGCCATTTAATGACGGAGAAAAGCAGTGCTTAAAAAACAGTGGGAACGCGGAAGCTTTTGAATGGATTACTTTTTGAGCACATTTGTTCAAGGTTATTGCTTTAGTATTACGAGCATAACGAGATTCTTATTTACCTCTGTAAGGTCTTGCAAGCGGAATTGGAGAAGCGTAAAGAGGTGCTGCAATCGCTTGAGGGTTCCGGACAATGGTTGATAGCAAACAGTGAAGATGACGAGAGCATTGCTCCGGAGGTTCACACTAAGATCAATAAAGTTCGTACGAATTTGGATAAACTATTGAGCAAGATCCAACAACGTCAAGCCCGGTTGGACAAAGTACTCTTCGAAAGCCAGGAGTTCAACGGCGCGTTTGATACCTTCGTGGATAAATTAATCGCTATAGAAGAAGCTGTCATTCGACAAGGACCGGTGTCTGCTGTGTACGACAAGGTGAAAGAACAAACCAAAGAGAATAAGGTAAGATATCATCCTACGAATCTTCACCAGAAGATGGCCATCTATTCATAAAAGGGAAAGTGGCATAACTGAGACATTTCTTGTTGGAGCGCCTTGATGGGGTATCGTAAATTTTCGGGGGCCAAATTAGTACAGATTTGGCGGGCGCGTCTCGAACACTTAACCCATCCCCAACTGACGTCGTACACTACTGTTTAACTCTGGCTACGGCCGTACTATTTTCCTCTGGCTCATGTTAGACGATTGTACTTGTGAAGAGGGGGTTCCAGTCGGGCCAGGGCTTAATACGTCATGTTTTACTCCTGCAATTGTGGAAAGTTTTGTTTTTAGTAGTGCTTAAAGGTTATATTACTCTACTACTAGGGGTTGTCCCTCGGGTGACTTGTGGGATTTTTATCTGGGCTCGCGCTCTCAGATCCTCCCCTGGTGTATGACGAATTGGTTTACCTGGGATATGGTTTCATACGCCATCTCCAAGGGGACCTAGTCGGTCAGGACCAACCAACCCAGTGAGCAGGAACGGCCGGGTGGTCCGTGATTTCAAATGGGTACGACTTAGTTTACAGATTCAAGTAAGAAAGGGGCGGTGGCCGCGTCGGTGTCTGTAACAAAAGAAGATTATCAAAAGTAATATGTTGGGGAACCCTAATGGTTGGTATCCAGAGACAATTGAACTGATCTCGAACCGTATACTGCAGTGCCACGGCAACGTAACGTAAGGCCTGGGTTACAAAAAGTGCAACGCTCAATAGTTTTTCCGATATTTGTTGATGCCCATCTTTCCCTAACTAAAACCCGCGTAGTGACGAGGTTCCACTGTATGTTTTTCAAATGTTTTAGGATGTCAAAGACACCATTGAACAGTACAAGCCAATGTTTGAGAAGCTCACGGCAAACGCAAGTGAAGTTTTGGAAGCAGCAGAACCAGGTCCCGATCGTGAAAGGTGGGAGCACAAACTGTCTGACGTCAGTGAAAGGTGGCAAAAAGCCGTGGAAAAAACTCAAGAACAACAAGAGACACTGGAAAAGGTTCAACCTGTTGCGAAAACGTACCGCAACGCAGCCGTCAAGTTTGTCCCGTGGCTCGAAGCTACAGAGAAGATTGTCGGTCCTCTAGAAAAGACTAAATGTGACCCAGATGTTATTGCCAAGCAACAGGCTGCAGTCGAGACTGCTTTGAAAGAAGTTGGAATGCACGAACCCGATTTCAGAGACGTGGGCAATCTTGCCGGACCTGCTCTTGAGATTGCACAAGCGGATGAATACATCATCGAAGGGGAAGTTCAGGACATAGAGAAGCGTTGGAATGCATTGGTGAAATTCCTGAACAACAAGGAAGAACAGCTTGGAAAGATCCAAGAAGCAGCTGAGTTGTACCAAAGTTCTCAGAAAGCCTGCGAGAAACCATTTAAAGATATTAACGAGTTCCTCGTCAGCTGTAAGCCGTCCGGGACCGACCAAGAACTTGCCGGGAAACAACGAGAGAAGGCCGAAGAAAACCTTGCATTGTTGGTACTTTGCGAAGGGGACGTTGAAAAAGTAAGCCGCACTGGGCATGCGCTGAAGGATGTAATTGGAAAGGACTCCCCGGATGCCAAGCGCATTGATAACGAGGTTGGAGGCATCGAGCGGACGTTCAAGGAACAGAGGATGCAATTGGAGGAGTTGGTTGAGAAAAGTGGCCAAGAAATTGAGCAAGCTACCACGTTTTATGACGCTGTGTCTGACCTGAGAGACTGGGTCGAAGAAGCTCAAGAAGCACACGTGCTAAGAGAATCTGTGGCAGGTCGTCCTGCAGCCATTAGGAAACAACTCAAAGAAGTTGAGGTGTGAAATAAATTTACTTCGTTTTAAAAAAGTAGCTTTCGTGATTTGGTGTTCGCTTTAAGACACGTAAGAGAGGATGTAGCCCCTTTCGTTAGTTCACTATAAGTTTAAGAATTGCACAATACATGTATTAATCCCGAATTTGTGTGACTTAGGGGATGCAGGGTATGATCTGGTCAACAAAATTAAGTGTAAAAATTAACAGGCCATTGGACCGTTTGCAGCTGGCTGAAAATTAGTTGGAATAATGATATTGTGCGCAGGAGGGAGGGGAAAGAACCGTGTGGATTGAATTTTTTTTTCTGTTTTGGATATCCTTCATATGGTTTGGTCTGCAACAAAGCATTATTCTGGCTCATCTTAACTTTCCCTGGCTGCAAGGGACCCATCGAGCTTTTCGGATGTTTTTATAAAATATAGTATAACGCAGGGGTTCTCAACAAGGGAGTAATTACCCAAAAAGGGGTAATTTGGGGGTATCTCGGGGGGGAGGGTTACAGGAGCCCAGCAACAACAACAGAAAAGTATGATAAAAATAGAACTGAAAACAAATCTTGCTTTTGGTTAATGTAGACTAGTATGTGTAGAGTGTAGATTGTAGAATGTAGAAATTGTAGACTGTAGAGTAGAGTGTAAAGTAGACTATACGGCGTAGCCTTAGAGTGTGGTGGGTAATGGGGTGAACACTGCCACCTCAAGTGGGTAGTAGATGCGAGTGGGTTGAGAACCCCTGGTATAACGTATTGTACAGATGCATCGTGATTTCAGTTTTTATTACACTAAAAAGTTTGTAAGATTAATAACTTTGAACTCCCCTCTGGAACCTAACTACAATTCGAAGAATGAGAAACTGGTTTCAAGTCGGAATTCCCCCGGAGCCATATGTGGTCAGCACTTGACTACACTAGGAAAAACAACTAGGAGCAGATCGCAGTTTGATTCATCATACTCAATTTGTGCGAAGCTCCCTTTGTTCACTGCCAGTTCAGAGAACAGGAATTGCTAAAACATTTGACATTAAACTACTCTGGTACGATAATATGATGAGACCTGAACTTTTTTTTTTTATTTTTTTTTTTATTTTTGGATTGCGGGGCGTCGCTACTGAGGTTGATGTCTATAGGAAGGAGAATCTGAATTCTGAGAACCAGCATGCCAGAATAGTTTTGATTTAAAGAGATCGCCTAGATTGATTGCTTTGTGGGTTGGTCAATAAAACATTCCTTAGAGTAACACTGTTACTGAGCTAAATTGAGTGTCCATTTCGTATTTAAAACCTATTCTTGATAATTGTTTAAATTGTTAAATAGAGACTCCAAGATGAGGTTAAAGATAAGAAACTCACCTTGCAAAAAGCTCGAGAATCTGGTCAGTGGTTGATTGGTAACTCGAACGAATCTCCTGCGGTTGTACGCGAGGTCAATGAAAAAGTCTCTGGACTATCGGCGCCAATTGAGTTACTGCAAGCGCGCTTGAACGAACGACAGGTTAAGTTACAAAGCGTCCTGATGCAAACTGAAGAATTCGATGTAATTCTTGAAGACTTTGACAACAAGTTGGATAAAATCGCGACAGTGACCAAGAAAGGCGAACCTGTTTCAGCTCTACACGGGACAGTGAAGGATCAGAAGGTGCAAGGGGAGAACTTGATAAACGACGTCGAACAACAGGAGATTGTGTTCGGGAAACTGATAAAGTCTGGCCAGAATGTTTTGAGCAGTCTAGATGATGGACCAGAGAGGGAAACCTTGGAGAAACGCTTGGACGAGGTAAAGGATCAGTGGGAGGTAGTAAAGGGACAAGCCGAAGAGTGGAACGCCAAGATTGCCAACGTTTATCCAATCGCTGAAGATTACAAAGGTAGAGTCGATGACTTCAGGCGCTGGTTGGAAGACACTGAAAAGAAAGTCAGTGATATTGAGCCAGGAAATGTCAAGAAAGCCGAAGCTGAATTAGAGATGGCAAAAATTAAGGTTTGTGTTGAATTTTTTTTCCTATTACGACTGGTATTTTTGCAGTCTTTTCCAGTTAATTTGAAATAATTAAGAACAACAGAACGTAAAAATTCGTCAAAATTGAGCTTTTTATTATATTGTCTTAAAAGTCTTTACTGTAATGATGCCAGAAAGCATCAGAAAGTTGTCTGACCGTGTCTGTAGATAATATGGATACACTACTTCTATCTGTATCAAACTTATCTTTTTCGTTGGCATGTGCTCTTTTCGATGATTAACTTAATATCCAACTCGGAATTCCATGACGAAACTTGCCACACCTAGTTGTCACCAGACTGACAGTCCGATAACCCAGGGATCCGCCCACGATGGGCGGTGCCGGGCGGTAGCACCCGGCATTTACGCCAAAGTAGATCCTTCCGCCCGGCACTCGAAAAGTATCAACTATACTATAAGAAAACGTCTAGTTACCGATTTTTTTTTTTACTCGAACAGTATTATTGACCATTATATGGTAAAATTTAGCACCGCAGTACGCACACAATTACCCACTGGTTATTCGGTGAAGTATTACATCCATTCAAAACCAGAACGGATTGTCTAATGACTTTGGGAGGTTATGAACCCGGGCAATTAGGTACCCGGGACTCAGGTGGTTCGAGACAGAACACCGATAACCCCGGTATGTTTTATTAGTAAAGGTGCTTAACGAGGTTTCAAGATTTTAATTTTGTCGAAAAAACAGGACGGGAAAATAAGAAAGTAGCCGAAGCATTGAAAATTTGAATGCCTGAAGATGCATCCTGGTGTATTTTCAGGACGCCAAAGCAAATTTTGGAGGCCATTTGTACATGTTATTATAAGCAAGAAAACCAGAGCAGTTTAAATTTTATTATTCATGACATTTACGAAGTACTTCTTTTAAACTTCACTGAAAAATATGCTACACTGCTTTTTGTTTCTTTGTTTCAGTACGTGCATTACTAAATCTTTAGAATCCACGGTTCAATATTTCTAATGATATCGATGTCAGTAATCAGTTACATCAAATTCAATCCATACTTTGGAGTACAAAAAGTACCCAACGCAAATGCTAAAAGTAGCCTGACACGTGCGTTGGGTGTCGGCAAATTTTGAAAACCCAGAATTTAATGGAATTTTATCGTATGTTCCTAGTATCTCCAATCTTAACTGAACATTCTTCCTTGCAAAATCTTTGGCTTCCTTCCACATTTTAGGGGCTAAAGGAACAGATCACCGCACACAAACCCGACCGTGACAACTTGGTTGACGTGGCTCAAAAATTAAGTATCGCGGCCGAAATCGACCAACCCGTTGTCGACAAAGAAAGCGAACACATTGCGAAACGGTACGATGATTTGTCAGCATCTGTCGAAGACAGGGGAGATCGCTTAGGGAAAGTCATCGCGAAGTCTGAGAAATATCACGCATCTTTGGTTCCAGTCGAAGAGCTGTTTACCAAAGTCGAGCAGGCAGTGAGCAAGCAATCGCCCTACGGGGCTGATGTAGAGCAAGCGGAGGGAGAACTGGAAGTAGTTAAGGTGAGATTAAAGAAGGAACTGGTGTGTTCAGACCTGACGAAATTATCGTTTCCGCGATTTCCTCAGTAAACTGGAAATGGGAGGCCATGGTAAAAAGACGATATGTTCCATATTGATTTAAGCCGGTAGAAAATAAGTGTTTTTAAGTTTGGCAGGGAGCATTTCATGCTAACATTTCGTAACTGAAAATGACAGTTCTGGGGTAAAATCAGTTCTAACTTGAGTATTAACCTATATGCAAGTTTGATTTTGATTCGAAGTAATTATAATACTATTAGACGAAATAGCTGGCATATTTCTTTCTTTAAATAATGCCATGTTGTCTCTTCGGTCGTAAAACCTCCCACTATTCGACATCCAGTAGTCTGCTGTCAGGTGTCATCCGACATCCGGTAAAATGATATCTGGACACGTCCTTAAGTAGTCATTAATAAATCAGCGTGCCTGAAAATTACAATCCCTCGTGTTGCCGCATTTTAGGCCATGGTGGAGGAGTTGAACAGTGCTCTGCCCGCAGTCGAACAAGTTAACGCTGACGCTGAAGACCTTCTTAGCCACATGCACGAGAAGTCGTCCGAAAGGGTTGACGTCCACGAAAAAGTTCGTTCAATCCCGCAACGCTTTGCCGACCTTAGTGAGCGCATCACCCAACGCCAGGCCAAGGTACAGGATGAAGTTCAACACGGTGCGTCGTTCAAAGGAGCCGTGAAAGATCTAGAGGACTGGATTCCGCAAGTTGGTCTAAAGATTACCGCGCAGAAGGGAGCGAGCGCAAGCCCGGATGTGGTGTTGAAACAACTGAACGAGATGGAGGTAATTCGTCAGTATTAAGACTGTAAACCATTACTGCCTTTTGAGCGATTGGTGTTGTGGTTGCTTTGGGTTCAGGCGTGTGGTTCTCAAACGCAGAATTGCTCCCCTAGGGGTCTTACCTTTTCAAGTGGTGAAGGGGAGGTGAAACATCGGGGGGGATCATTAGGTTTTACTTTATTCGAATGGAACTAGATTTTAGGAAGCTATTCCAAAATGATCCAAATTTTATGCTTTTACACATGTCCTCGTCGTCACTGTATGTTCATAGTTTAACTACTACTCATCTCCTGAACGTTTTAAGGTTAATAACATACTGACATTTGGGCTTTGCAGGATATAAAATCCGAAGTTGAACAAAAACGACCAGTTCTCCAGCAAGCCACCGACGAGTGCGATTGGTTGGTCGGCGCTTGCAAGGACGAACCGATGAAAGTACTCGAAACACGTGCCAAGCTTGAAGCTGTGAAAAAACCGTATGAAGAATTGTACGCTCGCGTATGTGACCGCTGTACCAAACTCCAGACTGCCCAGATGCGAACTCAGGAGTTCGAAGTGTCGTTCAAAGATTTCTTGTTTAGCTTAAAAGAGATGGAGGAGTTCTCTGCACAGATTGATGAACCCTCGGCTGTCTACGACACTATCAAACGACAAAAGCAAACTGTCGAGGTAGGTCACTTCGAGGCATGTTTTTTGAGCGTTTAAATTTAAATTGTGTGAGTGTATATTGCTCTGCGTGTGTTTTACCTGTCGAGACATTTTGCGGTAGCTTTTAAAAAAAATAGGTAAAAATGAACCAAATGATCCCACTCCTCATGCGTAAGCCGTAGTACATTGTGCTCGTGCGCTAGGTCTGGGGGCTTAGTCCACTCTTTTTTAAGACTGCCAATCGGTCTCAGTCGGTCTTTTCTCCCGTCCGTCCGTCCGTCCGTCCGTCCGTCCGTCTGTCCGTCTGCAGTTTTGTCTGCCAACCTGTCCGCCTTCCTATCGGACAGTCACTCTTTGCTTACCCTTACTCTTTCATTCTCATTCTCGCTTTCCCTGTTCTTCTCAGGTTACAGAACCAGAACTTTCGCATAAACTTAAGATCTACCCCCTTTTAAACTTTTCGTCCAACAGATCCTTCAGGATAAACTGGAGCAGCGTGCGCCTGTTTACAACCAGCTCGTTAAGAATGGCCAACGCTTCCTGGACAGCACCGAACCCGACTCGGAAAAAGAACAGCTGAGTTCCAAAATTGACGACGTGGTGAAACGTTGGGAAAATGTCAAGAATAAAACTGCGAAAGATCTGGCGGTCATCGACGAAGTGTTGCCGCTGGCCAGAAAGTTCAGAGAAGCAACAGATGAGTTTAGTGATTGGCTAATACCGGCAGAGCAAAAGTTGGAGAATTTTGAAAATTTAGTTGGAGATCAGAGTGCTATAGCCAGGCAACAAGAAATAGCGACGGAGCTTAGAGAAGGCGTTTTGAGGCAAAAGTCGAAGTTTGAAGAGTTGGAAGATTCTGGGAAGGGTGTAACGGACGTTGCTAAGAAGGACCAAGATGTGGTTAGGAAAGAGTTTGATGAAGTTGCTGGACGTTGGGAGAAGTTGCAAGTTGATCTTGCTGAGTTGTCATCGCAGTTGAGTGAGGTCCAAAAGTTGCTTGAGGAGTTCAATAAGAGATTGGGACCGATCGCAAAACTGGTTGAGCAAGGTGAAGAAGTACTAAAATCTGTAGGTCCTTTGGGAATTGACGTGGAGAGGAACAAGGAAGAAATTGATAAGATCAAGGTAAGAGATGTGATTTACACCTGTGTGTTTCAAATGAAGCGATCCGTTTATTATTATGACACAAGAGCCCAGCTAAAAGCACTAAGTTTAAGCATATTTTATAAAAGCTTTTATTTCTAACCTGTCGTTGGGTCTCCGAACATCATCAGACAATGAATGGAAAAGTGTTGAGTGAAAACATGAAGAAGTGACTAAAAGATTGTTGGGCGACGTAACGAAACGTTAGAAATAATAAAAGCTTTTATATCACTGCAAAAAATTAAAATCTTGGGAAGATATTTTTTCTGCCTTTGACATTACTTTCCTGGTTTTAAGAAATAAATTCTTGATAAGAAAAGCCATGTGGATTTTTTTCTTCTTTTAAGACATTTAAAGAAATATATCTTGATTCAAGAATATTTTTCCTGTCTAGACCAGATATATTTTCTTAATTCAAGAAAATATGGCTTCTTTGAAGAAATTTTTGTATTAGGATAGCTTATTAAGAAAAATTATCCTGTCTACGGGACAAGATAACATTTCTTAATTTAAGAAATATGGTCTTAAAACAAGAATGTTTTTCTCCAAATAAGAATTTTATTTTTATGCAGTGTAAAATATGCCTATACTTCGTGTTTTTCGGTGGGCACTGCTATTCGTCCTACATATGGAGAAATGTTCAAATGTCGTCACATGCCAATGTCTCAAAATCACTCGCACATTCTGTCATCCTCTCTTTATCAAATGTATCTCGCAGAAGATATTCTTCGATTTCAAAATTGTTGTGTTAAAGCATCGAGAAATTTAAACGTTCCTGTCTTTTTCTTATGAAAGGACCTTCTCAAAGACGTTGAAGATGTACGAACGGATGTCGACGACCTAGCTAAAATCGGCAAAACCACGATCGCCAAAATCGAAGCCTACAAAGGCGACAGCAACCCCGTGAAGGAAAAGCTCGAGGATGTGAAGAACAGGTACGACAAGCTGACCGCTGACCTGAAAGAAAGCGAAGAAAAGCAAAAAGCGGACTCTGATAAAGCCAACGAGTTTTACGAAGAAATAATCATTATCGAGAAATGGATAGTCACAATTGTGGAGGTCATCAAGACCTGGGACGAGAAAGGTGTGAGTACAGACCCGGATGAGATCAAGAAACAGCTGAGAGAGGCCGAGGTGAGAAATAGTTTGCTTACATGGTACTCGATGAGGTGCAGACAAAAGAGGGGACTAATTTATTATGACCAGCCCTGATGTCCTTGTTGTTTATGAAATTGATAAGTATTGGTTCAAAAGAGCCCTAGAGCTGGATTTCTCAGGTAAAGGTAAAGGTAAAGCACCTTTATTTATACTGGATAACCATATCAGCTACCTAAGCTGTTCTCCCTAGAGGTCCAGTAAGGGCCACCCCTCAAGAGTCTAGTGTTACTACAGGAGGAAACCGAAGTACCCGGAGAAAACCTGCGATGCTTGGTAGAGTCAAACTAGACAACACTCTTCTCACATGTGACCAAGGTAACTTTAATCAGATAGCTGCACGAAGCCGAAATCGAACCCGAGTCACAGTGGTGAGAGACACGTGCATTACCACTGTGCCACCAGCACCCCACCTAAATTGAATAGTTTTTTACTTGGTTCTACTCGGGAGTTCGTAAAAGTGGATTTCCACTTGGTGCAAAACGTTGCGCGCGCGACTTTTTCCTTTTGTCGTGGAGCTCTCGAAAAGAACCAAGCAGAAATCTATTCAATTTTAACAATAAAGCTGCCGCGCGCAAGATATTTTGCACCTTGTGAAAATCCAGCATTACAGCCAGTTTATATGGACATAAATAAGTCCTAAATCGACGGCCATTTTTGAAAAATATCGGCGTAATTTTAATGTAAACGATTGGCCGTATACAGTATGCAATTAACGGTCTGCATTGCAGACGATATTTTATCGAATAAGCCAAGAAAACATCCCGAATTACCTGTTAAAAAAATCGCTTGAATCTTTTCGTCTTGTCAAAAGATTTTGGGTGCAGAAATTTCATAAAGCAGGAATTACTTCTGGAAATCTAAATGTATTATATTCTTACTGTTTTGACAAACCTTGAAAAAGTCGTGCACTTTTCATTTCTAATGGTAGAATATTAAAGAAGATCTGGATAAACGTGGTAAAGATATTGAATACATGGAGGAACTTGGAAGTAGTATTGCTCAGACGATTAACGATCCCGAGACATCAAAAGAGGTGAATGAAAAGGTGCGGAAAGTTAAAGAACCTGTCAGAGAAATCCGTGTGAAGGTGAACGAACGGCGCGAAAAACTCGAAACAGCTTTAACGGAAAGCCAAGGATTCCACGACAATCTTGATGAGTTCTTGCGGTGGATGACGACAACAGAACGAACATTGGCCAAAGAGTCGCCAATTTCTGGAAATCCCAATGAGTCAATGGCTCAAAAGAAAGAACACGAGGTAGGCAGGACAAAGTTATCTAGACTGCAATACAGTGTAATATTATGTGACATTACGGTCGACTACAATCCATCATAATGATCTGCATGTCATTTTAGTGCACTGCGCTTTCTTTGCCCTAGTATTGATATCATCTCTCTGCAGTTCGGCCCACTTCACTTTACGTCATTCCACGTCACTTCACTTCTCGTCATTCCACGTCACTTCTTCACGTCATTCCACCTCACTTCACTTCATGTCATTCCACTTCACTTCATTTCACTTCACTTCACACTGGATCACTTCGGACAATTTTGTATCACTTTAATTTACTTTGCTTAACTTCACCTTACTGCTCTCATGCACTTGTACCGCACTGTACGGCTGTGTACCCTGCCATGTTGTACTATACAGTACTGCCCTGTACAGTTCCGTCGTACTTCACTGCATTGCACTTTCTGAACTGCTTTGGATTAGATTTAGCTTCTCTTCCACAGGCCATTTCTTCACACGTCAAGTCACATCACTTCACTTCTCTTTACTCCATTCTGTTCTACCTGCACTAAGTCTGCCACATACGCTACCCACACAAGTAGACTACACCACACCACACTACACTTCACTGCGCTGCTTTGCCATGCCTCGCCTCAATCTCCACTCGACTCCACTCCACTGCCTTCAGTACCATAAGCTATATTATCTTCATCGGCGTCGTCAGGATTTTCCTTAGGGGGATCGACAGCCGAATAAATTTCTATTAAAGCACGTGAGACCACGAGGATAGCACCATGTCTTTAAATACGCCACTGCTCACCTCACCTAGCCCATTACGATCCTACTTTCCCCAGACAATACCACACTGTACTTCAACTGTGGTACCCTAAGCTTCAGTTTACTTTGCTACGACATTCTGGTGGACTGATAAATCATAATCACATGTCACTACAGGTGGTTTACCAAGACATTCTGTCCCACGAGCCAGCTTATCAAGCCGTTCAAACAAGTTGTCAGGAACTTATTGAGAAATCCAAAGAACATGACAGGGAAGAGTTGGAAGAAAAAATTGACAACGTCACCACACGCTGGACAGAGCTCACAGGAAAGGCATCAAAACGCACGGCCGTGCTGGAGGAGGTTGTGGTATGCTCAGCACAGTACGTCAACGCACAGGATACAATCAAACCGTTGCTTGATACCATGGAACATAAAATAAAGTTGATAGAAGAAGTGTCTTCGGACCTTGAAGCCATGGAAAAGCAAAAGACTATTGCCAAGGTACGAACTGGTGCAGACATGTATAGCTAGTAATGGTGTTTTGGCTGATGTGGAGATAGAAAACATATCTGATCGTCAGTTGAAAGTTTAGCTGCTTTATGTCCTGGTTTGTGTTTGTTACCAGTTATCAGAGAAGCGTGGTGCATGTCGATATGAAAGTCAAGTAGAGTTTGGTTTGAGCTACTAGCAAAACGTGATGTAGAACAAGGAAACAGCAGATGTAATGTTTTGAATGATGATAGCTCTTCAAAACTGTTACTGAGATACTTTTTACTCCTTGCGCGAGGGTTTCCCAGACGAGCAAAACCATTTGGGGAATCGTCAACAAGCAAAACCGTTCGGCGTTAGGCTGACTGAACTACGAAAGCAGGACTACAGTCATCAAAGGTTGTCAGCTGTTTTCTCTCCATGATTGTTTACGTTGCTTACATATATTCTTAACCATCGCGATTTGTGTTGACATAGCTTCCACTGGTCTTGCTTTTACTTAGAATCTTCGCGAAAAAAAATGACTGCGTCCCCAAGCAATTTGTACTTAAAAATCTTTCGATGAATACGGGTAGTTCGTTTACTGTTTTGTTTGTGTCCTAAGATCAGTTCAGATGTTTTCACGGTCAAACATGTGAGGTAGACTAACTCAGCAACCAACCAAATGCATCGTTTGGCTTACAGATTTATGATATATGACATATGATATATATGATATATGATATATGATATATGATATATATATATATATATATAATATATGATATGATGATATATGATATATGTATTGATATGATATATGGAATGATACGACACATGATATGATATATGTGATATGGTATGGTATGGTATGATATATGACATAATGTGATATGTCTGATATGATATAAGAAGCAATATTGTAAATTTGTATAATATATAATTAGTATAACAAAGTATAACCACGCTAGTCCTGGTCAATACGGCATACGTTTTGTATCTAATCGGTCAAATGCTAACCCGACCACAGTTTGCCACAGATCTTTATCTGTATATTTCTAATATGATAGGAGCTGGAGAAGGAAAAAGAACTTCACCAACCTCTCGTAGAACAGTTAATGTCCTCCAGCAAACCGCTGGTCGAAAACTGCCAGGCTGACGTCGGCACTATCGAAAACGATGTGCATGACCTAAAGCAGCGATGGGATAATATTTGTGGAGTATTACAAGAGGCACAAGAAAAATTCCCGAAGATGAAAGAAGCTGTAGAAATGTACGAGGAATCAGCTAGACCTTTAGTGAAGTGCATTGAACAAGGAGAAAATGTCGTCATTAATACCAAGCCGTTTGGAATGGATGCAGACAAAGGAGAAGAGCTGCTGAATACACTGAAGGTATTTCGTGTTGTTGATGAACACAGATGATTAAACTTTGAACAGACTATCAATTCGTCAGAGGGAGTTGACAACTTAATTTTGTATATTTCTCCCATCGTGTAACTTGTCGTAGTTGGTGGGATGAGGTCTTTTTTCGTCGTTGCTTTTGTTTTTTGCTTCTGCTGCTAAGTGTTGCCGTGTTAGTCGTTATGGCAACAAACTTTGTGTTGCCATCGTCGTCGTATTTGCTGTTCTTGATGCTGTTGCTGCTTTCATAAAAAGTTTTATTTTGGTGGTTCTATAGCATTCGTACTTCTTGGGTCCATTTACGCGATACAGTTGTATACGGTTATCAAATTAACTCATTGTAGTATTCCGGACGTGCTGATGCTCTATTGAGCGAATAAAAACCATGAATTTCACCTCTGAGACAACATTCCATACCCCAAGACGAACAATCGTATATGACAATCTTATTGTGTAAAAAGTTCAAAGTTTGGTAACTGCCGTGACTGATCACAAAGAATTCCAACGTTTCAAGCAAAGGCCTTTCGTCAGAGAAAGAAACGTGTTCTGAAATAGGAATATCAACTAGACTAGGTCTCATACGAAAATAAGTCTTTTTGTCACATACTCCTATTCGTATAGAACCTAGTCTGGTTGATATTCCTATTTCAGAACACGTTTCTTTTTCTGACGAAGGGCCTTTGCTAGAAACGTTGGAATTTTTTGAAATCAGTTATGGCAGTTACCAACCTTTGAACTTTTTACCTTATTTATCACTGTCTACGCAGTATCCTATTTCTATAATCTTATTGTGCAAAAGGGTCTTGATGTTGTTAGTCACTAATATCTTCTGCATGGAATATTTAACCAACACCTTTATCTTATCCGAAAGTTATTGAAGCTTTTCTCAGACCGTTTGTATTTTTTTTCTACAGAGCGCTAGAGATGCCTTACTGGAAAAACAGGACGACTTAACAACTATCAACGAGAAAGGCGACGAAATTTTACTCATTGACAATAACTCAGAGAACGTTTCGCGCGTAAACGGTCGTTTTGCCGACCTCAAGCAAAGCACGGAAGACACGCTGAAGAAACTGAACAGTCTGATTGGTCAGCTGGAGAAAGACCTGGAGTCGACGAAAAAGTTCGTAAACGGATGTGAGGAACTTGAATCTGACTTGATTGGAATCCAGGGCAAGATTAAAGCTATGGAACCTGCAGGAAAAGACACTGAAAAGATCAAAGAACAAATGCAGCAGGTTGAAGTAAGTTGATCATTTTCATTTAAAGATTTTTTTTCGTACCGTAGTTCCACTTCCCCGACACTTTCGCTCCTAAATTTTCCTAAAATATTTCATCAAATAAAATCTACTAGTTCTTATAATAACTGTTCACATTTGGTAAGTTCAAGTGGGCAGGTAAAAGCGATTTGAATTGGTGGGATTATAATTTCTCCGAGTAATGTAAATCAGGTGGATTATACTTCTAAGGATCGTGAAAGTAGCCGCGACTGGTAATATTTTTTTACCGTACACAAATATAAACCGATTAGAAAAGTGATAGCGAAGCTAAAATCTACGAAGAACAATCAAAGTACCGGTAATTTCCTTCACAGGGTACGGGATTTGTATGTGCATGCAAAGTGGCGGTAATAATCTTGACAAAAAATGCTATAAAAACTGGTTAACTCTTTGGCGGTCAAGTTCATTATGTTTAGCTATATTGTATCGAAAAAACCCCAGGAAAGGCCAGCTCATTATTCACATCAACACCAGGTTTGCTTCTTTTGGCTGGTGCAATTGGTGAATAACAAATGGTTTCCATAACCTTAAATGGAAATATGCCAAGTCAGAGACAACACTTGGGATCGGTTGGTGAATTATTCACCAACCGATCGCCTAAAATCTCTCTGATAACTATGATTTTTTTTATACTCCTTTCATCGTGTTTTCGAATTAGTTTCATTGAATGTTTCATAAAAAATGGTGGCACCGCTAGTTACTATTCTGTAAAACTTCTTGAAGATTAACGATTTCATAACAAAGTAAATGTAAAATCGTGTGTTGGTCTATGTCCAAGGAACTACTTTCAATACTAGTAACTTGTCAGGGTAACTTCCGAGGTGATACAAAAGTATGAAATAAAATAGAGTGCTGCGTAGGCACTGTTGAAATCTTGGTGAAATGATTGGAAAGGCCTGAGTAGTGCCGAAATGTAAAGAGTAGTTTTCTAACGTTTAGAGTGAAGGCCCTTCGAAGGGCGTTTGCTCGAAACGTTAGAAAACTACTCTTTACATTTCGGCACTACTCAGACCTTTCCGATCATTTCACTATGATATAAAAGTAGACTGATACGTCGGCAGTGTTGAACGACGTGTAAAAAGCCGAAAGAGTTAGGATGTGCCGAAAGTTAATCGATTAGAAACTGAAGTTTTCAATATAAATAGCAATGCGCAACAAATTGTGCGGAGCATTGCACAATATAATAATAGCTCGTATAATAATAATAGCTCGGCACGGCTAATTATCCGTGCCGTGCCCAAACGGGGTTTTAATGTATAAGTATGCAAAACATGTTTGAAATGTTTGCCGAAGTCCAAGCGTATTTGAATTTGACATGGAAATCCAGTTAATTTCTCAAGATTTAATTCGGTCATGGCAAAACATGACTTTTCCCATTATGGCGTAAAGCGTGAAGTCACATTTCAATTTAGAAACTTGATTTTAATCTGTTTTGTTTTAATTTATGTTGTCATCTCGTGGAAACTACGTATCATTTCTAGTTCTAGTGCTCAAACATTCATTCTCAAGCTGTCATACGTAATTTGAATGATCGGAAATGGTGCCGACCAAACCGTTTTAATCTCCGTCAAAATACTTTGGTAAACAAGTGGATTGTGAGTCTGTTGTCGTCATGATATTTGTTTAGTCATTAATTCAAGAATTGTTAGTGGTGTTAAATTCCACGACCAGTGTCTTTTTGTGGATGGGTGAAACAGATGTTTCTGGGTTCTTTAATAACATACATACTGTGACCAGGGACATAAGAGTTGCTCACTTGCTCGTTATATCCTACAAATAATTCATTTACCTGCGAAAATCAGCACGGCTGAACTTGAACAATACTGCCGAAGATATTAGCAGACCGCCTTTAAAGTACCAAGAGAGGAGCCAGGCGGAAATCGCAGTTTAAGGATAAAAATGCGACAAAACGTTAGTGCACTTAATAAAACTTCAATTTTAACCTTGTCATGGGTTTTATGCGTTTTGTGCTGGGCACTAATTTTTATCCTCAAACTGCCTATAAAGTAGCTAAAAAAGCAACGTGTTTTCGATCGGAAATCCCAGGTGACGTTTGTGTTGATGACAAAAAAAAAAATGCTTAATAGATTATTAACCATATTTCGATGGAATTAAATTTGATAACTTAAATTCTGCATGCGATACAATCGAACGAATGCCAGGAAAAGGTGTAATATCAGTCTGCGGTTCATAGGCAAGCTACAGGTTGACGTAGTATCAACGTATATCTGAAAGTTTTTTAAAACCATAGCCGCTTCATCCTTCTCAATGGTATATTTTCTCGAGTCACACTTAGTTCCTCCGTTTCGTGGCTCTTGTTGCGCGAAATAAATACGAACCATTTTATTTTTGGCTATCTTCTCCATCCTTGTTCGCTTTGTTTATCGTTTCAACTGATGTGTCAAAAGAAAACCTGTTCTTACGTCACGATATGCTAATCTTTGAGAGTAAATAGTAATATCCGTGTTCTGATGCGGCTTCTCGGTATCGGTGACCCAGCAATTTACAGCAATTTTCAACACCTTCATGATAATATTCTTGTCGTGATACAGCTTCACTTTACGATTCAGCCATTAACACAATTTTAAATTATTTCCATAGTTTGATATCAACGAGGGTGCGCTTCACGAGTAAAGACTCGGTGACAGCTTGTCCACTCCAAAAGTGTCCCATGCCAAATAATTTTTACGGTGTTGTGAAATATTAACATTTTTTACCCTCATGCATTTGAATATTGTATCTGGGCAACGAGAACTGATTATCAGATTGCTTTTAAATGTGCTTATTGTCTTCCATTTCGGTGTTTAACTTTTAAAGCCTCATTTGTCACATGTGAATCTCGTGAGTATACAAATCTCTTGCGAAATGAGGACTCTGAGCGTGTAATCTGATATCTAAGTTGTTGTTTCATTTTCCGCGTCATCAAACTCGACGCGACCAAGCTCATGGATTATTCGTGAAGTTTTAACGAAACGATTTGCATATTCTTTATTGCCCACTCGATGCTGTAGTCCGTCTTTTCCAGCCGTTCGAGTCACGTAGTTGATCTTGTCTAAGTTCCGAAGTTCTGTGTAACCTGAAACTGGACGTTTTCCACAAGATTTTCGAACAAGTAAATTCTACTTCCGAAAGAGCCGCCGGTCAAGCGACGAAAACGTAGGCAAATTTTTATCATTATAATGGAAATTTCCAAGTGTGTATTCAAACAGAAGGAAAGCGTGCGTCTACACAATGGCTCTGCACTTGTAACTGTCGAATACAGCCACAAATCCAACGAGGACTTAGATGATCACAAGTATACTGCTCAGAAGTATGTTTCAATTCTTCCTCCAAAATTTGGTCCCTTTACTTTGACGTTAATTCCCAAAGATGACGAGGTAGAAAGTGACATACTTTATTTTCTTCGTAGTCAATAGTTTTTCCTTCAAGTGTTTATCAGTTTCGTTTTAAAGGATGTGACCAAGTGTGGTTTTTGTTTTTTCCTTTTTTTTCAGGCTAGGACATTAATCATTTATTATTTCAAGTGTATTATCTTGTATTATCTAGTATGTTTGGTCTTATGTCATATCGTCCTCATTCATAACTTTGTATTCCTTTACTTGCTAGTGCATAGCCTTAAATCCGGAACTAAATAATATGCCGATTTTTTTTTTTTTTTTTTGCGGTTGGACATACTTGTGTACGGGTAATTCATTCGACGTTGTTCCTTTATTCTGACAGCTATTATCCCTTACCCGCAGGGGTTCGGCATGGGCTAATGACCTGGTAAATGTTTTAAGCCTTGTGTCCATTTGTACCTCAGATCTCGCAGTGTCACAAGCTGATGCAGACCGCCACTGTTTCAAAACTTGGGTCACCAAAACTCCTTCGGTCCTATCTACACGATACGATTATCGTGTACGATTGTTCGCTCTGACGTATCCGATTAACTCAATCGAGTCTTACGAACGTATTGCTACATTAGTTAGCAAATCGAAAGCAGGAATTATGCCTTTGAGACAACTTCAAATACCCCAGACGAACAACCCTATTCAGCGATTGAACATTATTCGTTGCTTTTTACAGTTTGAGCGTCGTAAAGCCTTTGAGGAATGCTGTCAGTGATGTTGTTTGTTTGCAACTCGATCCCTCAAACTATCGGGCGGATAGTCTCTGAACCTGGGAATAAAACGGCGAAAAGTTTGTTCGAGTTCGATACTAATGGAAATGAAGTTATAGTTGGTTCAACCCAACAGCATTAATGTCTGCTCTATCTACAACTTTGCCCTGTATAAACGAGAAGTACAGTAAACAAACATTGAGAAATAATTTTATTCTCTGGAGTATACCGGTAAATTTTGTTTAATCAAGTAAGCCCCAGCTCTCAACATATTTCCTGTATAAGGGAAATACGAACTCCTTTTGCAAGGGCAAAAGCTTATTACAGTTCATTGCTGCCGTGTTATTCTTGGTCTTCTGGTCACCCGTCTGTCAGTTGTTTTATGTAAATGAGTCAAACGCAGAGTTTAACTGACGAGTGGTTCACGGACGTTACTCGAAAAGGTACCTTTTACAGAGGCGGATACAGAATTTTGAAGAAGGGGGGCCGCAAAATTTTTTTTTACACATTCCTGCCACTAAGTGGCGTTTTAGTGGGAGAATTTTTATGCTATTGTTGTGTCCGGTGTTTTTTGAATCTGAATTTCTTCAATTCACCCTTTCTTTTCTTTGCTGTTTGTTCCGATTCTCTTTCAAAATAATCGTCAGTATTCTTGATGGTCGACATATTTGATGCCTCTGTTTAAGCAAAAAGTCACATGACAACTCATGAAAAAAGGGGGTGCGCGTCCGATGCCCCCCGTCTAAACCTGCCCCTGCTTTATAGGATGGTTATGTGATACATTCATGCATAGTTGGTAATGCAATGACTGCAGTCATCGTAATTATACCTGCCGGAGCCGAAGCTGAAAAACTGGAGTTTACAAAGCTTTATTCGTAGCCCGCGTAGACGTTTCGTTTTTTTTTTTTTTTTAGACTACTATGGTAGCTTTGTTCTGTCATGAGTGAACACACATTGACTTTGTTTACAAGAGTCAAGAGTAATTTTCAATGAAGTGTTAAAGCATTCTTTATTCGTTTGCTACCGGGATTTATATTCACGAGGTCGCTGACAAGAGACGAGGAATTAAATGATGCGGGATGTAAAGTCGATTAGTGTATTTCATTTTTAATTCCTTGTCTGTGAACTCGTGCATCTGCATCCTGCAAACACACAAACAAATGAAAGTAATCGTATCGGGAAAAGTTTGGCTTCAAAACGAAAATACCTGAAGATATTCATAAGATTTAATTTCAGAATCGTCGTCAGAGATACATGAAATCTTTTCATAATAATGTGACACTGCCGAAGTCAACTAAAAAAAATGTTGACTCGAGCGGGATTTGAACTCGCACCTTCAGGATACCGGTCCGCCGTGCACTTAAATTGGATTAATAACTCGCTTCCAGTCCCTGTGGACTCGATAGCTCAACAGGTAGAACGGCGGACCGACATCCCGAAGGTGCGAGTTCAAATCCCGTTGAAGTCAACATATTTTTCAGTTGACTTCGGCAGTGTCAGATTATCATGAAAAGTTTCTGTTCATATTCATAAGAGTTCATTTTCAATTGGAATTGATTTGCGCGAGTGTCCTTCCGAGTCCAAAATTATGTGAGCCCATTGCGCGTGCACAAATTTAGGTCTTCGGGAGACACGCAAGACCAAATTAATCTCTAATTCAACGAGAAACCGTCTGATTCACGATTAATGATAACAGAACCCACAAAATTCATCTCGTACAAAAATTGAATATTGAACTTGTTTTATGAAAAAGGTTGTGCAGCTCGTTCGAGAACTGAAGGCTTATATTTGTCGGTCCTTACATGAACTGGTGGCATGTTCTTGCAAGTCGGCAGTCAAACAAAAAACAGGCGAGCCGATATTTGATTACGTATGCTCTTCTGGGACTCATTTATATTTTTTTCTCGAATTTCTTCTTCAGGAACAACAGCAGAAGCTTGCCAACCTAAAGTACGTTCTCCAAGAAACCACCGATGTGAGCAACGCTCTCGTTGAGCGGTATCCCGACGAAGACGAGACCAACGCCGAGGTCACCGAGCGCGTTACGAAGGTTGCCGATTTGTATCAAGAAGTCAGTGATTCAGTGGACGGTATCTTGACAACTCAAAAAGAAAGCTTGGCAAAACGTGGCGAGTTCCAAACTTTATTTGAAAGTTTCTTGGCCAAAGTCGACTCTTTCGAAGAAAGATTACAAAGTGTTAAACCGCTGTCCACAAAACTGCCGATCCTCAAGGAGGAAGAGGAAAACTTAATGGTTAGTTGAATTAATGGATATTGAGTGAGTGTGTTGAGACCCAATCGCTTGCTGGCTCTCCCAGGCGATAATCAACTCATTGAGAGGTCCTGATGAGGGAAGATTATACCCTTGAACCGACCAGTAGGAAGGTTAGATTGACAGAAAACAGTGTAAGTTTGAATCGAAATGTCTCATTCGGGGGTTCAATGCTTTCCCAGGACATTTTTGAATTGATCTGAATGGTGGTTTTAGATGGTCTCTGCTTGATCCTGTCATTGTATATAATGTACTGTAGCCGTATTGTGTAGTGTACTTTAAACCTGGCCCAAAGTAATGCAGTCGACTCTGGTTTTGGTGTTGGAGAAAAGTGTGCTGAAATATTGCAGGGAGCTGTAGACCCATAATTCCACTGCCTTTCGGTGTTTCGGCAGCTGTAAAAATGAAGCACGGGGTGAAACGTTTAAAAATCTAATTCCTGGAAACGGTCCTATCAAAAGCGGATTTGTACCATGGTATGACACTGCAGAGAGCATATTCTGATAATTGTGCTCGTCTTCGTCCTCGCTGTCAGTGATAACACACCTAAATGGAAATCTTCGCTGTTCATCGAATTATCTAGCTGTGGATCAATCTCTGAAACTGCAGCCTTCTGAGACAAAATACGAGAATGAACATGCCTCTGTCACGTTACTAGAGCAGATATCGTTTAACGATTAAGATTTCTAAATATTAAACATATTTACTAGTCATTCATTTAAAAGTCATTTATTTGACTTTTTTCTCCAATTTCACTGCAACTCCCCTTTAATATTTTAAGTTCGATATTTCTTGATTTCCATGGTAACTGGGTAATTCAGTGCTACAATGTGAATGTTCTTTTCTCGGTTTAGACTATTCGTGAAGAGATCGTTCAGCAACAATCACCGTACGAGCAAGTTTTAGAAATGGGTGAGAACATGGCGGCTGAAAGTCCAGGCGAGGAAGATGAAGAACTGAAAGAAAAATTACGCAACACTGCAGAGAGGTGGAAAGTTTTAACAGAAGTCATCACCAAGAAAGTGAAGTGCGTGGAAGAAGTCGTGATTCTTGTTGAGAAAATCGAGCAGGAAGTCGAGGTTGTTATAACTTTTATTACCACGGCAACAAAGACGTTACAAAATGTTAAACCGGTATCGTCTGACCTTGAACCCATTAAAGAAGAACACGAAAAAGTCAAGGTAATGTTAATTCCTTGATGTCCACTGGTTGTTCCTTATATGAAGTGTGCTTTTGTTTGTGTTCGTCGAGAAGATGACTGGTAGTTCTGGTGAAAGAAGTACTGGTATTTAAAGTGGTGTTAGTAATGGTAATGACGGTAATGATTACTAGGAAGTGATAGTGTTGTGGCAGACCAAGTATATTAAAATTCCAATATAAGAAGTATAAGAAAATGTGAATTATTTTGTTTAGAGAGATCATGAGTAATCGTGTTGCTTTGTATGTACGGGCTTCCGTAAAAGTGATCGCCGTGTTGTACCCACGGAGTGGTGGTAGCATTGATGGTCACGTTGTAGAGTGAAATTGGGCTTGGTTTGACAGTGATCCTTCCTTTGCCGTCAGCATTGGAAGTGGCAATGATATCTGTATTGGTATTCTAAGCTTGATGTCAGTGGCACTGTTGGCGCTAGTGTTAGTGCAGGTGTAGCTGTTGGTTTTGGCTTTGCTTTTGTGTTAGCGTTGGTAATAGGTAATAGGCAATAGTCAGTGGTAGCCTGAACGACACTGCATTGGTATTAGGGTTAGTGTTACTTCCCTTCCCATGGAACAGTTCGTGGCTGTGACCCATCTTTTCAATCCTACTTTAATTAATGACCCGCATCAGAGAAAACATAATGGCTTTCGAGGAGAGTTAGTAATTATAAATTTACATCCAATAATTCTGCGTGCCTCAGTAATTATCCATTAAATATTGTACGCAGTATGTACTAGGAGTGGCGTTGATTACATGTTGGTATTAAAACGCGTTGATCGTGGTGTTGTCGTAGAAGTCATTTGTGATCATTCTAATAGTTACAACAAGCGCCTGATACGAGAACCTCTCGTCTTGTTTCGAGGTTTTAGTTGTTGCGGCGATTTACTATTGTGTAATTTACCTTTTAAGGAAATTCAAGATCAGATCACCAGCAAAGAACCCGTTAAAGAATCAATAAACGCAAGTGCGGAAAAGCTTACCGAACTGTGCGAGGCGGACGTAGATGAAATGGAAGCAAAAATTGAGAATATCAATAAGATGTGGAATGACCTGAACGAACAGAAGTCGAACAAAGAGGAAGAGTTGATGAGATTATTGGACCGCGTGTCGGAGTACCAGAAAATGGCAAACGCGGTGCAAGAGAAAATTACAAAGGCTAAAAATGCCTTGGAAACTGAACCTGGACTTACATTCGACTTGCCTCAAATGCGCACAAACCTTGCCAACATCAGAGGCGTTAACGAGCAGCTCAACGGATTGAGACCACAACTGGACAGCACTGTCGCATATGGTAAAGAACTGATTGATGGGGATCCAGATATTGATGGATCTAATATCAAGAGACGCAACGAGGAACTTCAAGAGATGTTTAAAAATGTTGACGAGAGGGTGAAAGGTGAATTAAATAAAATGGAAGGGTTGGTTCAACAGATGGAGCAGTACACCAAGACTTCGAAAGAACTCAGGAAGGACCTTGCTTACATACACGATGAGGTTGAGGCCAATAAACCAGGACAGCTGGACCCCGAAAGCCTCTGCGAAAGAGTTGCTGCTGTCAAGGTAGGCGGATAATACAGAACCCTACCCCGGCGTACAGCACCGCACTGTACTGCACCGTGCCATCCCGCACCGTGCCGCGCCGTGCCGCACCGCCATGTGCCATACCGCCCCGCACCGGTCCTGCGTCACACTGTACTGTACAGCGCCGTTACCCCACCGTACTGCACTGAACCGCACTGCGCTGGGCTGTGTTAAATTGCATTGATGCACTTTCCTAAACTATATGACAGTAAAATACACCGAATGTTTTCACATTAAAGAATACATATAGGTTGCACTATGCTGCACCACATCAAATTACACGTCATTAAACCACCTCTCACAGAATTGAAATGCTCCAAACTTATTTTTCCAGCACTTAAAAGAGCACTTGGATGACACTTCCCAGTTACTTGACGCTTTCAACAATGACGGTCAGCAGTTGATAGGTGCCGGACTCGGCAGCGACCCAGCGATGATCAAGGAAATCTCAACAGTTAATAAAGAATACCACGACGCCGTGGACAGCGTAGATGGTTTACAGTTGCGGCTACAGGACGTTACGAAGGAAGTACAGAAATTTGATGACCAACACAAAGAAACTGATAAAGAATTGTCATCCATTGAAGAGAGAGTGGAGGAGATGAACAAAAAGCCAGTTGGTACAGAACAAGAAGAAATCAATAACCAGCTGGAGGAAATTAAGGTAAGACAAGGAAGGCTTTGGTAGAGGAAAGAGAACGCTGACATACTTCTTACTATGGCATCAAACCTAGATGTGTTCTTTTTGACGTTAATTCGACTTAAAGATGCAGGAATGAGGCTTTTGTGACTGCGTTGTTGTTCGTGTAATCAAACAAAAATAATTGCTATCACACGAGGCTAGAAAGAAAAATTTACTTGGATGCGAAATTGGTGGGCTGGGTCAGGGGAAATGGAAAAGGAAAGAGAGGAAGACAGAAAGACAAGGAGGTAGGAAAGGGAATGGATTGGGAGAGGTAAAGGAGGGAGAATAAAAGTGAAAAGGAAAAATGAAAGAAAGAGAAAAAAGGGAGAGAGAGGAAGAGGTGAGAGACGGGGAGGGGGAGGGGAGAGAAGAGGAAGAAGGAGCGGGAGAAGAAGAGGGGGAGGGGATAGGGAGGGAGAGGAAAATGAAGAGGGAGGAGAGGAAAAGGTTGAGGGGGAAAAGTAAGGGGGGAAAAGGGAGCGAGGGAGAGGGAGGGAAGGAGGCAGAGGGAAAAAGGGAGAGAAGAGAGAAGGAAAATGGAAAAGGAGAAGAGAAAAAGAAGTAGAATAGGTTAGGGAGAGAGAGAGAGGGGGAAAATGAGATTTATGAGAAAAATAAGGAAAGGCGAGAAAAGAGAAACCGAAGGAAGGAAAAGGGGAAGAGGACAAGAGTGAATAAAAAGGATGTGATGTCCAAGGAAGCATGATGAAATTTTACTAGCAGTGTCCCAAAAAGTAGCATAGGCTGACAAAAAAGAGATAAGCAAAGATAAATGAATGAAACTCTATGAAAAATGATATTGTTTATATGTTAGTTGTAAGACTGGGACAAACTGGTGCGACCAAAGTGTAGGCAGTGTTCAAAACTTTGCTTCATATACTTAGGTTTGCCAGAATGACGTAGCTAAAGTGCAGGAAGACATCCAGTCGTTAGTAGACCTGAAATATGGCCTAACTGTGCAGTACCGTGGCTCTGACGCCACTCCGCTGGACAAAATGATCGACGACCTCAACCATCGTGTGATGGCAATAAGTCATAGTTTGGTCGAACGTCAGACGAAGCTAGACCAGGCACTTCTCCAATCAGGGAAATTCAAAGAAGCTGCTGACTCTCTCCTCGACTGGCTGTCAGAAACTAGAGACTTACATGAATCACAAGGACCTGTATCAGCCGCTGATCCCAACTTGCTACGAGCTCAAATGAAAGAAAATCAGGTGAGAAGATAGTTACACTTTCTAAGTAATTTATATAAGTGTTTTCTATAGGTGGAACGAGAGATTACTTCAACTAACATTAGCAAATACGTTCTTGAGGTATTGTGCTTTGTTAGCATTGGATCAATTTTTGGTGGTTAGATACAATTAGTGTCTGAGCTGGTACTCTCTTATGATGCACAAATGGCTCGAACAGGGTCTAATCCAAGTGCTTAGTCGTATTTTGGGTGGGATATATGGAGACATTCGGGAGAGACTCTTTTCCGTCCGCTCTCTAATTTCTTTATTTACCGATATTTTCAAAAAACCTTATTGACTGGCCAGTTCGGATCCACCCCGCATTTATAGTCTAATTCCTTTGTTGATTGTCGTTTCTTCTTCTGTTCCCCAGTTGCTCGTGCGCATGATCAAGGAACGTGAAGGTACGTTGAACTCGGTGCAGACGACAGCAGAAGAACTACTCAAGACCGCTGACCCAGATAAAAAACAAGAAATCGAAGAGCAGATGGAGGACATAAATGACCAATGGAAGGAGCTCGTTGGACTGGTGACTGAACGTGGAGGTCAGTTACAAGAAGCACTGGAGATTTCTCAGAAATTCAACGACCTAAACAAAGAGCTGACAGACCGCCTCCGCAAAGTCGACAAAAAGGCGAAAGCTGAGAAATTCTCAGAAATTAAAGCTAAACCAGATGAGATAAAAGAGCAAATCAAGGAATTCGAGGAGATTGTTGAAGAGTTCCAGAGCTGTGAGCCGAAGTTAACCGAGTTGATCGCGTTGAGTGAAACTTTGGTGACATTTGCGACAGAAGATGATAAAGTGCTCGTGGAGGAGAAGGTGGAAGACGCGAAGGAACGATACTGGAATGCGGAGAAACGAGTGAAGACAATCCAGACGAGGCAAGCTGACGCCTTGAAACTTGTTGAGGAGTTCTTCCTTGAAAAGAGTGTATTCGAGGAGTGGTTTGTGGAAACGGAGAAGGCAATGGATAGCGTAGACATCAGTGACGACACTGAGACAAAACAGCAGCTGTTAAAGGTATGCAATAACCATTCCAAAGTTATTTCCAAGATGGGCTAAAGACTAGCAAAACTGTGTGTAACCACTTTAAACGGGTTGAGCGGGGAGTTGTAATCGAGGGTAAGGAGAAATTAATGGCTTTACATTTAATCACAGCCAATTGCAAAACTTAAAGCTCTTCATAGGTGAAGATTGTTTAAAATGTTGCACTGAACTTAGTTCGTAAGATATTTTGTCTTTACCAAATTTAATCTTTTTGAAAACACATCATTGAACGTCTAGTGCGTGCAAAGGACTTTGATCAACTCTTTGCTGATAAAACTAGGTTCTGCCAGTTTTCAGTCGTCTAATTTCTCTCATTTTAATTTACTTTCAAGGGTATCCAGCAGTCAATGAAAGCCAAAGAACCTGACGTCAAGAAACTCCGTGAAAACGGAAATCGTCTGTCGAAGTTGGTGTCGGAAGAACACGTGGTTATTATCGAAGAGATCATCGTGGTAATCGAAGTACGATGGAAAGAGGTCAAGGCAAGGGTAGAGAACGTGACAAGGGATCTTTTCACTGGCAAAGAAGAGCTTGAACGATTTAGGTTGAGTATGGAAAGCATCGAAGAATGGTTGTCAGTGACTGAAACGAAGTTATCAAACCTGGATGCGCCATCGTCGAAACCAGAGAGGGTAAAAGAGCAAATCAAGGAGCTAAATGTAAGTCGCCGTACTGGTTGTTTCAGGTAAAATATATCGAGCCTCCTCCTCGTAGAGAGAGTTTCTCGTTTATCAGGTGTGCACTAGTGGACACTAAAATTTTTTTATAGACTGTATGTGAAGTATATGTGTGTTTACAATATTTCACACATTTAGCGGTATATGAGTGTATGTTACTGACTCTCAGGTAAAATATATCGAGCCTTCTCCTGGTGCAGGGAGTTTGCCGTCTTTCATGTTTGGTCTAGTGGGACACTAAATTTTTTTTTTGCCTTCTGTGTACTGTATGTCAGGTATATGTGTTTCACCAATATTTCACACATTCAACGGTATATGAATGTGTGTTATTGACTCGTTCGTCAAGAAATGGTTCTTTGTATTGCCTAAGTTACTGCTGTGTAAAGGAATAGAAATAGTTCGTTTTTGTAACAGTAAAAGATTTTGTTACCGATTATCACGAAACAAAGTCCGACAAAACAAGTGATATGCTGATCTAAATTTCAAAATCATCCACTGAATAACATGAAGAGAAAATTACATGATTATATACAGCGAAGGTCATTTCGAAACGTTATGTGAAAGGGATTTGAACTCTTATCTTTTGTGACCTTTTTTGAGTTAGCTGGATATGCGAGTTCAAACCCCGCTCAACCCAATTTTTCGGGTTACTCTAGCAGTTTAACTCAATCATGAAATTTTCTAATTATGTTCATTTTAACTTGTTCAATTTTAGCCAATCAGCAACGACGTTGCGGTTCACGCTGGCACAGTCAACCAGGTATTGGACAGCGGACAGACTTTACTGATGGCGTTGGGCGAAGACGACGGTGCCGAGATAAAGCAGAAATTAGACGACATTAAAAAACGCTTTGAGAACGTGAACGAACAAGCCTCTTCAAGACAAACTCAGTTGGTGGAACTGTTACTGTTGACTCAGCAATACTTACATATTGTGAATGAAGTGACAACGAGACTGAGGCGAGCAGAGGATAATATTGCTAAACTGAAGGATGAGGCCCACGCGGCTGAGGTTGAACAAGAGAGGATCAAGGTGAGTGCTAAATGAAAGCAGGCTGTCCAAAATTGCGGTAAAAAAACGTGCGTTGCCGTCGCGTTACCGCAAATCTAGTTTACAGTTATGATTTTTCGTTACCCGAAATACATTTCCCTGAGTACTATAGTTAACTGAGTTTCATTCGTCAGAGTGTGAAAATAGTAAATTGTTACTTCTTGACGTGATTATTATGGGTTGTTCACACTAGTGTGTAGGGTCGGTCTGAGATCGATCTTAGTTAAATTCGATCTGAGTTTGTACGCTTGAATGCGAACTGAGATCGATCACAGATCGATTAAAGTTAGGTCGATCTTAGTGTGAACGGCCCCTTAGACTACTTGACCAAGGTGGGGAACTATTAACAATCAATTTATTAAACTGTTGAAAAATGTTATAACATTAGACAGACCTGTCTCAACTTTGATGATTTTCTATTTTAAAATTCTTGTCACCCATTGCCCCTTTATCACTGCGGTAACGGTGGCGTAAACGCGTTTACCTAAACGCGAATCTACCTAAGCAAAATGTCATCACTGCCATGTTTAATGTTGGAAAGCTTGGAAAGTGTTACGTCTGTAATCCTCTGGTTTGACTGATGTTTCTTGGAATGCCGGAATAAGGCCATATCCATCGAGTAGGGACGTGTGAGACTCACGGGTAACGCGATGTAAGTGTAACGGCTATAAAATCATCAGTTGCTAATGTTAAAACGCGCGTCCTCTACTGTTCATATATATTTAAAGCAATCGGTTGGAAAATTAGGTATTTTAAACTTTAAATTTGTTTTTCAACGATCAATATTGAACTTACATTCAGTATTCATGTGCGGTGTAAATTATAGCCAAAATTTTGACACTGAGAAAACGTCTGTTGAAATTTGACGTTCAGGCTGGACAAGTCCAGTCAGACCCCGCGAAGAAAAACGAGAAGCGTCATTCATCGTTTCATTTATACTTGATTTAGTAAATGCGTTATGAAATGCATATTAGCAAGTCAAAGGTAGAACAATCAGTATATATTCCAATGTGTTTCAGCCATTCAAAGTATATTGTATAAATGCTAATTTCCCAAAATGCGTAACCCTTTAAACTTACTTATGTTTCCAACTCAATCATCGGAGCAATTACCTATAACGGCTTTGCCAGGCAAATGGAGGCCAGTGTAGGCTTTTGAGCCAGAGCTTAATTGACAAACTTCGTTCAAAACAGCCAACAATGTCCAGATTATGGCAATATTACAGACTGCGTACCCAGAAGAAGACATATGCAAATGTCCCTTAAACAGTTCAAGTTATGTTGGGGATACTAAAAAAAATAGGCTTATAAACAATCAAAATTAACCTTAAAGACAAGAGAGCGTATTCCCACAATCCCAATCCAGTAAAAATCGCTGCAGTGTTGTGACGCGAGATATGTTCAGGAGAGAAAAGGCAAAACGTAGACTGAGAGCATTGACGTTTCAATGGACCTGTATTCTTGTTGTAGTAACGTAGGTTAGTCTAACGTTAGCTTTCTTTAGAAAGGCGACGGAAGAGATGACACAGGCAGGCATGGCATGGCATGGCATCGTATGTTAACTTTACTGTTGGCAGATAGCGTGAGCAAATTTGCCGTACAAGACGTCCTCTTTGCTAGGTTCTGTAAAACGGCATGGTAGAGCGGGTGTCGCGCGTTTGTGTCAGTATGCTGCGAAGGTAATCTCGCTTGGTGGCTGCTTTTTAGGCAATTCAAGACAGCATAACGGTTCTCGCGCCGTTGATGTCCAACTACGTTGATACCCACAACGACTTGGCGAAACACTGCAGTGCTGCTGAGGTGGCCGAGGCTGAGAATGAACTGAAAAGGAATCAAGAAAGATACCAGTCTCTGAGAGCAGACATTGAAAACCGCGGAATCCAAGTTGGTATGACGTTACAACAGGAAGAACAACTTCAAGTGACGTTGGAAGAACTTATAACACATCTGGAGAAACGTAAAGATGAGCTTCATAATTTGGAACCGATTGGAGTACATAGTGAAATTGTAAAGGAACAACTCAAAGCTCATGAGGTTAGTTTCAGAAATCAGTGTTCATGCGAAAGTGAGATTTTTTGTCGTGTTGAAAATGGAATATACTGATAATGGTACTGGTAAATGCGGCAGATATTTAGAATCGTGAATGATTGTTTATTATGTGGCAGAGCTTGCTGTCCAGTCTGTATGCAAAATGACGCACGCTGATTCGCTACCTAGCTGTTCAATGGGTTTTTCCTACCGACCGGCATGTTTTGGTATGAAATTTCCGAGTTGATTTGAAGACAAGCAGAGCAGATTCAAGGCGTTTTTACAAAAGATTCGCTCCAGCAAACTATCAAAGACGTCCTTAAGTCTTCTAAGCAATAATTTTAAGCCGAAAACTAGATTGACAGATAAAAAATATTCTCCAATGGGTAAAAACAAGCGGATAAACCTAAGCAGTTAACTCTCGAGAAGTTCGTTAAAAGCGATGAAGGAAGGAACCAAAAGCCATACAATAAATTCCTTATTTACTTCGTTTGTTCGGTCTGTACGGGAAATTATTTACCCTGGGGTTTTTCCTCACAGACCACGCTCCTTTCTCTCTCGGTGTGTAAGAAAATCTCAGGCAAATGTTTTTTCATGCAGACCTCACACTCTACTAAGTAATGCGTATTTCGCTTTGCATCGGAGTTTATTGTAAGAGTGTGAGTCGTTGATACTTGAACGCAGAAATTATTGGTTTATTATTTGTGCCAACTTATTTTCCCAGGAGTTGTCAAATAACATCAAGCAAGACCAGGTTCTGGTGGACGAAGTGAATGCCCAGGTGGATGTTGCTGTGAAGGCCAACCCGGGATCAAGTACAACTGAGCTGATGGTGGAGAAGATGGCGCGAGTGAAGAGTCTATACGTCGAAGTGGAGGCGATGAGCGGTGACCGACATTTGGCTTTAGGAAGCGTTTTGGAGGCATGCGAGAAGTTTTGGGAAGGTGTTGAGCAACTGAGAGTGTCATTACGGGATGTCCAGGAACATTTGGACACTCACGATCCTCCGGCAGCCGAGTTGCACCAGATCGAGGAACAACTGCACGACCACGAGGTTTGTTTTCAATGGTAGCAGAATTGCATTCACATAAAGGTCAAAGTCCGTTAAGTCTTTGGTAAATGAAATCGAGATCTCGGCTTTCATCCGTTTTCAAACTAGTGGTCAAGTCTAGTGTTACAAGTCTTGTGTTGAATATAAATCTTTGTACCAAATCCTTGCGACGTTTGGTCAATGAGATCAAGATTGAGAGCTTACATCCAATTTTAAAGTAGTCAAAAACCACAAAAGACGTTGTGTGAACTTATTATTAAATGTATTTTAATGTATTTTTTGCTGGCCTTTTGACATCACTTTTTGACACAGCTTACACTTTAGACCTGTGACCCTTCATATTGAGCGCTACGTTTATTTATTTCAGGAACTGTGCAAAGAACTTGACAGCCATGAAGAAGAAATCAACGCGATCTGTCACGCTAGCCCTATACTGGTGGCAAACTGTGGACAAGATCACAAACTCATCGTTCAACAAGCCGTCACTGAAATTAGTGACCTGTGGGAGAATACCGAGGGTGCATGTAAGGTCCGTAAGAATGATCTGACCGAGGCCTTAAAGTTGGCCGAGCAGTTTGAGAAGTCGCATTCAGCCATTGTGGAATGGTTGAACGACACGGAGAAGAAAATAAAGGAAGTGGCACCAGTGGGATCAGATGTTAAGGCTGTTAAGAAACAACTGACAGCTCATAGGGTAAGATGAGAACATGTAGTAATTACAAGAAGCCGTTACTCACTTAAAAAACCCCAAGGATAATGACGATTTAGTTTAGATTTAGGATCGGATTACCGATCTATTAGGTAATTGATAACAATAAATAACAGGATTTTCTTGGCGATACGAGTTCATGTACGTGGCAAGAAGTAAGAAGCTTGAACCAGAAACCCCAATCTCGCCCTTCGATTGGTAGAAATACATGCACACATGTTTGTTTTTTCCTCATGTTTCCAGCTATAATGATTGGAGAACAGGCATTTCCTCGAACCAACATTTTGTGCAGCAAGGGAAATTGCAGAGAAAATGTAATAAGGCCACGCTATGTTCGAATGATACATCGTCTACCGTCTTTATCGCTTTTTCGGTAACTAATGAATTAGAACTTATGTTTCACAACAAAGCTATTCTGATCGGGTGAAATCAGTCTTTGTTTGAAACTTAAATTGGGTGTATTCTGCTCATCAAATAATCACGCAGCCTGTGAAGCGAACGCTTTGTCTTCAAAATGTTTGGCACCTTAATGATGGAATATTGTGAAAAAGATTAGGCAGGTACGACTGGCCTAAATACGTTGGGATGAAAATATTTACTTGCTGTAGTCGGAGGCGCCTTCTCGAGTTCAAAAGATTTTACGTTCCATCTGGAGCACTGAATGCATAGAACTTGGTCAGGTCAATGGCTGAGAATTGTTGTTAAAAGGAGTAAGTCCTCAAGGTAAACTTCTTATCCCGCCCCACTGGGCTGGTTCCACCACTATACCTTAAACCACCCGCTGTTATGACTGCGTTGTTTTTAACGTTCTATTTACGATATTTCTTTCCAGGAGTTGCAAAAGGAAATCCCAGAACAGCAGGTGAACGTGACTACGGTGAACCAGCACGGTCAAGCGTTGATGGAAAAATGCCGTCCTGACGACGTCGACTTAATCCAAGCTCATCTAAAGGCGGTGAACGACCGCTGGAAGGCACTGAGGGTGGCTATAATCGAGCGACAACATAAACTAGAGGAAGCGTTGCTTGCTTTGGGCCAGTTCCAACTCGCGCTAGAGGAGTTGTTGGCTTGGATAAACCACACAAACCAAACCTTGGACAGGGAACTGGAAAAACAACCTAACGGAGATGTGAAGTCAATTGAAGTTGAGATGTCAAAGCATAAGGTTAGTTAAGTGAAATCGTGGAGATCTGCTCGTTCTCATAAGAAAAAGTCATGCGACAAAGTAATGGTAAAATGTTCGTTGGAAAAACATTTTACTAGCACTTTGTTGCAATTCTTTAACGTCGCCCTCTTAAAGTATTCGTAGATAAAAACTAGGTTTTTCGTATTTGAGTAAAGTCTAAAAATAATGAAGAATGGCGTTAGAGTGCATTCCTGGTTCTTTCTTCGTTCATGAGATACAGAGGCTGAAGTGATATGGGCAAATAAAATGACAAGGCTGACACAACATTTCGACAAACGGGAAAGTCTTTCGGATTTTTAAGATGGTTTAATCAAAGCCACTAGTAGCGCTACCGATTTGAAATCTTAAAAAAATGGACGTGTTCGCACACAGCTTCAAAGCATATTACACGCTTCAACAACGTTCATTGTGTTCGGGCCCTGGGATTGCAGTTACGAGGGGTTTAGAGTTGATCTGTTGTCCTTGTCTGTGCTGTCCCATTTGTCTTATGGGCTCATTAAGAGAAAACAACCTCCGTACAGCTAAGATATATATATATATATATATATACATATACATATATATATATATATATATATATATATAACTACAGACGGAACCGTTTCGGCCTATTGGGTCTCATCAGTGTAGTGCTGATGAGCAGGATGGAATAGCCTACATTATATAGACAACTCAGATGTCCCACGCTTGTGGTACATCTAAGCCATGCCAGAGCGCTCTAACTAGAGACTAGTGAGCGTGTGCAAATGTGCTAGCGGCATGACTCATCCTGTAGAGCGCTCAATATGAACCAAGAGGCCATAGAGCGATATCTAACCGAACTCATCAGTACCGTGTTTAACTTTACAGGTCATTCAAAATGACATCAATGCCCACGAACCTACCTTACGCAGCATCACCAACGCAGCCAATCAGCTTCTTGAATCAGGATCGACGAAGATGGATACCGCCGTACTAAAAAACAAAATGGACGACCTGCAGAAAGGTTGGGAAGAACTTCTTGCGAAGTCAGAAAAGCGCCAAAGCGACCTAACTGGTTCATTGAAAGTTGCTCGCAACTTCATGAGCGAAGTCCGCGAAATGCTGGGATGGTTGAAGCATGCGCGTGAGTTCCTGAAAACACGCCGACCCGTTGGTGGATTCCCGGAAACGTGTCAGAATCAACTTGAAAAGCACAAGGTATAACACTATTTTTAGTAGCACGATCTACACATGTATATTTTCTTTTTTGCATTAGGTGTTACCCTCAAATAAATTCTGTATGTATAAAGTCTGTATGATCAATTTAGTTTGAAGTAAGACTAACAGCAGACGGATTTAGTCGTCGTGGGAAGACGTTTCGAACCAGAAAAGGTTACTAGGGTGTAGTTGAAGATCCAAGAATTACATGTGACATACTATATTGAACATACCTTGGGATATTCGGATATTCGGATATTCGTGTATTTGTTCCATTCCCGTGGGGGAAGCCCTCAGTTCCTTACTCGTCACTAGCTACGCTGACATAACGTCAGCTTTGATTCACTAGTCACAGCATCCCAGAATGTTCTGAATGACTTCGTTCGTAGTAAGAGATCTGTTAATTGTTTTCCACATGTTCCGAAAATTGTGAATAACTTACACCGTCATGCAAATCTTCTATTTTACTATTCCAAGACGGCGATGCAGACACAGATGTAGAGATAGACTTTTAGTCGTCGACATCAGTAGAAGTGGATACGGATGTAGACATAGATGCAGACGTTGTCATAGACAGAAATTAAACAATACTGAAAAATAAAAAAAAGTTAAAAATAAAAAAAGCTGCAAAATTGGATGATTTTTAACTTCACATTTAGCAGTGACATGAAATATGTACATCGTTACTGTCAAGTAATGGATTCTTCTTCATCTTCGTTTTTTCCAACGTACAGGAGTTCGCCAAGGAAGTAGAGTCTCGTGCCCCTAAGTACGAACACATCATGAAAACATGCGGCGAACTACTGGAAACGAGTGATCCGACCGTAGCCAACACATTGCGTAATGTGCAAAGTGAAGTGAAACGGTCCTGGGAGGAGATCGCTATGAAGACTGAGGACGAGGGAAAGAAACTGCAGTTTGCTTCAGAGAAGGCAGCAAAACTGTACAACGGATCCGAAGATATGATCGTGTGGTTGAAAGAGGTTACGGAAGAACTGGTGATATTTGAAACCGTTAGTGTTGTATTCGAGAAGGTCGAAGAACAGAAGAACAAACATAAGGTAAGTGAGAAAATAAAGAACAATTATTCACCGAAGTGGTAGTGAATAATAGTCGATTGTAAAATAAAACATTTTGAACTCATCCTAAGTTCATTTATCGCTGAGAAGTAACAGAAATACAAACTGTGAATACTTCAATGCAAAATTTCGATGCTTTTTTGGTATTGTCTGGCACGGCGGCTATATTTATTGAAAACAATTCTCTTTTTCCGTAACTGAGACGAAACGGGAAGTCATCTTGTTTTGCTAGGAGGTTAATAGTGCAGGATATTCCGAGATAGACGAAACAATCAGATTGCACAAAAACCGCTGTTCACCTGCGAGGTATATGCTAAACGTGGTTAGTTAAGAGCTTCGAGTATGCTCAAGTGTGAAACCTTTTTGCAATGAGTAATTATTTTATTCTGGAAGAGGTTTCCGAAGGCGAGTTTGGGCGCTATTTTGAAGACCAGTTTTCTAGTTTTGAATAAGTCTTTAAGGAGTGTGAATTTTTATGTTAAATATTTCGTTTAAGGTCCTTATTCAAATATGATGATCGATTTATCATTCTTTTATGTCCTTGTCATTGGACTCCAGCCACATCACTATATTATAAAATTCAATGTTAACCGCTGTCTTGCCATCTTAGGACTGTGCAGCCAAAGTGGATGAACGCAAGGAGCCATACAGAGAGTTACGTAATATTAGCAATGACATCACCACCTCGTGCTTACAAGACGATGCGGAAAAGATCTACAACAAAATGACTGATATCGACAAACAATGGCGGGATATTTTGAACCGGCTGAACAAAATCAAGAAAAACGTGGACGAGAATTACCGTAACTCGAAGAAGTTTTTCGTATCTTACGACGAACTGATCACTTTCATGACTGAAGCAGAGAAACAACTACAAGCAGAAGGAGCAATTGGCGCTGATCCGGCAGTGCTCAAACATCAACTCAAGAAACATAAGGTAATGCGTGTTTGTGAAGAAGTACATAACGTTTCACGTGCTTTTTAATAACCGCTGAAGTTTCTGACTAGCTTTTGTTTTTAATGAAATGTGTAAAGTCTTGTTTCCATGCAGCCGCTCGAACAGGTGGCAACGCGTCCAAGTTAATTAAATCGTGTATTTGTTTGTTTGTTTGTTTTTATTTATTTATTTATTTACGTACGTACGTACGTATGTATGTATGTATTTATTTTTTGATGTTTTTTGTATTATTTATCTTAACTGACCTTTTCTTCGTAATCTTCAGGTATTCCAGAGTACGCTGGGGCCACAGCAAGCCAAAATGGATGTCACAGTAAAATCTGGGAAAGTACTCATGGATCGGGGTGAGGTAGAAGATGCGGTTATTGTTGAAGAAAAGATTGCTGAACTTAAAGAGCGATGGGATAGCTTGTGCGCTCTCTCGGTTGAAAGGTAGGTAATCTCTTTGGACTTCTATATTGCTTCCATCCGTGGTATAGGCTTGGTGCTGGCCACAGAAGGTAAGCGTTTTAGTTTACTCTTCGACAGCCCACTGTCCTTCACAGGAGACGTGCACAGGCATTTAGGAATTAGATGACGTATTCACAAGAATTACTGAGAGCAAGAGTGTCAAAATTCGTGTTCAATAATAACACACTATGTGCAATGCAACTGGAAAAATCTTTCTATATTGTAATAACACATGCATAACAATACCTTATCATTATAGACAACAAAAACTTGAAGAAGCGTTGCTGTTCACTGGAATGTTCCAAGACGCATTACAGTCATTATTCGATTGGCTTGAAACTGTGGAACCCAGTCTCTCCAGTGAAACAGCAATAATGGGAGACACCCAAACCGTCCACATACTGATGGACAATCACAAGGTAAATAAATTGGATTGAAAATATAGATTTAACTTCTTGGGACAAAGTGGTGTATACATTGAGTGTGTATTATTAGAGTTCAGAGATAATTGCTTATTTGACTATTTGCTCCAGTTTTGGTCCCAGCTTTCTCCATTAGTTTGGACCTTAAGCCTACCTTATTGATGATACTTCCATAAGGGCTGTTTACCCTTGCGATTTTGTGCCTTACGATTGACATCTTGGAGTATGTGTTTAATTGACGATTGCGTCGAGGGCAAATTACAGCAAATCATAAAAGGATATCTTGCTGCATAGGCTGTCATGAGTTTATTTATTACATACACCTGGCTGACAATCGCAATGTGTAAAATCGCTCGTGCAAACGACCCTGTAGAGCCCAGAATAAATTACTCTGACTATCGAAACTACGGTGTTCATGTCCTCGTGATGGTTTATTTTGATAGGCCTTCCAACGCGATCTTGGTAGCCGCCAAAGGACGTACAACTCCGTGATCAAGTCTGGAAAGCAGTGCATCGTGGAACAAAAAGTGGAAGATCCAACAGCCTTAGAAGAGACTTTGGAAGAGCTCGTCACCCGATGGGATGCCTTGACAATGATGTCTAATAGTAAACAAGAACGACTTGAAAATGCTTTAACTCTGGCTCAAGAATTCGAGACTGGAGTAAAAGAGGAACTTAAGAACTTGAAAAATGTTGATACAAGGTTGAGATCGTTCGGTCCTGTTGCTGATAACATCGATGGCATTAATCAACAAATTCAAGAAATGGAGGTACCAAATTATTATATATTATAGATAAATTGTGGACAGGAATTCACTGAGCTGATTTAGTGTAACAGTCATGGTATCAACTGGTTTCACATGACTATGAGAGTTTCTTATAACCTGTATTATAAGATCTCTTGGTCCCGTTATTGAACATGACTAATGGTGGTCTATTGCTGTATGATGTGGTAGGATTGTATGTTGTGAATCACAACATTAGTAACGTATATGATACACTTAGCCGTCAGACAACAAGCCCTAGTTTATCTGGTGGTACTGTTTTCCTTTTTAGTGTTTTATATCATACTTTTACTCAATTTTTTTGCATGTCATTTAATTTCATGATTTTTCTCCTGCAGGGTGTCCTTGATGATTTGCAGAACGAGGAGGTTAAAGTGAAATCTGTTCTTAAGAAGGGCGAAATGATTCTCCGTTTCTGCCATCCCAGTGGAACACACACGGTGCAGACGCTACTGACAAGATTGAAGAAACGTTGGGAAGAGCTCAGCGGCTGGGCGGCGCAAAGGAAAACGAGGTTGGACGAACATCGTAAATCTTTAGAGGATGAAAAGAAATTAGTTGAAGACCTCGCAGCATGGGTCAAGGAAAAGGAAGCCATTTTGGAAGAAAAGGAAGCAGTGAAACTTCCTGAAGAGGACACTGAGGAATTGAAGAGATTACTTGAAGAACACAAGGTTTGGTTAAACAAAATAGGCTATGTTTGTATGCGAGTTCTCTTTTTGTTTGTTTGTTTTGTTTTCCTTTCCTTTCCTTTCCTTTCCTTTCCTTTCCTATCCTTTCTTTTCCTTTCCTATCCTTTCTTTTCCTTTGATTTCGATATATTCTCCATCGCTTCGTTTTGTTTCATTTTCTTTTCATTGCTTTTACTGCTCTGCCCTTTCATGTTATGTTCTTTCCTATCCCGTCCTGTCCTATCCTGTCGTGCCCTATCCTGTCGTGCCATGTAGGCACCTGTCTTCGCACTTCTCCATCCTTTTTTTCGGAGATAAGGAAAACAGAAAGCTTTGATGGAAGCATGCAAATACCGTCCTTATATAACATACTCGTTGTTTAATATCCCAGGTATTCCAAGATGGTTTAACAACCAGACAGTCTGACTACGATCAAATTATGCGATCGTCGAAACGTCGGCACCTTGCGGCCGAGCCAGCGACAACCAGACGACAAGAAACACCAAGTAAAACACGACCTTCGTGGAAATCACGCATTCCTGGGCGAACGGCAGCCAGTCCGTCTCGCCGACAACCCTCATTTACTCGTGGACACTCGTTCACACGTGACAAGAGTCCTACCCGCGCGCATTTGGCTAAGCATTGGCAACATCTTTGGCTGTTGTCTTTGGAACGTATGCGTCGAATCCAAGAGAGACTTGATTACATCACACAGAAGAAACTAGCAGCTAGCTTTAGCTTTGAAGACTGGAAGAAGAGGGTAAAGATCTCTGGAAATTAATATAATCCTAGGTTATTTACGAGTTGTTGTTACAGCTACCACTAACACCATATACTCATCAGTTACAATAACTTCGCGAACACCATATTACTAATATCTCCAGCACTAACCGTTCATCCCTTAATATTACCACCCTTATGACCATTACTCCGTATTAACAATTTCCACCTAACTGTCCTTGGCGTGTCTTTCATAACTACCCAACCTCTATCACTAGATAAAACAGAACTTTTTTTTCAACTTGCAAACAACATTTTCTTTAGCTTTGCTGTCATCTCATTCTCATTTAGCTCCACTGACCTTTCTTTCTGCTCAGCTGTCATCACGATCTTCAGTTTGTTTCGCTAACATCGCCATCGCATTCAGTTCGGCTGACATTGCAAGTTCAAACAGCTCCGCTAATATTACTAATTCTCTCAGCTCTTCTAAGATCCCCATCTTCTTTAGTTCTGCTAACATCACTATGTTCTTCAATCCCACTAACGTCGTAATCTCCTTCAAGTCTTCTTACATCTCCATCTTCTTCAGTTCCACTAACATAACCGTCTTCGACTCTCCTAACATCACCGTCTGCTTCATATTCATTTTATCAAACTCGACTAACATAACGATCTTAAGCGTGGCCAAAAATTTTTGGCCACCATCCGTAACCCCCCATGGTCTGTGTACTGGTTTTGTGTAAGGCTTGTGTATTGATTTGCGATTGGGTCGTGAAATAAGTTCGCGGAATTTTAAGGACGTCATGAAAATATCTACATATTTTCGAGGCAAGTTGTTGTAGCTTGGCATTTAGGGGGTAACGTTCACCGTCAGGATGCTGCGATACATGCACATGTGCTATTTTAGCATTCCTCGTTCCTGTAGTTCAGTGGCTGTGCGTATGACTACCGTCTTCTCGTTCTTTTTCAGTTCAACCACTGGCTCCATGAAAGCAAATCACGTGTTCTGGATATCTTCCGACGAAATGATCACGATCGTGACGGAAAACTAACCCGTGAGCAGTTCATCACGGGATTACTGGGAACAGGTAAGTAGCCAAATACGTTCAGCGCTTTTTGACATGGATTAACTCCATTTTTAAAGGAGGGAGGGCGCACCGAGCATCGGCTGGAGTGCAGTTTAGCGGACGCACCTGGATGCTGCCCAGTATATTGCTGGTTCAACCGTCACGTAAAGTGAGATTTGGCGGGAAAATTTTAGGAGACACGACCCAAGGAAAAATGGGTTTATTAAAAATATTATATTGACATGTATTTAGTTAGGGTTAGGGTTAGGTGCGTCCGCTAAACTGCGCTTTTACCTTGAGCATCAATTATAACACGACTTCACAAACGAAAATTATATCCACTAAAATTGTAGTTTCATTAGAAATAAACAATCTTGTATTATCATATCTTTTTTACAGCCTTCCCTACAGAGAGATGGGAGTTACAGTTGGTGGCACGCAAGTTTGAACGTCGTGGTTTAATTGCCTATAAAGATTTTATAGCCGCACTGAAATCTGTAAGTAACATGTTACAAATATCTATTGCATAACGGAAGTTATCGACCTTTTTAAATCACACTTCTTTTCAAATTGTCTTAGAATATGTATTTAAAGCAATAAACGTATGTGTACTTGCTTTAAATGGTAACGTTTTAAACTCTTCAACTTTCCGGTAAAGTCGAGTCTGAGACTATTCAGGAAAGAAACAATTAGGACGTTCATTGTTTTGATCGAGAAAGATCATCGAACTCGTCAAATTGACGTTGTCTTCACGCCAGCGTTCTTACGAGATGTAATTTGAAATATTGCCTTTTTCCCTTTGTTATTGCGCATTGTATATGCACTTCGCTCTTGAATGAAACAATGAACATAGTTTCTTAGTGATTCAGTCTATTATGAGAATATTAGACCGGCTCTTGTATACAATGATACGATGTAGGTTGATATCCGGTTTGTGTCGGACGACTGTAATATAAACAGTGAAGTCGATAGTGGTTGAAATACTTGGTGATCAGTCTGCGCTGAAGTTGTGCCACTGAGAACAATTTTTGCAGCTGTTGAAATTTAATAAAATGGTTTGGATGGCAGCTTATGAAGGGTCTGAGGCAGGCCAAAGTGATCTCATGGTCACTCCAGCATCCAATGTGTTCGATGGAAACAAGGAAGATTGTCAGTCCACTTCAGGAAAAAGTTTCTACGTGGTGCCAAACTCTTTTGTTATTCACACGTATTCTCGGGTTCAACTTAATCCAGAGTTATCAACACTGGATTCTTTCTATCGACACAAAGTCACGATGTTTAAGGTAACAGGCTGAAGACTTGGGTGAGCGTCTTTACATTTTTTCAGTGAAAAGCTGGCATAATTTTTTGGGCGTTAGATGGAAGACGTGATAAATTGTGTCAACTTTATAGAACAAAATCGAAACTAAGGTTAGCAGTTGAAGGAAATAATATGCCAAAGTGTATTTACTTTCCGCTAAAGTCATTAGCACCGTTTAAAGAATATAGACGTAAACACGTCTTACATAAAAGGCAAGACAATCGTATAAAAATTACAAAAATAAAGTCTACACCTAAGTTAAGCAACGTCTAAGGCGCCTGAGTCCTAATCACATAAATCGATATAAATTTTACCAGAGTTCAAAAAAGACATAAAGACAATTTTTGTGGTCAGCTTGGTATTGATCACCTTAAAAACGTTATGTGTCAGGAAGGATGCCGGACTGTTATTCTGAGTAGAATGAGCATGGAGAGTGTATTGGTGTCAAAGAAAATAAAAACAGACTTTTACGCAATTGTTTGAATTGCGTTGCATTTATTAGTGAAGTGGGTAAGAATGGTACATCGTAAACTTCAGCTACGTTTAAGACCGTGTAAGGCAGGTCAATCACAAACCGAACGTAAACGAAATAACTAAACTAAATGAGTTCCCACCAAAAATATTTCGTAGCTGATGGAAAGGAAATATGATATTGATGATATATTTTTAAGACGAAGATGTAAAACTTGTAGAACGATAAAAACGTCGGTGTTTTTGTCTTATTGATTGATCATTGACGTAAAAAAAATTCAGCAAACTGTTTCAAGCCGCAAAATCAGGCAATTCGTTTTCCTATCTCCAAACACTTCTTCAATGATAGTTTGTTTTGATCATTGTTATACACCTTCAGTCGGCGGCCCACTTTCAGTGAGATAGGTACTTGGACCAGAAATGAGTATCGTGTTGGCTCCCAGCGAATCGGGAAGGGCTGCGGTGTGTTAACGTTATTCGACGAAGCGACAAGATCTAAAATTTCCGACGTATTTTCAGGGGCTATGTTAGTGCGCATGTTCTCAAGCTGTTTACTTTGAATAGTTTTTCTGAGCTTAGACGAGAATTGAGCACCTAGCCTTATTAGATGTTAGTATAATTACACAGGTCATTATCAAAAATCCCGCGTGGTGATTTGCCAGAAATTTACGTCGTAAATCTCCATAATCACCTACAGGTCATTATAACAGTGAAGGTTCAGAACCAAGATGGTGGCTACCTTTATAAATTTTACCGAGGAGATTTTAAAAGTGCTAATTTACCAGTTTCTTTCAAATGATCAACTGTGTAATTATACTAAAACAATTATTCGTCTCGGGTTCAGTGATTATTGTTGAATAATACCCTCGACTTAGTCTCGGGGATTATTCGACAATATTCACTTCGCCTTTGGCGAATAATTATACTCATAAAACTCATAAAACTATATTTAGAGCCCCAGCCATTGGAAGATTGCCATTGAAGTTTTGAACCCCATTGTATTTTCAACCACATTTTTGTATTTGTAGAAGAAATCAACTAAACCGCTGACCGAATCAGAGCAAATCCACAATGAGATCGAACGTCAAGTGGCAGAATGCGAGTGTCCAAACAAGTTCGAAGTGACAAGAGTTGGCGAAGGAAAGTACAGAGTAAGTATCATCCCTTTTCTGGATTTTCTTGTCAATCATTTCTGCTGTTGCTTACTGTGATTTGTTCATTTTGTGTTTTATGCGTAAGGTCTTCCATCAGATTTAGTATCATATATAGATATAATGCGAATAAAACAATCAATATATTCCTAAAATTCATTAAGAATTCACAAAGAAAATACAAAAGGAAATCATAACCGTGTCTCTTTATATGTGATAAAGATACATACGGCTTTGTATGTGAGAAGTTTTGGGTTTTTTTCGGCTTAGAAAACATAAATTACGAAATTTTCTTCGTGAACTAGCGTATTAGGAGGTTCAGTTTAGAAGACATTTAAACAACTCGCAGTAATTGCTCTATCGGATTTAAAACAGTTGGCTATCGCCTCGTGTTTTATATCCCGATAAATATTATATACACGTAGAAAAGCACTTATACCAGCATCCCAAGAATAGACTTAGACTTAAGATACTTAGTCTGTCCAAGGTAAATTAAATGGTCAAGAATTATTTTTAAGCGTTTGATTAGATGTCAGTGTAGTATGCTTTTTGTTGTGAATAAATTTCACTTTCATTACCTCTGAGGTAACTTTTATGTCTGGTTTTTTCCCTCGTAATTTTCCAGTTTGGCGATTCCCAAAAGCTTCGCCTTCTCCGAATTCTACGCAGTGTTGTCATGGTTCGCGTTGGTGGAGGCTGGGAAACACTCGCAGAATTTTTGAACAAGAATGACCCATGTAGAGGTGAGGACATGTTTTTTAGCATCATTTTAGTGGGCTCATTTTCAAACAATCTCTAAAGGAAAGGTCAGAAGATTCCTCGAAAGTTTATTATCACTCATTGGAAACCATAGGGAATCTAGCGTGAGCCAAGTTCAGTACCACGTATGGAAGATCTGCGAAAAGTTTTATTATAAAGTGAATCGACGAGTTTGATTTTGGTTCTCACCGTTTCTGTTTCTAAGACGTCAACGAATTTATCGCTTTAAAACATGACTTTGATGAACCACAGACCAAATGTAGGTTTATCATACTTGAATGCTTTTCTTCACCATCAAGAAAGTAACGAAAAGATGCTTGATCTTCATTACCATTTTGACGATGGTGACATCTATAAGAGATAGATTAGAAGCAGGAAATATCTGTTTAAAAAACTACTCCTTATTTGCAGTGTACAAATATAATATTAAATAAAGAGCTACAGTAGATTGTATTCCTTCTTAATACGAAATCATGTTCACCTGCCTAGGTGATAAAGTTAAGAATCATCGGTTTTGCTGCATATCGTATTCTGTACAAAGAAACGGAATTATTGCTCCTTTGATCTTAACTCCGCCCCGAGGTTTAATTCTGTTACTTAGGATTAGTGTTGGCTTTGACTTATTAACGGTTTTATGGTTTTGACGTTGACCATTAAAGGGAAAGTTTTGTACCATCAATGGTTTAAAACGGAAATTGAATAAAATCTCCTTCCAGAATCGTAAATTTTGAGAGCAAGGGACATGCCATTAATTTGAATTAGAGTTGGTCGAGTGATGCATTAAATCGAATTATTTCGAAACAAATATTGCCGGCCTTGTCATACCGTAAATAGAATTTAAGAAGTAGCAACACATGAATTACGTAATAATTATCTAATTTTTTTCCTGTAGCTGAAGGTCGCGCAAGCTTCGATATTCACCATCTCGGCGTATCTCCAGAAATGTCCACCCACTCCATGCAGCTACTCCGCACCAAGCGACCCGGACTGTCACGTGAGGGATCTGGTGCTGATCTTAAGGACGGCACTTCCTCTACGAGTTTAGGACCACGCAAGAAATCCGGAACAAACTTAAAGGCTGAGAAATCTGGAGAACTTAAGAAAGCCAGTAGCAGAGAAGGCTTGGCTTCACCAAGGTCGACCACACCAACAACCTCGCGGATAAAAAGGTCGACCAGTCATTCATCAGTTCACAGCGACGATGGTAAACTGGAAGCGTCCGGTCACACGACGCAAACAAGTAGTCGGACCACCGTCACCAAACGAACTACCACGAGTACAAGTAGGCCGCCGACCGGGAAATCGAGCACATCGCGCACGAGTCCTGGTACAACCAAATCTTCAGTGACTTCAAGAACGACAACTCGCATCCCAACTCCATCGGCAACCACAGGCGGCCCGTCACGAACCACTACGACAACAACACGATCGACGAGCAGTGGTTCACGAAGTCACACAACAACAACAAAGACTACTAGCAGCTCGTCGACAAGCAAAGGGTCCACCAAGAGCACTAAAACAACGAAGAAGTAAAGTGTGCTGAAGGAAAATGAATGAACGAATGTATGTGGACCAAATGGTTTCAGAACTTCTTTTAAGCGATGGAACTATCAAAATTTGAGCAGTTGCAGCAAGATTTTTTTTTAATGAAGCTCGATCATTTTTCTGAACATTGAGGGTTTTCATAATTTAAAGGGTTGACTGTTTTTGTTATCTAACGTAATTTTCTGTTGTCCTTTGTTATCTTCTGTTGTTAGGAATTTTAAAATTTACTTTAAATGTCACGTGGAGTTGACATTAAACCTTGTATGCGTATAGTGTCATAATTTCGTGGAAAGCACTAACGAGAACCTGATAGTAAATATAGATTAATAGTTGGTCTTGCTGAATTTTCTTAAACTCATGGCTGGCGAGTTTCAGGAAATTTAGCGAGTTTACCCAATTTTTGAATAATTGTTCATTAGAAGTGTTCGAATGTTTAGTTTTCTTCAGGAAAATCCATGTTTGGCGAAGTTCTTTGAATAACTGTTAGCTGTAAAACTCGTGTAGCCTTACTTAGTTCTGATTAGTTATGAGTAATTTATTTAAATTTTAGTGTTAGTATGACATTAGTATAGTTAAGTTTTATTAATTTAAGTGTGTTGGAGGATATGTTTTATAAATTATGAGAAGTGAATAAAGCTCTGTTTTTCTATTGAGATGTTTTGTTGAATTACTTGTTGCGTGCAGTAAATTCGTTGTTTTGAAACACTAATGTTTCATACCTTCTTACCAATTTTCGCGATTTTCCCGATTTCAAAAAAATCGCGAAATTTAATACTCGCTAAAAATTAAAATTAAAATCGCGAAATTTAACACTATATTATCAATAAAACAATACAAGTTTTATAGCTGCTGGATTTTTTAGTTTTCTTCCCCTGATTCACTGTCGTTGATGTCATTGTACAGTGTTTAAGAGAAAGCCTTGTTAGACTTAGAGATCTGAATTGAGGGTATGATTCACGTAATCTTGAAACTGATCTAGCACTTCCAAAGCTGAAAACTTATTATCTTAAGCGAAGCTTTAGATATAGTGGCTCAATGTTATGGACTAATCTTCCACTCGAGGCTAAAAAAGCGACTTCGCTTCATCAATTGAAACGTAGCATTGCGAACCTGTATTTCTCATGAACCATGTCGACTTGAATATTGTAAATATGCAGTTTGTAATTTAGTTGTTTTAATTTATATAGTTTTTTACATGTCTATCTCTTATTAACTATTTGGATTAGCTTCTATAAATCTGTAGTAGTAGTAGTAGTTAAATATTAGCTAATTTTTTGTTTGTAAGGTATCACGCCCCTCCTGTAAATCAGCTTAGTTTTTAAAAAAAAAGTTGAGAGACTAGCGTGTTTAAATTAAAAGCGATGTATGTCATCTATATCATCCTTAGCCAGCGTGCAGACGCTTCTGCGCTTCGGAAGTCAAAAGCTTGTTCTGAGTAGTTGTAGTCACGTTGATTTTAATCGCATCAAACAAAATTAATTTGCGCAATATATTACAATTATGTGTTGGAATTCATGGCGTTTCTTGAGTCTGTTCAATATTTTTCAGCGTTCATAAAATCTTCAGATCGAAATTTGGTTGGAAATAAGGGAGAGTTTTCGGTGAAATTTGACTGACGACCTTCACTTCATGGTTCATCCCAGCTCGCAACATGTTGTGCGCGTGCTTGGGTATCTTGAAGCAAAGAAGGAACTATCAGAAGCTTGATAATTTGAACAGTAAACTTCTGCGCTAATATCACGAAAAGGCAGGAGCAAAGGGGACTTTCGGTTCAAACCAAAGTGACTGGCTTAACACCCTCTCTTGTACATTTCCAACCGACACCACGTCGACAAAGACCCCAACGGACTACCATTGTGTCCGTTAAATTTAAGTGGAAAAGCAAGACAGTCACCCGCAATTTGCCTGACGATCATGGATCAATTGGAAAAATGTTGTGTAGAGGAACATAAACACAAGTTGCTCGCGCGACTTGGCGTTGTAAAAAGGTCAGAGAACAGATTGTTCTTTTGCTTTTAAAAGAAATCGATAAAGAGTACGCTAATATGTGCTCCAAGAAGAACCCAACATTTTACGGCAAAACTAGCAAAGAGAACATTGCTAACTTTTCGCCAACAGAACTTGATAACGAGTTAAAAGACAAACTAGTCGTACTGCATCTTGAAAACATTCACCATCTAGCTTCGCATCGTCGACAAACGCCATATTTACAAAACTTACTGAGCCTGCCAGACGCTAATTCGTCATGATTAACATTTGAAACAAATTAACAATCGACCGATCACGTAAGATTCCAACTTTCTGTGGAAAATCCACGTGACTAGAACAAGCTTTTGGCATCCGATGCGTAGGCGCTGAACAGGAACTGCACAAGCGTGTGCACCGCAGGCTATATCATCCTTTGCTTTTAAATCTTTCGAGACTTCTTGTGCAATCATCGAACCTTCCATCTGTCGGTTCCTTGTATTTAGCATTAACACGCTTTATGAGTCTGAACGCGATTAAAGAAATGACGAAATCGCAAAATAAAATACGCTTCGGCTCTATTTTTCGCCAAAAATCGCGAAATTAAATACTTGGGAAAGGCTTCCGAATGTTCGCGTACTCGCAAAATTTAGTAAGACTAAGGTATAAAACGGATGATACATTTCTGGTTAGTCGAATAGTTTAAGTTGGTGGATTGACTGAGACCAAAGAATGACGATAACATCTCCTGTTGCATTCGAATACTGTTAACCTGGAAACGAGGATCGTTTCTTTAATGATTACGAAGTCCATTTATCTCTCTCCGTACAATAATCATTTTTGACGATCAAATTTTTTCCTGTCTGACACCCGCAGCCAAACTACCGTACACTTGTGCTTCCGGTGTTTCCCAAAATCAGCATTGACAACGGTTATTTAAGAGACGAAACGAAGTAGACATCCGAATTTTTTGAGTATTACTGCTACCTAATATTCTGATTGTCACCACCACCTTTGTTTAGTTTAAAGTTTTAGCGCCATCCAATGTATCCAGAATGATTAATGCCAAGAATGAAAAGTAACACATGGAAAACCAACAAGGAAAAGATAGTAATCTATTGTCACTCTAAAGAACTTCAGGGGACGAGAACGGTGATAGTGTTGAAGAATATTCATCTTACCATGAGGGTTTTGAATATTCTGGAATGGGTAATTTCTGTACAAACCTAACGTGGTCCGTTAGTAGCTATCTGTGTGAAAGGAGAGGGCGTCTGCCGAATTTAATACAATTCAAAATCGAACCAAAGTGAGAAATGTGCGGCATTTAAAACTGCAAAATTAAGGAATTCTGAGACTTGACATCAGGTTTATGCCACCAAATACTTCCCACTGGGGTTTCCAAGTGACCTTCCAGAATCTGCAGGAACCGAATTAATGCCATGTCTTAACGAAGGCCACATATCTTTTACTTCCATGTGGTAGCGCCAGTTTTCTGCGCGATAACAAATCTGGCAGTGTGAGGCTTTTTACGGTGACTCATTGTCGTCGTCTGTTGTGTACCAAGTTCAAAGAGAACAGTTGGCGCCCAAGAACGGAATCTTTAAAGGACATTACAACGCGTGGAATGGTAATACCAGAAATGGAATTCTCCTTAGACAGTTTTGTCCAAAGGAGACTTGACAGAAGAAATGAGAGAACCAACGCTAAAAAAATAACGAGAACGAGGCTCTGACTTCTTGAACGAAAGCATCTCTTCAAAGGAAGATGTGAATTGCTTTAGATGGAACTTGTCAGAAATGTATTTTCTTGAGAAGGCTTTCCTGCAAAATATTATCGTCCCAGGATGCACTGGAGCGAATCATAAGCAGAAATCTTTCGGCGTAGACTGGCCAGGAAGACAATGGCGATACAAAATGTTTCCAGTGAAACGGCGCGTTAAATCGACTTGATGAACGTACATTAATGTTATGCAATAGCGAGTTCGGGGAATTAGAGATGATAGGTGCGACTCAGATTTTCAGGAAATGTTCCTGAGCTCCAGTTGCAGGCGGTCGATAAAACGGTTTAACCATTTAGCTAGCGAGATCCAGATGGAGAGCTACGCAGGATGGATGTACCAATAATAAAGGGAAATCTACGTGTCTTCAGACGCCTTCAACTGTAAAAAAGAGAAAATCTCTGATTATTACATATGCACTGCGATTAACTCCTCAGCTAGCGCAAAGATAAAAGTTATCTCTTACAAGTGAAGTTCGATCCTGATTGGTCAGACGATTTTTCCCATTAGTGAGTACAATCGTCTGACCAATCAGAGGCCTCATACGATAGTTCGCCACCAGTGAGAAAAGCGTATCGACTCTTCCCGCCGCAGCTCATGAGAACCTTTACAGTTCGAACTTTTTGTTTGCTCTCAAATATCATCTTTATTGCGTTGTGTTCATAGTTATCTTGTTAAACATGTAAACTTTTAAAAAGATCGTCAGAAATAAATACATTTTCTAACTTTTATGTTGCCTATGTACGACTTGTCGTGTCAAGGAACTCGGAGGAGTGTTTTCCCCATCACTTGTTATAAAAAGTTTATCACAGTACGCATATAAGAAACAAATTACTTCATGGTTGGTTCGCTAGTCCGATTTTTATTCACTCGTAGTCATGAATCACTACTCGTGAATAAGAATCCTACGCGCTCACCGACCATGAAATAATCTATAATGGCGCTGCTCATGTATTTTGCTGACGCGAGTGTTACATGCAAATATATTGTTTAGATGCATGGAAATATATTCGTTACGCTTGATTGATTTTCGTGTGAACGATTACAACATTATCTGTCAAGAAAATGGCTCTTTTGGGAAGAAGACAAATTAGCTTGAGGGATGTCGGCACTAGTGTCACAGTGCCGAATGATCCAAAAGCCAAGCTAATGTTCTATCTTAGCTGTGTTTCAAATGTAAGTACATCAAAGTTTCCAGCGATTTTCACTCTGCTGAGAATCTTTAGAATTGACGAAATTTTCGTCAAATTTTAGGTCTTAGACATCGCAGACAATGTGCCCAGGAGACTCACAGACTTTGCAAATTACAACCGATTGACTGAAGACGAGGTCAACGAACTGCTTGCACTCTGCCTCTTATTTTCTCCTGATGTACTCAAAGACAAGTGTTTCTTCGAGAACAACAATCAAGGTGGGTCAGGCTACCAGTTGCTTGAGTTGTCTTCCGTGGAGACCTCTATGTTGTTGGCAGGGAGCGTTGTGATTGGCGGGCAGAATAGAAGAGTCGCTAAGATCATGACATATACAAGTAGTTGGATGAGAACCAATTATGAAGAACCAATGGTTTTGGTGGTTGCTGCTCAACTTCGTGGAGGAACCAGGCCAGCCATTCAATCTGCGTCAGGCAGCAACTCCAGCGGCCGCAACCGTTGCTGTGTCGTAATGTAAACGAACTGTCGCAAGAATTTTTGTTGAACTGTTTTTTGTGTTTTTTTTTCTCATGCCAATAATAGACCGGGATTTTAGTAGTTAATAAAGGGAAGTAAGTAAGAAAGGACGTGAGCGGAAGTCACTGCTACCAAAGTGAAAGTGCAACTTCCGTGATGATTGTGGTACTGCAGTTGTATTCAATATTTTTTTTTGATTATTAAATCAGTAATTCCACTTTTTCCAACGTTTCTGTCTCAAAATGGATGTAAACTTTACCTGAAACATTTTTCTACGATTTTTAAGAATACCATGAAACTAGGCTGTTCAATGAGTGAATAATAATGATTTCATTTCATACAGTTCGAACAAGTCTCAGCTTGTTTAACGGAAGTAGCTCTGTTTATCACCACACAGCACTGGCAAACAGCGAACTATGTACCAGAGTCTAGTTTTGTTCTTTCAATTGCTCGCTATTCAAATTGCAGAAGTTTGGTTCCTGTTAATTGGTATTACAGGTTTTTGAGCTTTGGTTTGCATAAATTTGTTCCAATGAATTAAGTTTAACTTTTGATGTCAGACAAAATCGACTCATATGAGTAGTTGGAAGTTTAACCAGACTATCTTAACGCGACAACGTCGAAAATCCGCGCGGTTCATTCCCCAACATCGTTTGCCCCCTTTCAAAATGTCATGATTTGTTCCAGAGCCATTGAAAGGTTTTTCGCTAAGTACTTGGCATTTGAAGCTTCCATTGAAAATGACATTCTTAATGAAGCCAAACGTAAAATTTGAAGAAATTTTGCTTAAATTTGGCTCACAAAACTAGGGAGTTGTTTTTACTGGCGTATTACGGTTCGTTGTAAAATTTGAATTGTTCTTATCTCTGTAGAGTAGACAACTTTCTGATCTGCTTCGATTGAACCGAGCAAAACTGGTTATGAATTGAATTGTGAATGATTCATTAGACGACTTTTGTTATTTCACATCATGTGGATTAATTGTGACCCAGTTAACGTCCGGTTTTCCTGGCTCTCGTGAAAAGATAATTGGGGGGGGGGACTTCCGTTTCATAGAGACACGAGTAGTAGCAACCTACCGATCGTTAACATAAATAGTTTTCTTTTTTTAATTTCTTAATTTGATTTGATTTTGTTTTCTTATCCTCATTATGTCTATCGGCTTTCTTCACAATATTTTAAATGGTCAAACTTCCGTCGTTCTCCCTTCAAGAAACCGTGCGGCGCCACCTTAAGTTTCAGTTGGAAATACAACCCTAATGGCCCGTATGTTATGCACTCCCAAAATACCAATAAACAATGCAGTAATGGCAAAACTATAACCAACTTGCGTTGGTTACGTCCTCTTATTTAACAAAAACGAGTAAAATTTGTATCGATAATTAGTTATTGTAAAATTATAAGGTGTCCAATGACTTCAATAACTTTTGCCGTGCAAGTACATTTAGCCACAGTCTAGCAATATATCACAGTATATTTAGTTTCACTTTCACATCTTTCGCTCTATAAATATATTTCCAGATTTTTCAGTAGTTTCACTTTCATAAATGCACGAAAATAAACGTCGGAAAAAACTTAAGGGTTTGGAATGTTAAACTACAAAGCACTATGCATTTCGGCGTAAGAGGTCTGCCGAAATGCATAGTGCTTTGTAGTTTTACAGTTTTCTTGTTAGCATTGCTGCAGTTCTTCGAGAACTTTCACGTAGGTTTCACACCATTCACCATGGTTCACCCGCTTACTAGAGCTTTGTATAACTGAAAGACTGGTTTTAGTCAGTGATCGAACCAAGATGTAAAACCAAGCATGACGAATATGGGAATCAGTTAGATCATCGAGTTCAGGCGGCTGTGTAGTCTTTATGGGCACCACTCTTGATCCACCGCGCATAATTTCATCGTTTTATTTGAAAAGATTTGCATACTGGGTACAGAAGGCCATCAAAAACCCAGGAGTGTCGTACTAAGGGGACCGCTTAGGCAACACGTATTTCTATAAGTCAGGCACAGATTTGTAACCCTTGTTCTCCATGGTTAGACATTGTCACTGGACATCAAACGGTTGCTGGTCAGGTCCCCGTCAAGGGCTTGTAAACGGTTTTCGGGAAATTGGGTTAAAAGAACATTCTTATCGTTTGTTATTCTCGAAAATCGCACACAATGCATGACACTAATGTGCAACATTCGTAAAGTTACTTAGTAATTTTGATGTTAAACACTTCGGTTGATTAGGCGGAAGTGATTGGATTACATGAGACTTATAGACCTATACATCCCTGTAGATCATTTTGCCCCATTGCAAACACATTGAGTGGAACCATATAATGCGTTCTTTTACCTAACAGGGTGATAGAAAGAAGGTTATCGCTAATTTATTTTTTCTTTTGGGTAAGAGGGATAAAGGATGTCTCTATGCATAATGTCACTGAAGAAAATGGTTGAAAGTGAAGAAGGTCAGCTGAATTATTTACTTAATCGAGAGTTCAGTTTCCAGTGAGCCTGTGACTTCAGCAGCTGTGCCGATTCTTAGAACTTGAATACCAAGAAGACCGAATTGTGTTATCCTTTGTTTTGAATGAGTAATTGATGAAAAACACTTTCTAGAAAGATCTCCGAACATGTACATTGGATTGAATCAAGGAATGGCCGTGCAGATATCTTCTTGAAGAATTGACGAACAGGCGAAAAACATGAGACTAAACATGAGATGCCCTTCAAGATTATTTTCAGAACCAGTTGGGAACGGTGTAAGCTTCTTCATTTTAGGCGTTAGGTAGGTTTTTCATCGAAAACATGAAATGAATTGAACAACGTTTATTTTAAAGAAACCTTCAGTTATAATTCTGAATTTGATCAACTCTGAAAAATGTTGAAAAGTCAGAAAATAGGTCGGAAATTTCTCCAAAAAGTAAAGGGGCTAACCCAGGGTTTTCGCAGATTTCTCGAGCAATTTTAAACTTCCAAAATGAGCTCAAAAAACAAATAAAACAAGGCGATACAATTACGTTCGACACTTATTCCAGTCCTTTTAGCTTAAAATTCCAAGAGAATTCAGAGGTCGTATATTTCACGAAAAAGTAAAGGGGTTAACCGACGGTTTTTCACGATTTTTCGACCAATTTGAAACTTTTGAAATGAGCTCAAAATAGGAAAGATTAGGCCGAATAATTGAGTTCGGCACTATTTGAATCGTTTTAGCTTAAAATTTGAAGACATTTTAGAGGTCGCAAATTTCACGAAAAAAATAAAAAGGTTACCTCTTGGTTTTTGACGATTTTTCGACCAATTGTAAATTCACCTGTAAATTGCAAAGATTAGACCAAACAATTGAGTTCGGAGCTTATTCCAGTTGTTTCAGCTTAAAATTCGAAAAAATATTACAGATCGCAAATTTCAGGGAAAAGTAAAGGGGTTAACCCATGGTTTCTGACGTTTTTTCGATCAATTGGAAACTTTCGAGATTACCTCAAAATTGGAAAGACGAGATGAAAAAATTAACTTCGGCCATTAATACGGTCGTTTTAGCTTAAAACTCGAAGAGATTTTAGAGGTTGAAAAATTCACGATAAATGTAAAGGGGTTAACCTATGATTTTTACCAATTTTTTGACCAATTTGAAACTTTCCAAATTAGCTATAAATAGGAATGATTAGGCCGAATAATGACTTGGGCACTTATTCGAGTCGTTTTAGTTTAAAAATCGAAGAGATTTTACAGGTCGGAAATTTGACAAAAAAGTAAAGGTGTTAACCGACGGTTTTTGACGATTTTTCGACCAATTTGAAACTTTCGAAATGAGGTTAAAATTGGAAAGATTCGAGAAAAATATTCTTTCGGCCCTTATTCCAGTCGTGTTAGCTTAAAATTCGAAGAGATTTTAGAGGTTGGAAATTTGACGAAAAATGTAAAGGGGTTAACCTATGGTTTTTGATGATTTTTTTACCAATTTGAAACTTTCAAAATTAGCTACAAATAGGAAAGTTTAGGCCAAATAATTGACTTGGGCTCTTATTTGAGTTGTTTTAGCTTGAAAGTCGAAGAGATTTTACAGGTCGGAAATTTGACAAAAAAGTGAAATGGTTAACCGACGGTTTTGATGATTTTTGCACCAATTTGAAACTTTCGAAATGAACTCAAAATAGGAAAGATTAGGTGGAATAATTGAGTTCGGTAGGTATTCCAGTCGTTCACGCCTAAAATACCATGAGAATTTACAGATTGGACATTTCAGGAAAACGTAAAGACTTTAACCCGTCGTTTTTGATGAATGTTCGAGGAATTTGAAATTTTTGAAATGAACTAAAAATATGAAAGATTAGGCCAAATAATTGAGTTGAGCACTTATACCAGTGGTTTTAGCTTAAAATTCGAAGAAATATTAGAGATGGGAAATTTCACGGAAAACTAAAGGGGTTATCCCATGGTTTCTGATGATCTTTTGACTAATTTGAAACTTTCGAAATGAGGTTAAAATTGGAAAGATTCGAGAAAAATATTCTTTCGGCCCTTATTCCAGTCGGGTTAGCTTAAAATTCGAAGAGATTTTGGAGGTTGGAAATTTCACGAATAATGTAAAAGGTTTAACCTATGGTTTTTGATGATTTTTCGATCAATTTGAAACTTTCGAAATTAGCTATAAATAGGAAAGATTAGGCCGAATAATTGACTTGGGCACTTATTCGAGTCGTTTTAGGTTAAAAGTCGAAGAGATTTTACAGGTCGGAAATTTGACAAAAAAGTAAAGGGGTTAACCGACGGTTTTTGACAAGTTTTGCACCAATTTGAGACTTTCGAAATGAACTCAAAATAGGAAAGATTAGGTGGAATAATTGAGTTCGGTAGCTATTCCAGTCGTTTACGCCTAAAATACCATGAGATTTTACAGATCGGACATTTCAGGAAAACGAAGAGGTGTTAACCCTGCCTTTTTGGGGAATGTTCAACCAATTTGAAATTTTCGAGATGAACTGAAAATAAGAAGGATTAGGCCAAATAATTGAGTTGAGCACTTATACCAGTGGTTTTAGCTTAAAATTCGAAGAAATATTAAAGATGGGAAATTTCACGGAAAAGTGAAGGGGTTATGCCATGGTTTCTGAGGATTTTTGGACCAATTTGAAACTTTCGAAATGAGGTTAAAATTGGAAAGATTCGAGAAAAATATTCTTTCGGCCCTTATTCCAGTCGTGTTATCTTAAATTTCGAAGAGATTTTAGAGGTCGGAAATATGAGGAAAAAGTATATGGGTTAACCTTTGATTTTTGACGATTTTCGCAGTAATTTGAAACTTTCGAAATGAAGTGAAAATAGGAAAGATTAGGCGTAATAATTGTGTTCGGCACTTATTCTAGTGGCTTTCGTGTCAAATTCGAAGAAATTTTAGAGGTGGGAAATTTCGCTGAAATGTAAAAGAGTGAATCCATGGTTTTTGATGATTTTCCGACCAATTTTATACTTTCGAAACGAGCTCAAAAAAGAAAATATTAGGCGAAATGAATAGGTTTTGTGATTGCTGCAGTTTTTTTAGCTTATGATTTGAAGATATTTTAGTGGTCGGAAATTTGACGATAAAGTAGAGGGGTTAAGCCATGGTTTTTGATGATTTCTCAACCAATTTCAAACTCTCGAAATTAACTCGAATTAGGAGCATTTGTACGAAATAATTGAATTCGGCACTTATTGGAGTCTTCTTGGGTTAAAATTCGATGAGGTTTTAGGTGTTGGAAATTTCACGAAAAGGCAAATGGGTTAACCTATGGTTTTTGGCGATTTCTAGTTGAGAGGAAGTAAATCAGCTGTCCAGATTTTTCATGTGTTTTTGCTTAAAATTCGAAGTTAATTTTTGTGTAAACAACGTTTCGGAAAGATTAAAGAGTTTAAGCCTTTGGTTTTTGCCGATTTTTTGAGAATTTCAAGCTTTTTAAAGAATTTGAAAATATGAGTATTTGGCCGGAGGAAATTAGTTTTTCGCTGATTTGCATAATTTTAAATGTATACGCAGATAACATATCATATAGGACCCTTTTTTTGGCTCTTATCAATAAGAAATTGACAAATTAAGCAAAGAAGGGTAGTTTGAAGTTTCTTTGATTAATAAATTGTCATGAAACTGATCAAACAAAGAAGCAAAAGTAGCCTCTGTCTCTTCTGCTTTATCCGATCCAAGGGTATGGGTGTGTTTTGTTTTTTTTTATACCCGTAGAACAGTCCCGTATCCTCTCTTGTGGGGCGCTTTTCTCGGTGTTCAGCGAAAAAATGACCCAAAACACCTGGAAAATAATCCGTCGGTAAAGAACTAATAACCCGGTCTACATTTTTTCTTAAAATGGCACTTAGAATATTTCCACAGAAATTGACACAGAATAATTTTACACATTTTAGCATTCAGATATTTGGAGCACAAGTTGTAACTCAGGCTATGTTTACACCAGGCCAAATTTCGCCGAATTCTTAGGCAATCCGGAGAGATTTTCTTCGGGTTCAAAGTAGCCGTTTACACTGAAGTAGCGAGTTCAGTGAAGAAAGTCTTCGGACGCACACGAATCCGGAGGTCTAAGACTCTGGGGAAATCTTTCTCATTTCTGAGCATAACAGCAGAACTAGCCAGTAGTGGGACAAATTTTTATCAGAGCCTGTAATAAACAATGGTCCGCGGACTCAGTGAACACAGGATTGGAATATTGCTAATCGTATACTTTATTATGTTTATATATTCGACCTGAAATTAAAAATGACACATCATTGTAACTCCTTCCCTAGCATTGTCTAATCAGACGTTTAATTTATGCAGCATTCATAATCCTTTACTTGCTTCTGTGGCAACATCCAATCGTTCAACATAATCCTACGGGTTAGTACATTCTCTCTTTCAACTTCGTAAATCCAGGTAAGCCTTCAAATACACCACAACTGTCAAGCAGTTTTCTCTTTACAATAGTCATTCACTGTGATAACTTACTCTTACATGCGGTGTTGTAATATTATACTAATAATTAAATGTCAATCAAAAGGAAATCAAAATTAAATCAATAAGTTATAATAACTAAACTCAAACCAAACTTTGGTCGAACCAAACAAAGAATGGGAAGAAAATATTTGGTTGTTCAAGGTTACTTTCAATAAAAATTTATGGCGATTCAGGTCCATTCTTTGATAAGAAAGCATTATTTGCGTAAACTCGAGCATGAAACTATCCCAGATACTTTTTCCTGTGTAAACGGCGAACGAATACGAATAACTTTTTTGCGTGAATACGAATACATTTTTTGGTGAACACTTTTTGAATCCAAAAATTTTTTGCTGTAGTGTAAATGTAGCCTCAGAGTATTTAATACTGTACGACACTGGATTACACTGAAGCAGAGACAGGAGCTCCTTTCGTTCGCTTGTTTGATCAGTTTTTTTTTAACTATGCTACATATAAAAAACTTGAGAATGCGCTTCTTTGCTAGATTTGTCAAATTTGGCCTGATTGAAAACCAGAAAAACAAAAGTAGGATCACATACCACCCTACCGGCTGGTTAAGAGTATTGTCCCCCCGTATTGCCCCCTCCGTGGAGTCCGTTAGTCAAGGTTCACGTGAACCAAATAAACTAAGTTGGTTCAAGATGGCTCCCCGCAGTTCCTTGGGAAGCAGAAAATGTAAATTTGAGACTTGAAAACAAGCATCTAATTAAATATTGCAAAAGAAGATTAAAACTGAGAGTAATATAAGGGGCGCTTACACGAATCTGGATTGAGTTTCATTCCGGATTGAAAGTAAATTCAAACCTTGTTTACAAAACAATGGCCGGTTCCCCTTATTCATCGGCTGAACACAACCACCAGAACGCCTTTCGAAATTTTGTTTGTGATGTTAATCGGAATAATTTTCTTCCCATTTGCTTTGGGAATTCAATGTTTGCATGAAAATAAAAAAAAAAAAAAACGCAAAGTATTCTGGTTGTTGTATTCAGCTGACGTAATAAAGGGGACCGGCTATTGTGTCCCAGGATCAAACAGCCTGCGAAATCTGAAATGTCAAGATGGTGATCAGTTCCTTTGGAGCCGATAATTTTCTTTTTACGTTTACACTAGATTCCGATATATTTTAACATCGAAACTTTATTGGAGTCCAACTCCATTCCTTCTCCTAACTTCTGCCTTTTAAAAGCTCTGAGGTTTGCTGAAAACAGTTTGGTTATTTTGTGGTCCGATTTCCCTCGTCATCCATAGAGTTTAGTTAACTTTGTTACCATATTGTCGTCTGTAAATGTCAAAAGGACGTCTATGTTCGTCGTTTGCTGTAATTCTCCAGATTACGTTTTCCAATCTGGAATGCAAACTCGCATCACTTTTACGTGAAACCGAAATGAAATTTCAAACCCAAATGAAATTTCATTCTGGAATGTGAACCGGCATGAACTCAATTTGGAATGAGTTGAATCTCATTTAGAATTCATGTAAACAGCAAAAGAGATTTTAACAGAACCAGTATCACCTCAATCCAGAATGAGCTAAATCTCATTCAGGATTCATGTAAATAACTAAAAGGATTTTAACAGAACCGGTATCACTTCAATCCGGAATGAAACTCAATCCGGAATGAGCTAAATCTCATTTAATATTCATTTAAATAAACTAAAGGAATTTTAAAAGAACCGGAATCACTTCAATGCAGAATGAAACTCAATCCAGAGTCATGTAAAGAGCCCCAAACCCACTTATTTTGAATTTTTTTAACCACTTTATCAGCAAAATGGTTTCAATTTTGACACTTACCTTAAAATAAAGAATGGCGTTTTTTCTATTGTCATCTTCGTCAAAATACTTAACTGTCAAACGTTTTGTCTGGAGATGATTTAGATAAAGTCAAAAATTCACTGAAAGAAACCGTGTTTGTTATTTATCGAAATAGATAATGCACACATTACTCGGTTCTAACTTTTATCCTGTTTTTCCTCCCATAAATTTGACTCATATGACTTTTATTCGTTTTATTTGTTGTACAGAAATCGCAGATTTCACTTAGAGAAGGTTTAGTGAACTAATGAAAATAAAATGTATTGCTCAGTATTCAAACACTTGTATTTGTTGGCCATAATGTATGGTGTTTTGCAAACCTTTGACTATTACCAGAGTCCACAGTATTCCAACAACGGTCCTGATATCCAGCCCATCTCGAACCTTTGTTGAGCTCAACTTTTGTTCAAAGTCCGACCACCTTGCCTTATATTCATCATCAAATTATATATATCTACAAAACTATGTGTTTGCTTTATTCGACAGAACTCGTAAAGTGGTAATAGTGTTAATGGCTAAAAAAAAAAATTTCGTGAAAAATATATCCATTATCAGATTCTAACTCTTTCGCCAACCAATCACATTGCGTGAAAGAACGTGTCAATAACCTTCGAGCGAATAAATTTGCCTTGCGGAAAACCCGGTTAAAAGATGCTTCAGATCTTAGCATTCCCACTCGGCGTTTTCAGGTATTCGCATGCTTGAAGATTGAATCGTCTCCTCTATTTCAGAAATTGAACAGAGTTTGGCTCCTTCAGGATGCACAGGCAAAAGAAATATATTCTTAATACGCACGCTCTCAAGCTGTTCTCTCAGAAAAACTTTCTGAGTCACTGACGGGAATCGAACCCGTAACCTTCTGATCGCCGGTGAGATGCTCTAACTATTGAGCTACAAAGACTCTGATGGTGAGCGAATGTTAAATCTGTGTACTGGTTCCTATAGATGGTAGACATATGTACTGCCAGTCTGTTGGTCTCGATATGTCGTCTATTTTTATGTTAATCAGGGACTCAGAAAGTTTTTCTGAGAGAACAGCTTAAGAGCGTGCATATTAAGAACATAATTCCCAAGCTACCACAAACATATAAAAGAAATATAGCGCGAGAAAAAGGCATACCTACAGGCATTAACCAATGAAAACACCGAATGGACGGCTAAGTATCGATTTAGATATATTTTTTAAATGCTTGCATTATTGGCCTCTCATTTGCATTATTTACAACTGCTACCTTACCATCTGTCAAGTCAAAGGATTGCACGGAACATGGACGCTGCCACTCATCTAGTACGACACTTTAAGGTCAGTTCTTGTTCGTCTTTCAGTGCTCGTTCACTTATCTTCTTCCACCCAATTTCGTAAGTTCCTGATCACTTTTTAAGGTATTCCAAAGCTACTACTGCAACTTGTCTCTCAAACCTTTGATCAACTTTATCTTGGTCGAGGGGAATGCCGAGGTCTTTAAAGAACTGGCAAGTGAAAGATGTATCCAAAGAGACAGCATTAAGGTGTCAAGAGGAGAGCTGAAATGGATTTCTACATTTTCCAGTTTCTCCAACAAATTTTGCTGCAACCTTGATGTATAGGCGACCATAAGGTTGGCGTACACATCAAGCGTATGGATTGTCATGTTTCCTTCCAGGAAAAGCTGAATGCCATTAGTACGTACTAATTCTAGTACTATTAGTACTAAACTATGATTAGGATAGATGAACGATCGTCAAGTTCTATGCTCAGAAAAACGATTTCTGAGCCCCAGACGGGGATCGAACCCGCAACCTTCTGATGACCGGTGAGACGCTCTAACCATTGAGCCACCGAGACTCAGATGGTGAGCTAAGGTGCAAGTTCGACATATAAACTATGATTAATTACTAAACTATAATACTATATAATTACCATATAATATATTAAATTATTAATTTAAATAAAATTTAATATTAATATAATATAATATAATAACTAAATATGATAACACGGTGATTGGTAGTTTAAGATAAAGTAAGAGAAAATGAAAAGAAGTATACACAGTTACCAAAAACTGTTTGACCGTTTAGTTCTCAAAGAACTTTTTGAAACTTAGAGGTAAAATACTACGTAAAGAGTAGGTCTAAAGAATTAGAAAAGAGCACGATGCATTTCGGCAGACCACTTATCAAGTGCTATACGTCTGCTATTTACGAATTTAAATGCGAATGCGGATCTCAGTATGTAGGTAGAACTAATCAGAGACTGAGTGATAGGATCAAACAACTTGTTCCTAGCGTCATTAGAAATAAAACTAAGCCATCGCGTCAACAACTAGAACGACTATGCCGTTCCAGTCAATTGATCAGTTGTGATTCAGCTGTTGACAAACATCTCCTGTCCAACAAGTCTTGCCCCGAAACTCACTCAGACGATAATTTTAGAATTCTTTACAAATGTCGTTCAGCCTTTCAATTGAAAGTGATGGAAGCCATTTACATAAAACTTAATGATTCGGATCTGTGCCGGCAAAAGGAATTTGTTTTCCAACTAGCCCTATTTTGACCCACCCGCATACCATTGGGTCGACGTCATCAGTTTTCTTGAGACTATAAAAGCAGGGGATTTGTTTCTTTAGTTAGCAGACGTATACCACTTGATAAGTGGTCTGCCGAAATGTATCGTGTTCTTTTCTAATTCTTTAGGGCTACTCCTTACGTAGTATTTTACCTCTTTAAGCTTCATACAGTTCTTTTAAGAACTAAATGGTCCAACAGTTTTTGGTAACTGTGTATACTTCTTTAGTGGGTATGTTTCATTTTCATTTTCTCTTACTTTATCTTAAACTACCAATCACCAATGTATCAACGTATTTGAAAACCGTGTTTAAATTTGTCACCACGACAAAATCGTTGTTTTAAATATGATAAATTAAATATTAAATTATAATATATTATAATATACTAAAATATAATTACTAAACTATAACATAACTATTAGTACGTACTACGTAGAAGTAGGTACTCTGCAAGGGGTAATTAAGTTGAACATCAGAGAAGGAGAATTACATTGAGCAATTGCGGCGAAAAAAGATAATAGGTTACGCAACATTTCTACGTTCGCTGTCTCGTATGGGTGTATTTTAACGACCCTCTTAAAATCAACGATCTTAGTTTCTTTAATGCTTGGAACGCTAACATAAATCTTGTCGACCATATCAGCATATTCACCGTCCTTGTTTAGCATTAGAATGTTGGGTCGCACGCACACTCCAGTTACAATTTTCTTGACGGCTTTCTAATGAATTTTTTTGTCCTTATCAAAGGACGTGGACAACACGGTGAAATGCGCACCACCTATTCTCTCACCGTCTTTGAGAAACACAAAAGGCTGAAGTACAACTGCACGGCAAAAGTTGAGTAGGTAGCATGAAATTTGGCATCGATTTACTATTGTTGTTTTCACTTCGTATTGACTGGAGTTAATAGAAAGTAGTTTTTTTCTCATTCTCTTTAAACATGCTTGAAATATGTTTGTACAGTCTTCTCTTCTCTCTGTTGAACATCTTGTTGTCTTCGACAGGATTAGTCATGGTCAGATTATTCCAAAGAACCAATTTATGACTTCCTCTTAAGACCTGGTAGTGAGCGTGCGACTTTGACTTAACCTCCACAATTCCATGTTCTCCAAAGTCCATACAAATCACTTCAATACCGTGTGGCAACGAGTAGACATGACTGGATATTGAATTATTTTGTTAATACTTTTGAGGTTATTTCCATATCGCAAAGATGAAGAACCTGCATGAGAGGGAGCATCACTTGAATATAAATGCAGAACTGACGAAACATTCCAACTACAAAGAATCACCATAAAACTACCAATGCGTTAAATTAAACTTATTAGGATTGAGATTTCTGAGTTTCTGGATTTTTAAATGAAATCAATGAAGAAATTGTCTTTAGCTCTTGGTGCAATTTATATTAACTGTTTGAACTATATTGAGTATTGATACCTCGTGTGAACACGGTTTGATTGAAATGTTATCTGCGTTGCTCGCTTGTTTTGGTTTAATTCATTCTCTGTCTTGACCTATTTCTGAAACTTGAATTCTCTTTACTCACCCGACGTGATCGTCGTTTAAATGATTTCAATCAGAATTAAGCTACATTTGCTAGCCTATGCGTCAATCGAATTCTAGAAGCCTTTATCGAGACGTTTATGGCCAAAGAGGAGAAAGAAATTAGTCCTTGTAAGTGGTAGGATAACTGCGGACTGCAGCCCCACACGAAGTGAGTAATACACGTAACGACGTGGATAAGATAAATAAAACCTTACCTTCCTATATCTCAGAAAGAAGAATTAGGAAATAACTCCAAAACGTAACATCTTGCAAACCCAAGATATGAGCCAATGAACAAGACTAGAAAACGATTAAGGTTATACTTCGACTCTATTTCGAAGTCACCGCCAGACCTTACTAAGTACAGACACGTAATCTCCGTCACTAGTTATGTCTGATAGACGAGCCATAAAGGTTACTAACAGTTTCTGTGATGTCAACTACGAAAGCGTTTCTTCCTGTACTTCTTATATTCCAGCAAGATGCAACGTTTATTGCCCTCTTATTCAGTAAATTCAGTTGTGGAGCTTGACACGCCAATGAAAAAAAGCATCAAAACATGCAAAGCTCTACAATTTCATGCTTTGAGTCAAACACGAATAATTTATGCTAATCTTAAATTCTAAATACTTGCGACACATAGCAGATTCAAAACACAACCTTAGAACTCATTTGTTTCGCGTTATTTGCTCGGATCCTTTACATTTCTTGACAAAACGCGTCCAAAATTTGTTTGACAGTGTATGGTGCGAAATACCACTTTAATTTTAATTACAAATCACTTGAAAAATGATAAACTCGTCTGCGGCTTCAAACAATGAGAGTATGAATAAATTTTTCTCACTTGGGTAATCACTTTCCCCCGAAGAGAGTTCCAGAGTCCGTTTTAACTTAGTTTATGAAAGCTCTCAGGATTCTTCGAGACGCCCATTTGAACCATCCGTGCTATGAAATTGAGCTGGGTAAAGGAGAGCTCCCATGCGCTATATCTCACTGGACTACACTTTTCGAAGTTTTTGACCTTTTTTGTGTTTTGATGTCGTAGACAAGCACTCGACCTTATTGATAAAATTGTACATTAGATGAAACTTCTTTCCTGAGATATGTTTTGGACGTGTGGCACCTTGGAGATATCTTAAGATGATAGATAAACGTTCATCAAGTTCTATCCTCAGGAAAACGATTTCTGAGCCCCAGACGGGGATCGAACCCGCAACTTTCTGATGACCGGTGAGAAGCTCCCAAACTTCTAAAATATATCTCACCAATATCATTACTAACATATAGTGGCTTCCGCTTAGGTCGCACATTTGTCGAACTTGTACCTTGGCTCACCATCTGTGTCTTGCTCGCTCAATGGTTAGAGCGTCTCACCGGTCATCAGAAGGTTGCGGGTTCGGTCCTCGTCTGGGGCTCAGAAATCGTTTTTTTGAGGATAGAGCTTGATGAACGTTCATCTATCATCTTAAAACTTTTTTCCTCTCACGACAGACCTTCTCTCACAACATCATTTCACTGCTTCATGTTTGGACTTTCAAGTTCTTGATTACTATTTTTTTTTCTCGTCCTTGCACACTGTCTCCGATCCTTAAATTTTCTACAAGACTGGAATTCAATTCAATCTAGTGTGTCTCATAATTTGTCGAGACTTCATGTAGATTGATCGACTGAACTTTTTGTTTGTTTATCCTTAACACTTATACGAGCAAAATTTCAAAATTCAAAAATTTAACAGTACAGTGCAGGAATATGTTTGCAAAATTGAAGTTTTAGATAATTTTGAACAACAACCAAATATTCTAGGTACCGTGTGACCACACTATCCGAGAGCTATTTGATCCGAATCACTGATCTCTAGAGAAGACTGGATCGAACATCCTATTGCTTGAAAGGCCCAGAAAATGAAGTCAGCAAAATTTGACCCGCTCGTCGTTACTAAGGGACCAAAGTCATTGTAAATCTTTTTGCCCAGCACTTTCAAAAATATTTCCTGATCCTTGATATCAAAATGGAACGACTACGTAGGTCAAAAGACAGCTTTATCAACAGAAACCCTATTCAGACCACACAAAAGTTGCACAGTTGGTCCCTTGGCCGCTGCAATCCACTTTCGGCTTCATTTTTCTGAACATGGGATGCTCGATGCAGTCTTCTCTATAGATCAGTGATCCAAATCTGTAGCGTAGAGGGAAACTGTTCTAGGTATGAGGTTGCTGCCTTGAGGACTTTGTTCGGTAAGTATGATGCTGTGGTATATAGGTATGGCAGAGACTTCTTTTTCCCATTTCAATTTGTTTATTACCAGTTACAGTTACATCATCATTAACTTAATATTCAAACATAATCATGAACATAATCACAGTCACACAATCAAACATACAATCACACAATCACATTCACAACCACAATCTTGCTTCTTTGCAACTATTACAGAGTTTCAACAAATGCAACGGAAACGTCATAGACTATGTGTCCTTACAACAGATGGAATAGAATAGTAAGGAAGTGAATAACTTTTACTCCTAAGATTATTCCGTATGCGTTTTTGCCAGGAGAATTTTCACGTTCACGCCAGAAAGTTAACGCTCAGAACGTAGAAACCAATCGGTTGATTTAGAAGGGCGAATCTGAAGGACAATTGGCGGCCTCTTGACCACACTCAAACTCAAATCCCCATTTCAAATACTTTAGTGGAGGAAATGACACATCATTACGGCATTTTATGAACCTGATTGGACGTAAAGTATTTTTTCCCTTTTCCCCTCTGCGTTTAATTGATTATCTGTTGATACGAAGCCTTCTTACCTTGTTCTAAGCTTTTTGCAGAAGGGGGTATTTTGGGCTGCTGATAATTTGTGGCAGTCGCTGACCGTCAAGTATCGTCAGGTCTAGTTCCAACACGACTTGCATATGACGACAAATACCGTTAGGTTTGGCTCTCTTACGAGAACCTTCCCTTTCGATCCCCATCGTCAAGAATTACAGGAATTATCCTAGTGTTAATGTCACTCGGTCTTGCGAAGAATTGCTCAGAACGTTTTAGAGTTGAAATGAAATTCAGAGTTCATTGTGCTGTCAATAACCGTTTCCTTCGACGTTAAAACATAAGCTAGTTTCCTTATGGCCATATTGCCATCCTTGTTTGCTAAAACCCCTCTCAAAGTTTATGTAAGAATCCAATCCAAATCAGAATTAAGATTTTACATATTTAAGTTGAATTTGATTGGATACGTTTTATTATTTCTCGTTTAGGATTGGATTAGATTTGATTTTTCTTAATATTCTTTAATTTTAAACGAAGAATTTTCCCTTTCTTGGTTTATCTTATTGATATACATGTACAATTAGGATTTCAAGGAAACGCGACCTTGCTGGAAAGGAAGGCATACCTATCTAATATAATTACACAGATGATTATGGAAAATCCTTTACAGTAATTTGTTAAGAATAAATCATTATTTCTAAATTATTTCTTACAAGTACATACAACAGTAAAGGGATTAACGCAATGTGATGGTAGATTTGTAAATGTTACTGAGGAAGAATCAATGAATTTACAAAAAATGCAGTTCCGAAAAATACAAAAGACGCCACTAAATTTGCGGTTACAGTGTTTAAAGGTAGGAAGTTTCTTTGAAGGTCAGTCAAAACTCGTTTTGTTGACTTTTTCCCAGCCATCTGTGCAAAAATTATTTTAGCAACGTTAAAAAGCAACAATTCACCTCTAGATGGCTTTTGAATTTTGTTTACAGTTTCTTGTAGTACATGATGGGAGGGATAATTAGTAAGTTAATAATTTTATTGTAATTATTCTTATTTTTGATAGTGTCCCACATTAGTGGTTGTTATTACTGTTAAAATAGATTGACACTCATATAAAGTTTTTACTTACTTATTTACTTTACTTAAAATAATCACTTGAGTAATTATACTAATATTTACTTATATTATTCAACATTGTTTGTCGAAGTTTCAACAAAATGTTAAATAGCAAAAGATTTGGTGCCTCATTTAGCGCAAACCTGACCCTTGAATGCACAATCGAAGGCCTGTAAACATCAGGCAGGTAACGTGAAAAACACATGCGGCGGCCCAGCTCAACCATCTATCGGAGATTGGAACTTGAAGTAGCCATTTCATCTGAAGGATTTTGGAGCAGTTTTTATGGCGCGACTAATTTTGTAAGATTATCTTTTACATTTGTTAGTGTTGCTAGCTGCCACACGCTTCATTCGCATTTTCGGATCTGATCGAATCTGATCGGATCCGATCGGATTTTGCAAGCCAATATCCAGCTCAAACGGGGCTAAGAGGCTGATTACATGAGACCTGGTACGAAGTTAGACAGACACGACTTGAGGTCACTCGCTATACAAATCCTTGTTTTAGTTAACATTGGGCCGGTTCGAAAAGTAAGCTTAGACCGGTCTCACTCATTTTTGCGTGCTGGATCGGCATGAAGGAATTCAGACAGGGTTCCCACTCTGACCGGTACGAAACTTTCTTGATGAAAACGCGAAATCTCTCCAGACCAACCATTAATGTGACAAAGAATAAGAAAAACATTGTTGCTGGGAACGAAAAGTCGAAATGCGATCAGAAATATTTGCAAGAACATGTTTTCAGTTTCATACCTGTCTCATGTTAACACTTCAGAAAATATTCATTTTGGTAGCTGTCTGAATTCGCACCTGTATCAAGTAATCACCCTTAAAACTACGAATCTAATTGAATCCAAGTCGAGATTTTTTCAAACTCTAGGACATGACTTTTTTGCCCCGTTTTTTTATCTATACTAAAACTTTCACTGGTAAGTGAAAAATAAAAAAAATTGTAAATAAGAAGTATCATGAACGATCGGGCAATTATTGAACTCAAGGGCGTAGGAAGCGAGTTGAAGTTAGGGGGGTCGGAGCAAAATTTTATTCAGGATGGGTATTTTTCGGGAAATGTTTACATCGACTTTATTGTTGACAATACCAAGACTACTTACGGCCGGTTACACCTATGGTAAGGAATATTACACTGGATTGCTAATTTATTCATTAAAAGGCTAAATACATTTATGAAACGTTGTGGGTTTTTTTAACCTTTAATTTGAACGGTTCTAAAAGTTACTATACGTTTATCTGTATATGCAGGCAACTCTAAAGTATAATAAAGTATCAATCATTGTTAATATTATGTGCAGTAGATTAGATTTTCAAATACTTTTTAATTTTGAAATGCAAGTGAGTGCGATGGAAAAAATTAAAAACACTGTACACTGTTACCATATCTGTTTTTAAGGAGGCTGAACGGATATTGCAGCCCCCTAAATACAATGTTGGGAGAGCAGCGGCCCCCGTGGCGCTCCCGCTTCCTACCCCACTGATTGAACTTGGTTATCACAAAATATCGTATTGCTTAGTATCCCACCGATCAACTTGTTTCTGCCATCGGTATAAGAGACAATTCGCGATCTTTTGCTCAACTTAATCTAATAATAGGTTGTTTTGAATTGCTTGAGTTTCGTCAGGTCCCTTTTGGCTCACGTGGAACTAATTTCGGATATTCTAGAGAAAACCAAATAGCTCCTAAGCCCCAGAAAAAAGTAAGCCCTAAGCAATAGAGCAATAACGACGTCTTCGTAAAAATAAAACTTGAAATCATACGACCTGCGATGAACCCAAAGTGAAGCATAGCGAAGGAGGAACCCTGGTAAAAGCCAGCATTCTCTGGATCGGTGATTTTGGACAGCATCGAGCAAATCAAGGTGAATGAAAAAACAGGCATTCCAAGACATATATAGGGAATGAGGATATAACTCTCGTTCCATGAAAGATTATCCCAAGAAGAAGCAAAGTACGTCAATAAACCAATGGCAGAGATTTGCATAAGCATTAAAAAGGCCTGCAGTTTCCTTTCATCGAAGTATCCGGTCGCAATATACAACGAGAAGAACAGCGCAAAGCTAAACATTGAGCTCGTCAAGAAGAGCAATTTGACATGGATAAACTGAACGTGAAAGTGTTCCAGCGCGAGCAAAGGGGTGTAAAATGTTGTCGTGGTCATGGAATACATGCTCCAAAATATTAAGTAGAATAAACAGCAAATCTCCGAGGTAAAGCGGAGTTTAGGTAGATTAATCGGCCCTTGCCTAGTTGGTGGAGAATCTCCTTCGCCATAACGTGGAAGCTCCAACACTTTTTTACCCAAGGCCGACTCATTATACCCCAAATCACTGGGTAAAAATAGCGCGACAATTGTTGAGGAAAGCCACATAGTGGCCAAAATGACGCCGGGAGAATTTCCTGCGTCGATCTCCCAGCCTAATATGTTGGCGTTAAATGTCACGAAGCTGCTGACCATTGGACCGAAAGCTGCACCCAAGCAATACATTCCATCCATGAAAATGAAAACTTTTGCGAGATATTTTTCCTCAGTGTGCAATGCTACCTCGGCAAAAAGAATTCCGTTCGAACCTTCAGCAACTCCACTTATCAAACGGCCGAACAGAGGAAAGTATGCTGAAACTGGGATTGAATATACCAAATTACCTGTAACTTTCAGGAAGTAAGTAAAGACAATGACAGATTTGATGCATCGAAATTTGTCAGCTAGTCTTCCGAAAGTTGGCCCTGCCAGGACAGCTGAAGCACAGTAGACCGACAATACCAGCCCGAGGAAACTCTTGGTTTGGCCCAAAGATTTGATATAATACCAGGCAGTTGGTGCCACGAAGTACTCCTCAGCGCCATCTTGGAAGTTACGAAGAGCTATGAAAATAAATACCCACGTTTTCATTGAAACAGACCACATCGCCAGCTGTCCTGCAGTTGTACGTCAAAAGTGAGAGGAAAACCTGATAAAAAATTTTAGACAAAGGAACCAAACGTAGAGTGAAACCGTGAAGAAGATAGACGTGAGAGAGCATAGCATTTCAATCCTGTACTGTGATAGAAACATTTTTCTCAAACTCATTAATAATTTATGAATTACAGTACTAGCCAATCTATGAATGTATACCTCATCACATGCATACATTCTGATATCCAATGAAAACCTGCAGGAAAATCACTCGTGGTCAGAGTCACTTTCTAAATTTACACATTCATATCAATGAAATAAACATGCAATAAGTCAATGCGAATACTCATTTGAGGAGCTAGTTCAAACACTTGTTTAGCGTGTTTCATCAGGGAACTCCAAGCATCCGAAGACAACAAAAACCGCGGGGCTTTGCCCTCAGTTTTTATTATTTTCTCGTCTTTGGAATCCATGAAGGAACACTCAAACTCGTGTTTAAACCATGACACCATTTCAAGCAATGACACTACTTCAAGCGGAAAAATACCAGAAAACACTCAGCTACGCCTCATGCTTTCACTGGGCATTTTTTCCCTGTTGAAATAACGTCTTTCATGTTTCTATCAAGCAATTTTCTGTTTGTTAATAAGAAATACGAATGGGTTTTTGTATGTCTGAATACTGTGAATCGAATACTTGGTACGTTGATTGATTTTTAAATTGCTACAAAAAACACTCTTTTTTGTCTCTTCCTTTTCATTACGTTGAAGTGGCTTGACTTTGTTGACCAGTTTCAGAATCATCCTCTGAGTAACATGAAAAGAATATTTCAATTCAAATCCCGCTCTAGTCAGCTTTTCTAGTTGACTTTAGCAGTGTAGGTTAATTCATGAAATATTTTGTTGATCAGGTTTCGATCTTCTTAAGCTTGTCTCTGATTGGTAGCTGATGATTTTTTTTGAGAATTCCTCTCTTCATCAATGTGTCAATAAAGTTAAGAGTTTTTCATCTGTCCCTATTTTTTAACGGTAATACCTGATGGATTTTCCTGTGGATACACTTGAGATGTTGCTTGACATTAAAAAAGCCAGCAACACTCGCTTATCGGCTCTTGCCCATTTATGCTTTTCTCAAATCTTGCAACGTCCCGCGTGTTTCACGGAAATCCATTTGGTATTTCTTAATTTTAATTCTAATATTCTAAATAGTAGAGACCCTAAGGACTTTGAAGTTTCTAAACATTCATTTCTGCTTGGATCCTTTAAGTTTCTAGACAAAGATGACTAAAACTTGTTTGAGAGTATACCTTGTCAAACACCAACCTTAAGTTTGACCAGGCGGAAAGCGCAACTTTAAAATGAAGATTTAAGCCCAGGACCGCCGAGAGGGGAGGGTAACAGAGGCAACTGCCCTGGGACCCGGGTCATAATGGAGGGCCCGACTACGCCTACGCACCACGCCCACGCACACGTGGGGTCCAACAAAAAATGCAAGCTAAAGTCATCAACCCATCTTGTGAGAAAGCTTTTGTGGATTTTTCCCGTATTGTTACAACGTGAATCACGGGTGGTATTGATCGATGCAGGCTGGTGATAAACCAGAAACCTCTCAAAACCAAGAAACCTCCAAATTTCACATTCTTGATCGGTACACTTTTAAATTACTTTTCAAACCAACTCTTTTTAAGTCCATAAATATACCATTATTATTGTTGCTTACTTATCACATTGTATAATTCATGCAAAATTGATATAAACTGTCTTTTTGAGTCTCGAGGTGAATAGTTTGAAAAAACAGCCTAAATATCTCTGGCATCTCATGAACTTGGGGGCCCACTAGGCTACCGGTCCCCTGGGCCCGTTCTTTCTCTCGGCGGCCTTGTTTAAGCCCAGTATAGTTCTTTAAGAATAGCCATATACACAGTAGTATCGATTCATGATATTTAATAAATGACAAGATCTAGCGTTTCGTTGTGAACATCGCAACATCTTCAGAGATTTATGGGATGTTTTCAACAAAACATTAGAACTCTGTTACTTATCCCCTCGCCCACCGCGCGAAGCGCGGTGCGAGGGTACTAATCTTGAAGTGCGTGGAGTCCTGTTACACGCGTGTTGACTAGGGAGAAAAATTTTCGCTTTGTGTATGTATCTTTCTATATATATATATCCATGGAGTCCGGTCACTCAAAAATGCCGTGTGCAAGCTCGGGGACTGGTATGTTGTTGAACAAACCGTACTTAGGTACCGTATTGAAGCAAATTGATTTGGTCTCGTTCTTTTTTTTCTTGTATGGATCTCTCACAAGTTGTTTACATTATTTGAACACTGAAGCTAGTAAAATTTAAGACCGGCAAAGGAAATGGCTTTCTTGGTGCCTGCGGCTGGTTTCGCCACCTCAGTAACTGGACAATTTATGACTTGACAGAGCAGTTCTCAAAGTTAGCTCCTTGGAATATGCATTTGCCAACTGTTTACTTTTTGCAGCAATGCTTGGTTCTTTCTGATTTATATGAACAAAGACGTAAGGGAACTCGCTTGCTATCAGGACATTTGCTAAGCGACTAACTGTATTAAAACGATATTCTTCGCTGAAGTTGAATAGATGTCGATTAGTATAAATCTTGAAACTTTTCACGTTCTGGTAACCACTTTCCTGAGCTGCACAATCACAGGTACATCTGAATCGAGTAGCTTTGAAGTACAAGTTCTGCGAACGGAATTGTTTTGAACAGCTTTCAAAAGTAGCTTTCCGATTTCATTCTTCCCTAAGGGAGACTTCTTGTACGAAATATTACCGCCTGGATTTTGCTGGTGTTTATTGGTAAAGTAGAATGAAGATTCTGGTTCATTCATGTCTGTACGACGATTATTTTTAAACATTTTGCAGTATTTAACCGGACAGCGTTCATGGTCAATTGTCTGGGAAGTGGGATAGAACACTCGTCATTTAGAAGAGTTGTCAAGGCCATGGCAGCTGGAGGCTTTCTCCGCTTTCCACACAAAAATTTCATTGCCTCAATCAGGATTTTTTTCGCTATGAAATGTCACCCCATTGAAGACGTTAGGATATATTTTTGGCTCGAAACAAAAATGCAAGGTAAACAGCCACCAGGTAACTCGCTCCAAAGCTACTTGTTTTTGGTCACCAAATTATCCTTCGGCAAAACAGTTGTTCCCTTCAGTCATTCTCACTTCAAGAGTGATTTGTGCATGATGACCTTTACCGTATTCGACCGGTAATGCTTTCATCAGGATTTTAAAACCTCTCAGGAAAGTTTAAAGTCGTCTATGTGTAAATTTACCGTTGAAACCTTCGTGTTGAGGTGCCACTAAATGCTTAGTTGAAAATACGCAAGAGTTGCAGGTTTATACGCCATTTTTCTTTTTTATTGATGTTTTGCCTTGGAAAAAGTACGTCTTTTACTTCCCTCTTCTCGTTCTTCTTTCGACAAAACTTGCACAAGATTTGCTTGTCGTATTTTGTTTTATGTATTGTATTTTCCGATTTTTGGTCAGCGATAAAACTGCAGAATTCGTTCATGTTTTCTTTGTTTACTTCGTCGGTTTCGTAATTCGTTTCATCTTCGTCACCAAAGTCTTGTACTTCCGGATGAATACTTAGCATAAACCCTTATCATAGCAGATCTTAAAGACATTTGTAACCAACTTTAAGGTAACGTATAATTTATCAATTTTTTAAGTCAAAAAAATGTCAGAAAAATATTCAATCATGAGCTGTCCGTAGAGCTGGTATCCGTTTGATAACCTATGAGAATGCTCCACTTTTAAGACAGAAAGTCTAGTCATCTAATAAAGCAATCTTTCTTTAAGGCAAAATGAGTGACAAGTCTAATTGGAAAACGACACGAATTACCATAAGCCCGCAAATAATTCAGGGTATTGATCCTCTCATTCGTTGTTTAATAATTTAATTGTAAGGATGGACATCTTACCATTTGTTAAGCCGTTGAACGTTATTCTCACCGAACTTTTTGTTTAAAATAAAGCAGAATTGAAATTTTAAACGTAAATATGACTATAAGCAGTTTAAATATAAAATAATTTCCAGTTTGGATTGTTGTTTATATTCGGCCAAATTCTGTGTGGATTTTTTTTTATTGCATGTTCTCTTCCAGTTATAGTCAGGAGGATTTGTCTTTTTGAGAAGTTTGAAAAATTATCATTCTTACTTGGATTCTCAAGAGATATATTGGAAGGGTGGGCGAGGGGTTGTTGCGTGCACGTATTTCTAGTTAAATATTGTGAATCGATTCTACCGTGTCAATGGCTATTCTTAAAATACTATGCTTTAATCTTCATTTTAAACCTTAAGTTTGATTCTAAATATTCTGAAAAGCGGCAAACACATTCATAGCTTCAAACATGCATCCTCAGAGACAAACAACGTCATTGTGAATAAATTCTTCACACTTTTGTGACCACTGCCTCTCCGCCGAAGAGTATGCAAAAATTATTATATCTTCGTTGGCTCAGTTTGATAAATAACTAATCAACTTCATTTAAAGTTCTTTATGGACTTTCTGACAAGAATTCGCGATTTCTCTATGTTAGTCAGGCAACTTGAAGACTCCTGGCTAAACTTCAACAACAATGATATTAGTACGTTGTGCACCTTGGCTTCGGTGTATGAGCAATATATTGGCCTTCGAGCTTCTACCGTAAGTTCATAAATCGAATAAATTTATTTCGGATTGAGATTCCTCCGATACCTTATGTCAACGGGAGATAAGAGGCTTTTAAACAGACAGTTAAAATGGTGATCGTTCGGAAAGCCATTATAACGATTTATTCTGTGAGTTTGAGCTGGAAAATGAAAAACTCGAAAGCAGTCAATCTTGTAGGACTACGCCCCTCAACATTCTTGAGACTTCTTGTCTTCTTATACTGTGGTCAAATACTGGAACTCGTTGATGAAATTGTGCTTCAGATGCTGTTTCGCGTCATATTGTTCCTTAGCAGTTTAACCGATTATGATTATATAAGCGAAACTTCTAAGCAAAGAAGAATCTCATTGAGAAATTTTACAATTCCTGTGATGAAATGTTTGGCAATGCTTGTAGTCTTGACTAAAATGTCGATAAGTTGTTTACCTTCTTTTTTGGGTTCTTTCAACTTTACGTTACGAGTAACAATCGGAACACTATGCAGAACAACATCAGGAATGAGAGAGACTTTGCTCCCATTAAATAGGTTTTGGCATGATGCGTTATCGGATTATGTATAACTTAGATGTAAATTATGATAAATTCATAGAATCTTAATACAAAGGTAAAACCTACCCAGGTTACTAGTACTAAAATTGCAGCCTTCTGAAAGTAAGAAGCGATTGTCGGAATTTTAGCTCACAGATATTTTGAAAGAGTATTTTATATTAGGTCAACTTGGGTGGAATGGGAGACTGTTCAGCCCTACCAGAGATTCGTGTGTGATAGACAGATTAAAATGTTTTTTAAAAAGGTCTTACTTGTGATTGAAATGCAAACAACCAATCAAATCAGTACATAACAGATCACGTTCAGGAACAACGTTAACTTCATTCGTGATTAGACGAGACACGTTACGTTGCTTATTCGATGCTCTACTCCGTGATAATATAAGTGAAGTCTTTCCACCATACGCCCCATATTCTGAGCTTCTTTTCCAGGTGATTTCACATCAAGTACTGACTGTTAAATTGAGATATTTTGCATAAATTTGCAATTATGCCATCGTTCGTAAACACCCTTTTAAACGAATTCGACATGCACTTCAACATTCAGCAAACATTTGTTGAATGAAATCCTCGGGTTGTTAAACGTGACCTTTCAACGATGTGAAAAAGTTTTAGAAAATGATGTGAACATGTTGGGACAAATTTGACTTTGCATACGGGATTATACCTTAGGACCGCCTTAGCTCACCATTCTCTTTGTTCTTGATGACAGTAGATCATCCATGAATTGTTGTAAATAGTTTCTTCAACATTTGTAGATCATGTGACTGGAACCTGGTTTTTGTTGCCAGTTCTTTTGCAATAAATTCATTCAAAATATTCGTATGATTTTGAAACCCTTCAAACGACATTTTTGCCAAGACGTGTGGGACTATGGAAAATCTTCTGGCAAATGTTGGACGAATGTTGAACCAAAATAATAAAACCGTTGAAACGCTGCAAGGTTTTAAACGCTGCAGCGTTTCAACGGTTTTGTTATTTGGTTTGTAGCTATTTTATATGTGTAGGTTAGAGAGGGCTTGTCCCATCAAGTACTATCGTAGATACACCAGTTGTACACCACCATCTTAAAATATATTTGCTAACGTTTCCTTGCCACCGTTAGTTGTAACGTCGCAACTCTTGAGTGTTGATGGAAGGTGCCGCTTTACTGTTGGATTGATAATTTACTGAGAACCTCGTAGAGAGGATCGACAAGACAGTCTGACAAGTCAATTCACTCAACTATATTGTGATTCATGTAGGCCAAACAAAAATACAAGTAAGTTTCCAAATGCAGACATTAACAGAAGTGTCACGTTGGCTTACGATTTTAAACAAATCTTGTCTCACTGAACACAACAAACTCGGCTAAGAAAGGAAGGTTAAAAACTATACCATGAGCCATCGGGAACTTGAAAGGAATGACACGAAATCAAAGATTATAATTTATGGCCGAAGCTACATTAGTAGAAAAGACTTAAAAACGTTAAATTTATTTCAAAATGTTCTCTAGTTGTCTTTGATCAAGGGTTTACATTTAAAAGTCCTCAGTTGAGCGTTAATCTTTATTTTACGATTACAAACTGTAATAAACTCTTACTCCGAGATAGGCAATTAACAACTATATATTTTGAGAACTTACGACTGCAATGACTACGGAGTGGGTGTGTCATGCTGGTTTATATTATTACACCCCTCTTCTTAAGTTAATAGTTATCATTAATAATATCAACTGTTCTAAAGTTATGTTCTTATTATAGGTTAGAATTAGAGTTAAGTTAAAGAATTTAAGTATCCATAATGTTAGATACAGTCTACTTCATGACATAGTCTTTGTATCTCCTAGGTAAAGTTCTGATTCTTGTTGATCTTCTTGGTCTAGGTGGTAATGGGAAGTGCGGTTTAGGTGGTTGTGAATGAACAGGTGGTTGTTCTTCGTCTTCATGATCAGGCTGGTCGGTTAATCTTGATGAGACTATGTTTGTCTTGAGGAGGTCACGGCGATTCCGCCTGTACTGTTGACTATCCGGAGTTGTGATGACATATGATCTTGGGGCGGAGACGAGTTTGGATACAGTTGTTGGTACCCAAATATTGCCTTGACGTAGGTAGACACTTTCTCCAATTCCAAGTGGGGATAACTGTTTGGCTCCTTTGTCATAATTCACTTTCTGCCGTTTCTGCTGTTTCTTCAGCTGGTGATGTACGTTGACTGGTACTTCAGGTTGTAGTAACTCTTTGGCTAGAGGGATCTTCGTTCTTGCAACATGACTCATGAGGAGTTGCGATGGTGAATATTTCATTCCAGTAACAGGTGTGTTACGGTACTCTAGCAGACCAATGTATGGGTCTTCTGCTTTCTTGATAATCCGTTTCACGGTTTGCACTGCTTTTTCACTCATGCCATTTGATTGGGGGTACGTCGGGCTGGACGTTGTTTGGATAAATCCCCATTCTGTAGCAAATTCCTCGAACTCTTTGCTTTTAAAGGGCATGTTGTCAGAGACCAATTCTTTCGGGATGCCATGTCTGGCAAAGATAAATTTTAGGTTTTGAATTATTGTTTCAGCTGTCTTGTTTGCAAGCAGGCTCGTCTCAATGTACTTTGAGTAGTAGTCAACTACGACAAGGTAGTTCTTGCCTTTGATTTCGCACAGGTCAGTACCCAACTTTTGCCATGGTCGTTTAGGTATTTGGTGTGCTATCATGGGTTCTTTCTGATTTCTGCTTCGGTATGTGGCACATGTGGTACATTTGGATACTTTCTCGTAGATATCATTTGACATGCCAGGCCAGTAGATGATTGCTCTTGCTCTTGCTTTGCATTTCTCGATGCCCAAATGACTTTCGTGAATGAGATTGAGCATGTCATTCCGCATTGACATGGGGATAATGAGTTTGTTTCCTTGAATATCAGGCCCTCTGCTTCATTCAGGTCATGGCGTATGTTCCAGTATATCGCAATGTTCTGCGGAATGTTACGTTTGTGATTTGGTCACCCTTGGACCAACTGTTGCTTCAGTAGTTGCAGGGTTTCATCTGCTGCTGTTTCTTTCTGGAGCTTGGTTATTTTCTTAGGGGATGTTGGCAAAGCTGTCACCATGCTGTGTACCATGACTTCGATGTCTTCATTCAGCTCCTTCTGTTCTCCCTTTTCTAGTAAGTATGCTCTAGACAAAGTGTCGGCGATGAAAAGGAACTTTCCAGGTCCATATTTGACTTTCGACTGGTACTTCTGCAGTCGGATAAGAAGACGTTGAATTCTTGGTGATGCCTGGACCAGTGGTTTGGCTATGATGGCTTCCAAAGGCTTGTGGTCACTCTCTACAATGATTTCTCTTCCATAAATGAATTAATTGAATCGTTCACAGGCAAACACAATTGCAAGTAACTCTTTCTCTATTTGTGCATAGAGTTTCTCAGTGTTTGTGAGAGATCGAGAAGCATAAATAACAGGGTGTCCTTCCTGAATTAAACATGCACCTAGGCCACTTTGCGATGCATCAACTTGAAGGGTAACAGGTTTGCCGATGTCATAAAATCGTAGAACTGGACTGCTTGTGAGAACTGCTTTGATTCTTTCGAGTGATCTCTGGTGTTCTTCATGCCAGAACCATTGGGTGTCTTTCTTGAGAAGACTCCGCAGTGGCGCTGTGATTTCGGACATGTTAGGGATGTAATGCGACAGGTAATTTACCATTCCCAATAGGCGTTGTAAATCTTGTATGGTCTGAGGACGAGGCATTTCGATGATGGCTTTGATCTTTTCTGGGTCTGGTGTGAAACCTTCAGCGCTGACGATGTTGCTAAGATATTTCACTTTGTTGACTCGTAGTTGGATCTTTTCCTTGTTAGATTTGATGTTACGCTCTCTTGTTCGATCCAGAACTTTCTTTAGTGCTTCGTCATGCTCTTCCGTGGTGGTTCCTGAAACTATGATGTCGTCGTATACAGCTAATACCCCAGGGATGTCGGAGAACTCTTCGTCGACCATCTTTTGTGCAACATCCGACGCAGAACAGAAACCAAAGGGCATACGGTTGAACTTGTAACGGCCGAATGGTGTGTTAAATGCACAAAGACAGGATGACTCTATCGAGCTTCTTGTGCCAGTAGCAATTCGACATATCAATAACAGTGAACACCTTCTTTCCGCTTAGGTCAGTGGTCTCAAACTCAACTTACCTGGGGTCCGCTGGAGGTAGAGTCTGGGTGAGGCTGGGCCGCAAGTATTCCAAAAAAAAAGTACAACCGATCCAATCTTCTCAATCTTTATTATTAACAGTTTTTCAACGTGAATGGGTTCTTCAGAACATGAACGGTTCTTCAGAACATAGGCTTCTCTTGCCTACCCCTTGCTGCCAGAGACCTGGCAGCGCTTCTTCTCACACAGCTGAGCCACATTTGGCTTGAGGGACGAAGCAGTTGAGACCCTCAGTATGGCTTGAAGATGCTCATCAGTAAGTTTGGACCTGTACTTTGACTTATTAAAGTTCATGCTGGAGAAGAGCTTTTCACACAGATATGTGCTCCCAAAAAGGCACATGATCCGCTTGAACATCCTGGAAAGCTCAGGGAAGGTGGGGGGCAATTCTCTCAAAAATTGTCCAAGCTTGTCTGCTTTTCCACTCACCTCCCTGAACTTTGCTTTGAGTTCTGAATTGCACTGCAGGTCAATGAGCTCCATTTGAAGCACAGGAGGGGCATCTTGCACATCAAAGGAGAAGGGGTCAGCAAAAATTTGAAAAGTGGCTCTGTGTGTCTTGAAGTCTGCAAACCTGTGATCAAATTGCTCCTGTAGCTTCACAATGGCATCAGCATACTTCTCACCACTGAATGGTGCGCCTGCATCCATGAGTGCCTTGCATGCTGGGAAATGGCAGAGGTTTGTCTGAGAGAGCTGGGCTTTCCATAACACAAGTTTTGTGGAGAATGATCTCACGTTGTAATAGGCAGCACTGACAAGCTGCCCCTGGCCTTGTAACTTCTTGTTCAGTACATTCAGCTCATGTGTGATGTCAACAAGGAAAGCTAAGTCCATGAGCCATTTGGGATCACTTAGCACAGGAACAGCCATCCCAGCCTTCTCCATGAAGGCTTTCACTTCTGCTCTCAACTCAAAAAACCTCTTCAAGATGTTTCCCCTGCTGAGCCAACGTACCTCAGTGAAGTAGAGCACATCCTCATATGCTGACTCTATTTCCTCCAAAAAGGCGCGGAACTCCCGGTGCTTTAATCCCCTGGATCTGATATGGTTGATGCATTTCACAACGACAGACATCACATTGTCAAACTTCAGACATTTGCTGCAAAGGGCCTGCTGATGGATAATGCAGTGCAGAGCAATGGCCTCCTCCACACCCTCCTCTTCCAGTTTTCTTTGAACAAGTGCCACCACTCCATTTCTCCTCCCTGTCATTGATGGCGCTCCGTCGGTTGTTATTCCAGCAAACCTCTTCCATGGCAAACCCGCATCCACAATGGCATCACACAGCTGGCGGAATATCTCCTGAGAGGTGGTCTGGCCACGCATTGGAATCACTGTGAGCAACTCCTCCATCACTTCAAAACTGTCGTCAACACCACGGACATAGATTGCGAGCTGCGCAGTGTCAATGATGTCTGTGCTCTCATCAAGAGCGACTGAGTATGCACAGAAACGTTTGGCTTTCTCACGCAGTTGATCATATATGTTACCTGACAGGTCAGAAATGCGCTCTGCCACTGTGTTGGCTGAAAGGCTAATGTTGCTAAACTGACCCTTCTTTTCAGGACAGACTATACTTGCAGCCTGTAACATGCACTTTTTAACAAACTCACCTTCTTTGAATGGCTTTCCCGACTTAGCAATCATTTCACTCACCGCGTAGCTAGCTTCGACTGCTGCATCATTATCTTTGCTTGCTTTCTTGAAGAAATCTGCTTGCTTCTTTAGACATGTTTTAAGATTGGCGACCCGTTTCTGTCTCTCATCTCCTTGGTATTTTGCATACTCATCAGCATGTCTAGTTGAGTAATGACGTCTGATGTTGTATTCCTTGTGCACCGTAACTTTCTCGGTGCATATAAGACACGTCGGGCTGCCTCTGTGCTCAACAAAAAAATATGCCGTCTCCCACTTTTCCTGAAATTGTCTGTGCTCGTCACCAACTTTTCTCTTAACGGCAGATTTTGAGAAAGACATAACTCGGGCTTGCTGACAGGATATATTTTAACGCATCATAACTTGACAACAAACGCGACACCGGAAGCTGTCATGGGCCTGCGCTATGGTAGCCCATAAGTGAAAAATAAAAGCCCAGGGCAAGCGCGGCTCGCCCAACGACTCGGCAAAAAGGTGCGTTTGAGAAAAACGCGCGGGCCGCACTAACACTAAACTTTGATGTCAAGTAGGGGGCCACAAAATAGCGTCCCGCGGGCCGCGAGTTTGAGACCCCTGGCTTAGGTTATTTGAGATGGTTTCGGCTGTCGGGGCGCTGTAGTGCTCTCTCTTGATCACTTTATTAAGGTTTTTTGGATCTAAACGCAGTCTTAGCGTTCTATCTTTCTTTTCAACAATAACGAGGCTATTTACCCAATCGGTAGGACCATCAACTTTGCTGATAACTCCTGACTTTGACATTTTATCTAGTGTTTCTTTGAGCTTTGGCATAAGGCTCAAGGGAATTTTCCTCGCAGGGTCGATCGTTGGTATGGCGTCGTCGCGTAGCTCGATGTGATATTCTCCTTGAACGAGACCTAAACCATTGAATACATCATCGTATTCTCGAAGGATGTCCGTTGTGCTCTCATGGACTTCGTTGACTTGATTTATGCTAATCAGTTCAAGGTCGCGACAAGTTTGTAATCCGATCATTGGCTTTGTGTTAGATGTTTGAACAACGAAAAATTCCGCCTTGGTTTTCTTGTTTCCGTCTCGCTCGATATTCAGTGAACATTTTCCTTTGACGGGGACTCGAGCTCCTCCATACACTGTTAGTTTCGTGAGAGTGGAGTTGAGTTTCGGTTTCTTGTTTATTTCGTTGAATACGCCCTCGGGTAATACATTACACTGCGCGCCAGTGTCTATCTTGAATCGTACATTCTTGCCGTTGACTTTGAGGCTAGTCAGGATTTCATTTCTGTCGCTTATTGTCGAAATTTCTCCAAGAAACAGTTCTTCCATGCTAGAGTCGTAACTGCTTTCGTCTTGTTGGACTTCGTGTACACGTTGCTTTGGTTTTGGAGGGTTAAAAACTTTAGTACGACACATTTTGGCAAAATGATTGCTTCCTCGACATTTATGGCAGGTTTGTCCAAACGCAGGGCGTTGTCTCAGTGCGTGATTTGAACCACAACGCTTGCACGACTTAGTTTTGCTTGATTTTCCGCTCGTACGCTCGAATTGTTCTTTGACTTTGTCTTAGGGACGATGTTTGTTGTCTTTATGTATGTGTAGCGCTCCTACTTCGAATGGAGGGTTGTTTAGGTTTTTCACTTGATTCTTGCTTGTCTCAGCGGCTCTCACGGCACTAATGGCTTTCTCTAATGAGAGGTTGTTGTCTCGAAGTAATCGCTCCCTGACACTGTTGCTGTCGATTCCACAGACAATTCGATCTCTAATTAAACTATCGCGTAGCTCTCCAAACTCGCAAGTTTTGGCCTTATTGCGAAGGTCGAGCAGGAATTCATCAAGTGTTCTTCCGTTTTGTTTACATGTGTTAAACACGTAGCGCTCGTAGGTCGTGTTTCTCTTCGGCGAACAGTAATCCTCAAATTTTTGAATGAGTGGCTCGATTTTATCCTTTTCAGTTTCAGTGACGGCCAGCGCTTCCTCACCAATCGTGTGAAGAAATACCGCACACTGAGTTGCTTGGTCTTTCTCGTTGGCTCCACTTGCCTTAGGTATAAATTCCAGCGTTGTCTCCATTTACGCCAGTTTTTAGCCACATTTCTGTCCATTTTCAATGGACCCATTAGTTTCATATTTTCCACGGTGAAAATTTTATCCCGAACCTGACACCATGTAATAAACTCTTACTCCGAGATAGGCAATTAACAACTATATATTTTGAGAACTTACGACTACAAAAAAAGACGGTGTCGAATGACTACGGAGTGGGTGTGTCATGCTGGTTAATATTATTACACAAACTAGTGTAACAGTTGTTCCTATGGCCTTGAACATGCACGAGACGGAGGCTCCAGATGAATGGTGAATGTGGGAATTCTGGCGATATTACAAATCATAAACTGCCTTAATCATTATCAATATATAGTGACTTCCGTTTAGGTCGCACATATATGTCGAACTTGCACCTTAGCTCGCCATCTGAGTCCGGTTGCTCAATGGTTAGAGCGTCTCACCGGTCATCAGAAGGTTGCGGGTTCGATCCCCGTCTGGGACTCAGAAATCATTTTCTGAGTACATAATATAAGATAAGAACTTCTTTTTTTTTTAGCAGGGTAGCTTATTCAGCAACTTGGCTGGAATTCAGAGGGGCCCTGCATATAAAATTACACATACACAATTATCAATAATACAATAATTAGACAATACAGCTAGTAATCATTAAAATGTTAAAAAATATTGATAGATCTGTGTTTTAAAAGTACTTAAAGATTTGGATTGTTTAATAGAAGTGGGGAGATTATTAAAATTTTTCGCTCCCGAATAAACAAAAGATTTCTTAAATAATTCCAATTTTGGTTTAACAAGATAAATATCGTTGGCTTGCCTGGTATTTAATCGATGAACAGATTTGTTAAGAGTAAAATAATAATTAAAATAATCAGGCACTAATCCATTTAAGCATTTAAAAACTAATATACACTTATGGATGATTCTAGTGTTTTCAAGGTTAATCCATTTCAGTTCTAATATGGCTTCCTTGGATGACGAGTTTAGTTGTATTATTCTCGCTCCTTTGTTTTGCAGCCTCTGTAATTTCTCCCTGCATCCAGCATTTAGAGATCCCCATGTTGTGTCGGCATAATCCAGCAACGGCTTGACCAAGGAGATAAAGATACATTTAGATGCCTCTATCGTAAGACATGATCTGATTCGCGATAGAAGCCCCAACCGTTTATTTGATTTAACCCAGATGCTTTCTGTGTTCTCTTTATCTTATCTCTTAAGAGAGATAAATGTCGTTGGTTAAATGGTTTAGAATACAACTTTTACCAAAGAGCTGCTTGGCTTTTGTATCAGTAAACATCTTCGTTTCAGGTGGTTAGTTCTTGACATTATCATCTGTTCCTCAGAAGTTCCGTTATAGAATCGCGTGGTACAAACAACTTTTCCAGAGTGATTAATAAATCGTCTTCCATTCATGCTTACCTTTGCTACGTTGCACATCGCCTATAAGTGCTTGGAAAAAAGTGTCTCTATCAACAGGTCGAGACCCAAACCTAATATATCCTGATGCTCTGCTATATCATGAAGCATTGATAAAAGCTTCCGATGTTTCGAATGTATAGTAGTCTAGATGTATTCTTTGAACACTTTCACCACCCACCGAGGGTTGGATTCTTGTGAATATATCTTGATATCTTTGAAATCGACTTTACGTTGTTAAAGGACAACTTGCACATAATTATTTTTGGCGATTCTGCCATGAAATGTAAGAAGTTCCTATTTTTGTCGATAAACTGCGGGTGTTCGCTTATCGCCCTAAAGCTAAACACTGTGCAATCATAAAAAAGACAGAATGAAACAAAAACAAAAAACATAGCTTCATTCAATGCTTGCAATGAGCGAAAGCCAACTGTCTCTGACGACCGTAACTCCTCGTAATCCGACGCTTCTGTGAGGAGAAAAAAATGCCCTGGGTATGATAATCATGTCATTATAATATTATCACCATATCATAACATTAACCGCATAAATCACCATATCACAACACCCGCAAGTTGTAGGTGTTCTGTGACCGCCCGATTCTAGGGTTGTTTTGACCAACATTTCTGTGTGAGACAAAATGCATTGGGTTTGAAGTTGTGAACTTGTGTACTTCAGTCATCAAGTACGATGCTACAGACTATAGATGTCAGAAACGTCTTTTTCTTTATTCGTTTCATTTATAACCAGTTAGAATCAAAGGTTTGTTAGGCGTATAAGCAAAACATCAATTGTCTTCATAGTTCAAAGAGAGGTTCTGCAGAAAAACTCACGTGTCGCCCTCTAGGTAATGCTTTGGATTAGGGCCACGATCGGTTACTAAGCATTGGCGTTTCCCTACACCTGACAGGGAGTTTTGGCGAACAATACGGGAACGTCACTGGCGAGGTGTCCTTACAACAGGAACCATACCGATGAAATGAATGGTTTTTATTCGTCCAAGTTTTCTTGACTATATCTTCGTTGCCCCACAAACATTACCTGGAGAGTTTCCAGCCTTTTCACCCGTTCTAAAACACTTAAAGCGTCAGTTCTAAATTTTAGAAGAACGCTTTGAAGCGTGGCCAGATTGGAACCTGAGCAACCTGAGCTCAATCTAATCCTAAACCTAACCCTAATCCTAACCCTAACCGTATTCCTAACCTAACATTTTGATCAACTCCTCCAACTTTTGGAGGAAAACTTTCTTAAGTCTAGGTTGGTCAGATTACGATCTGGCCATGCTTCAATCCCAAACGTTAACACTTTGAACGCAGAAACCAATTGATCGCTTTCGTAGGGAGAATCTGGGGGGTTGGTAGCATCCTGATCCCCGTCGAAACTCTCAAGTTCTCTTTCCCAGTATTTTGGAGGAGCTTATGAAACGTCATTTCGACTTTTATCAATCGAATTGGACGCAAAGAATTGTTGTCTTTTTTCGGTGAGTTTATCGCATTATCTCTTAAAAGGACGTCATCTTGATTCCTTTTTATCCTCCTCTGTCGAAAAGGGACATCCTTTGACAGGAATAGTGATGACATGTGGTAGTTGCTGACCACCCTGTACCCTCTGATCTAGCTCTCTAGCGTCAAATATGGCGGCAAATGTGTCCAACAATAGCCAGTTCCCCTTATTACGTCAGCTGAATACAACTCCCAGAACACTTTGCGGTTTTTCATTTTCATGCAAACATTGAATTCCCAAGGCTAATGGAAAGACGATTCCTTTAACATTGCAAACAAGATTTTGAGAGGCATTCTGGTAGTTGTACTCATCAGATGTAAAAGGGGAGTCGACCATTATTCGTCTCCCCTAATCAAGAATCCCAGATCTGCTTTCATTTTAATAACAGAATCTTAAGCAGAATTGCTCAAAGCGTTTAAGGAGGTAGAATCAACTTCAAAGTTCATTGTACCATCAATTACGGTGTAGGTTTGTTCCGCGATAAGCTATTTTCCTTATCACCATATCAGAGCCCAGCTAGTTTTGCTAAAACTCCCTAACATAATACTTTTAACGTGTTATTGTTCATAGAATATACGAATCCGATTCAAATCAGAATCCAATCCGATTGGATTCGGATTAAAATTTTGTTCAGTCGTATCGAACTGGATTGGGGCTTAGGCATTTTTTTTCTAGGATCGGATTGGATGAGATTGATTCTTCTTGATATACATTGAATAATGTAAAATACTTCGTATTTCTTCAATTTCTCTTATTATCATAAATGTGGAGCTAGGATTCCTAAAAAATACAACCAGGCTCAAAAGGAATATATACCTCTCAACAGCGAAATACTTGGAGACTCAGTTAGATTTAACTTCATCGACAATAGTGCACTCTTAAAGACCTGCGATGAACCAGACCAGAAATGTAGGGAAACACGGATGGCAGCTTAGTGAAACTTTCGCTTGGAGAGTGAAATTAAGTTTCATCTACGAAAAAGCTTTCTCAAAATCATTAATAACTCACCAGGAAAACACCGAAAATTAGTTTGGAAATGTGGGCTTAACCAGCATGAAAGTTTAACAAGTTTAAGCCTGATTTTCTCTTTAAATAAGGATTCTTTCGCGACAGTGTATGATACGCTCGAAAGTCGTGTTTGATTTAATTTCGACAAATATGGCTATTGCCTCGTTTTTCAACTCAATTCTCTCTGTTTAATTGGTAATCTCATCAACACTCCTTCTGTATGAAATATTAAATCTAATTCGATGCATGGGCGTCGGTGCAATGTTTAATGTTGTAATTAACAAATATTGCCAGGCGATCTTCTACAATTTTTCTGTTAGTAGTTACTGCATATCTTATTTGCATTTTCTTGGATCGATTCTGATTTGCAAAACACATTCGGATCGGTCCGGATTAAGGGGTCAAAGTTGCGAATCGGATCGGATTCAGATCAAGGTATTCACAAACCCTGAAGTTTTAGGTGATCAATCCGATTTGGCGCTCATCTGTGGCATCGTATTTTTTAGACATCGTCTCTTTTTAACGACTTTTGCACCAAATTTCCTACTTTTACTGGTAAATAAAACGGGAAAAATTGCAAATGAATGATATATCTAATAGCTAGACAATGAACTGCCTTGAATTTTATAAACACGAGAAAACTTTTAACAGACATGTTTCGGCATGACATGTGCTATCTTCAGTTTACAGAACGTAATGGCAAATGTAATGCAGAAACATATCCTTTAAAAGTTTTCTAACTTTTACGCAAAATGTTGGGTTTTGCTAGTATTTCGCTGATCAATTTATCTTCGCCAGATGTATAAGTGACACATCTCAGTATGTTGAGCAACTTCCTTAAGTAATTGTTTAAAATGTCGTCCATTATGTTACTGCTTACTTTCTTTAAATCCTTTAAAACTCACGTGGTTATATATATATATATATAGTCCTCGTCAACTATCACCTCATAGAAATCTCGAGATCATAATCTAATTGTTTTAGTAGAAACACACTTTGCAAAGAAGATTTTTCGTCTTCTCTGGGATTGCACTTTCAAGTAAGCATTCCATTTCGTCTTCAGAAACTTCACAAAAACGAGAGGCGGTAACCATTTTTGCTACTCGCTATCTATCGACGAATAGATAGCGAGTAGCATAGCCAATCAGAATGCAACATTTGCAGTAGTACTCGACTAATTTTCTACTAATTTCGGATATTCAAAAGAAAACCAAAGAGCTCCTACTAACCAGAGGAAAGTAAGACCTAAACAATAGAGTATTAACGACGTTTTAGCAAAAATAAAACTTGATATAGTTCGACCCAATATAAACCCCAAGTGAAACATAGCATAACAAATGCCTTGATAAAAGCCGGCATTCTTTGGATCGATGATTTTGGACAGGAGTGCGCTGATCAAGTTAAATGAAACCATAGGCATTCCAAGACATACATAAGGAATAAGGATATAACTCTCGTTCCATGAAACATTGTCCCAAGAACAAGCAATGTAGGTTAATAAAGCAATAGCAGCGATTTGCATGAGCATTAAAAAAGCCAGCAGCTTCCTTTCATCGAAATATTCAGTAGCAATATAAAGAGAAAAGAACAGAACAAAACCAAACATCGAGCTAGCCACGAAAAGTAGTTTGACATGGATAAACAGAAGGTGATAGTGTTCCAGCGCAAGCACAGGAACGTAATATGTGGTCGTGGTCATAAAAAACATGCTCCAAAATGTCAAATATAATAAACAGGAAATCTCTGAGTTAAAGCGGAGTTTAGGTTGATTGATTGGATCTTGCTCTGTTGGTGGGAAATCTCCTTCGCCGTCACTTTGAAGCACCAACATTTTTTTATCCATTGCTGTTTTATCGTATCCCAAATCTTTGGGCAAAAATAGCGCGACGATTGTCGAGCACAGCCACATGGTGGCCAAAATGACCCCTGGAGAATTCCCTGCATCGATCTTCCAGCCCAGTATGTTGGCGTTAAATGTCACGAAGCTGCCGACCGCTGGACCAAACGCAGCGCCCATGCAAAACATTCCATCCAATAAGATGAAAACTCTGGCCAGGTGTTTTTTTTTAGTATGCAATGCCACCTCGACAAAAAGAAGTCCATTCGAAGCTGTTGAAATTCCACTTATAAAACGACCAAGTAGAGGAAAATACGCTGAAACTGGGATCGAGTATATCAAATTCCCAGCAACTTTCAGGAAATAACAGAATACGATGATACGCTTATGACCCCCACATTTGTCAGCTAGTCTGCCGAAACTGGGCCCAGCCAGAATAGCAGAAACACAATAGGCTGACAATACCAACCCGAGAAAAGTTTGGGTTTGTCCCAAAGATTTGATGTAATACCAAGCGGTTGGTGTGACAAAGTATTCCTCAGCGCCATCTTGGAAGCCACGAACAGCTATGAAAGCAAATACCCAAGTTTTCATTGAAACAGACTCCATCTTCAGCTGCCCTGCAATTAGTGGATGAAAAGGTGGAGGAAAAAAAAGGAAAAGCTAAATTTTAGAAAAGAACATTAAAAGTAATACAAAATTGTGAAAGAGATAAACGTAAGACAAGCATCTGTTCAATAAGAAAGAGAAAGCTTTGATAAGAATATTCGTTTCCTACATTTTAGTGCGATATCTAGATTTGAAAAGTAAAATCAACAGTCAGTAGCTTTTAAAACTGTTATGCTGACGTTGGCTAGCTTAGTTTCGGTGGCGTTATAAATTGAACATAAATTTCATTTTCGTCTAGTGGCCCAAGTGCATGCCTTCGTACTGGGATGGTTATTGTTTCCAACTAGTGAGTGGCACAGTGTTTTCTTTTGAATCCTGGTGAGATTTTTTTATTAATTTTCTGTTCAATTTTTTGTAACTTCTGCAGTTTTATTATGAGGGTAAAAGTTAAGGTTTGACTTTGGGTTAGAGTCAGGTTAATATTTAAAGTCTTGCGTCAGATCTATTGGAGATAGTTTTGCTTGTTATTTTGACATTGGGAAATAAGCACTGAGATAATGGCTATACATAAGATAATGGCTATACATTTAACCACAATTCCTTGCCAGCCACTTAAATTAGCCCGAATAATTGATGGAGAATGTTTATCATGATACCTTGAATAAAGAAGGAAAAGCCCTCTCCGTAACAATTTTAACCATTTTGAATCCCTATCTACTTACATTTTAGAAAGATCCAACGTTTACTAGGGGCAAAGGATCACTTTTAAATGTAGAAGTTGCAATCTATTTTGTCATGTTCAGTGTTGGAACTTGGTTTGGTAATAAAACGCAGCATCAAAACACTAATGTTTAACAACGAATCGGACTCGAGTATTCTATGCTTTGAGTCAAACGTTGATGGACAATATATCTTAATCTTAAATTGTAAATAGTCATCATAGGCGTAGAGTTTTTCTATTCCCAGAAGGGGAGGGGAGCTGAAACCGGAAGTAGAAATGCCTGACTCCACGACTGGTGAATGATTTGTCGCCAAGATTTGAAATTTCGGTGTTGAATTTAGATTATTTTCTCAGGTGCATCATGGGTGCATATTGGCTTGAAGAGATAATAAGGCTTTGACGGTTATATTACCCCAACCAGCACGTCAATAACCTTACCATTCGGGAATCACGTATCAATTAATGTCAAAGCCCCGGGAGCTAAGCTCCCTTAACCTATTTCTGAGGGGGCTAAAGTCCCATTAGCCCCCCCTATACTCTACGCCCATGATAACCATATTAATAAGTAGATTTAAAATGCCATTATCATGAGCAAGGACTCATTTGTTCCACGTTTCCTGCTCGATTCCTTCAAGTTTCTTTACAAACGGCTTGTAGAATTTGTTTGAGAGTGTATCCTATATTAATTGTGATTCTAAATCACTTAAAAGACGATAAATTAACCTGTGGCTTCAAATATGAATTCTATAGGAAAAACAAACTTTGTCGGCACGAACAAATTTTTCACACCTCGGCGATCATCGTCTCCCAAGAGTTCTAAAAGCCATTTTAATCCTTTAATGCCTGTGTACAATTATCAACTTGCACCAGGAACAGTTTATATTTGAAGAGAGAAAATATATTTTACATTCCTGATTACCTATTTTAGCTGTTTTACCTGTCCCAGATTCCTTTTGGACTTCACTCTGAAACCCATTTTGGGCACTGGACATTACAGCCCGAAATAACTTTCTTTGTTTTTTGTTCTCTCTTTGTTTGGGCGTTGTTCTCCCGTTTCGTCGTTTGCTCTTGGCGTCCGATAAATCGAAGCCTTGGCGTCAAAGGGTTAAAATAGTTTGCTAGAGTTCTTAAAAGTCTTTTAAACATCCAGCTAAAATCTTGGTTGTTCGAAAAGCCATTTCCAGTTGCGAAGCTGAGCATAGCATCTGGTCATGCTATGCAAATTTAACATTACTTAAGCATAGCAGCAGGTCATGCCATGCAAATTTAAAATGATCTGCAACTTTCAGTTATCAATCCACATACATCCACCAACGCAATGGTACTATGTAAAAACGCAACAATTAGTGGTCAATGTAGTTGTTATGCTAAGCATGACTAAAGTTGCAAAAAAAAATACCTGTTGATGAACATGTCCAAATATCGTACATAATTATTTGCATTTGCATAGCATAACTTTTTACTCTGGATGGATGATTTTTAATTTGCGTAACATTACCAGTTGCTATGCTATACTTCGCCATTCTCCATTTCAACAACTTTTTCTTTGCATTTGATTAGGCCAAAACCTGGTTCACACTTGAACATAAGCATAAGGTTTAAACAAAAAGCAAAACAAAGGAATAAAGTCAAGCCTGCGACATAAGGATCGTCGTAAGCATAAGCCAAGAACCAAACAAAAGACGAAACAAAGAAAATTTATTGCTGTTTTATTTTTGCAAGTCCCAGAGGAGATGTCATGCTTGTTTTCGTATTGATCTTGCCTTTATGCTTACGTCTCTAGTGTAAACCAGGCTTTATGGAAAGCTGGGAAGCAATAAATCTCACAGGACTACGCCCCTCGACATACGTGAGCTTCCTTGGTCAAACTCTCGGATGCGTTAATGAAAAAGTTCATCAGATGTCTTCTCGGGCACATTGTTCCCTGGAGGTTTAACAGAATATATAAAAACAAATTTCTCGATCACATTAGGAATATTGCTATTCCTGGGATCATGTGAATTGCAAATACTTGGTAGTCTATAGAAATTTCGAGAATAGTTCACTTTGGGTTCGTTCAAGCTATCGTTCCCAAGTGATAATGAAGTATAATATGGCGAAGAGTTCAAGGAATGAATGAGGCTTACTCCGATCAAATAGGTTTCGGCATGATAGATTAGGGGATTGTATATCTAAATAACTTATAATAAATAAGTATACACTTGATAAACAACTAAAATTTTTTACATCATTACTAGTACGGAAATCAATGTTTTCTCAATGCAATGAACTGATCTTCGGAATTTTAGCTTAGAGATAATTTAAAAGTCTACTTTTTACTTGGCCAGTTTGAGTGGAATGGGCCCCGTTAAGTCCTATCACAGATTCAACCGCGGTGCGCGACCGAATAAAATGTTTTAAAAACATTTTACTTGCGATTGAAGCGCAAATCACTAGTCAAAGTCCTCGTGAGTGAACAGATGATGGCCGGGAACAGAACTAACTTCAATTCTGACAACACATGACACGTTACCTTGCTTGTTCGATGTTCTCTCCGTGATTATATGTATGGATTCTATGCAGCATACGCCTCAAATTGTTTGCTTCCTTTTCAGTTGATTTCACCTCAAATAATTTCTGTCAAGATAATTTGCATAAATATGCAATATATCATTGTTAATAAAGGCCTTTTTAGATGGTTTCAGTTTTTACACTTCGACATTCACCGAACATTTGCTAAACAGAATTTTGGAATCGTCCACACGGACCTCTCAAGAATCTCAAAACGTTTTAGAAAATTTTGTGAGCATGTTGGAAAAACTTTGGCTTAGCATAAGCTTGGCTTATAACCACTTCAACATTCTATTTGTTTTCGACAATCGATGGTGTGGGATCATGTTTCGGCCTCCGATTTCGTGTCCAATGCATCAGTGTTCTCTTCACCTGTAAGAGAGTTTACGCAGAGGTTACTGCGATGACGAGAGTAATGAACGAAGTAACTGACGTTTTAAATTCGAAATGAAGTCACACTTCATTGACGTTACATTCAACTCTACATGCTTATTTTTCCTCTACGGAAACGTTTTGAATTATTTCCACTTATTAAGTTAACGAATTTCGATAAAGAAATACCGAACCATTTCAACACCCTAGGGGCTGATGTTGTCAAAGAAAATGTGGACATGTTCTCATTCACATTATGCTTACAATTAGGACGACATGCAGAATACCCTTGAAACATTATGTATTCTCTTTGTCTTAAGAGAAAAATTCCTTTGTAAGGTTTCGAAATCTTTGACTTTTGCCATTGCGGTTGCGTAAACTCCCTATTCAGTCAGTGGTGGCCACATTCACAGTGAGAGTGAAGCGATCCGTTATCTTAAAGGCCGTTTACACGCGCAATTTTTGTTGCGATTTTTAGCTTTCTGGCACATGCGATTGAGTGGATTGACTTGCGAATCATTTGTGCCAAGCTATACGGTCCAATACTTTGGTGAGTTGTTTACTCAATCGCATGCTTCAGGATGAGAAAAATCGCAAGAAGAATTCGCCCGTGTAACCAGCTCTTTAAATTTCCAGGTGGCATCTAGGTCATACATTAGAGAAATTCAAGCTATCTCATACATGTCAAATTTCATAAAAAGGAATTGCCTTAAAAGTATTTCAAAAATGTTTACTCTGATAAATAATGAGACCTATAACCCTAGGAGTAACAACGAAATGCTGATGTTGTCAAAGCCTAGAGCTAAAGCCATGACGAGAAGCTTCAGTTACGCAGCTGCCAAGACATGGATTACACATTTGTAAATACATATTTGTAAATAGTTAATTCATACTTTGAAGTAGACGTATTTTAAACGAACTATATTGTAAAAACTTTTTTATACTTCTAAGAATATTTCATTTAATACCAGTCGATGTATTTTAAACGATCCATATTGCAAATACTTTTTTATATTTCTTAAATTATTTTATCTACTCATTTCTGCCAGCTGAGCTCGTTTGTATTCTGCCGCAGGGAAGCAAAGAAAACGAGATTAACCCGAAATCGCGTACTTCCTGAAATAATCATCGTCTCCTTCGAGTTGTGACAAGAAAAACTAGTTTCATTCCGATGCATGGACATGAATCAGGGGCGGCAGAGCGGAGTTTCGAGTAGGGGGCAGGCTTGAGATGAAAATACAATATTTTACACACATCCCTGGGAAAATTTACAACAAGGGTTTAAAAACATAGCTGTTTATAGGTTACATTTGGAAAAAGTGGGGGTGGTTACAGCCCCTCAGTCCCCCCTGGCTCCACCGTCCCTGTGTGCTCTACAAAACCTCCAAATAGATGAGCAGTTAAACTGAGATTTCTCCCGATATTGGTAACAGAAACGTAGGAGATAAATTTTGGAGTGATTTATAATTGCTAGGCAATGCCGAAGACAACTTTGAGGTTGAGGCCACTGGGGGCCTCCAGGCCATGTTGTTTTTCTTCAATACAGTACTATACCGGTGCGATACCGACTCTACATTACGCGGGCGTACACTGATTTCATTCGATCAGCCCGGCCAGCCTCTCACCTTGAAAAGATAAATATTATCAACTGAAAAAACGTGGCTAAAAAATAAATTTCATTTATTTAAGAGAAATGAAGGCTCACACTTGCGATAGGTTATTCCTGAAGTGACTTAGTTGCGGAACTTGTTGGGGTGGGTGGTGGTCAGGGGCAGACGGTGGCAGATCTCCCAGGGCCGTTTAACACGATACGACTGTCGTATGCGACTGTCCATCCTGAGTTATGCATTGTTGTCTCATAGGCACAATTCCTGCTTTCGGTTCTTCTCCAATGTAACAATACGCCCAGAAGAATGCTTAGGACACATTTACACGATACGACTGTCGTATACTATTGTTGATTTTGATGTATCCGATTCAGTCATAGGAGTTTTCGTGACAAATTGCTACATTCTCGAGCGAATAGCAAGCAGGAATTGTGTTTTTATGACTTGATCGCATACGCCAAAGTGAAGAATCATCTGCAACGATAATATCGTGTAAATGAGCCTTTAAAAAATATTTAAAAAAGGGTGAGAGGTAAGTTTACTGTCCCCAGGGATGATTTTAGTTCTCCTTAAATTTCATTAAAACCAGTTCAAAGATTTTCCGCCAAAACATAACAATCCGGAATAAAAAGCTCATTGGACTGGTCCAACATTGGAAAATATCGAACAAATCAGCGACCGATCGAGGAAAATTTTGCGTACGGATGGAAGAAAGAACTCAGCGACATAATAACATTATCACTTCTAAATTTTTCAAAAGAAATTAAAGTTATTCAGTCTATTCAAAATTTTTTAAAATCTATTGAAATATGTTTATGCATTGAATTTGAATACATTATTATATTATAACATATTATATATCTATGAGCGGTTGGAAGATAAAGGGATCAAGGACTATTATTGTAATTCCTCGAAATAAAAAATGAATTTATTGAATAACTTTCCAGCGCATCTCGTCCTTCTAAAAGGGTTCAGGGTAGAACACGTGAAGGGAAGGATGTAATTCATATTGTTACAGAATTTAAGCTTTACCTCTTTTTGACATGAAGCCCCCGGTTTGACATTAACTCTGTGCCCAAGCCGAACATGATCTGATCTCTGGTTGAACCGCTCATTCTAATATCGATACCTTATGTCCGAGTTCTATTCTCGCAAAAGGTTTTTGTTAAATACCATAGCTAATGAAGATTCAGGGGGGATGTTAACCTCATATTGATTATTAAAGCCCTGAATAATACACGTGAAGAGCCACACTTTCATTTCAAAATAATATCTAATCTTTTAAACGCTTCGTTGCGTTGCATCAAAGAATGAATAACTGCTCATAATTTTTACTGAGATGTACGTGGGTTCCGTCATTTTAAATCATAAATATATCAAATCAGGAGTACTACAAAAACCAAGGCTTATACACTGTTGAGTTAAGCAAGCCATTTTGTGATTCTGGCATCAAAATATCTACGAAGACCTATTCATAATACATATTCACTCTCTCGTGAATATGTATTATTTGGTATGCAGTGGTTTGACAGATATACTTGAATATTCACTGGAACGTTTTGAATATTCACTAGAGCCAGATTTTGGGTGCGTGGAAACTTTGTTGCTTATATATTTTTAAAACTGGAAAACTATCAGTCACCTTCATTATTAGGAAAACTAAGGGGCCGTTTAGACTAAGATCGATCTGACTTGAATCGATCTGAGATCGATCTCAGGTCGCTTCGTCAAAACGTTCACACTCGTTTGGATGGATCTCAGTTCGCATTCAAGCGTTCACACACAGATCGATCTGACTCGCTAGTGTGAACGGCCCCTAAGGCGAGTGATCCAGTGAAGCGTAATTGATATAGGACTTCAAAATGCTCTTGACAGAATAGGCGTTCTTCCTCGTGTCTTCTTTTAATTGATACACGATTTTACTTTAATTTCTTTATATTTATCTCTGCATTTATGTACGTATACTATCTGTTTTAGTATTGTTTCAGGCCTAAGAAATGACCCCTTGAATCCCTCGAAGCCCTTTATATCTAAGCGGTATTTATTCAAAAGATTTATTCAAAAAGACTATTTAAATATTTACCGGCGTATTAAGGACGTGTTTCTGCATAAAAGAACACACTTTATGTCATGCAGATGGATAGATGGCAACAAAGTTTGGGTTTTACAGTGAGAATTCGCTGTTTATAACACAGTCGAACAAGCAGACCTTCCATCGGAACTCTTAAATCAATCTGATTGATTATCAAGCAGTTGCTTCTATCATTGCTTCTATCCATTCTACAGTGAAAAGCTTGCGTGGGTTGATTCAGAAAGGGTGGACGCAGGATTAAATCGTAAGTCTATATTTTACAACGCACCATTGACAAGTTAACCATATAAATCGCATAATCAATTAATACAGCATAAGAGTACTAGCTGTGACGATTATTGATTTTCTTAAGCTAAAAGATCAGATGGATCACGAGCTTTGAAGGAATTGTCATTAGTCATGACATTAACTCATGCATGACCCAGCAAAACTTTGATTTACTTGAATGTTGCTGCTTTTTTACTGTGGTTTCCTTGTGTTTTATGAACTGTTCGTCGCTGTTAAGAAGGTAGAGAAACACTCTACTCCGACGGAACAAATGGAATTGCATGAAAGCATCCTCAGTGCGATCATGATTCTCGGCAATTGTTTCAATGTCTAAATCTTTGTTATTGTTTGATGTTAAGCCAAGTACGCACGATCAAGATTTTCAAGATACGTTTTTCCATGACCAGTTAAATTTGGTCATGTATACGACACATGTTGGTAAGCAACATGTAGCAACGTCACACCTAGGATTCTTGTAAGGGCGGCGTTGTAAGAATGTTAAATGGTCGTCAACTATGAGATTATGGAGGCATGCTTCCCAAAGGATATTTTATATTTTCATGTCTCAACAAGACCAATTCCGGCATTATGAATTGACTGTGTTTGTGCACAACTCACTAGTGAGGTGACGGAGAAATTATAGTATTTAACATCGTCTGTCAGTACTGTGGTAAGAGAGAAGCCAGGCGGAAATCGCAGTTTTAGGATAAAAATGAGTGCCCAGCACAAAACGCGGAATAAAGCCACGACAAGGATAATTATGAAGTATCATTAAGTGCACTAACGTTTCGTCGCATCATACGTCTACTGACAGATATGTCAGAAGATATCGCACACCCTATGCCGTTCACTTACTTTTACATTGCAGTCTTTTCCTTGTGGACACAAACACAAACCATTTTTGGGGCTGCTAAGGGAGGGACTTAAGCCTCCTAACAGGAGCATAGCGAAGACTCAATAATTGGACGGGTGTGTGATTGGACTTTGCCGACGAAGTAGGAGTGTTCCAGGTGTGGCATAAAACAGCTGAGTGTTTTCTACCATCTATTTTTCTAAAAAGTATATACAATAAGCAAACAAGAACCAAAAGCTCAAAGCTTTTCAAGTTTTTGTTATTTTTAACTGGCTATTTTTAACTAGCATCATGCTTGGACTGGCTATTGTGGCATCGTGCCACAGAACAATGGTTAACCATTTTTCCAAGGTACAATGGCACGATGGCCAGTCCAAGTCTGGCTAGCATTCGCTCAAATGGCAAACTGACAACACATTGCTCCCTATCAAATTACATCCGAAGCGATGAAAGAAAACAAGTCAAAGTCATGAGTAGTTGGTAACTTAATGTGCGTCAGAAAGCTCCAAAAGCACTCTTTGGAATTCGTATCACAATTTACGGTTGGAATTTTGCCCAAGAATGAATCATGGTTTCCTAGTTTATTGTCCAAAAGTAAAACTTTGCCTACAGGATATCCACTGTGCCAACAACTTCAGACAAACAGGACATTGGTAGGGGCACCAACCGCGCCTCCCGTTGGTTACGCCCCAATCCCTAAGCCCCCTTTGGGAGGGTACTGTGGATTTGGATCAACCTATTGAACTATAAATAGACTGGACGATACCTTCACACTGAATTTTGAAGCCACCATGGAGGTTGACATTTAGGACTAATTGCTGGTCACCTCAGTCCTCTACGCGATAGATAAAACACGAAACCTATTGCAAAGAAACTTAACTCAAATTTTGTTTTTTTGACTGTTTTCTTTTTTATCCTTCGTAAGTAGGCGACAGTGTCCGTAGGACTGCATATTTGTCAGAATTAACCGTTGATGAAAAGTAAAGGTTCAATACAACATTCTTACACGCGTGTTTTTGACCTACATGGCTGCCCCCAATTCGGCTTCATTCAATCGTGAGGCATGGTTCTACGAGATATTGTTCCAGTACTTTTATAGCTCAATGGATCAACATCCAAGAATAGAAAGAGTGAAAGAGTAAATGTTTCGTTTATTCTTGGTAAACGTTTGCATGTAAAATTGGTAGTATTTTTATAGGAATTCTGATTAGTACATATTCATGTGGGAGTGTTTTCTAATGTTTTATAAACTCTTCAGACCCCATTCTTCTGTTTTCTGTCGGTTTAGCTAAATAACCTCGTTTTTATACATGGCCGGTGGTTTTGATTGTTCCATCAAGCAAGCTGAAGTTATGATTTTATCTAAAGACCAGTTCATATCCATTCATATCAGTGTCTTTTTCCCCTTCTATTTGTGGGATAAAAAATCCTGACAATATCGAGTTGGCATAGGAGTGTACTAACGTAATTTTAACTTTCTGGCTGGAATAAGATACAGAAGTTCAACAGTCTCAATCCCAAAAAGATAAATAGCATCAGTTTTCAAAATGGTTGTCATCTTTCTATGGGAAACCCGGAAAAAGAGTTGAGTTAGGAATAGGATTAGGGTTAGTGTTAGGATTAGGGCTAAGATTAGGGTTAGAATTAGGGTTAGCATTAGAGTTAGGATTAGGGTAAGGATTAGCGTTAGTATTAGGGTTAGGATTAGCGTTAGGATTAGGATTAGGGTTAGCATTAGGGTTAGGGTTAGGATTAGGGTTAGGATTAGGATTAGGGTTAGGGTTAGGGTTGGTTAGGGTCAGGGTTAGGGTTAGGATTAGCGTTAGGATTAGGATTAGGGTTAAGATTAGGTTTAAGATTAGGGTTAGGATTAGGTTTATGGTTAGGATTAGGGTTAGGATTAGTGTTAGGATTAGGATTAGGGTAAGGATTAGGTTTAGGATTAGAGTTCGGATTAGATTTATGGTTAGGATTAGGGTTAGGATTAGGTTTAGGATTAGGATTAGAGGTTGTATAAGGGTTAGGATGAGGGTTGCATCACCTTCCCAGCGACGTTTAACCTACGTCTCACCCGGTTTTAAAATATTTTTAAGAAATGGCCCAGTGTAGAATTGCGTCTTAACTGATTTATTCATTTTCGTTTCCGTCTAGCACCTGTTAAATTTTGAAATGCAGATTACTTCAATGAAAACTTGGGTATTTGGTTTCTTAGCGCTACGTATTTTCGTTGATGGGGCCGAGGAATTTTTTATAGTGCCAACTGCATGGTATTACATCAAGTCGTTTGGGCAAACCAAGACTTTTCTGGGATTGGTTCTATCTGCGTACGGTATTGCTGGTATATTTGCCGGTCCTATTACAGGAAGACTAGGAGACAGATTCCGAAGAATCAAAAGTATTGTTATCTTCAGTTTTTTCCTGAAAGCTGTTGCAGATTTTATATACACTATCCGAGTCTCTGAATACTTTCCTTTAGTCGGGCGATTCTTGAGCGGAATTGCTGCAGGATCCAATGCAGTATTTTATGGTGAAATAGTGTTATACACGCAAGAACAGTATCGCGCAAAAGTTTTCATATTCTTGGATGGCCTCTATACGTTGGGTAGCTCCTTCGGTCCAACTTTTAGCAGTTCTGTGACATTTAATGTCAATATATTAGGGTGGAGGATCGATGCTGGAAATTCGTCTGGTTTGGTTCTGGGCGTCATATGGCTGATTTTATCGATGGTCGCTCTATGCTTGCCCAATGAATTAGGAGATAGTGTGACTTCTGACGAAAAATCATTGATTCTCTTAAGCGATGATCACCAAGGTCCAGCTACATACAAGCAATGCCCAGATGATCCGCCACCAAGATTCCGTTGTAACCCTAGGGTTTATTGTTTGTTTTATCTAACATTTCTAAGCTTATTCAATTCATCTGTGGTGACATTTTATACACCTTTGCTTGCGCTAGAGCACTTACACCTTAAATTCATTCACGTAAAATTGCTTTTCTTGACCAGCTCGATGTTCACCATTGCCCTTTTCCTTTTGATTTACATTTCCGCCGAATATTTCGATGAACGAAAACTGTTAGCTTTTTTAATGCTTCTGCAAATCTCCGCAATTGCGATATTGACCTACTTCGCGTTTCGTTGGGAGAGTGTTTCGGAGAAAGAGAGTTATATCCTCATCATCTATATCTGTTTAGGAAGCCCATACTTCGCGATGCCCCTGTGTAGTTCACTCATGTCCAGAATTACACATCAAGAAGACGCTGCCTTTTACCAAGGCTCTTTACATGCTACAACTTTCCTGGGAGTTGTGGTTGCTCGTATCACTTCAGGTTTTATTTTTACTCAAACATCATTATTGTTGTTTTGTTTGGGTCTAGTTTTGTGTTGGGGCGTCGGAGCTTTTTGGTTTTCTCTAGAATATGGGAAATTTGTGAGCATTGAGATCAAGACCTGAAAAGCAATATGCACTGTTTTTTCCTGTCGAGTTACTGGTCACTCAGGAAAAAAAAATGAGGAAGCGTTAAGATTCTGATGCAATTGAAAAAGTACGAACCGCCATACTAACAACGCAATGAATATTTATTAATTTTTAGTTATAAGAAGTATTTTAATGATGTATAATTTTGGAAAAAGGTTAAAAGAATAATGAATCCGAATAAAACATCTTGAAAGGTGCAGATTTAAGTTGAATCATTATGATGGAACGAATCAGAAATACTTCGACTGTATGTCAAAGTCGTCATCACCCTTATGAATGTCATTTCACATGTAAAAAGTATATGGAATTGGAAAATTTTCACATTTAAGCTTTCATTTCACATATGAAATGTAAACTTTATCACATACTGAATACCTAATTCACATGTAAAATTACATGGTTCAGAATTTCACTTGTGACATGTAAATGTACGAAATCATGTATTTCACATGTTGGATTGGAACACTTTCATAAATGAAACACTATTTGGATATGTGAAATAACATTTGAAATAACGTGTGAAACTTTTGTAAAGGCAGACTTAGCCTGGTGGACACGTTCGTCGTAATCATAATCATAACAGCATACTCTATCGCAGTTAGCACTTCACGATCAACTGAACTCATCGTGCTTGTGACCCAGGCTTTAATCTGATGACCACTTTGAAATAAAGTCGAAATTTTACTGATTCACTCCATCATCTTAATTTAACTTGAATCCCAAGTTTTCTTGATCTTTTTATTCGAATTATGTTTTGTTTTAGATATTTTGTCAAACTGTTGGCTGGTATTGGTTTTTGTATAATTTAGTCGAGTGTAATTTAGGAGAATGTGTTCTTGTGGTTTTGGTTGGCAGGAGTCCATAATAATTTTTGAGATCACAAATTTCAGGCCCAGTCCACACGTATATGTTTTCATACGAAAACGCATCAGAAGCTTTCCGTCCACACGAACGTTTTTGAATTTGTTTTCAGTTGTCATCCCGTCCACACGTAAACGCATCGACAATTTGATACCTGTCTACCTAAGGATGCAGGAGGCTAGTGCCATAGAGTTGTGATGTCATCGTTTTGGAAAGTCTCCGTTGCAGCCCTCTACTCGAAAACGACAAGCCAGCGTTTTCGAAAGGCTCCTCTTTGGAGAGCGTTTTCGAAAGCCTCCGTTTTAGGGGAGTTCATGCGTTTTTATGGACCACTTTCATTTATTCCCCCCCCCCTCAAAAAAAAAAAAAAAAAAAAAATTCCATAAATTATTCGATCGCTGAACGTTGGAACTTTGAACTTGTCCTTCAGATCGATTGTTTAGCATATGAATGCAAGTGGTCTATACGAAAATGTAGACATGTGGACAGGGCCACGTTTAGGGGCACATGGGGGCGCGACAAATTCTTAGGAAGGTATGCGTCCTCCAATGAGAATCCTCCTTGCAACGCAACTGACTGAATTGCTAGATGATGTAAATGGTTTGAACCGACGGATATCTGATCACATGTGTGGGTTAGTACAGTCTCGATGAAGACTCCATGGTGTTGCTTTGTGGTTGTAACTGACTTTTTGACGGCTTTAGCCTGTCACTTTAATAAAGAAATAAAAGTATATATAAAAGAGTGATTCGCAGGAAGAAGAGCAGCCCTTACTTGTCCGGTGCTAAAATAGATCACACTTTTGTGACACATACTGGTTAACGTTAAAAAGAATGAACAGCCTTAAAATTTGGTTCAGTCTCACACTATCTCTGATGCTGTTACGGGATGCAACGAAATGTTTTAAAAACTCAAAGTTTGAACTCCCGGCTTTATTTCTCTTGCTATGCCGGGAATTTATTTTTATATACAAATTGGCCTATCAGTGTTTGGTATTCAAATGTGTAAGACAGCATACATTCGAATGTTTACTGGAATGTTTAGCACGTGTTTCTATGCGACGATATTCTTCAAAAGTCAGCTTAAAGAGCTGACAACCTATCTTGGGTGCGCCAGAAGAATCTTGCTTATGGCCGAACAAGAGGATCAGAGTCTCGAAATCTATCTTCTGATAAACTAATCTGAGAGGTTCTGTGTGGATCCATAAAGGAAGGGTGAGTGCAATGGCCATAAGTCGTAAATTCCTAGTTTACTCCGTTTCTGCTTTCTAAAGGGTGTTTTCCACCAGGTGAATTTTATTGCAGGAATCGACTTCTTTCATTTTTGTAAACTGAATAGGTTTTCCATCAGTTACAGTTGAGAGCCAACGAAACAAAAGAAGAAGTCGATTCTTACTATAAAACTCGCCCAGTGCAAAATAACTTAGATAAATTAAGTTAGCAAAGATAAATGGTGATATCGATTGACAGTGCGCGATAAAAATAACCATAATCATATAAAATTTTTTTTAACCTGAGAGACATGGTGAGTTGCCACTGTTGAAAGAATATTAAGGCTTGGTTAAACTTTCAAACGTTCTCCAACATATTGGCCAACAATGACCATCTTATAGTTGCTTTTCTGACATTACTAGTCTACAGTGGTGGAAATTGTTGCCCAAAAATGTCCAAATGTTTGTTTAATCATGACATTAACTGATGCATGACCCAGCAAATCTTTATTTGTTTAACCAAATACTTTTATACACCATTCAGTGGTCCTACAGAGTTGACGAGACGTCCAATCCACATGAAACATATTAAGTTCAATAAACTATCCGGATTGCTTGTAAGTTGATAATTGTTAGGGGTCATTTGAATATTTCAGTATTTGGTATGCAAATATTGATCGTTCTCGCGTGAATATGTAATGTTTGGTATGTAATGGTTTGACGCATATATTTGAATACTCACTAGAGCGTTTTGAATATTCACTGGAGCCAAATTTTGGGTACGTGGAATCTTTGTTGATTATATCTTTTTAAAACTGGAAAACTATCAGTCACAACTCCCAAATCAGTGCTATTTCGGGTTATTCAAAAATTTTACATCTGTCTCAAATCGGGTAGTGCATCGATTTATGGTGTAAGAGATGTTATAAATAATTAGTGGAAAGCATAAGCAACACATATCGTAAATGTTTGCAAGGCATTGACCGTTAAACAATTGTTTGCCCACTTTTTTACAGATAATCTTTGAGAACTCCCTGACTTGTCTACCTTCACTATTAGGAATACCAAGGCGAGTGATCCAGTGAAGCGTGAGTAATAGAAGACTTCGGAATGTTCTTTACAGAATGGGCGTTCTTCCTCGTGTCTTCTTTTAACTGATACACGATTTTACTTTAATTTCTTTATATTAATCCCAGCATTTATGTATATATACCATCTGTTTTAGTACCGTTTTAGATCTAAGAAATGACCCCTTCAATCCTTCGAAGCCCTTTATATTTAAGAGGTATTTATTCAAAAGATTGAAAGACTATTTAAATATTTACACCGGTGCATTAAGGAAGTGTTTCTGGATAAGAGGACACACTTTATGCCATGCAGATGGATAGATGGCCACAAACTTTGGGTTTTACACTGAGGATTCGCAGTTTATAACACAGTCGAACAAGCAGACCTTCCATCGGAACTCTTAAATCAATCTGATGGATTGTCAAGCAGTCGCTTCTATCATGTATACAGTAAAAAGTTTGCGTGGGTTGGTTATGAAAGGGTGGACGCAGGATTAAATCGTAAGTCTATATTTTACAACGCACATTGACAAGTTAACCGTATAAATCGTATAATCAATTAATACAGCATAAAAGAATTAACTGTGACGATTAATGATTTTCTCAAGCTAAAAGATAGGATGAATCAATAGCTCTGAAGGAATTGTCATTAGTCATGACATTTAACGCATGCATGACCCAGCAAAACTTTGATTTACTTGTATGTTGCTGATTTTTTACTGTGGTTTCCTAGTGTTTTATGAACTGTTTGTCGCTCTTAAGAAGGTAAAGAAACACTCTACTCCTACGAAACAAATGGAATTGCATGAAAGCATCCTCAGTGCGAACATGATTCTCGGCAATTGTTTCAATGTCTAAATCTTTGTTATTGTTTGTTGTTAAGCCACGTACACATGATCAAGTTTTTCTAGATAAGTTTTTCCTTGAGTAGTTAAATTTGGTCGTGTGTACGACACATATTGGTAAGTAACATGTGGCAACGTCACACCCAAAACAAAATTTATTATTATTATTTAAAAGATTTTAAATTATAGTACACCCTATGCCATTTACTTAATTTTACATTCTATTCTTTCCATGTGGACACAAGCACAAACCATTTTTGTGGCTGCTAAGGGAGGGGCTTAAGCCTCCTATGAGGCCTTTAGCGAAGCCTCAATAATAGGACGTGTGTGATTGGCCTTTGCCGACGAAGTAGGCGTGGTCTGGGTGTGGCATAAAACAGCTGAGTGTTTTCTACCATCGATTTTTGTAAAAAGTACTTACAATAAGCAAACAAGAACCAAAAGCTCAAAGCTTTTCAGGTTTTTGCTATTTTTAACTAGATATTTTTTTTACTAGCATCATGCTTGGACTGTCCATTATGGCATCGCTCTACAGAACAACAGTTGACTATTGTTCCAAGGTACGATGGCACGATGGCCAGTCCGAGTCTGGCTAGCATTCGCTCAAATGGCAAACTGACACACGTTGCTCCCTATCAAATTACATCCGATGTGATGAAAGGAAACAAGTCAAAGTCATCTGTAGTTGGTAACTTAATGTGCGTCAAAAAGCTCCAAAAGCATTCTTTGGAAGTGGTATCACAATTTACGGTTCGAATTTTACACAAGAATGAATAATTTGACGGTTTACTAGTTTATCGTCCAAAAGTAAAATTTTGCTTACAGGACATCGACTGTGTCAACAATTTCAGACAAACAGGACATTGGGGAGGGGCACTCCACCGCACCTCCCGTTTGCTACACCCCAATCCCCTAAGCCCTCTTTGGGAGCGGTACTGAGGAGTTGGATCAACCTATTGAACTATGAATAGACTGGAACAATATCTGGAAATTGAATGTTGAAGCCACTATGGAGGTTGAGATGTAGATCTAATTGCTGGTCACCCCAGTCCTCTACGCGATAAAACACGAAATCTATCGCAAAAAAACTTATCCTAAATTTTGGTTTTTTGACAGTTTTCTTTTTTATCTTTCATAAGTAGACGACAGTGTCGGTAGGGCTCCATATTTGTAAGAATTAACCGTCGATGGAAAGTAAAGGTTCAATACAACTTTTTTACACGCCTGTTTTTGACCTACATGGCTGCCCCCATGTCGACTTCAATCGTGAGCCCTGGTACTACGAGGTATCGTTCCAGTCCTTTTATAGCTCAATAGATCAACCATCCAAGAATAGAAAGAGTGAAAGAGCAAATGTTTCGTTTATTCTTGGTGAAACGTTTGCATGTAAAATTGGTAGTATTTTTATAGGGATTGAGATAGGTACATATTCATGTAGGAGTGTTTTCTAACGTTTTATAAACTTGTCAGACCCCGACGAAACGTCAGTAAATATGTTTTAAAACTTTTTGACTTGCCTATTTCACTATGGCGATACACCTAAGAATTCTGAGCTGGGCTCTGATCTTTTTGTTACGATTGTCAGACCCCATTCTTCTGTTTTCTGTCGGTTTTGCTAAATAACCTCGTTTTAAACATGGCCAGCGGTTTTGATTATTCCATCAAGCAAGCCGAGGTTATGATTTTATCTAAAGACCACTTTATATCCATTCATATCAATTTCTTTTTCTTTTTTCTATTTTTTTTTCTATTTGTGGGATAAAAAATCCTGACAATATCGAGTTGGCGTAGGAGTGTAGTAACGTACCTTAACTTTCTGGCTGGAATAAGATACAGAAGTTCAACAAAGTCTCACCCCCAAAAAAATACATGGCATAAGCTTTGCCAAATGTGCTTAAATAGACGAATGTCATCTTTCTATGGGAAATTGGGAAAAAGAGTTGAGTTAGGATTAGGGTTAGGGTTAGGGTTAGGGTTAGGGTTAGGGTTTGGGTTTGGGTTTGGGTTTGGGTTTGGGTTTGGGTTAGGGTTAGGATTAGGATCAGGGTTTGTATAATGGTTTGGATTAGGGTTACATGACCTTCCCAGATACGGTTAACCTACGTCTCGCTCGGTTTTAAATTATTTTTAAGAAATGGCCTAGTGTAGAATTGCATCTTAACTGATTTATTCATTTTCGTTTCCGTCTAGCACCTGTTAAGTTTCGAAATGCAGATTACTTCAATGAAAACATGGGTATTTGGTTTCTTAGCGCTACGTGTTTTCATAGATGGGGCCGAGGAATTCTTCATATTGCCAACTGCATGATATTACATCAAGTCGTTTGGGCAAACCAAGACTTTTCTGGGATTGGTTCTATCTGCGTACGGTATTGCAGGTATATTTGCCGGTCCTATTACTGGAAGACTAGGAGACGGATTTCGACGAATCAAAAGTATTGTTGTCTTCAGTTTTTTCCTGAAAGCTGTTGCAGATTTTATATATTCTATCCGAGTCTCTGAATACTTTCCTTTAGTCGGGCGATTCTTGAGTGGAATCGCTTCAGCATCTAATGCAGTATTTTATGGTGAAATAGTGTTATACACGCAAGAACAGTATCGCGCAAAAGTTTTCATATTCTTGGATGGCCTCTATACGTTGGGTAGCTCCTTCGGTCCAACTTTTAGCAGTTCTGTGACATTTAATGTCAATATATTAGGGTGGAGGATCGATGCTGGAAATTCGTCTGGTTTGGTTCTGGGCGTCATATGGCTAATTTTATCGATGGTCGCTCTGTGCTTGCCCAATGAATTCGGAGATAGTGTGACTTCTGACGAAAAATCATTGATTCTCTTAAGCGATGATTACCAAGGTCCAGCTACAAACAAGCAATGCCCAGCCACCAAGATTCCGTTGTAACCCTAGGGTTTATTGTTTGTTTTATCTAACATTTCTAAGCTTATTCAATTCATCTGTGGTGACATTTTATACACCTTTGCTTGCGCTAGAGCACTTTCACCTTAAATTCATTCACGTAAAATTGCTTTTCTTGACCAGCTCGATGTTCACCATTGCCCTTTTCCTTTTGATTTACATTTCCGCCGAATATTTCGATGAACGAAAACTGTTAGCTTTTTTAATGCTTCTGCAAATCTCCGCAATTGCAATATTGACCTACTTCGCGTTTCGTTGGGAGAGTGTTTCGGAGAAAGAGAGTTATATCCTCATCATCTATATCTGTTTAGGAAGCCCATACTTCGCGATGTCCCTGTGTAGTTCACTCATGTCCAAAATTACACATCAAGAAGACGCTGCCTTTTACCAAGGCTCTTTGCTTGCTACACATTTCGTGGGAATTGTGGTTGCTCGTTTCACTTCAGGTTTTATTTTTACTCAAACGTCATTATTGTTGTTTTGTTTGGGTCTAGTTTTGTGTTGGGGCGTCGGAGCTTTTTGGTTTTCTCTAGAATATGGGAAATTTGTGAGCATTGAGATCAAGACCTGAAAAGCAATATGCACTGGTTTTTCCTGTCGAGTTACTGCTCACTCGATAAGAAAAATGTTGGTAAGACAAAGAAACGCAATGTACATTTATTGATTTCTCTTTGTAAGAAATATTTCAATGTTGTATAATTTGGGAAAAAGATGAAACAAAACATAATCCAAACAAAAATATCTTGAAAACTGCACATTCAAGTCGAATCATTATGATGGAGCTAATCAGTGCCATTTCGACTTTATGTCAAAGTCATGATGAGAATTAAGCCTGGTTCCCACGTTCACTATAAACATATTCATAACGACATAAGCATACGCAGCAGTTAGCACTTCACGATCAACTGAAAAACAATTGCTCCACTTCGAATTGCTCCACATCGGAGAAAGTTTTTAAAAGTTTCCGTTTTAAGCAAAGTTATGCGTTTTCATACGAAAACGTATGCGTGTGGACGGCGCCTCATTTAGGGGCACATGGGGGCACAATAAATTCTTAGGAAGACATGAGTCCGCTAATATGAACCCTCCTTGCGACGCAACTGACTGAATTGCTAACTGATGTAAATGGTTTGAACCTACGGATATCTGATCACATGTATAGGTTAATTTAGTCTGGATGAAGACTCACTGATGTTGCTTTGTGGTTGTAACTGACGTTTTGACGGCTTTAGCCAGTCACTTTAATAAAGAAATAAAAGTATATATAAAAGACTGATTCGCAGGAAGAAGAGCAGCCCTTACTTGTCCAGTGCTACAATAGATCATATTTTTACGACACAAGCTTGTCAATGTTAAAAAGAATGACCAGCCTTAAGATAAATGTGGTGGTGTAGAGATGATGTCCTGACGAAGTTTGCAAACCACAAACTACCTGGGAGTAGAGTGTTAGAAACCATTACCAGCCGACAATTTTAGAAAATGGAGCAAGAAACAAATTCCGAAAAGCAACATCTTGAAGACTTAAGATTTAAGTGAAAAAAAGACGAATGTAAACGGTAATATTTCGACCTTATTTCAAAGTTTTATTGTCAAACCTATTAAATTACAAACACGCTGCTATTTGTATATACACAAAGCCGAGGATGACATCATCAACAGGATTGTCTCTCCTGTTTCAGTCTTTAGAATTTATTTTCATGTTTGTTTCCTTTCGTTTTAATTTCTTTTCATTTAGCTTACAATACACGGCAGTACTGGACTGCATAAAAGCATTGATCGCGAAGCTTTATTTAGCTGCAAAACACTTCGTTTTTTTCTCTGGGACGCCAAAGTCGATGTGTTAACATAGCACTGTGAACTTAAATACAGGTTAAGATTCCATTTTGACCCTGGAAAAGACTGGAGAACTGTCTTCAGTAGCATAGTTCAATGTTGTGAGTTAAGACAGTTCTAAAAGGGCTCAGCAGAGCAGAACGTGGTCAGTAGAGCATTTTACATAGCCAAACGGTCATCAAAATATCGGCGAAATAGAAGAGATTCGAACTGTCCAACCGAATCCAGTTTATGTACGAATTATGATAGTTTTACTCCGTTATCTTTTATACATTTCGGGATTCCATATAACCTTGCTGCAGACTGAAGAAGTATTTTCTGTAATTGAAATTTTATTATCCCTAATGTATAGTAGAATGGTGTTAATGGTCGTCTGTTGGTGCTATAGAATACCCCTTGATGCAAATGGTTGCGTATCTACGCTTCTGAATGTCACTTTCTGTGCAAAAATAGTAATTGAATGAGATTGTAATTTAGTAAAATAGTAATTGAATGCAATGAATGTCGATTAAATAAAATGAATGTCTTTTTGTGTTAACGAGTTTGAGGTTGGTGTTAATGATAGTATATTTCCTGGTAATGAACAACAAAAGGTGTATTATATATTATATATTATACATTATATTTATTATATTTATTTATAATATCATTACAACAATATTATGTATAATATTATAAACTGGACTTATATACATATAAATACACACATTTATATATATACATATGAATATACACATATACACATGTACACATGTACACATGTACACATGTACACATATATACATATATAAATATATATATGTACACATGTACACATATATACATATATAAATATATATGATGTAAGTCCAATTCATAATATTATATATATATAATATTAGGATGATATCATATATATATCGTCCAGTTTATCACATAATAACAGTTTTTTTGCGCGTAATTACAAACGAGACAAGGCTCATGACCGTACCCTTTTAAAATAATTTGTTTGCCTATTTCATTTTTATTCACAGAATCGTTATATTACAAGAAGCCATGGGTAAGTAGATTTATGATAACTTCGTGTTTTTCGCCTCACTTTCGTTTTTTTGTTGAACTAAGGTCAATGTTGGGGTCTCAACCTCCAGGTATTTTACTGAACTTCAAAAAGCTGGGTCTCAATTGTGTTTACCTGGGTTCAACTACTGGGTTCAAAGCTAGCTGCATTGTTATATTGACTTATGACAGTCATTGACTCATTACTGAATTGGAAACCGAGGTTTGATGTGGGTATGGAGGGAGGGGGTGGGGTTGAACCCTCTTGGAACCACCCCCTTGGCTACGCCACTGTTCAAGTGTACGTAGCTATAAGGGTCCTTTCAGGTTAGAGTTTTCCGGACCTCTCTTGGGAACCAGAACGCCACTGAATCTGACGGAAACAGTATAATCTGAATATAAAATCAACGACCAGAAAAATAAGCGGACTTAAGCCATGAACACAAACGTTGAGCTTCTCAAATTTTTTAATGCTCACGCTTCATTCAGTCTCACACATCTCCAATGATGTTACGAGATGCAACGAAGTGTAGGCATTAAAAAATTTTAAAAACTGAAAGTTTGAGCGCACCGCTTTATTTCTTCTGCTTTGCTGGGAATTTATTTTTATATTCAGATTGGCCTATCAGTGCTTGGTTATCAAAGGTATAAGACAGTATACACTTGAATGTTTAATGGGACGTTTAGCACGTGTTTTTGCTCGACGATACTCTTCAAAAGTCAGTTGAAAGAGCTGACAACTTATCTTGGGTGCGTCAAAAGAATCTTGAATATGGCAGCACAAAATTAGGAAACAAGAGGATCAAAGTCTCGAATCTATCTCCTGACAAACTAATCTGAAAGGTTCTGTGTGGATCCATAAAGAAAGGGCGAGTACAATGGCCATGAGTCGTAAATTCCTAGTTTACTCCGTTTCTGCTTTCTAAAGGCTGCTTTCCACCAGGTGAATTTTACTGAGGGAATCGACTATGTTTTTTGTAAATTGAATGGTTTTCCATTAGTTACAGTCGCGAGACAAAAGAAAAAGTCGCTTCGCACTATAAAATTCACCTAGTGCAATACAGCCTCTTGTTAGCAAGATAAATGGTGATATCGATTGACAGTGAAATAACCATAATCAAATAAGGTTTTCTTAACCTGAAAGACATGGTGAGTTGCCACTGTTGAAAGAATATTAAGGCTCGGTTAAACTTTCAAACGTTGTTCAACATATTGGCCAACAATGATCATCCTATAGCTGCTTTTCTGACATTACTAGTCTAAATTGCTGGTCATTGTTGCCCAACAATGTTCAAATGTTTGTTTAATCATGACATTAACTTATGCATGACCCAGCAAATCTTTTTTTGTTTAACCAAATGTTTATAGACACCATTCAGTGGTCCTAAAAAGTTGACGAGACGTCCCATCCGTATGAAACATATTCAGTTCAATAAGGTATCCGGATTGCTTATAAGTTCATGATTACCGTATTTATTCGAATAAGCGCCCCGGGCACTTAGTTTTGGAACCTTGAGAGTTGGCGCTTATTTGAATTTGGACTCTTATTTAATTTTTGTCGTTTTCAATGAGGATTCTTTCGTTTTGGACAATAATGAACAAAGTATACAGAATTTATTTCACTTTTACAAAATAAAACACGGAAAGTTTAAACAGCAGCGCAAAATAACGTTTGTGGACATTTAAAACAGCCCACAACTTTTAAAAATTATTTTACTCTATGTCAGTGAGAGATCTTTCTGGTGCCGTCTCTTCCATGTCAGAGAGTGATAGCAGAGAAAGGGTCATACTCCCGTGACGCGAAAATTGCTTCTTTGACAGATTTCAATCTCTCTAGGCCAGCATGACAGGGCTGCTCTACTCCTGGAAGCAGTGAATTTGGCCATCCTCTGAGCCATCTACAACAGCAGTTAATGGGCAGTTCCTAAAAGCGTTTATGACCGTTACTTTGTCTAAACTAGCCCTGGCCTCAAGGATCCATTGAACAACACCGCCAACTGTGGCCAAACTCTTACGTGCAGAAAGGACGAGCGTAGAGAAGCTAACGACCGTGATGAATATGTTATTGGAACATACATTGAGGCCGAAAACGAACTGGTAGGGCACGTGCCCGTGGAACTTTCTTCTCTTGTTCATACGTTCCTCAGAGCTCACAAAAAAAGCAAGATGTTTGTCTAAGTGACAGGACCAAGAGAACTCAAAGACGGAATTGATGTCCCGGGATCATTTCGTGCAAGAACCTCCAGTCAAGCCATCGCCGAGAAGTTTGAAGAGGAGGTTCTAAGGATAAAATAGCTTTGTTCACACATGGAAATTTCAGCTCAAACCTTGAGGAAAATTTCAATGATACTGGAAAACCGTGAGGGCAGCAAAAGGAGTTTAGCGGAAAGATAAAAAATATATCTCTTATTTCTACTTCAGACAGCTGTCTTACCGCTGGCTAAGAAACCCGACTAGAAATACCAGGGGGTGCTTATTCGAATGTGGGCACTTATTCGAATGTGGACGCTTATTCGAATGAATACGGTATTCGGGCTTATTTGAATATTAGGTGTGCAAACGTTGATCGCTCTCTCTTGAATATGTCATATTTGGTATGCAATTATTTGACGGATATACTTGAATATTCACTGGAGCCAAATTTTGGGTGCGTGGAAAATTTGTTGTTTACATCTTTTTAGAACTGGAAAACTATCAGTCACAAGTCCCAAATCAGTACTATTTCAGGTTATTCAAAAAGTTTACATTTGTCTCAAATTGGGTAATGCGTCGATTTATGGTGTAAGAGATGTTATAAATAATTAACGGAAAGCATAAGCACCACTTATCGAAAGCGTTTTAATAATGAAAGAATGAGTTTAGAATGATACCGTAAATGTTTGCGAGGAATTAACCGTGAAACATTTGTTTGTCCACGTTTTTACAGATAATCGCTGAGACGTCCCGGACTTGTCTACCTTCATTATTGGGAAAACTAAAGCGAGTGATCCAGTGAAGCGTGAATGATATAGGACTTCGGAATGTTCTTAACAGAATGGGCGTTCTTCCTCGTGTCTTCTTTTAACTGATACACGATTTTAGTTTAATTTCTTTATATTTATCCCAGAATTTCTCTATACGCACTATCTGTTTTACTACCGTTTTGGGTCTAAGAAATTACGCCTTCAATTCCTCGAAGCCCTTTATATCTAAGCGGTATTTATTCAAAAGATCTATTTAAAAAGACTATTTAAATATTTACCGGTGCATTAAGGTAGTGTTTCTGCATAAAAGAACACACTTTATGTCATGCAGATGGATAGATGGCAACAAACTTTGGGTTTTACAGTGAGAATTCGCTGTTTATAACACAGTCGAACAAGCAGACCTTCCATCAGAGCTCTTAAATCAATCTGATGGATTATCAAGCAGTCGCTTCTATCGTATATACAGTAAAAAGCTTGCGTGGGATGATTCAGAAAGGGTGGACGCAGGATTAACTCGTAAGTCTATATTTTACAACGCACATTGACAAGTTAACCGTATAAATCGTATAATCAATTAATACAGCATAACAGAATTAGCTGTGACGATTAATGATTTTCTCAAGCTAAAAGATAGGATGAATCAATAGCTCTGAAGGAATTGTCATTAGTCATGACATTAACTCATGCATGACCCAGCAAAACTTTGATTTACTTGTATGTTGCTGCTTTTTTACTGTGGTTTCCTTGTGTTTTATGAACTGTTTGTCGCTCTTAAGAAGGTAAAGAAACACTCTACTTCGACGAAACAAATCCAATTGAATGAAAGCATCCTCAGTGCGAAAATGATTCTCGGGAATTTTTTCAATGTCTAAATCTTTGTTATTGTTTGCTGTTAAGCCACATACACATGATCAAGTTTTTCTAGATACATTTTTTCTAGAGAATTAGCCGTGATGATTAATGATATTCTACAGTCTTTGGTAACTGTGTATACCTCTTTGGTGCGTATATTTCATTTTCATTTTCTCTTACTTTATCGTAAATTACCAATCTCCATGGTATCAACGTATTTGAAAAACACGTTTAAATTTGTTACCACGACAAAATTGCTGATTTTCTAAAACTAAAAGATAGAATGAATCACCAACTTTGAAGGAATTGTCATTAGTCATGACATTAACTCATGCATGACCCAGCAAACCTTTAAGTTACTTGAATGTTCCTGCTTTTTTACTGTGGTTTCTTGGTATTTTATGGACTGTTTGTCGCTCTTAAGAAGGTAAAAAAACACTCTACTCCAACGAAACAAATCCAATTGCATGAAAACATCCTCTGTGCGAACATGATTCTCGGCAATTCTTTCAATGTCTAAATATCTGCTATTGTTTACTGTTGAGCCATGTTTGCACGATCAAGTTTTTCTAGATAAATTTTATCAAGTTTAATTAGCTCGTGTGTATGGCACATATTGGTAAGCAACAAGTAGCAACGTTGCACCCAGGATTTTTGTAAGCGGGTAGGGGGTTGCAAGAATGTTAAATGGACTTCCACTATGCGACTATGGAGGCATGCTTTCCGAGAAATGTTTTATATTTTCGAGTATCAACAATACCAATTCCGGCATTATGAATTGACTGTGTTTGTGCACAACTCACTAGTGAGGTGACGGAGAAATTATGGCATTTAACATCGTCTATAAGTAGGTATCGTACACCCTATTCCTTATACCCTACGTTGAACATAAAAAATTACATCTTTGCTGTAATTCAAATCTCAAAAAGATGCAAAAGTTTGATTTCTTCATGGGCGATCAACATTTTTAAGCCCCTCCCCTCTCTAAATTTTTGCTCCAGTCCTTCCTGTTCAATTTGAAACTTCGATTAAAAGCTTTGGGGAAGTGTGGCTAAGACAACTATTATAAAATTGCAAAAGTCTGACTTAAAAACCAATAATCGAATATGAAATTAAAACAGGGTATCCAGATACAATTGGAGTTCAGCGGACGCACCTAACCGCTGACCTTTGCAGTCGGCTCAACAACAAATAACATCAATTTTGCGCGAGAATTTAAATGCAGTAGTGACCCCAATCCAACGTGAAATGGCCTTAGTGTACGAAGATATCATTCAATTCACAAAAGATAAAGAAATTCTATAAACATTACTAGCCTTAACTCGAACCCTAACCCTAACCCTCACTAGATACATGTCATTATGACATTTTTAATAAACCCGTTTTTCCTAGCATTGTGTCAGTCAAAATGTTCCGCGAAATCTCATTTTACCCGACTAATGAGCCAGCAATATTGGTCAGCATCCACGTGCGTCCGCTAAATTGCACCCTAGCCTTGAATACATTTCTCAACATAGCACATTCATGAAAATTAGTCCACTGCGCTTTCCCCCAGAATTAATATCGCGATAAAAAGTGTTATTCGTGCTACAGAAGGTAGAACATGCGTCCCGCACGCCCTGCTCTAAATCTGCCCTTATATTAGAAAGTTTAGTGAACAGTGGTGCTGGACGTAGTACTCTTCATGTGTATTATGATTCGCCCCGCGGGCTCAGCAAAACACATTTCGTATCGATGCGCCGATACCGATACAAGAATGTTCGCTGCCACAAATATCGGGATGAGTTCGGAAAGTACAGATACTTGAGAGAAATATTGATTCGTTCGACACCCTAAGTTATTTCAGAGGTTGCATTGTTTTGGTCAGCCAAAAGCAAAAGTAGTGGGCAACGTAGCTAACTTTATTATATAATTAATGTGATAAGCTCCCTTTGACGAGCAAATCGTCTGCCGTTAACCAGAGTAAAATTACAAAGTCGGGTATGGACTGGAAAGGGTTTCAGATAATTGCTCGGAGCCTGAATCGAATTCTAGTCTTAGTGGTGAGCGTGCACTGCTGCTGTGCCACCAGACCAAATGCCAATTTAAGATCCTCAAGAAATATTTTTGAAACCAGAAAAACATGACCGTTCGATGCGCTGGAGTTGAGAATAAGGAAAACACAATTGCTCTAGATCAGGGTATTATGGGAAAGAGAATATTTACATAACTACCTATCGACTATTGCTGAAAACATTAATTACCATTTAGTTATTTGTGACCTATTATTCATGATGTATTAAACTCTTGAATGAAACTGGGCTCATGCAATATAAAGAAATAAACTGTTTTCCCATGTTTATATAGCCTATTGCAAACACGAGGAGAAAGTTGGGAGAACGTGAAAGTTGCTGTATACGCCCGAGACCGAAGGTCGAGGATTTACAAAGCCGCTTGAGAGTTCTCCCAAACTCTCCGACTGTTTGCATCAGGCTACGTAAACACAACAAAACAGTTTCTATTTCTTTTATAAAGTAAGCAAAAAACTAAGCCATAATAACTATAAATATTGAACTTCATTTTCAATATCAAATGGTAAGTTCTCCTTATTAGTTCGTATACCAATCAGAGTTCCCCATTCGCTCCGAAAATAAATTCTGGCTTCAGTAAACCGTGCAATAAGAGCTTCCCAATCCCACCAAAAACAAGTTCTGGCGCCATGCGGCCCCTATGAAGCCATAACCGTGATTGCATAGCCTGATATAAACACGGTAACTGACCAATCACTGCGCGTAATAGGAAACTTATCTTATGATAGAATTTACTTTCTAAGACAGATATAGCAGAATAACTCTCTGTTACTGCTTGATGCATGTTTTTCACTCATTCTTTTCCCGTCTAGCAACTGTTCACTCTTGAGATGAGGCTTACTTCATTAAAATCGTGGATGTTTGGTTTCATAGCAGTGCGAGTTTTCATAGAGGGAGCAGAGGAATTCTTCATATTGCCAACGGCCTGGTATTACATCAAATCATTTGGGCAAACCAAGACGTTTCTCGGAATCGTTTTATCTGCCTATAGTATTTCCGCTGTACTGACGGCACCCGTTATTGGAAGACTAGCAGACAGATTTCGACATATCAAATGCATCATCCTCGTCTGTTATTTCCTGAAAGTCTGTGGGTATTTAATATATTCGATCCCAGTCTCTGAATACTTTCCCCTGGTTGGTCGTTTCATAAGTGGGGTTGCTCATGGATCTACTGGTGTACTTTATGGTGAAATAGCGTTATACACGAGAGAACAACATCGTGCAAAAGTTTTCATTTTCTTGGATGGTGTCTATGCTTTAGGTGGTGCTTTTGGTCCGACTATCAGCAGTTTGGTGATAGTTAATGTCAATATCATCGGCTGGAAGATCGGTCCTGGAAATTCCGCCGGGTTTGTTTTGACGATCGTCTGGCTTATTTCATTAATACTTGCCTTGTGTTTGCCTAACGAGTTAGGACGCGTCGAGACATCAGATGAAAAATCACGGATTATCCAAAGTGATAATGAACAAGACTTTCCGATCAAGAAAGATTCAAGTGATCCACCACGGCGCCATTTTGACTTAGTGATTTGCTGTGTTTTCTACTTAATATTTTTGAGCATATTCTACTCCGCTACGGTAACATTTTATACCCCTTTGATTGCTTTAGAACAATTTCACCTTCGCTTTATTCATGTCAAGTTGCTTTTTTTGACTAGCTCTATGTTTGCTTTTGCCCTCTTCCTTTTACTGTACATTACTGCAGAATATTTCGATGAAAGGAGACTACTAGTCTCACAGATGCTTTTGCAAATCTCTGCTATTGCCTTATTAGCCTACTTCACGTTTCGTTGGAAAAATATTTCAGTGAATGAGAGTTATATCTTGATTGTGTTAATCTGTCTTGGAGCGCCATCCTTTTCATTTTCCTTGGGCTGTTCACTCTTGTCCAAAATCACTAATCCAGAGTACGCTGCCTTTTACCAATCTTTGTCCATTGCCACAGTTCAGGTTGCATTCATCTCAGGACGCATAATATCAGGATTTATTTCCACTAAAACGTGGTCATTGATCTTTTGCCTGGGGCTTACTTTGTCTTGGGTTGTGGAAGTACTTTGGTTTTTTCTAGAATATCCGAAATTGGTAATTCGTAAGATGGAGACCTAACGGGAAATTAGAATGCGAGTTTCTTTTTGAAATTTTGATTGATCTTCTAGTGGAGTACGATGGCTGTTCATTTGCATACTGTTGCTCTAACAGTGAAAGGAATCGCTTGATTCTAGTTCACTTTTAAATTTCAATGCTGTTATGCTTTGCTTGTCGGGCAAGTGGGGAACAAGAACTTCACTTCCTTCTTGAAACTTAATTTTCTTGGGGCTATAGTTGAGCATGATGGCTTGCTGATTTGCGCTGATAGGCAGACAATAAAGGAAATTACATGACTGTAGTTAATTTTTCAGTTTCAATGCTGTTGCGCTTTGCATGTCGAGCCAACGGGGAACAAAAACTCGATATTCTGTTTAAAAATTTGGTCCTGTAGTAGAACTCGATGGTTTGTTGATTTGTACTGGCAGACTTACATTAAAAGAAATTACATAACTATTGTTTATTTCTATGTTTCAACTCTGTTGGGCCATGCATGTCGGGCAAACGGTCTGCTATTACCAGACAGAGTCTTCAACTACTTTTGTACATTCATTGGCCAGCAACACTTCACCGTTGCTGGCCAACGAATGTGCAGCTGTATTTCTCTCACCGTTTCGACCATGTTATTTAGCTGAACAACGTAATGTGCATAGTTTTAACTTCTGTCAACAGTGGCTTCAAGTAGCGTTTTACAAGAGCTGTTGGATATATTGGATGATTGGGAGTTATTCTTTGAAGAAAAAAACTGAACGTTACAGAGTAGATGAAGCTGAAAGTTTTCTGCGAACGTGAGTCGATTGTGGCGAGTTGTAATTACGAAACAAAACCAATTCCCTGTCCGGTAAGACTATCAAAGATTTCGACTGAAATGTTATGACTTGCTTAGATTTACGTTTCATGCATAATCATGATTACACTGCATTTAAATTTGCATGATGCATTTGTGATATGTTAATCTCTGAGCTGCCGGTTGTCTGAAAAGAAGCATTCGTGAACTGCTAAAGAAAGCTGTTAAGGAAAAGGCAGATGCGTTTTTGCATTTAAAACAAAACCAGACGAATAGTAGTTAGTGCAGCGATAGAAGGTGGCTGAATTGCCCCTTTTGCCAGGTAGCGAAAATCCCAAGTTTATCACAAAGTTATATGAGATCTTGGAGTATATGTTACGGAATGTGGCTTTGTCAAAATTACATTTCCTTATTGCTAATACGCTCGTCATTTTGATTATTTGTGTTTTGGCTGCTCTGTGTTAAAGGCAAGTTTTACGAAGATACTTGTACACCTTCGGCTGTTCATTACCAGAAAATATACTATCATTAACGCCAACCTTAAACTCATTAACGCAAAAATACTTTCATTTTATTCAATCGACATTCACTACCGTAGATACGCAACCATTTGCATCAAAGGGCATTCCATAGCGCCGAGAGACGACCATTAACACCATTCCATTATACATAAGGGATAAAAAATTTCAATCACGCAAGGGAAATATCTGGCCTAATTGAAATTTTATTATCCCTAATGTGCAGTAGAATAGTGTTAATGGTTGTGTGTTGGCGCTATGGAATGCCCTTTGATGCAAATGGTTGCGTATCTACGCTAGTAAATGTCGACTGGATAAAATGAATATATTTTTGCGTTAATATCTTTGAGGTTGGTGTTAATGATGGTATATTTTCTGGTAATGAACAGCAAAAGGTGTAGTTTAATTTCCAGTTGGTGGGCTAGGCTTTTTTGCTCCTTGTTCGATCCCCGGTATGTAATTTCCCGATCACCAGCAGGCTCAGAATTTGTATTGGTAATAGCATGGCTTCGAGTGCAATTTGGAAAAACACTCACGCGTGAATTTTTTAGACTATCGAAATAGCACAAGTCCGAAAGACGAGTGCTATTTGAGGTCTTTGAAAAACTCACTTGTGAGTGTTTTTACAAATTGCACGAGAAATCATACTGTTACCAATTAGTAATGTATATGAAAAAATTAGTGCAGTGCCAAAAATAAAGAAGATAATTTGGTGCAAATTACTGTATAACTTTTTTTCTGCACCCTGTTACCGTGAAACTGCATTTGTCTTAGCTGATAAGAATCGAGATATTTTTCCATGTAAATTATTAACTCTCTTAACTCTTTCCCGGTGGCGTTAGACTTCTATTATTTTACTTTGGCTAACGCCAGATGAGTTTACTCGTCCAAGGGGGAGCTTTCGCTTCGAAAAAGTTAAACCAACAAATGACAATCCGCAGGAGTTGGAAGTGATTTGAAGTGGTACGAGACCCTCCAAATAGGAGAAGTGAGAAAAACGGAGCAGGCAATGCTTCTGTACAGATAGGTAGAAAACAACACAAAGGACCCTAGAAATCTGCAGTTAAAAAGAATGACAGGAAGTGTGAAAAGCTATAACTACCAGCTGACCTAACTAACAACACAAACATCCAAATGAATCGTTTTGTTATCTTGGAGGCTGATTACATGGGGATTTTCAGCCCGGCCTTCTGACAAAATACTTGAAAAACGGAGCTCGCGATTACATGAAGAAAGTTTCAGCCCTGGCTGGAAAAATGATTGATAGGCGTGAGAAGATGCAAATTGCCAAAACAACAAAGGCTACCGACAAATTCCTGCGTGTGTTCACTTCCGATTTCAGTTTCAGCCTGAGCTGAAATCTTTCACGTAATCAGGACTTTCTTCAACCCAGTCTGCCGGGCTGAAATTTTCCAATGTAATCAACCCCTTTGTCTTTATTGTACACGTCTTTTTAACGACTATTGACGATTCACACTTTACTGGGCAGGTTTTCAGAAAGTCTCCCCTTAACAAGTAAGAAGGCGTTGGCCAGAATAAAATTAGTAAGTTACCAAATGGCAATTGTACCTCTTAAAGGGCTAACCAACATGTCTTCGCAGACCTTTGTAGACCTTTGTAACTTCGCGACAGTTCTGGATTTGCTGAGCTTGTAAATGTGACAATGATGAAGTTGTTCTTTAAATTGCTTACTGTAATGGTTGTTGATGTATCAGGAATATTACGCTTATTAGCTTAACAATAAAAGCCCTTATTCGAAAAAGTTCGTAATTTTTGAGGCGTTAATTCAACATTTTTTGGGCTAGTCACATGGCTGACTTTTCTTACCTCCACCTGACAAAAATTGACTTTTATACGTCAATGCAATCTTAATCAAAGCTCGGCTTTTCGAAAAAATAATGTTGATTTTCAGTCATGAAAGCTAGCTATTTGCAACTGTTTTGCATTCGTTCGTTTTTGTTTTATTAAACTTACTGAAAGTTTTCCTGATCCGAACAAGAAATTAACAACTTTTAACGGAATTTTTGATGGGTAATGGCTTTTGGATTTGTTTTGGTCTATTTGATAAAAAGATTTCACGCTGGATCTTACGAATATATGTGATGAGGTAATAACATTTTAGAGAGCGATTTTATGACTGAATTACTTGTTTAAACAAATATTGAAAATATCTCCTGAAGGTTCTTGTGAATGATGGTGATGGCGTAATATATTATTGAGCAATGGCATCCATGTCGATTTCTTCTTCTATTTTCCGAAATAAAACTCGAAGGCTGTCACGAATAATTGAGAGATTGCAACCAATTTCATGAAATTCAAAATACAAAAATGCGGCGGCCATACAATAGCAGTTAATGAAATCCTTACATGAAAGTTGTTCGAAACATGACCGCTATAAAATTGCTTGGAGGCCACCCACAGTGGCGGCAAAATATTTTAGTGAGCAATACCTGGTGGGCTTATTTGCTCCATTACACAAAACTGTTTCCTACCGTGAAAGAGGTGGCGTAACAGTATCGCCAACAGGCAATTTAATCTGACAAGGGCCGTATTTAAAATCTCGTTCAATAATATGAAAACATACGTCTGTGCTTTTGATTAAGAATTAAGAGTAGCTCTGTGAGCGGGTATATCAAATACTCATCATATTGTTCTTTTTGAGCAATAGCATGTGGGCTTTCTTGCCCCATTACACATAAGTATTTCCGACCGAGACAGTGGTGGCGTAATAGTATCGCCACCAGGCATTCCAATCAAACAAAGGCGGTATTTAAACCCTCGTATCATAACATAAGAAGAAAAGAAGAAAAAAAGAAGTGCAGTTCCAAGAGGTATATCAAATAATCATGAACGTTCTTCGTATTGTTCTGTTTGCGTCGTTATTGTCCGCAAGTCACTCTCAAAACAGCAACAACCCACAGCCGCCAAGCAATAATAGTAAGTCTTTGATTTCTTTCTCTTTTGAATTTCAATGCTCTAACCGATCTCGAGCAACTGTAACTCTTATGTAATATAACGGTCTAGATAAGTGAAAAATATACGTTAGTTCTATTTAGCAAGTAAATCAATCCTATTTTACTGATATGGTTATATTTATCCTAACATATTTCAGCGCTTAGCAATTTGGCTCTTAACCTTTTTAATAGAAGAAATTTTTTTCTCTTTCCTTTATTATTTGCTTGGTTCGCTCATTTGTTCTTTTGTTCGGTGAGTTTGATATGCCGGGCACTGAGCATTATACTGTTAAAGGATTTCGTCGGGATGGTTTTTGAGCCTTGGACGAGTTTTACAACGGCTTTGTAATTTTTCACGAATATCCAACTAGAAGAGAAAAACTTTACTTATCACATCTCTTATTATATTGTATCGTATGTGACCAAAGTAAACATTTCAGTCGGACATCTGCAGTCCACTTGTCGGTTCTTTAAATTTTGCATTTTTACTAGCTACTAATTTTTACGGTCTTCATTTACTGAGTATACATAAAGAGTATACATAAAAGTAAACACTATCTTAAACATGGGATATTTGTCAGAATGTGCAAATACTTTTTGTTAGCATGGAGCATTATTGCATGGGAAATTTGGCATGTTTTAACGTTTACCTCAACTAAGACATATTTTCATTAATATATTATCATTGATATATTATCATTAATTAAGACATATTATCATTCAAATATTCCAGAATAACGCTGCCAAGGTTATATTTGGTCTTTCAACTTACTCGTCTTCTACTGTAACTTTGCAGAGCCTTAATTGGAAACCTCTTAATTTACATAAGAAAATTACGTTGTTGTGCTACTGTGTGTAAATGTCTGCACAATCTATTTGATTTTGATTTCCAGCTTCAACTAAGCTCTGGCGTTCATAAATATAATATAGTCGGCGGTGTAATGACTATCATTTGCCACGTGTAAAAAGAAAATGGGGGAAACAATGCTTCGTATATCATGCTTTATGAAATAACGCGCGTCCTACGCACGCCCTGATTGGAGGAGGTTCATTTTCTCAGATTTTAGGGACATAGATGAGGTCATTTTCATTTTGTATTAGAGTAAAGAGACATGGATGGCGTCACGAAAATTTGAAGAAACCTTGGTTATTTTATAAAACAAATAGAAAATAGCTTTCGTGTCTCTGCACTGTGATAGAAACATGAATGAGGCCATTTCAACCGGAAAAATACCAGAAAACACTCTGCTACGCTTCATGTTCCCACGAGGTATTTTTCCAGCTAAAATGACGTCATTCTTGTTTCTATTAAAGCACAAAGACACTCAAGCAATTTTCTATCTGTTAATTACATGACTGGAACTCGTTAAGCCGGGAAGTTAGAGAATCGTCGTCATTACTTCTTTTTGAATCTAAATTTTACCGTTCTCAGGGCACCAACAACTATTGGTATGACTTCCACTTGGTTTAACGTCCACATTCTTGATATTTCCCTTTTCAAATTCTGGTAATTTAAAATTTTTTCCACCTCCATCGTTCCACTCTATTATCTCCAGATACTGCTATATCAATGATGCACGCTTTTTTCTTTTCTTTGTCCAGTATAATTGGATCAGGTCTCTTGTGTTCTATTTCATGGTCACATTGAATATTGAAATCCCACAATAACTTACGATGACTAACACTCCTTGTGGTTGGTACTCATACCATTTTTTTGCATGTCCCAAGTTGTATTTCCTATGCAATTCCCAATGGACTTTACGGCCTACGTTGTCATGTCTACCCTTATACTCGCCTTGCGCCAACTTGTTGCATTCACGTATTAGATGTAAAAGGGTTTCTCCTCTCTGGCCGCTCATTCTGCAAAAAGGTGAACTTATTGTTTTATCAGTAAGAAATCTAACATAGTTTGTTCTTATAGCTTGCTCTTGGGCCACAAAAATCAACGCCTCAGTAGTAGCTTTTAAGTCCGCTTTTGTGACCCACATCCAAGACTTTTGTTTCTCTACATCATCTCCATGATCTTTCAAAAATTGTCCTTACATCTTTTTTTCTCTATATATTCTCTCCTGTTCTTCCTCTTCTATTCTTTTGTTTTCTCTTGGCTGAATACAATCTGTAGTCTCTATTATATTGCCTGCCCTCACACTCCAGAAATGGCTCAACACTGTGTTAAACATACCAGCCCATACTGTTTTTCTCACTTCGAATACAGTTTTCGGCGCTAAAAAGTCCACGTCCACCTCTTCTCCTTGGTATATATATTCTGTTAATATCGCTCTTTGGGCGTAACGCCCCATTCATTGTCAAAAGTTTCCTTGTACGTCTGTCCATTTCCAATAAGTCATCTTTATTCCGTTTTATCATTCCTCCGCTATATCTAAGTAGCGAAACAGGCTACATGTTGATTGCCAATATCTTGTTTCGTCCATTCAGTTTTGATTTAAGCACAAGCTTCAGTCTCCTTATACACTTCTTTCTAAGGGCAATTTTGTACGGGTGAAGCTATTCTGCACTCAGTTGATGTAGTGACGTCACACCGACAACTAACAAAATTGTCGAAGAATTCTCAGGCAACCTCCGTACTGCATGCAAAATTCCCCACGAATTTTAACAAATCAACATGGAGACGGTGAATGAACTATTGGAAAGAAATATTTACTTATTGTAACTTACGTATGTATAAGAACCTTTTCCCATGTAATAACAACGGCCTATCTTAAATTGACTGTTTTGTTATGAGTTCGGTGTTCTTCCTGACTTCCCCCAACCCGTTTCAGCTCACCAATCTGTTTAGCTGAAACAAGTGAGTCGCTAGTCGTAACCAACCTGATAATTTATAACATAACCCGCCTAGATTCTTTGATAAACAGTTTAAAATATCAACTACTTCTGTCTGTTATCCATCTGCTCACTGATCAAAGATAAAATGTAAAAAAACACCTCGAAGCTGCTTAGCGACATTTCTTTGTGTAAATTGAATAAGATTAGTTTAACCCTGACCGTAACCCTAACCTTAGTAGGAAACAGCCTTATGTCAACAATGGTTAACAATAAACAACTACCTTCATCTAAAATACGAAGACTTTCCAAACGAATCGTCGGCGTGACGTCACTACATCAACTGAGTGCAGAATTGCCTCAACCAATTTTGTACTTCAGTTTTAGTCCCCTACGCCGTCCTATACGTCGGTTTTAGTCTTCCACGCGAGTTTGTACCCTTATCTGGAGAGATTTCTTTGACAATTCATACAAAATATCATTTCAAAAAACAGAAATAAGTTTAAGAGTTTCAAGTATATTTCGACAAAATCAAACCGGGTTTTAGGTTATTATTTTTACGAAAATAAATTACCAGACTAAGGAGAAACCTAAGAAAACGGTCATGGAAAATTACTTTAGGAAATTTTATTATATATTATATATTATATAAGCTCACTTTCTGAGCCACATAACGATTCGTCCAGTAATAAGAGCTTTATTTAATAAAGGTGTAGCAACTTTACAATGGTATTCTTCCAGTTAGCCTTCGATATTATATATAGTCCAGAAAATCAATTTATCAATACAATAAGTTGTTCATAAATGCACTGATATTTATGGATTACAAGTGCAGGATAGATAGATAGATAGAAGAACTTTATTTACCCACGCTAACATCGTCAGTATGAAACTGATTTCCACGATGGGCATGCACATGAACATTATAAGCTACTACAAAAGTATAGTAAATTGTTACAAAAGTTTTAGAAATTATTATAATACAGAAGATAAAATCATTAGGGATTACTATTACACTAGAAAAAGTTCATGAGAGAAAGAGTTCAAAGATTCATGAGAGAAAGAGTTCAATGTATTTACAATTTACACATGCAAATTGTTCTAGACGGTCGACTTCGTTATTTAGCATTAGGAACAGTGTTGTCAAAGATTTTTCAAATGAGTAAACTGTATTGTTGTTTATGTCTTTTAAAGAGTTTGGGACAGAGTTGAAAAACATAGACCCAATGTACGAGATTTTGATTTTCGCGATCTCAGAACCTACTGTTGGAATTTTCAAGTCCATAAGAGATGATCTGGTATTGATCTTAGAACAAATATTAATGCCCAGCAAAGTACACGCAATAAGGCCATGATTTATAAAAGAAATAAGTTTATTAATATGACTAACGTTTCGTTGCGTCCCGCAACATCATCAGAGTATGAAAAATTAAACGGGTATCGTATTTACAAGGTTAAAGATATAAAGTAAGTGTGTTATATTACAAGATGTATGAGAAACGGAAATGGATAGAATGGTTAAGAGAGAGAGAGAGAGAGAGAGAAAGAGAGAGAGAGAGGAACAGAGCTTAGATTGGCATTCAAGGAAGGTTTAAGTTTAGAAATAATAAGACTTTCTCTTACCAAAAGTTCAGAGGCAGAAGAACAGGAGGATAGGATTTTGAAGTCGTTGAGTGATGCAGTGTGGCCTGTCTCAGTGAGATGAGTTAAGACGCTGCTTTTTACCTGTCAAGGCAGAGACTCCTAGATCATCAGAGGCTCGTGTATGTAAGTGGCGGGCCGTTTGGCCTACATACAATGAGGAGAAGCATTGACACGTGTAAGAGTAGACAACACAAGACCTCGGACCTTTAGGAATTCTATCCTTAAAGTTGGAAAGATGAGCAATTCGTTTGCCTGGTTGAAAAACAAAACGAATTCTAATGTGAGGGTAGGCTGAAGAGCAGAGTTTTAAAGTTTGAGTGCGGATTTGAAGAGAATGACAACCAATGAAGGAAGAGAAAAGTATAAAACCTTTTTGGGGACTGTGTGAAAGACTGATTTGGTTGTTAAGGTTTTTTCCAAGAAAAGAGAAACGCATTTGTCAAATAAATGGGTAGGGGAGCCATTGAGTTTAAAGGTATTTTTTAACATTTCAAGTTCTTCGTGGAAATTTTCATAACTAGAGCAGATGCTGCAACAACGATGGAGTAATGATAGAATTAGACCTTGTTTGTAAGTGAAAAGTATGAAGCTGTGAAAATTTGTGAAAAGACCAGAGGATGTGGGTTTACGATAAACAGTGGTGAAAGTGCCGTTATGACGGGTGATGTTGATGTCGAGAAAAGGTAACGAGCGGTTGGATTCAGTTTCAAAAGTAAAGGTTATGTTTGGATGTTGACGGTTAAGGAAATTCAGAAGCAAGGAATGTGATCAGGGGAACGGAAAAGTAAAAAATCATCATCAACATATCTACAATAGTAACTGGGCTTGAAATTGGAAGGACAATTATCAAGCTAAGATTTTTCATTGGAGGATAAGAAGATGTCTGCAAAAAGAGGTCCAACGACTCTATCAATTTGTTTGTACAGAGAGCCATTAAAAATAAAGTGGCAGTCCTTAGCAGAAAAATATAGAAGCTTTTTAAATTCTTCACGAGAAAAACCATGATAATGGGTGTCAGTGTGAAATAAACGGTGAAGAATTAAGTTAATGGTTTCGTCAAGTGGTACGTTGGTAAAAAGTGAAGTGATATCGAAACTGGCCATGACCAAATGATCGGTATTGAAATTTAGATTAAGTATTTCTTGAACAAAAGAGAAAGAGTCACTCACCATGTAAGCACCAGAAGTGATGGGACGAAGAAGGGAAACAAGAAATTTAGCAATATTATAAGAATGCGTATTAAGAGAGGATAGAATAGGCCTAAGGGGAATGTCACTTAATTTACGTTAAATTACGTTAAATCTGGTATTGATGCAGTGCGCTTTATTGACAAATTAAAATAAGTCGTACAAATTAGTTGGTGCCCAATATTTTAATATTTTAAAAACCACGAAGATTTTCCTGATCTTTATTGGATTATGTATTCGTATCGAATGTTTTGTCTGAATGCTTTTTCCATGGATGTGAATCTTTTCGAAGCCGAACAAAAAAAAACCCCTGAAGATTTAACACATACAATTAAAATTGTAATGCAATAAGAGTCGACTAAAGTTGTGTGAAGGATTGAACCTGACTTACAAGATTTCCCTCCCCTCTATGGGCGCATCGAGATCATGTAAAACAAGAGGCGGCGTGGGGCCGAAAATTGGGGCCATTTTGAGTAAATTGAGGGGCAAATTGTTCGTCTCCAGGCTTCTTTCCGTCTGTTCGAGAACTTCGAGGTAGAATAACAGATGCTAAGCGAATTGTTTCGTGTTTGTTTTCATTAAATGTACAACAGAAAAACAGCTTCTCAGGTTATTAGTCGGCAATTATTCTTATTATTGCTTTAATTGTTTTACATTCTTAAAAATAGTGACAAAAGTGAAGCGACCTTTGACCGTGACCTTGAACTGTTCATCCGTCTATGTTTGTTTTGCCCCCAATTCATTTAATATGGTCGACTTCCATTAGTCGCCTGCGGATGAGTGGCATTTAGCTACAATGCCCCTCTAGTAAATAGATGATCTTTTTAATATGTGATCGGATCAAATTTCTCATGGCAATTATTGTATAGCAAAGTGGTATCATGACGAGACGGAAGTTATCGATTAAATTTCCTCTGCATCTGGAAGATTTGTAAAAAAGTCAAGAGGGTAACGCCTTAAAAACTTCCTTAAATCTTTCCTCGGCTAAGGGAAAATTTAACTGCTAATTTCTCATAAGTCACTGTATGACTTACAGTAATTTCGATGATACCTTGGGGGAAAGGAAGCTGTCGATTGTTTATGTAACATATCATTCGTGAAGGGTATGCGGGCGGTTTGTCTGTTTTCCTTTAAAATATTGCTACGTTATTTATTCATTTGTTTATTTTTCTATTTATTTTGTCATTCATTTGTTTATTTACCTTTTTGCTCATTTATTTAATCTTATTTAACCACGGTTGACGGTTGCCTTCCAGAGAACTGACTTTCAAAGGGTCGTGTTACTACAACTTAAAACCCTAATCTAGAGCTGTTAGTTAATTTTGAACCTATGTAAAGGATTCTATTTTTCTGTAATCTTCATTCATTGGCCTTTGTTTTTATAAATTTTTAGTTGGGAAATGCAAAGTTGATGGTGCAAAGTTTATTGTTGATAAATGTGAGCATTATTTTTACGCTAATGTCATTCTATTACTTCTCGTCAGACTTGTGCAAAAAAGATATCCTAATCCTTCTGGACACGTCTATCTCTATCGGAGAAAGTAACTTCAACGACAAGGTGAAGCCATTCCTCAAAAATCTCGTGCAGAATCCACAATTGAATGTCAGCCCACAGGGAACACATATAGCCATGATTACCTTCAGTTATACTTCAAAGACAAAGATCAGATTGAATTTTGGAGACAAAACTAGCCGAAGCAATGTGGTGAAATTTATTGAAAACTTGAACTGGAGAACCATTTTCGGTCGACACACAAGAACTGGTCTTGCTCTACAGATGGCCAAGGACCAGGTAAGAATTTGTCAACTTAAGGTGGCTGATCGCAGCTTAGAAAATGTTGGCGTTAATTTAATTTTGACAAGAACACAAATCTGGAAAGGTGAAAGCATAAAAACCCAGACTTGCTGAGCAGATGGTAAAAATCAAAACGCCAAAGTATAAGAACAGTATATACAGATAAGTAGGTTACATTTAATACTACCTCGTACCCAGGAACCTGAGTCATGCAGGGAATGGGCCAAGACGGCGGAAATTTGAAATTGCCGGACAAAATGACAGATGTAACAAAGGAGTCATTGTAGGGTTTGATTTGGACATCAAGAAATTTTGCCCAAATCAAACGCTACAATGGCTCCTTTGTTATATCTGTTTACGAAAAACCAACATTCAAGTGACAGTTTACTAACTTCCATAGTTTCATCCTTCTCACATAAAAAAGGTTTGATTTCAATCCTTCTTAACCGTTTCTTCATGAACCCGTTCTACTTATAAACATTTTCTGTTGGAAGTAGAAAAAATTAGGAAAATATTTAATCTTAACGGCTATCCTACTTATTTTTGGGATAAGTGCGTCCAGTTATTTACTGACAAAATTTATAACCTAACATCTAGCGCCTTAACAGATCCTAAAATGTCATTTATTTTTGCTTCCCTTTCACTGACCTTTGCAGTCTCCAAATTCGAACTCAAATTCCAGAAATCTGTTCTTCCACTTTTTCTCATCTCAAAATCCGTACCGTCTTCCGACCTATCAAATGTCTTTTACGTTTTTTCACTTTCAAAGGTAGAATTCCCAAGGGTCTGAGATCTCATTTGGTTTATTCGCTCATGTGTCAATGCTGTAACACACTGTATGTGAGCCATACAGCTCGCCATTTATACACGATAGTCTCAGACCACTTGGGGGTCACTCCTTTGAAGGAAAAGAAACGTACTAATCCTTCTCCTTCAATCATACTTTCTCACTTCTCTGAAACTGGTCATTCCGCTTGTCAAAACGACTACCGTATTCTTGCTTAATGCACCTCTTGTTCCGAACTTCTTGTTAGAGAAAGCCTAGTTATTCGCAAACTTAACCCTTTACTAAACACAAATCTTAGTTCTATTCTTCTACCTCTGTTCTTTCATACTTCCATTTCATCTTATTTGTTCTCTTTGACTTTCGCAATGTATTGTAGCTTCTCCCTTCTTTACATAGTTTGTCATTTTTTAATCTCATTAAATGTAATGTAATCCTAGTTACTCCATAGTATACTTAGTATAGTGTATGGTTAGGGCTAGGATTAGGATTTGGATTAGAATCCTAACCCAAACCCTAACACCTTACCCTAATCCTAACCCTAATCCCTTACCCTAAACCTTACCGTTGAAGTGTTACCCATGGTCACATTTTTACCCTAACCCCCAACTCATTGTTTTCAAAAACTTATCAGGTAAATAAAATACTTAATTTTACAGTCCCAGTCTCCACACGGTTACTTAACCTCATTGGGTACTTTCTAGTGCTTACCTTCTCATGTCTATCCGGTATTGTCTGTTTTTTGTAGATTTTTCCAAATAAAAGTCCGCTGAATGCAAGACGGAATGTTCAAGACGTCATATTGCTCGTTACTGATGGTCAACCGTGGGGAACAACTAATGAAGAAAAAAATGCCTACAAATATGCCGATCAACTCAAGGCAAATGACGTCCTTATTGTTGGCATTGCGGTCGGACATCGTACTCAGAGACAAGCGTTTAAACCAAAAATTGAAAAGATGGCAACCTCTCGGTCGCACACGTTTGATGCAGAGTTTGATGGGCTCGACACCATTATGGACAAGTTGGTGGACGCGTCCTGCAAACCTTTTGTGCCAGGTAAATTTAATTAACAGCATCGAAAAAGATAGAGGCTGTACATTTAAGCTCAATGTTTTGGAAGCTCGAAATGCCTTGGACGATATGTGGACGTTTGTCAAGCTCGTTTCTCAGAAAAACCACTCCTGGGTCCCAGACGGAATCGAACCCCCAATCTTCTGATGGCCGGTGAGACCCTTTAACCATCAAACTTCTGACACTTAGCTGACAAGCTAAGGTGCAGGTTCGACATATGTGCTGCGCATTGAACTCTAAAAAGACTGAAACGATATTTCGTTGTACCAGGCCTCACGATTGAATGAAGCAGAAATGGGGGCAGCCATGTAGGTCAAAAACACGCGTGGAAAAAATTGTATTGAATCTTTACTTTTCAAAGACAGTTAATTCTGACAAATATGCAGTCCTACCAACATTGTCCTCTACTTACTAAGAATAAAAAAGAAAACTGTTAAAATCGAAATTTGGGTGAAGTTTTTCGCAAAAGATTGCACGTTTTATCACGTAGTGGACTGGGATGACCTGTAAATTGACCCACATGTCAGCCTCCATGTTGGCTTGAAAATACAGTTTGCAGGTATCGTTCCAGTCTTTTTAGAGCTCAATGGTGCCTCACCACCAACCGCGATATCGCGGCTGCTCCTTAACTCGCCATTTAAGTCTTATTCTCCAAATGGTTGGAGTGTGTCATCCGCCACTAGAAGATTGCAGGTTCGATCCACGTCAGGGGCTTCGAAATAATTTTTTCTGAGATATTAACTTGACGAACGACTACATATAGATCGCGATATCACCAAGCTTCTCATGTGCATAGTGTACAACACTCATCTCACTGTTTAACATACAGCTGTTAATTAATTACCAAGTAACCTTACATTTCAGGAAGATATAAAGTTTTGTGCGCAAAGGATGATGGCTAAAATAATGTACAAGTCAATCTCTTTTTCAAAGTCAATTACTGTAGCTAGGAGGTACAAAGTGACAGCGGAGAGGAAAGCTAGTTTAATTCATTTAAGACTTCTGTGGCCGCAGAAACAAATAGTGTTTCCTATACCCACCTAGGGCACTAATTATTGGGAGCAAATTTGGTGGCTCAATGGTAAATAGTTTCTGAGATGCAAAAATGAAGGTGGGACCCCAGCTCAAATTGGAAGATGTAATGTCATCGCACTCAGGAATTAATGGTCAAGTATTAATTAACTAATAGTCAGCTATTAATTCCTCGATTAATACATTGAATTATGAACTATTAATACATCTTCGAATTTTGAGCTGGCTTTTTATCTCCATCCGGTAAATCTCTAGTTTCTGAGATGTTGGTTACAGCCTCTTTCTCCCTACCCTCAGTTCCAGGAATTCAGGAAGGCTATGTCTGAATACATTCTTATCTCCCGATCCAGTCCCTTTTCTTAGCGCAGAGACACGGAAGATTTTGGGCCCAAAACTTCACTTTGATATTTTCCTGTTAGTATCCAGTCTGCCTATCCAGAGCTCCCCTTAAAAAATGTGCTGAGTATTTCTGACGAACAAAGAACAGTTATTCACCGAAGTGGATGTGATACCTCGTATAATTGTTGTCACATATAATTTTTTAAATTTTTAAAACAATTTTAACGAACGTCGATTTGTCGCCCACTCATCATTTGTAAACAAAACATTTTGAACACATCCTGAGTGCATTTATCGCTAAAAAGTCAAAAGAAGTACATATCTTTGAGTAATTTATTGCCAAATTTCGTCACTTTTTTGGTATTGTCTGGCACGGCGGCTTAGTTTATTCAAAACAATTTCCTTCTTCCGTAACTGAAACAAAACTGGACGCCATCTTGTTTTTCCTCGGAGGTGAATAGTGCAGGATATTCCGAGATAGAAGAACCAATCAGATTACGCAAAAGCACTATTCACCTGCCAAGTATATGCTAATAAAAATTAGTCATATATTGGAATGTTCAGCTTTCGTGGGTTCTATGAAGTATTATAAAACTGTAATACATCCTTCATTTTCCATTCAACACGAAAACATTTCAATTCCATGTATAAATGGTGACAAACACCTAAAAAGATTGACATGTAATTTCTCATGTACTTCACATATAAAAATAGTATTACACATATGAATTGTTTCAATTCCGAATGTGAAATGAGAATTTCATAAGTTTCGTACACCATAACTTCACATGTAAAATTTTTGAACTAGTTCTTTTCATATGTGAATGAGATATTTCTTATATGAAAACGTTCGCATCCCATTTGTGAAACGAAAATATGATATGTGAGAATGTTCCAATTCCACATGTTTTTCACATCTGAGAAGACACGAAAAATTTATGCGATGGAAGAAATGCAAATCCTAAGGTTCGTTAACACGACTCCATTGTTCGTCTTGGCGGATGCAATTTTGTCTCGATAGCACAATCCCTGCTTACGATTTGCTCACTAATGTAGCAATACGACCTGAAAACTCTGGTAAATTAATCGGATACAACAAAACAAATGACCGTATACGACAGTCATATAATGTAAACAGGGCCCCACACAGTTACACTTTCATTACGTGTTTGGAGGAAAAATTGCGGTTGGCAAATTCTTTCTTAGGGGGGGAGTCCTTTTGCTCTAGTTAAGAGCCTATACTGTTTACGTGTCATTAAATTATCTAGCGAAAATTATAACCGTCCTACCATTACAAAAACTTCACATGTCAGTTCACCTGTGGAAAATATATGGAATTGGAACATTTTCACATGTGAAAGTTTCATTTTATCTACGAAATAGGAACCTATTCACATACGAAATACCCAATTCATATGTGAAATAAACTAGTTCAAAATTTCACATGTGAAATCTTGGTGTACGAAACAGGCATTTTACATATGAAATGATACCTTGACATATGAAACTTTCATTTCACGTATGGAATAATATTTTCATTTGTGAACTTGCATGTAAGATTTCTGTAAGGGTTAATAAGCACGACTATTTCTCTTTATGTACGCTTTCCCCTTCTTTTTGTTGCTATTTCCCAAAGCTCGTAACAAAGTCATTCTACCTAAAAAATAAGTAATACCTTATAGAATAAGTCAGATTGTAATGGAAAAACGTACGTGCATTCGTATTTTATTAAAATAATTAACACGTTTTAGGTGACTGCAAATGCAACAATGTTGATTTGGGAGACATTTACGTCAGACCTGGCCAAACCACGGCAGAAGTCACGTGGGCAAAACCAACTCTCCAGTGCAAAGGCAGTCGTCGACCAATAATTACAAACACCGCTGTGGATCCCAGCGTCAACTCTCCACATTCATTTGGTATTGGTGAACATAACATTGCATACACCTACACTTTAAATGCTGGTTTTGACATCCAGTGTTTCGTGAACTTCATGGTGAAATGTAAGTCAATACACAGGCACAAATTCAAGCTCTTACAAAAATTTTTCATACTAATTAGACATTTCCTATGTCAGAATGTTTCAGTTCCATTCGTCGGGTGACGTTTCGATTAAATGGACGGTGATTGGCTGAGCGCTGTGTTTTTGCAACTCATAGCCGAGGTAGAAATACTCGCGGCGTCGTGCATGTGTGTGCCGTCCATAAACAGTGAAGAGAGTCCACTCTTTGATAAAGATAAAATGAAGGGCTGTTTTTGCTATTTTGGCTGGTTGTTTTATATACAAAATAGAAGGTGTTTTACTGTGTTCCCTTTGTGTTTCCCTCGAGTTTTATGTATCGAGGCACTTGTTTAAGTTTGGAGGACTTCAAAATGTTGAAGAGAGTTGAGATCTCTTTGCTACTTCTCTTTCTCCTAAGCTTCCAATCATGTTTCTATAATTGATGGAAACACGAAAAATGTTCCCTATCTCACATAGGGGTAAAGTTTTATTATTACCGGGATTGCCGAAACTGAAGGCGCATTTGATTGATCTCAAGATTCGTGATTGTTAGAGGTTCTATGGAAATTGAGTGATTGTATAATTTGAAGGAACTGGCCTAACGTCGATCCATTTCAGATTTTGATAATATCTCATAATATCATATCATATCTCATAATATCATATATATCTCATAATATCATATATATCTCATAATATCATATCAACTCATAATATCTATCAGCTGAGCCCGCTTTTGACAAGTTTACGAACTAAGAGAAATTCATGGACGTTCTGAAAAGTGAATTGTTGTCATAAAATTGCTAGAACAGATCGAAAAGGCAAGTTTGAAAAGCTGTCGAATACTTGGTCTATTAGTCTAACGTTACTAATGTGATCATTCGCACTCTCGCGTTAGATTTCTCTGATTATATAAACTAGCTATTTCTTACAGGAAGTGAAATGTTGTGAGGTAGGCATATCCAAGTTAAGAGACAATGTCTCTACGTCTGGGATGAGTTTGTTTTCAAAAGCCTTTAGGTACATGAGGTCTCCATGTTTGAGGATCTGGTCGACTGTGTGGGACGTCTTCAGACGAACTGTCACTGATTGAGTAAACAACAAGGCCCAAAAACTCGTAAAAGAACACTGTGTTCCTCTTGAATGATCACTAAATCGTTCGTGATGTTGATGAATACTTCTATTTCCGAATAAAGTTGAGTTGGGCATTATAAGACACCTAACACTGATGAACAAACGGAGCTTCTGCATGCAATGAGGGACGTACTGCCTGCCGCTGACCATGCTATTACAAGCGCTCAAAATTATTCCGACAAATCAAAATCCTCAAATCGAGAATTTTGCTGGTATTCACAAATACAAGTAGCCCAACCTCAGTTGTAAGATTAGCTTTGCTGCTTGCCTAATGGCTAGCAGCAATAGAATATTGCAAATCAGACGCATTGACAATGCGTTTCCAGTTGTCAGTAAATTCCCATCCTAACAAGTTCGAGATAAACCATACCAAATAATGCCAAGAGACCTCGCATATTGTTCGAGATAGCGAGAGTTTCTTAAAATATCCGGGTTTGAGATAGACAATAATAAACTGCTTTAAATGTGTTGTGAGTTTTAACTGGAATTGTTTTAGTTCAAGATAACGCGAGATTCCAGATAACTGAGTTCGAGATAGCGAGATTCCACTGCACAGGATTCCTCCATTGTCAACTCTATTTCATGTTACCAATGTGCTCTTTTCATGAAGCCTCGAAAAGGTTCCTCCTCACAAGCTTGTTGTAACTTTGCATGTGCAGAACCATTAACGATTGATGAAGCAGTCTACAAGAGGCTAACCGATAAGCGCAAAAGTCCCAATGACTGACATGAAGCTTGCGAAAAACCAAAGGGCCGACGAACTCACCCTGATTTCGAGGTGTCGTGTGAAATTTTATCCAAATATTTCTTTCTTCTTTCTAAATTTCCCCAGACGCTTGTTTCGGGCATTCTGACATCATAGAAAGTCTGGGGTTGGATAAAAAGTGGTTAATTTTTATTATGATTAATGCCTTCAGGTTGTTTCACAAATTTGAGATATAAAACACAAGTGTACCAACTCCACTCGGCAGCAGAGAAACCATATAGTAAACAAATTAATGCTACCACGACTTGAAGAATTTTTAAAAATATATTATATTTAAGTTATTTAAATTTTCGGCCGTATGAAGCAGCCTTCATCAGAAATATGTTATATTTCTAATGAAGGCTGCTTCATACGGCCAAAAATTTAAATAACCTAAATATAATATATTTATAAAAATTCTTCAAGTCCTGGTAGCATTAATTTTACTATATAAAAATGTATATATATATATATATATATATATATATACATATATATATATATATATGTATATATACACTACTATGGGATGAGTCATGCCGCTAGCAAATTTGCGCACGCTCACTAGTCTCTAGTTAGAGCACTCTGGCATGGCTTAGATGTACCACATGTGTGGGACATTTGAGTTGCCTATATAATATAGGCTTCTCCATCCTGCTCGTCAGCACTACACTGATGAGGCCCAGTAGGCCGAAACGGTTCCGTCTGTAGTTAGTTATATATATATATATATATATATATATATATATTGAATTGTTTCTTGTATGTTTTTAAATATTTTGTATATCTATGTATGTATTTATTTATTTGTGTATATGTGCGCGTATATGTTGTGTCTTGTATACTATTTTGACAAGATTTTTGAAGACAGATTTAATGACGTGAAAGTTACTGATTTCCATGTTTTAAAAACCAAAAATTAGTGTTAAGGAAATCTTTTCGATGAACGGAACAATAAAAAGTATTAAAAAGTAAACACATTCTATTTTGTGATTGAATTCAGTTCTAGCTTTTTTAAGGCTCAGAAAAATTTTTGATGCTCTTTAATGGAATTTAATTGCTTTACGAATAGAAGAAGAAGAATTTGATAGAGAATCCTGCTGTTTTATGGAAAATTAAGCTCTTGAAATTTAAAAGATGGTTTGGTTAATTTTAACCTCGAGCATTGGAAATCGTCTCAAAGAAGGATGAGGCAAGAAAAGAGACAATGAGCTTCACAAAATTTGAAAACGTCGGAAAAAAATTACCCTGAAGTATATTTGACTTGTGCATGTGATTTTAAACTCTTGGTTAGGCGTCCTTATTTGGCTACGTGCACGTTAAATATTGAGAAATGTTTATTACGGAGACGATGTCATAACACATGTACTTTTGAATAGCATTCGAACTATTTCTTTTTTAGCCTGCGATTGTCCAGCTGTAAGCGGGAAAACTTTTTATGTCAAAGCGGATAAGCCCACTCGAAGTGTTTCCTTGACTGTTCCAAAACCAATGTGCTCCGGACTGACGATAACCCAAACTAAAGTCACACCTGACATTTCTTCAGGACATTCGTTTGCCATTGGAACCCACACCGTGAAGTATACCTACAAAACGAGTGCCGGTTTTGATTTGAACTGCGATGTTGATGTAGAAGTGAAAGGTTTGTAAAACGTACTGTTGTGTATTCTATGCTAACGACTCGACATTGGGGATGACCAGGTAGCGTAAATGGTGCATAGAGCAGTCCACAATAAAAAGCATAATATAATTCTAAGAAGTTGTAATAGTTCAAAGACAGTTTACCCGGGTAGTTCAGTCAGAGCCGCCGAGAGGGGGGGCAGGGGGCAAATTACCCAGGGCCCCCAACTCAAAGGCTGCCCTTATGAAAATTTTACTTGCCATTTCACGTATGAAAACGTAGTATTTCATATGCGAGAATCTTCCATTTCATATGTGAAACACATGATTTGAATACCAAAATGTCACATTTAAAATTTTGAGTCAAGTTATGTCACATATGAATTAGGTATTTCGTGTGAAATGAAAATTTCACTGGTGAAAATGTTCCAATTCTATATGTTTTTGTAAATACTCCCACACTGAATTTGTTGCTTAAGCTATTCGCCCTAGATCTACGAGATCCTTTAAAATTTCGGCATTTTAAGAAACCATGGTTTATTGACCACCGTACTCGATACTTGTTTTAAGACTCCTAAAACGCCCCAGTTCTCGTAAAATGACCGCAGCCTCGGATTTAATACAATTATATGTAACCCATTTTTTAATTCCGCGAGTTGCAATGTCGTCATGAAGACATGAAAATGGGCTGGGGGACATTGCATGCAGAACGACGACAAAGTGGATAATGCTCAGGAGAATAAAAATTGTTCATTCTCTTTGATTTGCATGTGAAGGATTCTTTTGTTTAAATGACGTCGTCAATGAAGTTGACCTTGTAGGTCTTAAGGTCCCTATTATAATTCGGGCGCCCTTTTGGCTTATATTTCTGATAACGAATGATACTTTTCTGGGCTCTGCAAAATTTTTGTGCTGTTCCCCTACGAAAACGTCGCACGCACTTTCACATATGAAAATAATATTTCACATGTGAATTGTTTCAATTCCATATGTGAAATGAAAATTTTTCATATGTGAATGTTCCATTTCATATGTAAAATACATGTCTCATTCACTAAGACTTCACATGTGAAATTTCAACCAGTTCATCTCATATGTGAATTGGGCATTTCATGTGAAAACACCGCCATTTCACATGAGAAGTAAAAATTTCATATGTGAAAATATCCTAATTCCATTTGTTCCTCACATGTGAAATAAATGACATGTGAAATGTTCGATTGGGTCACAGAGTAAATAATCAATCAGAGGTCGAACTCGCGTGAAAATTTTTCCCTAATTTTTTATGCGCATGAGCTGGCCGCCATGCTCCTGGCAAGTTGCCCACGCAGTTTCAACCCTTCCCGCGACTTTTTCCTGTTAGATGTAAACACGGCAAAATTTAATTCATAACATCGTAAAAATACAAAACATGACTTAATCTTAACCCTACGACGAAGAATGCACGAGGTGGTCTAGGGATTTGTGCCTGGTTGTTCAAACACGAACAAGGCTTTTTTTCGTTTACCGAAGGATGAAACTCGGTAGCCTCTGGTAACGGATGTCGTCAGCAAAAACAGGATAAGCGTCATACCAAATATAGTGTGAATTATTTATTTAGAAAAATAACAACGCCAGTTTCTTGAGCAAATTCTCGATTTCATGTAAATCATCGTCAGTCTACAATTCTTGTATATTATTTTCTCATTATTTATATTATTATTTGTTCCATGAGTAAGATATGACGTAATTGATGAGAAAAGCCTAGAACTAGAGGTGTGGCAATATACATAGGTAGAGAGTTGTGATCTGCAAGATTGAGAAATAAAACGAGTTGAAATTAAAAAGAGAGTGCTTCGTTACAAGTTCTTTTAACACAGAGATGTGTAGGTGAAATTGCTGGAAACGACCGATAAAGTTAGCTCCATTGGATTAGACGTTATTGCAGTTGTTTCACTCCTTGGCTTTTATCTCCAGAAAGTGTTCGAGATTTGTTTTTCTTTTCAGTCTCTCATCATCGGACATAATCATGCCATTGTTTTCAGATGATATATTGAAATCGGCTGTTTCGATCTGCTAATGCCACACGTGCTTGGTAAGCTAAAAACACAATAGTTTACTTCACAATTTACAGAAAACTCCCAGGTGGAACCTCAAGTCCATTGAATGGATTTTACTACACTAAAACCTTTCTAATCTTGGCAGGATTGAAAAAAAAAAAGTGAGAAAACTTGAGTAGATATCAATTCCGATCGAAAACACTTACCAAATATTTTTTCGATCCACCTCCTTTGCCTCTGCAACCCTAATTTCATAATACCGAAACTACAAAACACTCAGATGGTCAAAATATTTAGGATTTTGGTTCAGCTAAAAACATGCCTGTGGATTTTCGGCTTCAGACGCTTGCCAGGAACATGGCGATGTTTGAATTAATGAGATGCGCGAGGCGACATGCGCGAGGAGACAAACCTCAAGGCTGCCGACAGAGAGTTGGACCTCTGGTTGATTATTTACTCTGTGAATGGGTTGCCTTGTAATGGAATAAACAATCATCTGTTTTCTTAGTTATTCCTTGCCAAGGTCAGGACTACGATCCCACCAATCAAGTCTGCTGCTGTGGCAAAGTATGGACGAAAAAGTCCGGCTGGGGATGTTGCGGAACGAATTATTACGACAAATCCAAAGACAAATGCTGCCCTCCCTCTTTCAACCTCGTCCCACTTTCTGCATCCTGCCCAGGAGATGACATTACTTTCTAAAGATCGATTGAGTAAAGCAACAAAAAATTGAGGAAGAAAGAAAACAAGAGACACAAATTCTGTACAATTCATTTCAATGCAATAAATTATCACTGCTTTGCGATATTTTGTACTTCGTTTCTTCATTTTCAGGATAATAGCATCGTTGAAACATACCCACGTATAAACTAGTCTCACCAGCCCATACGAGACAGCGAAATCTGCCCAGGACAGATTAACCTGGAGGATAATATCCTGGAGGGTTTCACTCTAGTCCTGCTGTTGAAGATGGGCCAACATGTCCTTGTTTCCTGGCGCATTCGAAATCACATCTGATTTACTCATCTTTAAACTTGTTGGAATTAACGTAAGCAAACAATACGGGGAAGGGAAAAAAGTAAGAGTATTCACAAAGCCGTGCTACCAAAGGCTAAACTTTCCATAAAATTATTAACTGAAGTGGAATTGAGTATTGCTGTTAGAGGTGGATATTTATATTAGTTGTAAATATCCATCACTATTCACCGACTTTAAAGACAAACTATGAAGTTTTCGGTTCAGTGTGAGTCAGGGGTGACGCCAGAGAGGGCTACAGCCCCCCTGTTGGGGGAACCTTGGCCTCCATGTCGGGGAAAAATTAACAATTTATTTGGGAATTACGTTCATGATAACACACTTATATACCGTAAAAACTATGAATACTTGCGATTGATTTAACCAATAAAAATAATTGACTCTTCTCTTCATGTCAAATCTAAAAATAAACTGCTCAACTCCTGTGGTCAGTTAGAATTTGGCCTATCTGTGGACCAGAACGAAGACGACGTTAAATTCACACAAGTGTGAATTTCCATGATTCTGGAGTTGCTTACAATCTTATATCATTGTTGGTTCAGCTTCTTTTGTTCTCTGGAGGTTGATAAATAACTTATCAACTTATCAAGACGAGTAAAATCTTCTGGTGTGAGACAGGGTAAAATAGTATAGTACCTCCCTGCAAGGAAAAAGGCGATTGAGATCGTTCCTAACTCTTTCACGACTAAATTCGTTCTCCCCTTGACGAGTAAAATCGTCTAGCAGCAACATGGTATTTTTATTATTATTGTGTTTATATATTTCGCTGTATTTATACTTACCCAAACACCGGGTCCCCTCCGCGGTCTAAGAGTGAAAGGGCTCTAGATGTGTATTGTCCAGTTTGGTCATTATTATTATCATTTTATTATTCTTCTTCTTCTTATTATTGTTTTTCCACACAGTCTACTTAAATAAACTGTAATAAAACTAGGATCAAGTTGCTACCCGCAACCTAAGGTCCTAGAGTTATATGTCCTTCATGTCCATAACCCTTCGTATGATTCTTGCTGTTCCAAGTAATACTGTCTTTTGCAGGATTTCAACTCGTATTACAGGCCCAATCTTTTCCAAAAACCCTTCAAGTCTTTTTGATGTCGTTCCCAGGGCACCAAAAACTATTGGTATGACTTCCACTTGGTTTAACGTCCACATTCTTGATAATTCCATTTTCAAATCCTGGTACTTTAAATTTTTTTCCACTTCTTTCGTTCCCACCCTATTATCTCCAGGTACCGCTATGTCAATAATACACGCTGTCTTCTTTTCTTTATCCACTATAATTAAATCAGGTCTCCTATGTTCTATTTCATGGTCACATTGAATATTGAAATCCCACAATAACTTATGACGACTATTTTCTAACACTCCTTGTGGTTGGTACTCATACCATTTGTTTGCATGTTCCAAATTGTATTTCCTACACAACTCCCAATGAACTTTACGTCCTACATTGTCATGTCTACCCTTGTACTCCCCTTGCGCTAAGTTGCTGCATTCACTTACCAGATGTAAAACGGTTTCTCCTTTCTGACCGCACATTCTACACAAAGATGAACTTATTGTTTTATCAATATGGAATTTAATATAGTTTGTTCTTATAGCTTGCTCTTGGGCCGCAAAAGTCAACGCCTCAGCAGTAGCTTTTAAGTCCGCTTTTGTGACCCACTCCCAGGATTTTTGTTTCTCTACTTCATCTCCATGATCTCTCACAAATTGTCCATACATCTTTTTCTCTCTCTATATTCTCTCCTGTTCTTCCTCTTCAATTCTTTTATATTCTCTTGGCTGAATACAATCCTTGGTTTCAATTATATTGCCTGCCCTCACACACTCCAATTTATTATTATTGAGGAAAGTCAGCTCATACGAACCAATGAGGTCGTTTAGCCCAAATTGCCATATTATGCCAAAGTGGGCACATGTCCCATAAATTATAGTGGTATGGCAATCACAAAGTAAAAAACATCGTGAGTAGTTAATGCCATTTTACACAACAGTCTCACATACACAATTCCGTTGGTTGGGCATGGTCAAGGGCTGGTGCTTTGCACCTATAAATCATGAGACGTCCTCAATAACCATCACACTTCCTCTCAGACTATTCTAAGGGTCTGTTCGGAAAAGCCGACCAATTAAGGCAAGCTAGACGCCAGTCTATTAGCTGAAGTTGGATAATGTAATCTATTTTGTTCTTAGACTAGGAGAGTTCTTTTCAGACACGTAAGTGTCCTGGGCTCACTCAACCATTTAAGGTAAAGGACATCAGGACAGTCAGAAGGATTTACTAGTCTTTGGGCTAACAGGGAAGGTTTGCCAACACCTTAGGTGAGGTTACTTACCACTGACAGCCAATTAAGGCAAGCAATGACTTTCAGTCACCTGTTTATCCAGCTGGCAAAGCAGGGGCGCCACTCACTGAGGATGCCGAAACATCTTGCCTACCTTAAATTATATTGCCTGCCCTCACACACTCCAATTTATTATTATTATTTTAATTTAAAATACTCAGCTTAGATAGTCGCTGGTCACATGTTAGTATGCTGAGGGCAAGCTGTATCTCACAGCCTTAGGCCTCAAGCACATTTCGCAGAATCCTTGCAGACCCGACCAGTGTTGCTTTCTGCAGGAGTTCGATCTTTGTTGGAACTCCAATCTTCCCGAGATATTTGGCAAGGTTCTTGGTAACCATACCTAGTGAACCAACCACCACTGGAACCACACACGTTTTGATGTCCCATAGACGTGCAATCTCTCTTCTAAGGTCCTGGTACTTTTGGATCTTCTCTTTTTCTTTTGCTGCAATATTAGCATCTGCAGGCACAGCAATGTCGATTACTATGCACTCATTCTCTTTCCTGTTTACCAGTACAATGTCCGGTCTCCGGGCTTCAACTTCACGATCCGTCTGGATGGTAAAGTCCCACAGCATTTTTATGGTAGCATTTTCAATGACTGGTTCCGGCTTGTGTTCGTACCATTTCTCTTCGACGTCAAGTCCACGCTGTTTTGCGATTGCCCAGTGCACAATCCTGGCAACGTTGTCACGTCGATGTTTATGTTGAATCTGTGCCATCTTACTACAGTCACACCACACATTCTACATAAAGGAGATAGCTGCTGTTTGTCGATTTTTGCTTTGATCGCATTAGTTCTCAACGCTTGATCTTGGGCCGCTGTGATCAGACCCTCGGTCTCCATTACCGTGATTAAGAGTAAGAGTTGTCTTCCATGTTTTCATACTAACTTTAACGAAGTTGGCAATTTCTGGGGTACCTTATACATTTCGTGTGGGGCACTGTAAAAAGAATTTTTGTAATCTATCCAAGCGACGCTCAGGTTTTTGGATTTAGACTTGCAATGTTCGAGGACCATCTTGTCGATTAGGAGTTGATCTTTGTATCAATATGAGCCTCGCCTACATGCTTTCTGTTCTGTTGGTAATAAATTGATACTTTCAAGAAAGATGTACGTACAGTCGTTTAAGATCGATATCAATGTTTTATAAGAGTTAGAAAGACAAGTTATTGGTCAGTAGTTCTTTGGATATTGGGTCTCATCAGATTTTGGAAGGAGATATGTAATCCCCTCAGTTAACCATGCCGGAGCGTTCCCAGGATTCTTTACAACATCTGTGAGCAAAACTGCTAAGTCTTTGTGCGTGCTAGACAATGCGTTTAGCAGGGCGTAAAGTATTGCATGACTTCTTTCCCAAAGCATAGGAAGCGATTCTATCGTGTAACCTACGTAAGGGAAATCAACTCCTACATAGAAACGGGAAGTGGTTCTATGCAACTATTTACATCTAGGAACTAATTCTACTTAACTAATTCAATGTAAGAACTGACTCTTCTTAACTAATGCTGAGAACGTCAGCAATTAACATCCGTTACACATACAGAACAGATATTCTTCAAATCTTTTGGATTTAGTGCCGCATCCCCTGCCCCGAGGAGTTCAATGGTAGATGTGGTATATGAATTAGAGTACTATATCACTTCTACATACATGTGAAAGATTTTTAACTGCATACCTTCTCGATTCGGTTGCCGTATAGGCTTTATCGGCTGCATTGCATTGTCGCTTACCGCAAGATATGCTTCGCTGAATGAACAATCCAAAACATTTTACGAATATCGCTTGTTTCAAGATGATAGATTTAAGTCAAAGGAGCAAAGTTTGGTCTAAAAGCATCGTTTAAGTAAGGCCATGATGACCGCCATTGTAAGGATCAAGGTGATAGAGCATGTGCACTTGACGTCATAGCCACCATGTTGGTGTTCCTTAATAATAGAATTTTAATCATTTTCATTTGTTAGGTACACCAACATGGCCGTGGCGGTCCTTGTTGCTCGAATCTCTCGGGACTGAATGTTTAAGCCTGGTTCACACGAGCGACATAAGCATAAGGTAAGATCAATACGAAATCAAAGCATATTTCCTCTGAGACTTGCGAAGACAAACCCACAAGAATTTTTCTTTGTTTCGTTTATTGTTCAACTCTTGACTTATGCTTGGACTATGATCTTATGTTTATGCTTACTACAATCCTTATGTCGCGCGCTTGACTTCATTCCTTTGTTTTGCCTTTTGTTTTGTCCTTATACTTATGTTTATGTTCACGTGTGAACCAGACCTAACCGGATTCGCTAAGGCGAATGGTCTCAACTGGAACAAGCTTCTGACGAAATGCAGACCTCACAAGTTGTCGTTAATCAAAATGATATGACACCATCTCCTAGAGTTTGGGAAAAATACTTTTACGAAACAGAGCGAAAAACACCACATGCCATCGCTCTTTGTCCACCATTAATGTGCATTCATGAGAAGTAGCGGGAAATATTTTTGCTAAATGGAGCAAAAAAATATCTACAACATATCGTTGATCAAAAATGTTGTAGCAAAAGTGGTCATTCCTCATTCGGACAATAAAAATTCTTAGTTAAGTTATACTTGCATGTGTACCATATATAAAATTTATATGACCGATCAATCATTTCATCCTGCGTTCAGCCAAGTTCGCTTAAAATTAAGGTTTTTATGGACTACAAGGGCAACTGCACGGAAACCTGTTGAAGATTGTTATCAATTGAAATCCTATCTGAAATAGAACGGCGGACGGTTGACTGAAATTGAAATATCAAGCTATTCCATCACAGAACGAATAAATAGGTGGTGTGCAAGTGACGTCATGGCAGCCATCTTGGATTAACTTTCACAAAAGAATCTCCTTAACTTGTATTTGGAACCAACATGGCTGCCGTATCATTGTCTTTTAAATCCTAAGGGACTGGTTGCAACCATCTATACCAAATGCCGTTTTGAAGTAATATGTCACACACGAGGAGTGTTTCACCACACATCCAAACACCGAGAAGTGAGTTGAAAAACGAGGTGATAGCTGAGTTTTTTAATTAACTTCGAGGGGGTTGGATTTCTGATGAAACACTCCTTTGGAGTGTACGATGTTACGTCCGAAACGAATCCTTGTTTAAAAAGAAAACCAAGTCCAAACTTGTAAAAATTTTATGCTAATTAAAATCAGATGTCCAAAGATATCTGATTTCCTTTGGTACTGATTTCCTTTGGTACTGATTTCCTTTGGTACTGATTTCCTTTGTGTTTTAATTATGAATTGTTGATGAATGTGAGATAGACTGATGAAGAATGTCAATCACTTAAGAAAGATGTGCATGCATTACTGCCGAGATCCAAGTTACCATCAGGGGAAGAAAAATAAAGAACCCAAACCATTTTACAGTGTAAACACATAGAATAATAATAATCATTATATGGTTAGCGCTACTTTAGGTGAAATATGTAAGAAGTGATGTAAATATGTTCAACAAATTTAATTGTAGCAGAAGTTGTAGTCGAGGAGAGAACGCTGAGTAAGTGCATCAGTTAATAGATTCGCAAACCCATTGTCGGAAAAAGAAATAGTTGGTCAATGGCTAAACAGTTTCTGCTAGAGTTTCCCGTCAGAAGAAAATGTTACATTTGAAGATGAATTATTCATTGGAGTATTTAGAGGAGAGCCATGTGGCTATTGTCGCCCCCCTCCTCGCGTACTGTGTTGCTCTCGAAATTTACGCATATGTTAGATTGATTCACTTACGATGACTTATTAGACTGGAACGGTATCGTTCCAGTCTTTTCAGAGTTCAATGGTCTGTTACTTTTTCATATGTAATCGCAAAATATCCCGATTGCTTATCATGTGGGAGCCCTCTCTGTCTTCAATGAAGATACCATGCAAAATCGCATACGATGTGGATTGACCAAAAAGACTTAATATTTCAAGGTCTCCTTACTTTATCGACAGCTGGCAATTCTCGAATAAAGAAATCAAGTCGATAATGGTACTTGATTTTAAACCAGCAAAACCGCTGAAACAAAATAGCTAAGCACATTAATGATTGCTTCATTTGATAAAGGTTTGTCGTGAAATTGTTTGTGATTCCGTTACGGAAAGCACTTCCATTTAGTCTTACAACTACAAGGCTTGATTAGTATTCAGAGTCTGAAAGTAAGCATTCCGCATTGCTATATTGGTATGGTGTATTAGATACGAGATACTAAGACTACGTTTACTCTATACTGGAAAGGTTTTTGTGCCTGTACAAAAAGCTCTTCGGTATAGTGTAAACAGGACAGTTCTGTACTGTTGTAAAAAGTTATCCGGTATGATGTAAACAGCAGACCTGGACAGGCAGAGTATAGTCCGCCTCAAAGAGATTTGCACTTGTAACAGCGCACTCGTTCTTCTCCAACTCGCCAACGCGTTAAAAAATACGATCAATTGCTGTGATTGTACTATGTAACCCAAAATTGTTCACAATAACCCAACAATAATAACACACAAACACTCGCGTGACTCCATATTGAATGCAATCGAAGGCTCAAAGCGCCCCAAAATCCCATCTGATATGGAACGTACCACTTTCAAGAGTGGAGCGGAATAAAGTCGCTCTGTTCCAAAAATCGTTCGAAAACAGAGTTCCAAGTTTAAACACAAGGCCTATTCGGTATCGTTTTCGCGTCGCTACGGAAAGCTATCCGGTATTTAAGAAATACCAAACAGATTCCCCTGTTTGGATACTGTGATCCAAACACGCGGGATGTTGCGAGACTTGAGAAAAGCGGAAAAAAACGCCAGCCGCTTGGCAAGTGTTTTTAGCTTTTCGAAAGTCGAGCAACATCCCGCGTGTTTGGATCACAGTATCCAAACCAGGGAATCCATTTGGTATTTCTTTTATAAAATAACCACAGATAAAAAGCAGTTAACTAAATAAACACAATGATGAAGTAAGCGATTCTCCCCAAAATCATCAACTACCAATCAGAGGCAAGCTTAAGGAGATGGACTTCTGGTCAACAAAGAGATGCCACTTCTACGTGGTGACAAAGAGGAAAAACAAGCGTGCTTTTTTAAATTATTTGGAAGTACCTCAACATCACAAGTGTTGAATCACAGTATTCAAACCCACGAAAGCCGTTACGTGTTTCTTTCATAGAATAATAAGATTAAACGAGCAAAACAAACTTCAGTTCACTTTTGGCAGGAAATTTTCCGTGTTTGGATACTCTTATCAAAACACGGGTACTAACCAATCAGAGCTCGCGTACGAGTTACGTTATTTTATTAAAGGTAAACGTAACCTGACTTATCGTATTTTCTGGATTGAACACCGAGCACCGAGTAAACGCCGGGTTCAAATAAACGCAGGGTCTCGACAGACGACTTTTAAATAAACCCCAGAGGCGTTTATTCGAGGTTCCGGGGTTTATCCACACGTCAAGTTTACAAGTAAAAATGATCTGTTGAGCAGCGTGCTTTGCTAATTTTCATAAATGTTGAAAGGACAAGTACCAGCGTAAAATGACTAGGACTCTGTACAACAAAAGAAAACATGGCAATGTTCGCATGCATTATTGGCGCACTTTTTTCTTGTATTATAGCGCTCACTGTCTTTGAAATAACGAGGTTGTCTTCAGCGTTTGTTTAAAAGTTGTTTCAGTCTTTTCATAATTTATCCTTTCTCGGACAAAATCGTGCATTGCGCAGTAATAGGGACTTCAAGGCCACCTTGTTCCATGTTTGCTTATTACAAATCGTGTGTTACTGCATTCAACAATGGATGATAATAAATCAACCTTGAAAAATGCCACAAAATTACACCTGAACAATAAAGGCCGGGACCAAAATGCCTAATTTTAAATAAACGCTGGAGGTGTTTAATCGAAAAAATACAGTAATTTGTATTCTGTAAATCGGATACTGTCTTATGTTGTACTTACGCTTCCCAATTATGTTATATTGTATAGTATGACGTCTTATACTTTATTTCATTCTATGGTACTTGCTTTCTACCTAAATTACATCGTATATTAATATATTATTTTATAAAATACATTAAATAACAAAATGACATTGCTATTGTCGTCACTTACACTACCGTCATCAATGTTTACACTTTGTACTTATTTAATAATAATTATTTGCTCTCAGCTTGACCAAAGTACACGTATTTAACCCAATTAACTGTGTCACTGAAATGACATTATGGGATGCAACGAAACGGTACAATTCAAGTAAAATGTTTCTCATGTACTTTGCTGAGGTTTAATTCGCATCATTATCTTCTTAAGTCTCAGTCGTAGCCCTCTGAATAGTCTAGTCAAGTTAGTGAATTACAAAAAGTCTGAATAGCACAAATTGCCACAGAAAAGCTTTTAGCTATTTTTACGGAGGCTTCTATGTATCACGACCTGCAAATTCAATTTAGCCACTTTTTTTTCCAACTAAGCGACTTTTTTTTTCAATCTAGGGACATTTTTATTTCAATTTAGCAACTATTTTTCAATTCGGTGAATTAATGTTCAGCTTATCTCAACGTTTACTGTACCATGGCTATGCTCACAGGGAGTCAGACATTTCATTATGACAATTATTAAACTTAGAATGGTTTGGTTTCAAATTTATGTATTTTTAGAATATTAGGAAGTAACAGCTGGTAGTGTGTATTAATTCAGCAATTTATTATCAAGCACTGACTTGGAGCCGAGTATAGGGATACGATTGTTCGGGAATACTTCTGTGTAGGATTCCAAAATAAAGAGACCCGGAGCCTGCTAAGTAGTAGTTATGGAACTGATATCTCTGTCTCATTCAAAGAGAGAGTTAAAACGGCTTCATTTGGAAAGAAGTAACAGTACGCCTCAAGAAGAGATCTTACGGATGCTGTTCAAAGTGAACTAAAAACCATCCACCAAGTCAGTGCTTGGCAGATAACTGGACATAATTTAGGTAATAAATTACTGATTTAATAGATACTACCAGCTGTTACTTCTTAATATTCTATAAATACGTAAATTTGAAACCAAATCAGAGTAAATTTAATTGTCATACTGCAGTGGCGGCGTGGGTCTCAAATATTTTAGTACCTTGATGCATTCTGAGAAAGTACCGAAAGCCGAATGAAATAAAAAAGAAATCAAGGGAACTTCACAATTCGATTCTTTCAGCGAACTACCCACGACGGCTCTATAATCCCCTAAAAGTAAAATTTTAAATTCACGTTTTTCAAATATCACCCAAACACTTCGAGAATTTTCAAATATCTAGGAAAACAGCACTAAAGTGATTAGTACAATTCTCCACGTCAATTTTGGGTAATCGAGGCTTAGACCTGCTTAAAAGTAGCGTTTCATGGTGTTTTCGGTTATCATAGGTGTCAGTAACTCAGAACGGGGTAGAAAAACGGTGCTACCCACTAAAAAGTCCTTTATATAGAATTCTGATGATTTTTTAGGAGACAGAACCTTTATGGGTACGTTGTGTAACAACGTCAAGTATGTATTGTAACACGTCATTGATAATCATAACAACAAGCTGGTCATTCAGGTGCTGCACAATGAAAGACTATAGTTCGGAAAAAAGGGTAATGTGACGTGGCTTGTGGTAGGACATTGATTAAGCTGTGAAACAACGGCTGAGACACACGCTCGGACGCGCTCTAACCATTAACACAGAATATGTATATATTATAAGCGATTAATAAAGTTCATTATAAGAGAAGTGTATTCTTGTCTGTTCGGCACGTTACAATTGTATGAAAAGCTCGATGTGTGGACTTTCCCTAGATTTTATTTTCCTAGACGTTTAGTGGGTTATTTTCTAATACTTTTAGGTACTAAAACGCCAAAAATATTTGTGTTACAATTTGTGCCAAGTCAAACAATGGCGTCTGGTGTTAGCCAGAGTAAAACTCTGAAGAAAGGGAAGGGTTAATCCAGATGAAATATATGCCAACCTTTTCCATCCTGGACGTTTCTTTCTGTCGAATAGTATAATTGACTGGCATTAGAAGACACATCTCAAGAAAGAAAAGGTTAATTCAGATACGTTTCAAGCCATTCCGCCCTAGGCTTCTCCATCCGCTAAAAATCGTCCAACAGAATAAAACTTTAAAGGTCCACCTTAGATCAGGTTCCAGCAGAATAAAATTCGAAAGGACTACCTCCATAACGAAAGGGTTAATCGAGAAAGGGTTCACTCTTTCCCTCTAAAATGTTTCCATTTGCTTGACAAATCGTCCGTTGTTCGTCAGAAAACTTCAGTGTTTCATAGTCGTAGACAAACAGCCACATTGCTCGGATTTTGTGCACAATAGTCGCCCCGCTAAGCACGTCGTAACAATACCAAATGTTGCACTAGAGGCCTTTGTTATTCATCCAGCATGTTTCTGTGTCACCTTTGAACTTCGCATGGTAGACAGACATCAGTATCCACTTTAGATCGAAAGAAAACCCGGCAGCATAACTCTCCCACACCTGTCATGAATAAGACCGAAAGGCCTAACAGACAAGATAAGAAAATTAACCATTTCTCTGGAGTTTGAATACAAATTTGTATTCTCCATCAGATTTGGCGATATTTCATGACTGTTTCAGAAATTAGATTCAAAATATGGAAGCATATACCATAAAGCACGTCTTAAGCAATGTCGTAAATGTCAGAAAATTAACGATATTTGGTGAACAATCGGTTTTGTGAGTACCTTCAAACAGTCTTGCGCTGACTCGTGGGTATTTCATTGGAAGAGTTGACAACTCTGAGGTTGTAATTCAAATGAGCGAAGTCTAATGGGACACTTTCACTAAATTTCATTCAAAGATACTGTTTGACATCTCTCTCTACCTATCTCCCCCCTCCGCCTGTCTGTTTGCTTTCCAGCTATCCCTAATCCTCTTTTTTGTCCCCCCATTATCCCTCCCTCCCTCTCTCCTTTCCTCCCTTCCTTCCCCTTTCCTCTCTCTATTGTAGTGTGCATCTGCTCACAATCTCTCCCTCTCTGTTGCCTGTGTTCCTCCCTCATTACTTTCTTCCGTGTCTTTCACCATTGCTCCTTCCTAGAATTGCTGGCCATGTGTCTGCCAGAACCCCTTCCCACTTGCCTGTAACACTTGTTTCTCTATCCAAGCTTTCTCCCCATTTCCCATTCCTTTCTTTATTTCTTTTCCTCCAGTCAGTATCTCTCATTTTCCCAATCTATTTCCTATGTCTTACTCCACACTACTCATGAAACTCCCATGGCAACCAGTACATCATTCCATTATCACTGAAGATCATTTCATTCCCATGTTTCACTTACTTACCAAATGTCACCAACCATTCCCAATTTTTAGGAAATTCCCTCATTACTAATAAATGAGAAAATAATAATGGTGGCTTGAGCTAATAATCAGCAAACTCTAATTCATCTAAATTTCCAAGAAATTAATCATTAATTTATATCCTTGTTTATTTATATCCTTGTTTATTTATTTGGCTTGTTGCAAGGTAGGGTAGCATCCCCTTCACACAGAATTTCTAAGATGTGATGGACATTTTCTGCCTACAATTTCTTTTTGGTGCTGTAAAATTATTGCTCAAATGAGCTCTTTCACCTCAGAAAGCACAGTGATAACATAATTTTATGAGAAAACATACAAACGAAAATAAAGTTAAATTAAGGAAAAACAAACAAATTGGATAAGCAAAACTTGTGCTTCTTTTATCCTAAGTGCAGCCATGTAATAATCTGTCCCTTACAAACCTGCACATGTTGATGCTAAATGGACAACAGCAGTTGTGAGGGCATAGTCCCACATTCTGTGGTGAATAAATATCAGGTAAAATCCTGTCGAAAGGACATATGTCAATGCAAGGCTCAGGAAGTTGACTGTATTGATGTCACTGCCCACACAGCATCTCTTGAAATCAAATGGTGTCTTGCCATCAAATTTCTCTAAACTGAAGTAAAAGCTCTCATTAACATTTAGATAAGGATGACAATGATAATGAGAATTATAACACAAACCAAGTTCCAGATTCTGTAATCCTTGCTAGAACAATAAAACCTCCTACAACAACTGTTTCACTATGCAATTTCATCAAGCACCCATAAAAATACTATGAATTAAAAGCACACCATGATTCATTTATGTACAACAAAGCAGCTGCATAGACTGAAATGATTGTCTGCAATAATGCTCTACATGACATGTATAAAAAGTAGATGTCATCATTATGTCCGAGTATGAATCAGCAGTTGGCACTCTGCAATTTGGAAAGCATTTCTTGCCTTTTGCCAAGCAAAATTGGAGTAAAAACAGGTAAATGTGAAGTATAAAATATTTTAGAATAATCCCTGTTATTTTACTTGACATGTTTAAATCTTTTATATTGTTTTGTATTTCTTTTTACATTTATTAAGACAACCTGATTATACATGTGTGGCAGGAAGTTGGTCAGTCTTTGCTTAACATCATATGCAACAAGCTGGTCTGGTTGCTGAGGTTGGCAAACTAAGAATAGTTACTGTAATAATTTTTTATACGACCATGGGAGATGGATGTTGAAAGACTAGAATGGGAATTTGTTATGCTCCTTTGGATAGTATCAGACAAGTATAGTGGAACCCCACCATAGGGCCACCTCTAATACAGCCACCTTTTTTTGTCCCAGTGAAATGCCCATATATTTTCTTATAAAAAAATCCTGTTAATGCGACCACTTTGTTAGTGCAACCACTTTGTCAGTGCAACCACTTTGTCAGTGCAACCACTTTGTTAGTGCAACCACTTTGTTGGTGCAGCCACCCTGTTAATGTGGTAAATGGCCACATTGTGGAATGCCAAAGTATATAATTATTCCTTTATAAATTTACCTCATTAATATAGCTACTCAAACCAAATGTGCTTTCCAAAGGATAGATTTGTGATAAACAAAAATAAATCTTGAGAAACAACAATATGTTTTTTTAATTGAACAAGTCTGTAACATGTCATGTTGTTGACTTTTAAAACAGTCTATTCCTTTCCAAAGTCAGGAATGTAGTACCACCTGTATTATATGAGAAAGGAAAATAAAACTTGACAAACAATAATATCCATTAAATTGCAAAATGATTAAGTCATTGTACTTGCACAGAACAAGTCAATCAAGAGTTGCAGAGTTTTTTTTTTCAAAATCTTGTTGAAAGTTAATTTATTAATGAAATTAACATGTAAAACTGTAAAGTCTGGCACCTTTGTTTTGAAAAGGACAGTACATATAGCAGATTGTCCCTGTTTATAAAATTCAGTTATGTTTATCTTACAGTGCAGTTTCATTTCAATTAAATAAAATCTGCATTCTGGATGCTTAAGAACAGTTGCTTAGAAGTGCAGTTGTAATATAACTGTCATGATATAACTTGAAAGAGACAGCAATAAAATTTGACCCTAGGTACTCCATTAGTTAATACAACCACCCCATTAAGTTAATACAGCCAGATACTTATGGCCCATTCGTGGCCATTGTAACGGGGTTACACTGTATGGATGCAATCTGAACTACAAATTGGTGGTGTTTGCCCTAGGATATTGAAATGGGAAGATGATTAATGTTTTTCACATAAGGTAGATACCTAAGAATTTCTTGAATAGAGAACTTCAGTTGCTAAGACAAACTCCAACTATTCATTCAGGGATAAATCTTTTTGTAAGTGTACATACTGTATTTTGAATCCCTACATGTATTTCCTACCATGGTTACAATATAATGTAATGTAGATATGACTTGACAAATTTGAACCATTTCAAATTAGCTGTCTATCTGTAGCATATTAAAATTGAGAAAGCACCAAATTTATATGATAATATTGTACATTGGTGGAGTCCTAGTAACATAATAACTTTCATTTAATATGTAAGCAGTACATGCAAGTGTCTGTCAGTGACCATGCAGAGCAAGCCATTTTGACCGAATAAGACATTTTTATAGCTGCAGTCGTGCAGTAAGGATCAAAAGTACTCATTAAGCCGTATGCTTAAATTCTGCAAAGATGATGGATAGTAGTAATAACAACAGTTCAAATTCCTTCCAAATAAATGGGGATTCATCGAATGATTGCATGTACAGTAAAAATATTACACTGAGCAACCAATCAACCGAGTAAAAAAATCAATCAAATTTGAATTAAGAACATAAATTTAATGTTCACGTTAATCCTTACCCAAAAGCTCCATATAACAACGATGCTAACATGTAAAAAATCAGGAAAAATATCAACAAAGACAGAACAACATTTGCCACCAGAGTCTGAAAAGAGAGCAGCACAGAACGGTTACAAAATCGAACTTGTAAATGAGAACTTATAGCCCTATACACCTCAGTTCCAGAAGATGTAGCAACTTCAGTGAGCTCATAAACTACTTATCTTTCGGCAAGTTGCTGTAGTTTTTTTGACAAGATTAAATTTGAAACAGTTTACGAAAGGAAGTTAACTAAACCAGCAAACTGATTGCCCAAGCACTGGCTGCACAGCTCAGTATGACTGCTATAAAATTACTTATTTCGCTAAATTAATGTTAAGAAGACGTTCTAGAATACCTACCTTCACATTTGTTTGGCTATTAGCAGACATTGTTCTCTAATAAAAAAAAAATAAAATGAAAAAATTATCATATTATCTCGCAATGTTGAGCATCCTTCTTTGTTTATTTGGTACACAGGGAAACAATAAAACGGAAAGTTACGATCGTGTCTTTCGCAGTTCATCGGAATTGCCCTGAAGATTGCATTTTGTATCTCATTTTGTAACACGATGATGGCTTAACACCCATCAGCTGTAGAATGCGATTATGCGAAGAACCAAAGGTTGGTGCGTATATTCGTAATCTTCCTTATCTGTATTTCCTTGGACTTGAAACGAAGCTAAATACAAATCCTCAAAACTAACGATACCTTGTGTTTCACTGTGGTCCTTTGATGTGGACCCAATCATTCCAACGGAATTTAAATTTGGTTTGTTCGAACTTAAATAGTTGCCTATCCCGAGTTTTGTGCAATTTTAATCGTTTGAAATTTGTCGTGCGTATAAAATTACTGATCAAATCGTATGCCCAACTTCTCTAATTCTGCTCAATACTGCTAATTTTTGTAACTTCCTGTTCTGTGTACTTTTAAAACAATAGTTTGCAAACTCGTTATAAAAAGCACCGGAATCACATTTAGTTTTTTAAACTGGAAAACAGAAGATGAAAGTTGGCTTTCCCTGAGTTAATCACTTTGCATCACTGGATTTGTAAATGAAATGGGTTGGTATGGTAAATATTCAAAAGAAGTGGCTCTCTGGGGGATCAAGGTGCATCCACCCTCAATAAAATTATTAATTGTTAAATTCTTCATGTAGCCATTTTGAGGTACGAGAGAAATACATGTTATTTCATGATTTTGCAGCTTATATGGGTTTGCTGAATTTCAGGCTTTGCAAACTTTAAAATGGAGTTGAATAATATGAGGCAAACCTTGTATGTATATATTCAAAATTATATTATGCAAACCTTGTATATGTATACATGTATATTGAAAAATATAATTTCTATTATAAAATAACATGCATCTTATGCATGCTATGATAGGACAAAAGTCATTTTCTCTCAGAGTACAGAGACATGGCTGGCATCATTTCAATTTTATATTAGAGCACTGAGACATGAATGATGTCGCATGAATTTTGGAAAAGCCTTGGTTATTTTATAAACCAAATAGGAAATAGCTTTTGAGAAACAAACTTTACTTTTTTTTTTCTAGTAATGCTACTGGTAATATGTATCAATTTGTTTTGCAGTAAGATTGATGTTCTACTGACATGGCCTGACTTCTTACATTCATTGGAAACTCTGAGAAACAAACCTTACTCTAGGAAATGTCATGAATGGTTAGGGAGAGTTCTACTTATTATTTCATGAGTACTTGGTATGTGTAACTGGTAGAGTGGATTGGGAATGATTTTGGCTGAGGTGCATTTGGTTGCCTTAGAGTGAATGTTGTACTGAATGGATTGTGCAGGATAGATTATGTTGTGTGACATATATAGGCCCACATATACTTAATACTATAATGACATGAATTTACAAACCCCAAAAAGTCCTGAAGTCTAACCTTACCATGTAACCAAATAAGAAAAATACTGTCCCAAAATCTCCATCAAACTCATTGCTTTAAAATACATTCTTCAAGCATCTTTTTTTTAATTTGGACATAAGAATATTTGCAAATAGCTATGCCCATCCATCTATAAATTTTTCTGTCAAATTCAAAATAATTATTCTCCAAGATAATATTTGCCAGTTCTGTCATATTGTCAGCATTACAATGCAATCCCACCTGTCCCCCCCCCTTTAAAATTTTTCCCACTACTTCCTTCATGGTTTCTAATCCCTCATCATGAGGTATATGAGGGTACAACCCTATCACTTGCCACTGAAAGAATGCAGCATCATGTCATCCTTCCTCCCACTTGATCAATGCCCTCATACAGTGTCATAAATAGCACAACAAAAGTGGAACCTACTCAGTTGCCTGATAATCATGTAATAACATGAAGCTCCAAGTAGTGACAACAAGCTTCTTCACTTCACTTTAAACTTTATAGTGCACTCTACCTGCTAGGTATATCAAGCACTCTGTGTTCCACTCCAGATGCTTTATTACTATTATTATTATGTATGTGTGTGTATGCTGTGTTGTGTGTATGTGCATGTGTATGTGTGTGTATGTGCATGTATGTATATGTATACGTGTGTGTATATATATATATATATATGTGTGTATGTATGTATGTATGTATGTATGTATGTATGTATGTATGTATATGTGAATGTATAATTGTAACTATGGTACATTTTGATTGTTTATTTACCTTACACAGGAAGAAGTTGTTGTGGAACAGAATTCTTGCAGTTCTTCAAGTTTATAAATTATTTGAACCAATTCAAAGAAAAAAGTAAGAATTTGATAGTTTCCAGTTCAGTTACCCCTTCCTCTTACAGAAAAATAATAAAACAACATAAATTTGATCATTTTGTTCAACAACTCAATTTAATTATGAGGATGATTGCAAACTATCATACAAATACAAACCAGCTGAACCAGGTGTCATCTGTGGCTCAAAAGGCTAAAATTTTTAAATAAACATGTATGTTTCTTGCTCATAAAAAGTTTACTCTATGGTTGTCTTCCTTGTAAGGCAAGTTCTTTTCTAATTTACAGCAATATCTTGGGTTTTAAAGAACATACTGTGTGATTTTGACTGCTAAAATCTAATTTGATACTGACTTAGCAATATTGCCCATTATAAGCTGTTACTTTCTGTGTACCACATATATGCAGTAAAGTAAAATTATTGCTTTTGAAGTTTTCATTCCTAATTTAGAGTCATTTCAGCTGATGGACTTAGAGAATTTGATTTCATATATATTTTGGAATTATAGAAGCTTGGAGATATCTTGAATGATAGGTAAACGTTAGTCAATATAATGATATATGTACATTTCCTACTTTTTTGGTGGGGGGCCAGAAGATGTGAGCACTCCCCACTTTTTGACTGGCTAGTAATATAAAAACTACAAACTAATGATTGCCAAATCAGATTGTTACATTAGAACCTTGTAAAATTACCAATTCAACTTCAAATAACAGTCAGGTTATTGTTTTTAGCATGTGTATAATGAGGGAGACTGGTCAATGGAGTTTTACCCTTGGAGCACACTGCCAGGCACCCCCTCAAGAGACTGGGACCTCTCCGGGTGTACCATCCACTTTTGGGAGTTTAAGAAAGCTAGTACGGCGACGGCATTTGACTAAGTAGCTTAACTGCATACATCTGAATGGAATAACATTCTACTCACGTCGTAATGAATCGTGAATGTTGTTCACGCCTCTGGAACACTTCTACAGCAGCTTAGGTCAGTTTGTTAAAGTTTAAAGGATCCGAAACGTCTTACGTATTGTATGCTAACGTAGTCGTGGAAACGTGGAAATGTCCTTGACAACATACTGTGTAGAAGTAGAACGGCGTTGAAAATACTTTTGGAACGTCAAAATTATTCATTCCTTTTGTTTTGAATAAAAATTTCTATTGTAAGAACACGTTGTAGTAGACGTTGCCTTAGTGTTGCTTGAACTCCCTTTTTATTGTTGTTCCGACAACTTTGGTATAAAAAGCCCATTAATTTCACGTTATAACACAAGTTGACTCAGAAAGAGCATTGCGAGATTGCCATGAAATCAATATCCCATAATTTCTCCCTAGTCGCGTAGCCAGGATATTGAAAGTGGGGGGCGGGGAAAATTTTAGACAAATGCAACGACAAGATGTTAGTAATGTACCGACAAATATTAAGGAAAAATCAAAGTTAACCAAACTGAGGGCATAAAAAATTGAAATTCGACAATGGAATATTTTAATGATTTCTGCTTTGCTAGCTCTAGCTAATATAATGGTATTAAATTTCAAAACTTATTTAACGCAAAAGTGCGCACGTCACGTGAGCTATAATATATACCAATATATCTTCTTTTTTCGGCCATCACCGCTGCTACAACCATTTTGTCCTGAAGGTTGACTGGATCTATAATTTTTGTCGGTTAAAAAAATAACACCAAAACAGAATTCCTTACGAACATTTTGTATTGAACGTCTTTCCTGTACTTAACTTTCGCCGGAGCTTATTAAACAATTTATGAATTTGATAATTCAAACGCAAACGGAATCCGCGACAGACAGGCTTAATGTACCGACAGACCTCGTCAGGACGAAAAGTGGTGGGGAATCTGCCCCCTGCCCCCCTGGCTATGCTAATGTTTCTACCCTTCCATTAAGACCCTTCAATGTGCTTCCCCTGTGGAGTGTTTGAAATTAGAGAAGCCCCCTCCCTCGTTTAACTCATCTCCTGTCTTCTGTCCTTTTACTCTGGCCAATGCCAAACGATGATACTCGTCAAGGGTAGATATGTTGCCGGGAAAGGGTTATAACTATCTCAATTAAGGGTTTGTTTGCGCTCTTATGGTCAGTGTTTTCCAATCTAAACCACAAAACCGGTTACTCCGGTTTTGTGGTTTAGATTTACATTGGAGATGGAGAGAAGACGCCTTGTAATATGTGATCGAGCGGAATAATTCTCAGAATATCAGTGGGGTTAGTTGATGTGTTATCGGTGGACATGTACGACCATACAATCCTCTTAAGATCCTTACTTTAAATAGTAGAGCAGGTTATACGAGAGAAATTAGTCTCGTCTTACGTGAAGCGCAAAAAACCCCTCATAAAACAGGACAAAACTGACGTTCGTGTCTTACGTACGCCACGTCTGAGTCCATTTACACAACACGATCATCGTATATACTTGTTCGTCCTGGGTTATGCAATGAGGACATCGAAATTCAGGGAAGAGCTTGTTCTAAGACCGAACCCCTTTTATTGTAGTACATCGTTGCCTGAAGGGAAAAAAGAATAGACAGAGTAGAAAGTTGGACGGTTATGTCATGGCTATATTTATATGTTCGCGTGGGAAAACAAAACGACAAGCGTGGTGTTTTACAATTTCATTAAGTGTCTCTAGATCTATTCCAGTGAACTCAATTTCCATATCTGGAGTGCTAACTGGCCAATGAAATGTGAAGCCAAGATGGCCGCCCATGAAGGGCTATTTTGTACGTCAGTTTTAGTCCCCTACGCGGTCTTGTACGTCAGTTTTGGTCTCCCATGCGACATTTTACACTTTCCTGAAGAGTTTTCTTTGAAAATACACAAAAAAATATTTCTTTAAAAGTTAGAAACGAGATTAAGAATTTCAAATGTATTTCAACAAAGTCAAACCGAGTTACAGGTTATATATTTTCACGAAAATAAATTACCAAACTAATGAGAAACCTGACAAAACGACCTCGAAAAATTACTTTAGGAAACTACTAAATGCTAGTCCTCTTTTTACCGTTAGTTTCCCATCTTCAGACAATCTAGTACACTTCTTAGGCCACGCGGCAATAATGAATCCTTTTAAATACTCGATTATGTATAATTGCTCCAGTAATATTTCGTCTGAACACTTTCCATGGTTGAGAATGTTTTCGAAGCCGAACCAAACAAAAACTAAAGATTAAGGTCGTGCAAAGGATTGGAACTGACATACAATACTGCAAAGAGGACTGAAAGTGACGTACACAATTTCCCTCTATGGGCGGCCATCTCGGCTTCACTTTTTTCCCGTCATAATGACTGGGAGTTAGCATTCCAAATATGGAAATCGAGTTCACCGATCTATTCATACATGAATGATTTGTTGCAGGTAACCAGATACAATCGTTGACGTAGAGAGAGGAAAGATGGAAGAAAGACAGTCAAGATCAGGGTGTGGAGGAGAATTCCGTAGAGGTACCTTGTCATTCATGTCCAACAGCGGTTCCTTGATTAACTCTTCTTCTGTCACTAATTTTAAAGGAGCTAACAGTTCTGGCGTGGTTACGTAGAAATTGGACTCTTCGCAGGTGCGGAGGCTCGTTCACGGACTGGAGTGCTTGGACTGTTCATATTATAGCTTAATAAATTGAAATGAGGTGTTGACCTGTTAAAAGATCATTACATCATTTCAAAAATTTTGATGAGAGCTGACAAAAGGCTCGAGAGAGAGTACAATTGAGTGTGAGGGAATCTTTACATTATTTAAAAATAGGTACGCTTTGGTGTACATGTATCTACTGCGTAGTACGAAGCGCCGACTGAAGTCCGGAGTAACGAAGTGAATTTAAAGCGTAGTGTCCATTTGATCGCCGCGATTGCTCGAAATTCAGTTCTTCGATCGCAGCGGTTATATGGAAACCAGTCGTTACCACTGACTATTTTGGTTTAGTGGCAATTCTAGGGATTTTATGGCAACGAGAACCCGATTATCGATCGGTGCGATCACTGTACTTTTCAGCCATCGCAACGATCCTAGCAATCTTAGCGATTATATGGAAACTAGGCTTAAGCCGTTAAAGACCGTCGAATACTCGAATTACATTTCCATTTGACGATTGACGAAGAATGATCTGTGCTGAAGAAATCACACGACGAATGATCGGGAAAAGTCGTAACTGCCCAGCCCTTGGTATTCGCCATTTCACTGACTCCGATTTATTCTTTTGTTACTTACTTACGCTTTTGAGCTTGCATGACAGCAAGGTATCTACTGGCGCATGCGCAGTACATACAAAAATAATACTGAGGTTAGATTATTTGGCAGTCCAACAACAGTTGATTTCGTTAATATTTCATAGGTGGTAATATCAACCGCTGCTTCGATCAGACCATCACATTCATGTCGTCATGTTGTTTAACTCTTTAAGGTTCGAATGGATTGAAAAAAAAATGGATGAACAAAATGTTGCCAAATATCGCGTCATGTTTTGTTCGTAGCAACGAATGTTCAGCTGACTACATTAGCTTTACATCCATACCTTATCGGTTCCTTCGTGTTCTTTTCATCGATCCTATCAGCCGTTGGTCGTAGATGAACTTCCTAAAATGATTAAAATATCCTTTTATACTTCTGAAATATGATATAAGACACTTTGACACGGAATGTAACCTTTCCTTTCCTTTGCTACGCAGAACGATTAACGAAAATGACCAGAAGCGGGAGCAAGAAAAAATAATAGAAGTTTGCACAGGATTTGTTTCATGCCATGGATTCCATGGATTTCATGGATTTCATGGTATGAAACAATTGTTAAATATTAACTTTAAATATTACATTGAGCATAAAATGCCTCAACAAAATGGACATTAAAACGACGATAGGTAGATATAAGAATTTATCTGAACCTACTCAAATCTCACATGAATCTTGGGTGCACATACTCAACTTCAGGCTGGACAAGGTTTGGTACCAAACTAGGTCCAAAGGCAGTTGAGATGACCCTATTCATTAGATCCATCTGCCAGTAGGCCGCATTCAGGGTATTCAAACGCAAGCGAGCAAGCAGGCAAGCGGGCTGGTAGACTGGCTGGCAGGCAGGCAGGCACGCAAGCAGGCAGACAGGCAAAAAGCAAGCACACATGTAAGTGCTGTATTGAGATGACAGATGAACGATCGTCAAGCCCTATCCTCAGAAATCGTTTTTCTGAGGATAGGGCTTGGCGATCGTTCACCTATCATCTCAAGATATTTCCAAGCTCTCATACATCTAACATATAAGTACTGTATGTAAGTAACTTAGTCCAGTTATCTAAAGTCTGTATAAACCTTGTACTTGTACCTGGCAAATGTTTGACCTCTAGTTGGATTTAGCGAGTTCAGCAAACTAGGAAACTAGGAAAAATATACTTTCCATACCTGACTTCGTACCATTGTCGATTATCTTGACGCAATCAAGACGTCCCATGTCCAACAGTATATCTCGCAGTCTAGCAATGGTATTTCCAGGATTTCGTCCGGCCCACCTCAGCACTCTATGAGTCGTATTTGCGCCTTGAGAAATCAGATCTATGTCATCAATTGGCATTCCAAAATGGGCCGCCAGTCTTCGAAAATCTCCGCCAACGTCGTCAATTATGTCTAATTTCTTGCAAACATCTTGTCTGACCAGCGGGTCGAGATCATTTATGGCGAGTTCTTTGGCAGGTAGGCTCGTCGGATGATCAACTAAGCAAAAAATAAAAAATGGAGACGAAATAATTTGAGTGAACAGTTAACTTAAGGCTTCTTTTAATGTGACGGGAAAAGTAAACTGGATGCCTTATTTTGGTAACAGAATTTTATCCAGGCTATTCTTCAGGGGGGAAGACCTCGAAAATTCGCTCAAGAGGAGTGGAGCGAGTATATGGCAACTAAGCAGCAGTGTACCACTTCACTAACTTTCACCTCTAAAACCCCTCGCAACGACTCGTTACCAAGAAACACCAGCAGGTAAGTGGGAGAAAATTAATAGTTAAATGGAAGAAACGAGATATCCGGTATAATATCGAGGAGAAATTATATGAATGAATGGGCGTAGAATGAACTCAACTCACCTGCCAAACTCTCATCGGGAAAAATGTCTACGTCCTCCTGAAAAGAACGAGGTAACATAAAACCTTATACATTTAATTATCAATACTATTTAATTATTCAAAGAACTGAACATCATACCTTTTCCGTTCTAGAACTTCTTTCAGTTATAGTGTTTTTCAATGTGCAGTAACACTCATTTGGTTCAACACTTTCCCGGCAGGACCTCTCCCCCTTGACGAATAACAGACCATTTACGCGATACGATTGTCGCTTACGATTGTTCCTTCTGATGTATCCGATTAACTCACTGGAGTATTCCGGACATATTGGTACATTAGTGAGCAAATCGAAACCAGGAATTGTGCCTTTGAGACAACATTACAGACCCCAGGACGAACAATCGTGTAGGACAATCGTATTAAGTTAATGGGCCCTTAAATCGTCTGGCGTTAGCGAGAGTAAAATAATAGAAGACTGACCCTTCCTTGAAAGATTTAATTGAGATGATTATGGTGTATGCAATGCTATAATTGGCTGATCCAAGTTGATAACCCGCGCTTCGTAGAGGCTCAGAATATGGAGCTACAGGTTCATGTAAGACGCTGAGTAACACGCAGAGCAATTGCAGAACTTGTGAGCAAACAAGGAAGCAAACTAAGCGATAGGACAAACGTACCAACAAACAAAACAAGCAAAGAAACAGCAAGCGGGCGAACGAATGTATGAACTGACAAAACAAACAAACACAAAGATCGCTCACCATCTTACCTTTTCACCTTGTAATTCTGGAGCGGGCATCAGTTTGAAACAATTGTCAGGCAAAAGTCCAACTTTATCGTCCATCCTCACTTTAGACCATCCGAGTTCAAAATCTTCTTCCAATATAAGGACTATGTCATCCTTGTGCACACTCAGCTCATTATCTCTTCCTTGAAAGTCGTAAAGTATTCTTGCCGTTTTAGTGGATTCTGTCATCCCTTGAAATATAAAAGAAGGAATAGAAGCTAGAATAGGTCAGGTACGTTAGCCCAATATTCAAAAGAGACAAAAATCAATTTTTAATACCAATTGTTTGGCAAGTATACTTGAATATTTAATAAATTTTAAATTCATTTCAAAAACTGCAGTTGCGGTCGAACGAAGTCTCCACAGTCAGGACGTTGAACTATCCCTCAAGGAAGCAACAACTGATGAAAATGCCACATAATAGTAAATCCTGTTTTTCCATTACGTCTTCTAATTTAAATACTTCGACAGGGAGAAAGCGTAAAAATTCCTCATATTTTAGGTAATTTCTGAGAGAACTAAAATTTCGGATACCGTTATCCACGATCGTGAATGATTTAAGTGAGAATCAGGCTTCGATCGAAGATCAAGTATTACCACATGCAAAAACGGCTTTGATTAATGGATCACTTGTCATTGAAGTCATCGCAAAATCATCACAACGTTCCGGGAACCTTTTGCACATATTTTTTTTCTAATTTTAAAATGTGATACATTTTAACGTTAAACAATTGATGTCTCAGAATTTTTTTCCGTTTCTGTTTCAACAATGTTGCTTGATTAAATGAACTGGGAGTTTTAACTGGTACTAAAAACAGCAAACCTCACAACTTTAAACGAAAAAACTAGACCCAATTAAATAAGTACAAACTATACCGATATTCAGCCAAGCATCGACATCCTTGAGGGGGAATCTTCTGGTCCTAATGTCGCTGCCAAAGACACAAACCGGATCCTCTGTTAGTCCCCGAAGTTCATCTAGGGACCAAAAGTGACCACACTCATCGCGATCACATCTGGCCTTACTATGGTGGAGGCATTCCTCTCTTTCTCCGGGGCAAACAGAGCATTTCACGGTAAAAGAAGCGGCAATATTTCTGTAAATCTGTGGCGCGTCATCTTTAATGCTTTGTATGCAGTTCTTCAGGACCTGTATCAGGTAACTGACAAACTTGTGGTGAGGTCGTTCACCAAACGAAGCTCGGGGAACAACACCAACCTTGATTTTCCCAGGAATTTTAACGACATAAACGTCGAATTGGCCTTCACTACGACTGAATGAAAGAAGAGAATAGTTGCAATAAAGTTGAGGCATCGCATTTAGCAAGTCTTTCTTGCACATGTTGATCACGTACACCAGAAATCTTGTCAGGAAGCCGATTGGAACGTACCAGCAACTAAACTGGATAAAAATTGAGACGATGGGACTTTCCGACAGCTGCACTTGAACATCTTTTCCTTTTTCCATAAGCGGAGCCACTGAAGGCACGATGAAGGCTGGCTTTCCCTCATATTCCAACGGGCAAATCAAACTGAACTGCTTCATGAGCTCCTCCAGGAGTTTTCCGTTGACTCTTTTCTCTAGATAGTCTTGCATCAAGATACCCTTCTTCAGTAGCTTATAGAAGGAGGCATTGCGGGGGTTCTCTTCTTGGGGGACAGTAATGATTTCTGTGAATAGTTTCATCAACCATGGAGGGTTAAGCACAACCACTGGAGATTCACTATGGTGCACGATTATTCCCTGGTGATGTAGGAATGTGATTGCTGCGTCGATTTCTCTTACTCCGCAACTTTCTGCCACTGCACGGGCGTCTTCAATAGGAATATGCATTACATTTTCTACCACCATCTTATTGCTAAGTGCTCCTTCAAACTGCAACCATCGAATAGGCATTGGGCGCTGCTTCTCCAGAATAGTTGTACACAGGTTATACAGCTTTCTGCGAAGTTTTCTTATCTCTTCACTGGCTCTATCTGGCAGGGTGTTGTCGATGACATAAGGCTCGGTGTATACATTCTCAAATCCTTTCTCGGTCAGGATATCTTTTATTCTCTTCTTCACTTTGGCAATATCGCCTTTAAATTGATCACTGTTGGTCAAAGCAATCACAACTGGGGGAAGTTGGAAATCTGTGAACTCGCCTGAAATCATGTCGTTCTCGCAGTCTTTCAATCTCGTCAGGACCGTTAACCAAGACAAGAAATAATCTAGGTTGGTTGCTAGGAGTGGATTATTCAAATGACGCTCGACATCAATCGACTGGAACTTGAATCGTGGCTGAGCGGGTTCTTCCAGGGGAACTTTGAGATCAAGGACCAACAGGTATGGACAGTGCATCTTTAAAAAACAGAAATGCGTGTCGTAAAAAATACTTTGACCCGCGAGGTCATGGACAAAGACTTCAATAGACGGGGGTTCTTCTCGGCTCGTATTCTTCGCTAGCACTTCTATTTTATCGACCATTTTCGGTGGAAGGGGTTTTACAGTGGATTCACTTCTTGCTTCATTGTATCTTTCTTTACATGAAGGAGTACAATCATCCGCCAGAACTGACACTGGTTTCGTTTCAAAATTTGGTTTGTCCTGTGCGATTGAATGGCCAACACGATCTCCATTGCTCTTCGTACTTTGCTCTTTCTTTTCCGAGTTCTGTTCCATCTGCTTCACCAGCTGGGCAGTGTGTTTCAGAACGTGTTCTTCTGCTTCATCGGCACTCATGAAGAGCTGCTTCACATCTTTTTCCTTCCAGGGCTCTTCTGTGTTTTCATCTGTTAGCTCTACCACATCAACTTCAATACCAGTGGTGCTTGGCTCCTGGATATCAAAAGGTAGTCCCAAAAGGTGCTTTTTCAAAGATGTCTTACCAGCTCTATCTTGGCCAACGATCATAAGCGGGATCCGAGTATTCTTTGTTTCACCAGCTTCAAGAGCTCGAAAATACGCATCGTTATAGATAACATTACTACCTGAAAATAAGGTATGAGTTGTAAAGTTATGTATGTATATATGTATCGCATACATGCAGATGTGTATACATGCAAGTATACATTTGTATACACACATGTATTGATTACTTATTAACCTCGTTTGTTCGGTCTGTGCGAAAAAAATCGAGGGCAAATACTTTCCCGTACAGACCGAACAAACGAGGTTAATAAGGAATTTATTATATGGCTTTTGGCTCCTTTTTTTGTCGCTTTTAACGAAGCTTTGTGTTCGTGAGTTAGCGGCTTAGGTTTACTTTCTTGTTTTTACCTGTTACTTCGTGGTTTTTGGCGTCTATTCATCTAGTTTTCTGCTTAAAATTATCGTTGAGAACATTCAACTTCTTTTTCTGTTATTTGTTTTGATGAATCTTCTGTAAAAGATACCTGAATCTGGTTTGTTTGTTTTTTTTTTCAAATCAGCTCGGAAATTTTCCCGCCAAGACTAGCCGGTCTGTACAAAAAACTTATTGCACGGCTAGGCAGCCAATCAGCGTGTGTCATTTTACGTACAGACCGGATAGCGAGCTCAGCCATATAATAAACAAACATACATACCTACCTACATGCTCGCAAGCACTAATCTTTGCACACATACGGTACTTACCCACCTGCCCACATACATCAACCTTCCATGTTAAATTTTTTTCTCTGGTGGCTTATTGGCCACTGGTTCTGTCGCCAAGGATATTTTTTGTCACGAAAAATATCAATTATCAATCATTGCAAAATTGATTTATAGTAGCTATTATTAACTTTTGGCTATGGGTATTGTTCGACTTGACCACTTTCGGACGAAAACACACAATTTCCTCTTAGCACAGACGTATCGTTTTGGAAAGAACTGAAGTTGTTTAAAATGGTGTCACTCATGCATCATTCGACCTGTAGACAACTGTTGACAATTTATACCTAGTTTTAAGAAAACTTGTTATCGCTTGTGCTGTTGTGCTGTCAACATGCAAATGGTGAAACATCGAAGGTAAAAAAAAATAATTACTTTTTGCCGACAAGATCGAAAAACTTGTTTTCCATTTTGCCTGCAATCGAGGGCTTAATGTTCAAACCAAAGCACATTTATTTCTTCAACACCCCCTTTGCCAGAGTGAGCTGAAATCAACAATTAGAAGTCGTAAAATTCCAGTGCGTTTATACGGTCTCATATCGGAATTGTTTGAGGACGTCATTTTAAACAGAATGAGTTGAAAATGATTTTCACGCTGTGCAATATGAAAACGATTCAGTGGCATGTGAACACCAACACCGCTAGTTTACGACTTCACTGTAGTGCCCAGACTTCCAGATATTCAAACGCCTTTCTGCGAACGAAAGGAAATTCTACCATCGTTCGTTTGCACCGGGTGTTGTGTGAACAGTCTAAGGTCATTCAACTGTACGGCCTCGAGTTTTCCAAAACACGTGTTTGGTGTGGAACCTCCAATACAAAGTGAGACCTCTCTATACCCTGCCCTACCATATCATGCTACTCCATTCGATACAATACCTTTTTCTTCTTTCTTTGCACGTGTTCTTGCATAAATATTGCGTAGTTTGCTCAGAAAACTCTTTTCTATAACAAACATTTCGACATTTATTTGTAACGATCATGTTTAATTTGGAGGTGGGGCATTGACTTGTCTACTCTCCATGTAGATTAAGAACTAAAGCATTCCAAGTGACGCCCAGATGCTCGTGAGTCGCCGACTTGGCTATACAGATGCCACACTAATTTTCCAACTTACACACCTTTTACGCCCGTCAAAATTTTTGACAAATCAGGAATCATGTAAAGTAGCATTTTCGTATTTTGAATGATTTTATGAATTTAGATATCTAATGGGATAAAACTTTCTAACACCATTACCATAAACGATCGATTAAGCGCCGCGGCACCTATTCATATTTTTCCAGTTAAAGATGCGGCGTTTATTCGAGAGCGGCGCCTATTTCAAAGACGGGTAAAACACTTAGGGGAATATATAGAGAATAAAGGAGGCACGTACTAGGTATACTCAATTTACTATATAGAATCAAGTAATACAAAACATAAGATGAACAGAACACAATTTCTTAGTCACTCTATAAATGTAGTGCAGTTTCAATCAATGTCAATGTCCTGATTAGCTTCGTCATCACTGTCTGTGATTTGGTTAGGGTCATTGGCATCTTCGACATCGGATTCTGTTATCTTGAATGGATCCTCATCAGGTTCTAACAAAATCGATACCTGAGCCTTAAGTATTTCTCTACCCGCAAAGTTTACAGCATACACCTTAAATCGACGACATGCACAGGTGCTAGACTCAGAGTTGAGCAAGAAGGAGAAGTTTATACACCTAGAATTATTATACGAACCCAATTGTAAGAGATATCCTACATTTAAACTTTAGAACTCTCGAATTGGTCGTGATCTCCTTTCTCAATCGTGTTATGATATCTCGGTGCGGAGTTTACTTATAAATCCTCAAATTGGCGCCACGGCGCTTATTCGGTTAGCGGCGCTTAATCGATCATTTACGGTAGTTAAGAAAGCTAACGAGCAACTTTGTTTGCAAAGGGATTTCCCTGCATCCGCTTTCGTTGCTTATAATGAAGAGTGCAAAATTACTTCATTTTGATTGGCCAATCAAGAAAGGTTTTTTCCTTAAATTAAGGGCAGTGTTATTAGCATTTGATTGGACAAGTATTGCGCACTTGACGGGGTTCTTCATAGCCTGACGCAAGTGCTCAAGGCGAAAAAGCTTGAGAACACAACCTTTCATTACTTATGGCTTTCGCGGTGCAATCTTTGATTATCCTGTAACGTATATTGTACTCATGCTTTTGTTTTTCAATTTCGTCTTTGAATTAAATGTTGTATTTTGGCCGTTTCAATGAACTTATTTTTCCAGTTTTAACCTTGATTGTGCACTTGGTGGGGTTCTTCGCGACCTGCGCAAAGCGCTAACTTGTTTCCCGACCAGACGTCTACGAACAATTTTTAGCAAAATAAACTTAATTTTGCTCTCCTCATTATAAAGAAATTATCACGTGGATCCTGGTAAATCTAACGTTTATTTTCACTTGTGTTTCCAAGGTCTCTAGAGTAAAACTTTGAAAAGACGCGTGAAATTAAACCTTAATATAATTACCTGCACTAATTAGTTGATGGAAGACGATTGTGCACCAATGGAGGGCAGAGAGGGTTACAGCCCCCCGTCGGGGAAGAATTAACAATTCGTCGAGGAATCTTCACTGATGATAACATATTTATATATTGTACAAAATATGAGTACTTGCTGATTTAGCCAAAAAAGATGATGGACTTTTCTCTTCATATCAAATGTAAAAGTAAACTGTTTCTAGTAAGCTGTTGCGATTATTCTTGCTAAAAATAACATGTTTTTCACCTTCAAATGAGGGAGTTATAAAGGGGGCGTGGTCCTGGCCCCTCTGGTTTAGCCCCCTGTCGGGCATGTTAGCCCCTCCGTCGGGGAAGAATTAACAATTAGAAGTCGTAAAATTCCAGTGCGTTTATACGGTCTCATATCGGAATTGTTTGAGGACGTCATTTTAAACAGAATGAGTTGAAAATGATTTTCACGCTGTGCAATATGAAAACGATTCAGTGGCATGTGAACACCAACACCGCTAGTTTACGACTTCACTGTAGTGCCCAGACTTCCAGATATTCAAACGCCTTTCTGCGAACGAAAGGAAATTCTACCATCGTTCGTTTGCACCGGGTGTTGTGTGAACAGTCTAAGGTCATTCAACTGTACGGCCTCGAGTTTTCCAAAACACGTGTTTGGTGTGGAACCTCCGATACAAAGTGAGACCTCTCTATACCCTGCCCTACCATATCATGCTACTCCATTCGATACAATACCTTTTTCTTCTTTCTTTGCACGTGTTCTTGCATAAATATTGCGTAGTTTGCTCAGAAAACTCTTTTCTATAACAAACATTTCGATATTTATTTGTAACGATTATGTTTAATTTGGAGGTGGGGCATTGACTTGTCTACTCTCCATGTAGATTAAGAACTAAAGCATTCCAAGTGACGCCCAGATGCTCGTGAGTCGCCGACTTGGCTATACAGATGCCACACTAATTTTCCAACTTACACACCTTTTACGCCCGTCAAAATTTTTGACAAATCAGGAATCATGTAAAGTAGCATTTTCGTATTTTGAATGATTTTATGAATTTAGATATCTAATGGGATAAAACTTTCTAACACCATTACCATAAATGATCGATTAAGCGCCGCGGCACCTATTCATATTTTTCCAGTTAAAGATGCGGCGTTTATTCGAGAGCGGCGCCTATTTCAAAGACGGGTAAAACACTTAGGGGAATATATAGAGAATAAAGGAGGCACGTACTAGGTATACTCAATTTACTATATAGAATCAAGTAATACAAAACATAAGATGAACAGAACACAATTTCTTAGTCACTCTATAAATGTAGTGCAGTTTCAATCAATGTCAATGTCCTGATTAGCTTCGTCATCACTGTCTGTGATTTGGTTAGGGTCATTGGCATCTTCGACATCGGATTCTGTTATCTTGAATGGATCCTCATCAGGTTCTAACAAAATCGATACCTGAGCCTTAAGTATTTCTCTACCCGCAAAGTTTACAGCATACACCTTAAATCGACGACATGCACAGGTGCTAGACTCAGAGTTGAGCAAGAAGGAGAAGTTTATACACCTAGAATTATTATACGAACCCAATTGTAAGAGATATCCTACATTTAAACTTTAGAACTCTCGAATTGGTCGTGATCTCCTTTCTCAATCGTGTTATGATATCTCGGTGCGGAGTTTATTTATAAATCCTCAAATTGGCGCCACGGCGCTTATTCGGTTAGCGGCGCTCAATCGATCATTTACGGTAGTTAAGAAAGCTAACGAGCAACTTTGTTTGCAAAGGGATTTCCCTGCATCCGCTTTCGTTGCTTATAATGAAGAGTGCAAAATTACTTCATTTTGATTGGCCAATCAAGAAAGGTTTTTTCCTTAAATTAAGGGCAGTGTTATTAGCATTTGATTGGACAAGTATTGCGCACTTGACGGGGGTTCTTCATAGCCTGACGCAAGTGCTCAAGGCGAAAAAGCTTGAGAACACAACCTTTCATTACTTATGGCTTTCGCGGTGCAATCTTTGTTTATCCTGTAACGTATATTGTACTCATGCTTTTGTTTTTCAATTTCGTCTTTGAATTAAATGTTGTATTTTGGCCGTTTCAATGAACTTATTTTTCCAGCTTTAACCTTGATTGTGCACTTGGTGGGGTTCTTCGCGACCTGCGCAAAGCGCTAACTTGTTTCCCGACCAGACGTCTACGAACAATTTTTAGCAAAATAAACTTAATTTTGCTCTCCTCATTATAAAGAAATTATCACGTGGATCCTGGTAAATCTAACGTTTATTTTCACTTGTGTTTCCAAGGTCTCTAGAGTAAAACTTTGAAAAGACGCGTGAAATTAAACCTTAATATAATTACCTGCACTAATTAGTTGATGGAAGACGATTGTGCAAGGGATGGCACCAATGGAGGGCAGAGAGGGTTACAGCCCCCCGTCGGGGAAGAATTAACAATTCGTCGAGGAATCTTCACTGATGATAACATATTTATATATTGTACAAAATATGAGTACTTGCTGATTTAGCCAAAAAAGATGATGGACTTTTCTCTTCATATCAAATGTAAAAGTAAACTGTTTCTAGTAAGCTGTTGCGATTATTCTTGCTAAAAATAACATGTTTTTCACCTTCAAATGAGGGAGTTATAAAGGGGGCGTGGTCCTGGCCCCTCTGGTTTAGCCCCCTGTCGGGCATGTTAGCCCCTCCGTCGGGGAATTCCTGGCGCCAGCCCTGGATTGCGCGCAAAAAATTCTAAATTATTTCCATCAATACGTTGTGCCATTAGAGGTGCTCATGACCCATTGAATCGTGATGACGGTGGTTGATTGGCAGATGCCTATTTGAATTTTATAACTTCATCAACGGTTGAGTGTATAAAAATGGGATCTCATCCTCAAAACGGTCACCACGGAAAAATCGGAGCGTCGAAATGCTGGATCATAAACGAGAACTTTTCAAGTTACGTACAAAACTTTTAAAGCTGGAGTAGCGTCAATCTACTGTATGTCTAGTTGCCTTCAGTGCTGTAACAGTTACCTATTTTTTGTAACTAGTAACAGATCAGGGCTGGGCTCGATACTAACACTCACTCCCTCACCACTGGAGAGTAAAATTTTGCAGTGGAAAGTAAAAAAACACAAATAAACCGAAAATACTTTCCCGTACGGCAAGTAATTGAGGAAATGTGGAAAGTAGTTTGTGCTGAAAGTGCCAAATAAAAAAACGAAAGTCCAATAATGTGCTCCTAAACAAGTATTTCATACTTTGATTTCTCGACGCCGCAAGTGTCCTTTTACGTATGGTAGCACCTTGGGTAGCACTTCCATGAGCCATCTTGGATAACTGACACAGGAAGCTTGGGTACTATATTGGTGATGCAAGTGAACTGCAGTCCGCCAGACATCGACTTCCTGATAATCAATTTGGAAAATAACAATAGCTCATTCATTTTAGGAGGTAAAGGGTTAATCATGTTTTGAAAGCATGACATTCTGTGTTTCAGGTGAAGAAAGACTTTGTCATTGCTGTTAGGTTTTTAGTTGAGGCAAGAAGAAAATATATTGCTGCACTTTTGGGAAAATAAAATTTTGCTGTGGAAAATAAATTTTTACATTTAGTTTCCACATTGGAACGTTAGGTGAAAAGTTAGTGTCAAGCTATGCTGATACATTTACATTACGAAAAATGTAGCTGGTTAGATGAAGAAGTTACATTAAGATAAAAGTTACTCGTTACAAATTTAGTTTCTAAAAGTTATACCTAGTTGCAAAGTTGATTTATTTTATTGAAGTCGACAGAAGCCTTGGACATTCATCAATTACTTGTATTTTACATTTAGGGAGCAGTAAAGTCTCTTCTGGCAAAAACTCACCAAAAGAAGACGTTTGCTATGAACATGGCAGTCGCGGGAAATATATGGACTAAAAATCGCGGATTTGGACTTCTGACAGACCATTTATTCTGTTGAACAGGAGTGAGTTTCGAACACAAGAAGTAACGGCAACCCAGCAGCAGGTGTAACGAGTTACAGTTACTTTTTCGCAAAATTCGTAACTGCATGTAGTCCCAGTTCCAGTTACCTACTTTACTCAAGGAAAGTAGTTAGTTACAGCTGCACTTACTCAAAAAGTAACGATTACTTGTAACTAGTTACTTACAGCACAGGTTATCTTAATACAGACTAAGCTTCGTCCAAAGATGGCTAAAGCTTTCTCGCATGCTGCAGCTGTTTGCGAACAAACTACTGTAACTCTGCTATGATGTCGGTGAGTTTCGCCCGTCCACGCTACGTGCACATAAATAATCACTTTATCACATGGGTTCATAAAAAAATTAAGGATCAATTTCATTCATGTTTTCAAACATTCCACTAATTGCCGACTTGTACTGTAATCTGGCATCCTACAGATTGGCAAACAACCTGACTCTACAGACCCTATTCATAATTGGTGCTTAATATTCTTTTATGGGAATATCAATTAGGCCCATTAGCCTCATTGTTATGTAAGAAATCTAAAGAATTTTGAGGCTAAAGTGGCTAATCCATATGAACACAAAAGAATATCAAATAAGGCAGGTATGTTCACTGCCATAACTTCTTTAGGATTCTGAAAAGGGGTGCTGGTACTTGAAATAAGATTGAGTGCACTATCAATGTTTAGGCACATAATACTACAATGTTTATAACATTGTGTGTAATGTTGAATGTTGTATATGGGAAGAATATTATTTTCAAGACAGGACATTTGAGAAAATAATGCAAGGATAAAGTAGAACATAGGATAAAGTAGTGAACTTCTGATCATCCACTGCCCCAGCACTGGAAGTTTTAAATAACTCTGCTTTGAATTTTATCCACTTTCTTTTCTAACAATGAATGTATTAGAATGTGCATACAATTTTAAAGAAAAAATGGCCCCTTTCTAGGTGATAAAAAAGTTATTTGGAACCAAAAAGGAGCCACCCAGATGTTTAATACTGTACTTCCCCTAGATTTTCTTCTGAGTAAGACCATATTGCATGAGCTCATACAGAACAAAGCAAAATATTGTGATAATTTTATATGATACATACAGCTCATCACAAAAATGTTTCCAATGTAAGCTAATTGTAAAATATTGAGAGGAAAATAGGAATCCAGGAATACTAAGGGCCTGTCTTTGTGCTACACATTTGTTGAACATACTTAATAGTGTCTCAATAACCACCAAAAGCCTCTTTGCTCAAAACTTTAAGTTATTAATCTTATAATATTCATAACATACTGGAGTTCGCTACAGCAAAATACAATAGAACACAGTAACTATAATTAAAAAATAGAAAATTTCTTGACTGTCTCTGCACTGTGATAAAAGTGTGAATGACATCACTTTAACCTGAAAAATGCTTAGTGGAAACAAGAGGCATAGCCAAGGGTTTTCGGATAGTTTTTCTCATTGAAATGCCATCACAAATGTTTCTATCACAGTACTGTGACATGACAGCTACTTTCTATTTATTTGATAAAATAACCAAGGTATTTTTTGAGTTTTCATGACATTGTCCATGTCTGTACTCTCATACAACATGAAAATAATGTCAGTATATCTCTGCAATCTGAGAGAAAATGTGGCAAATCCAATCAGAGGGTGTGTAAGACACATGTTATTTTCTAAAATACATTACAATACACTATAAATAAAATACATACAGTACAATATAATAAACTATAACAACATGTACTGTAAAACTCAAAGCTATTGTACCTGTTATCTCCTGACTTGCCTCTATTTTCTCTCTCAAAACACCAGCGAGATCACGATGTCCTCCATGAATGCTTTTTTCAAGAGCAGCCTTGTAGGAACTTGTTTTTCCAAAGTCTACTCCATGATCAAATAATGTTTTAACAACAGCAGCATGGCCATTTTGACCTGCAAGAAGAACCAGAGTGGCAACATTAATGATCTTTTTAGTAAGCCTTATCTTGTTTATTGCTGTGAATAAAAATCAGTCCCTGCAGA